>CM029625.1:351092-1078093 GCA_017311315.1 Dendrocalamus latiflorus | reverse complement strand
TGACCTTTTATTAATAATTTCTTTTATCATTTTTGTATTTATCAAGGAAGTTCCATGAGTTAGGTTAGACCTATGAATAAGTGCACAAGTTTATCTTAAAATTATTTTGTTGAGTGCTATTGTTCAGGGCATTTTGGCTTACCAGATTAATTTTAGAGTCTAGGTGTATAGCATTTTATGGGGTGATATTTTATGTAGCCTCAGTTTTCATTAAGCCTATTTCAGTCCGAATTAGGATTCAGTTGTATGGGTCATATCTTGTTATTTCATGCTCATCATTATTATTTACTAAATCTAGTATTAAGATTAATTAATGATACCATTATTAGCTATTTGGGCAAAGCTTGTTACGTAGGGTTATATTTTTAATATTTGTTGCTTCGCAAAATCTACCTCTAAGATTTATTTAATGACAGCGTGTTAATTACTGGACATATATCTTAATTATATTTAAGGTATCTTTACTAAATTTGGGTATTTAACCAAAGCCACATTTTCTTATTAATGTCCTTATTTGATAATTAGACCTCCATTAAATATTTAATCTACATCAGTTGCTCATGCAGTAAATAACCAGATACTACATGCTAAATAACCTTACTTTACATCCTAAATAAATTTATTGTGTTCCCTAGATTATTCCCAAATTGTCCATAATTTTTACCAAAAATTCATATGAGCTCTAAAATTTCTGGTTTTAGTTCCATTGGATAGATCTTGAATTTAGATAAATTTAGAAATTTGTTTCACTTAATTTGGAGTTAAAATGAATAAGTTATGCCCATTTGAAAATCTCAGTTCTGTGAAATCCCATAAAATGGAAAACTCTGACATATGGGTCCCACTGGCATTTTTAATTCATTCTTTTTATTTCATTACTTATGTACGGTGTCTATGACAGGTGGGGCCCACTGGCCTAATTTCTTTATTTATTCTTTCCGACTCTCTGTCTATGGCAGGTGGGACCCGGCTGTCAGCGGCCACGCATGCTGGCAGTCGCTGACATGTGGGGCCCACCTGTCAGCGAGGAAAAATAAGCGAAAACTCAACCTCGGCACTGCGGAGCCGGGGCTCGAACGCGCGCGACCGAGGGAGTTGGGGGGGAGAGAGTTAGCGCTTGTAGAGACCCGAATATACAAATCCGGACTCTCCTGTGTATTCTGCACTAGTCCAGGATCACGCTAGTGCACACATTATAAACAAAGATGAAATATCGAACATATCACGATTTACTAAGAAAAGACTCAAATATTGTTAATAATCATCAGAGTACGACCTTATGGTCAAGCTTACAATTAATAGCCTGAAAGGCTTAAAAGAAACTAGCAGCGGAAATCCAAAAGAAAGCGCAGCAACCAATCGACACACCCACAGGCTATCGAGTGGAGAACGAAGCCTAATCCGCGAAGACGTCGAAGAACTCTCCTTCTGGAACCTCCTGCTGGTGATACTCCTCCTCCTCAACTGAGCAACAGGGGCACAAAGCCGTGAGTACATTGGTACTCAGCAAGTCGTTTGTAACAAATGAATGCAATATAGTATGCAAGGCTTACCAATGGAAGGCTAAAAGGTTAATTTGCATAAAACAACATTTGAAAATACAATAAATAGATTGAAGGCGCATTTGAAGTAAAACAATAATAAATAATAATCAAAGGAATTGAAGTAACCACTTATGGATCTCCCATCCATAAGCTAAACCACCCACTTATGGACCTCCCATCCCTAAGCTAAACCAACAGTGAATTAACCATCCACTGTCCAAAACTTTTTAGAAATAACTATACCTCGTGTGAAATCACCGAGCATTGTCCATGACCGAGGACGCGGCTATTCGAATAGTTTTACACTCTGCAGAGGTTGCACAACTTTACCCACAAGAGATAATCATCTTAATAGCCAGCATGCTTCCTTAGGCATGAGACCCAGATAAATTATCACAAAGCCTTTACCTCACTCCAATCTAGTTAGACATCACCCGCTAAGGTTTCACTGCTGAAGGGTTAACCACCACAGTCAGAAGTCCCCTCTTGCGCCGTATGAGGACAGTAACCCTGTTCCTCACTGTGAGCAATCCAGTACCCCTGGTACTCACTTACCAATGATGATATCTGAACTAAACCTTTGCAAGTTAATCAGCTAGGTCTATCCCATACTAGACATGTGGTTGTGCGGTAAGACTCAGATCCATGGCGCACAAAATTAAGTCCTTAAGAATTACCCAGGCGAAACATCCACATCCCATGTGCCTCTCGCAACACCTTTAATGCACGATCAATCGCACCAGTGAAAAACAAAATTTTGTATAAACCAAAACACCAAGACACTACCCATGCCATGGCACAAGTTTTTAACTGGTTAACCACAACATTCAAGTATATCATTACTCAAGCTTAATAACTACATGTGATGATAAACCCAACGTACTAGTGATAAGCATGGCTAAGCAATAAACGCACAACCCATGTGACAACTAATATTGCATCACTAAGTTAATTTCCATTCTATGGTGACACATGGAATCAGGGCATTCAAATTATCAGAGGGAAATACAATTGGGACGATAACTACCAATACAAGGGTTTGAATAAAAATAGCAATGCAAGATAATTAAAAACCAAATAATCAAATAAAGATTGCAAACTGGGTTCAACATGATCAAAGGACACTATTGCCTTGGCCTGGCTCAGCTGAGGGCTCTTGATCTTCAAATCCAACTCCGCTCCCTCGAACACGTGATCTAACGAGAGAGAAAACAAATCGAAAAGACAAAAACAAATCAAATAAAATCCAATGAACTCCAAAACTTCCAAACCTGGACCAAAGGAAGAGCTCAATTTTAGATGAATTTAGGAAAAAGAATCGGGTCAATCGGAGCTAGGACGAGGGAGAACGGGCCTCTGGAAAAATTGGATCTAAAGAAAATCGGGGAAAATAAGAAATTGCACTGTGCTGTGGACCGGGTGCACGGAGAAACTGAGTCCACGGTGAACGCGGCGCACGGAACAGTGCGGGGCGGCGGCTTGCTGTCGTGGCGGGCTAGGGCTGACGTGGCATGACACGTCGGCCCTAGGGCTGGCGTGGCTGCTGACTGGGCGGGTGACGGGGCTCGGTTGACGTGGCCGGTTCACGGGTGCACGGCTGGCAGGTGGGCCCGACACGGCAGTGGCTCGGTGCACGGTGGGTTGGGCGCACGGGAAGGCGAAGGGTCGCGGCTGACGCCAGCGCTGACGGGGGCGGCGCGGGGACCGAGGGGACGCGGGGCGCGGCCGAGGCGGCGGCGAGGCGCGGGCGTGTCCGCGGCGATGGCCGAGCGGCGGCGGCGGCTGGCCGGCGGGTCTGGGACGGCAGCGGGGTAGGGGATCTGGCTGGCGGGGCTCACCGGCAGCAACCGACGACGGCGAACGACGGCGGCGACGTGCGGCGGCTTCGGCGGGAGGCGAACGACGTCGGCGAGGGCGGCGTCTTCGGGTTCCGGCGACGAGGCGCACGGCGGCAGAAGCGGCGGCGGCGACGGCGGCTGCGGGACGAGGAAGTCGAGGGGGGCGGCCTCCGTATTTATACACGGCCGTCGAGGTGTTCGACTCGGAGACGGCGGAGGAAAACGGAAGGCGGCGGCGGCGTCCCGATCGAGACGGGGAAGAGAGTCCGGGTCGGAAACGACACCTGACAGGTGGGCCCCACCTGTCAGCGTCACAGGAGCGCGGGCGGCAGCGAGCGGATGGGATGGCGTGCGGGCGCGAGCGAGCGGCCGAGATGGCGACACGCGTCGACCATCGGGCGGAGGGGCGCGGGCGCGTGCGCGGATGCACGCCGCGTGGCGCGGGCGGGGCAGGCTGGGCCGGAGGCAGGGCGAGCTGGGCCGGCCGGCTGGTGGGTTTCGGCCCACTGGCCGGTTGGGATTTTCTTTTCTTTTTCTTTTCCAGAAATTCAAATAAATTCTTTTGAGCTCTAGAAAATAGCAAATAAATCCATAAAAATCCAGAAAAATTCCAATAAATTCCTTGAGACACAAAGAACTCAAATAAATAACATTGGCAAATGTTAATGTTTATCTTAATCATATTAAATCCTTTTAATTCATAAAAACTCATTTAAGCTTTTAATTAATTCCAGAAAAATTCAAATGGTGAATTTTATTTTAAAAGCTTCAAAAAGGCTCTGAAAATCAGGATGTTACAGCGCTGCTAGCCAGGGGAGTGCTCGGGTGTTGCTTACCAGTAAGGGGCGATTTATTCACTTAAGCCGGGGTTGCAGCGGGGCCGAACAGAGGAAGTCGAGGACGGCGGTGAAGTCGCGGTGCTAGCGGCGAGGGCTGGTCGGAGGAGCTCGGTTGAGTGCCAAAATGCGTTCCCGGGACGTAGAGGCTGCCGGTGTGGGGTCAGCGGGGGCCGAGGGGGCACGATGGTGGCCGGCGACGTGCGGTGGCGGCAGATCGGGAGGTCCTCGGTGCCGGTGGTGTACGGCCGATGGGAAGCTCCGACGAGGCCGGGAATAGCTTCGTGGTGATCCAAAGGTAGTGTAGGAGGGCAGAATTGGAATATGGCGGTGTGATTTGGCGGGAAGGTGTCGCCGGAGGTGGGGACGAAGGGTGAGACCGGCGGCGATTTACTGAACTTCAGCTCGATTACTTTAAGGGGAACAGTGTTTGGGGTGTGAGGAGCTCGGAGGTGCATTGGGGGGTTCTTATAGAGGGGCGAGGAGAGCTGGCAACGGGCGCCTGCCCGATCGGTCATATCCGGGCGACGGCGATGGCAGGCGGTGGGGCCGCAGTGGGAATCCGGGCTGGCGCACGCGACTGCTTAGACTTTGCGCCGCGCACGCGAGCGGACAGTGCCAGGGCAGCGGGGCAGCAGCGAAGCCGGATGCATGGGCGCCACGGGGAGAAAAGGCGCTGAGCGGGGCAGAGCACGCGCAGCGCTCAGGAGAGAAAGAAGAGAGGGGAGGGAGAAAGGACCGGGCGCGGGCGGGTCCGCTGGCCGGAGAAAGAGAAGGACTGGCGCGTGGGGCTCGCGCGGCAGTGAGAGAAGGCGGGGAGAGAGAGAAGGGTGCTGGGCTGGCGGAGCGCGCGCGCGGGGCAGCTGGGCCGCTCGGCCGCAGCGAGGGAGGAGTGGGAGAGGAGGAGCTGGGCCGGGTTGGCGGCCGGCCTGGCTCTTTCTTTTCCATTTCTTTCCATTTTTCTTTTTCCCTTTTGTTTTTTTATTTGTGTAGATGTGTATATGGTATTCATGTCTTATTCACTCCCGCTTGTTCACCTAATTTTATACTTATGTATTCTGGCCACTAAATTTTGTAGGTGCAGGATTTTGGTATGTAAATTTATATATATGTGTATATACATATATATGTCCATATATGTTGGTATTTCATTTACTTGCTTCCATTGTTATTCATGCCATTATTTTCAGAAATGATATTTTATATTTTTAACTCAGGTTTCTTTCTCCTTATGCTGGATCAGCTTTTCAGATTCGTATTTTAAATTTTAATTCTATATTATTTGAACATGTTTGTTCCTTTCTTGAAATTTTACTTTTTGGAATCCCAACCAAATTTCAGAAGAATACCTCCAAATTCAAATACAACATATTGCAAAAATAATTCAAAAGCCTCACACTTTTCAAATTTAAATTTTCAGGATGTTACATCCTGCCACGTTACAGATCCGCATCATATCCCCTAGGTTCCCGATCTCACTCGTCCATTCTCTCCGCATCGAATGGCAGTCACCGTTCTCCTCCCCACCTCTCTCCCCTTATTAATCCCCTCTCCTACTCGAAGAACCAATACCACCAGTACTACTCCAACTCATTTGTGCGCAGCAAGGGTAGGAAGGATTCGACAAGAGTGGCTGCAATTTCACTTGAAGCAAGATGGAAAGGAAGAAGGCAACGGCAAGATGGAAAGGAAGAAGGCCGGCATAGAAGCTAAAAATGGTGTTCCTTGCCCTTTTGTTTCTGCTACTTGAAATTTTTTTCGCACCACTTGTTTTAGATTGTAGGTTAATGTAGTGTAAACATTTTTCTCAATTTGTAGCCGTGAAGTTTATCTTTGTAAAATTGTAAGTGCCTTATGTATGCAGTGTTATGGGTAACCCACTCGATATGGGTAACCTACTCGATATCTTGTGTTGTTGTAACGGTAGATTCTAATATTAATGAAAATAGAATGTGTTGTTGTGTTTGTTGCTATATTTTCTTGTTTTCAGATGATATAGTTAACATTTCTTGAGGCTAGCTGAAAAATAGAAAAAATTTAGGTAGAATTGTCAGACCCAGATTTTATAATCCGGAATCTACTGTGTTTAGCTGCACTATTCCCTGGATCAGTAGATAGTGCACACAGTTACAGTAATGGACATCAAGAATGCATATCTTGCGAAAACATAATAAAGTAGTAGACTTACTCATGGGCCGATTAGGCCAAAATCAATAAATTGCAGCAGCGGAATGAAGCACATAGGTGGGACCTTCAGGACATGCCCACAGGCAGCCAACTGGAGGTTCGCGATCTAATTCTTGCTGTCTTCATCTTCTTCACCATCATGCCAGTCGTATTGCTGAAGCGTGGTGACTTGGCGCCTGATGTTGGATTATTTGTGAGAGCGAGGGTGAGCACAAACCACCGTGCTCCGCGAGCCAACACATAGAATGCAAATAGATAATATGCATGGCTTATCAAAGGAAGGCTCGGGTTATTTTATTTGCCATAATTGCATTTGAATTATGATACATAAAAATCTCCTGAGACTTAGCAGTTTGAACCAAATCATAATGTGTAAAAAGAATGCAATATCATTAATAGTGATCCAGATTTTTCGTTCACCATATGTGGCATCTGCACCATATACTTATTTTTCAGCGTTATAAACGCTTAACTTATCACTGGGACGACACCCAGGGTAATTCAAACCAGGGCCATCTGCAGCCCTTCACTTTTCCAATACCACCCCACAAAGTTTTTAAAATAGAACTATATCTAGTTAAGTTCCTATGTCCGCCCATGACCGTGGGCACGGCTATTCGAATAGTTTTGACTCTGCAGAGTTTGTACACTTTCACCACAAGAGACAATCAACTCGTTGCCCCACACGATTCCTTAGTCATGTGGTTGAGCAGACCATCACAGTGACTTTTCAAAGTATCTAGTCCCTTTTGTTATCTCACTTTATGGGCTTCCCCCACTTGCGGTGGGTCCCATCTATGCACGGGATGTTCCCCATAGTTACTAACGCAGCCGGGCTCCACTTCCCGCAACGCTTAGAACAGCTGGGAAACTTCACCCTCCACTTGGTGTCCCTTTAGGCCTCCCCTTGCCCTTGCGTATCCACTTCCATCCACTACCAGTGAGATGAGTCCAGGGGTTTCGATAAATTTACTTAGCCAAGTTGTACTTTACAGACTTGTGGTTGTACTGTTTTACACAGGAGGCCATGACAAGATTCAGTCCTTAGTGGTATCTGGGCGGTTCTACCACTAACCACGCTTTGTGCTTCCACTGCACCACACTCACACCCTCGAACCATCCGCCCAGATATATAAGCAAGTTGGGATTTTTGGGAACATAAAGTAATCATACCAACATATACCAGTCATTACCACCATGACTTCCCAAACCAGTTTCTCATGATTGAAAATGATAATGATGCTTGGGGCATTTCAGCGCCCCCGAGTATCTATGTAGTACTAAGCATGGCATATAATTAGGGACTTATTTTCGAAAGGTTACTATTACAATTTTGCTAGGGCGACAAGGTTCACACATTCAAATATTCCAAAGGAGGTGTACTATTATTCAAGGTAAACAATAGGCACATAACTAGAATATTAAATTAAACATGTATTTGCATATAAAATAATAGCATGCGATTTGATAATTTAAAACCAAAGTAATTTGCAGAAAATGTAGGTTCAACATGATCAAAGTATTGACTCGCCTGGCGCGGTTTACCGCAGTTTTGAGCTCACACAATGATTTCTCTTGAGATTCTGGTCTTTATCTTCACTTCGAGCTTAATCTTGCTGGATCCACTGAATCTTCACGACTCCCAATTTCTAATTACGCGATAAATGACCGAATCCAAATGGAAGCAAATAACTCAAAAGATCCAAATAAATCCGAATAAACTCAACTTTTGTTTTATTATGAGTTAATGGGTGATTTGGGTGATTTGAGGCAAGGCCGGTGGTAGAAAATGATGACTTGATCTTTTATTAACATTTTCTTTTATTATATTTATATTTATCAAGGATGTTCCATGAGTCAGGATGGACCTATGGGTAGGTATCATTTTGTCGAGCGTTACTTTTCAGGGCATTTTAGCTTACCGAATTAATTGTTAGAGTCTAAGTGTATAGCATTTTATGGGGTGACATTTTATGTAGCCTCAGTTTTCATTAAACCTATTTCTACTTGAATTAGGATTCAGTTGTATGGACCATATATTGTTATTTCATGCTCATCAGTATTATTTGCTACATCTAGTATTAAGATTTAATTAATAGTACCATTATTGTTTAATCTATACTTTAGTTGCTATTAGGCTTAGCCTTATTTCTAATTTTAGTTTAGACTTAGCAATCTGAGCAATACTTGTTATGCATCATTTTATGTGACACTAATTACTTGTGTTAATAGTTACATATTTACTTTAGAGCATCTATATGTCCGCGAGGTTATTTTGATGCTTGATGACCTAGACTATTACATTTTAGTATCTGTATACTATTATAGCCTTTTTATTTGAGCGCTCTCTGAAAGTTACTAATACAGATATTTTTATCCCTTTGTAACTCGAGCCTACTGTACTAGGTTATATTTTACTATCAATATTCTACTGAATCCACGGCTGAGATTCATTTGTCGATGACACGCTAGGGATGACTATTATTCACATCGCTACTTTATGTAGATTACTTTTAATATTTGATGACCTAAGGGTTACTTTATTATAATTGCCGCATGTATACTTATATATCTTTCTGATAAGACATTTCTACTTGAAGACGCCCTATTAATTAAAGGTTGCTATCAATTTATGTGCTTGTTGAAGACATAGGAGCGACCACCATAATTTAAACGACTACATTTTATATTAATCAGAAGTACCCCTAAAAATAAATCTAGATTTGATGTATAATAATCCCGGGCGGCATCTCTACATTGCATGAATCTTAATACTATGGTTTAACTCAACTTATCCTTACATCATATTTTTATTATGTCTTGCATTTCAATTAATTATTTGAACTTTTACCTAACTATTTCCCTTAATCATTTATATGTCAATATACTCATAAATCCATATTTAAGGTATAAGTAAACTTTATTTGAATCTAAACTAATTTTCTTAGCTTCCTGGGGTTATTTTCTAATTATCTTCCTTAGACTTTCATTAGTTGAAATGATTAACAAAATAAAGTAATGGAAAAAGATGAAATGCGCCAGGGAGGGATCGAACTCAAGACCTTCAGTGTAAGGATCGGCTGGGCTGACCAGTTGGGCGATGGCCCACTCGTGCTTTGAATGGGAGAAATAGTTAGAAGACGCGAGCCATTGCCTCGGTAGAACAGAGGAGCTCGGTGCCCTCATGGCCAACGGCGTCGCCGGCGAGGAATCACTGGGGAGGCGTCGGCGACAGTCAAAATGGAAGCCCAACGAGTAGGGGAAGCCCTTGGGGGTGGCGGCTCGGGCCAGGGGGCGTTGTGGCGGGCTGGCGGCGAGCTCAGGCGGCGGTGCAGTGGGGATCACCGCGGCCGGAGGGCTTGGGTGGCGGGGAGCCTCGGCCGCGGGTTGTGGTAGCTTTGGCATACTCCGGTGATGCTCTAGCCAAGAGGAATTTGTCCGAAGTGGGCTCAATCGGTGGATTGCCGGTTCACCGGGGTTGGAGAAGAAGGACGCGGCCGGCGGCACTGGGAGGCTCCGGGACCGATTCCCTGCGGTAAGAGGGAGAGGGGGACAAGGCGAAGCAAATGGAAGCACCCCCTCGCTTTTAAGGGCTCCGAGCCAACCGGGCGACGTGCGAGGCATGGGCACCCGAGGACGGAAGCCGGCGGAATTCACGCTGAGGCAGCAGGGCATGGGCGGGGAGTGGTGGATGGGCGGCATGTGACGTGCGGCGACAGGATAGCGCGATTCGAGCGATTCGGCCGTGTCGGCCGGCTTTTGCCGATGCAGAGGAGAGGAGGGAGGGGGTCCCGGGTGCATACAGAGAAGAAGGCAAAGGGGGAAGGAAAGGAGGAAGGAGGCGCGGGCTGCGGGGTCCAGCGGGCAGAGGGAGGAAGAAATGCGGGCAGGGCGCGGGTGGAGCTGGGCCGGGCCGCTTCGGCTGGCCTGGCTTCATCCCCCCATTCTCTTTTTTTGTTTAATGTTTATATATATATATATATATATATATATATATATATATATATATATATATATATATATATATATATATATATATATATATATATATATACATACATATGTATATACAGGTATATATACACACAAATATATATATAGTATATATATATTTATTTCTATTTCTGTATATGCACATATACATTTATTATATATATATATATATATATATATATATATATATATATATATATATATATATATATATATATATATATATATATATATATATATATATTTGCACATTAATTACATATATATGTATCTATTTCCCTCATGTCTATATATGTATTATTATTATTATTATTTTATATATTATATTTTTTTATAATTAGGTGTGCTCATGGATATATATGTATATATTTATGTATAGTTTCTTATATTATTACTTTGCTCGCTTACTTAATTTTGCATATATGTATATTTATTATTATTATTTCCTATATTGCTAAACTCTTCCTTGCACAATTTGTATATGCATATATATATATATATATATATATATATATATATATATATATATATATATATATATATATACACACACACACACACACACACACACATATGTGTTTGTATTTTATTCATTCATTTTTTTATTGCTATTTATTTCTTTATTTCCAAAATGAGGTTTTATATTTTTAACTCAGGTTTGTCTCTCCTCATACTGGATCATCTTTTCAGATTCGTAATTGAAATTTTATCTTTCTGTTATTTGCACATTTCCTTTTAGGGTATTGCTGATGTTTGTTTCTTTTTGAGCTTCTTAAATTTTGGAACCTCACAAAATTCCAGAATAATGCTATAAAAATCCAAACTCAAATAGAATATATTGCAAAATCATTCAAGAAATTCATATTTTATATTTCAGATTTTTCAGGATGTTACAAGAATGAACTATCACAGACGGTTTTGTGGTATAAACCGTCTGTGAAGAATTATCACAGACGGCTCAAACCAGAAACCATCTATGATGGGGAAGTATCACAGATGGTTCTATATACCAACTATCTGTGATACTCACACATCACAAACGGTTGGTAGCAAGAACCGTCTGTGATGTGTGAGTATCACAGACGGTTCGTAGCTAGAACCGTCTGTGATATTGTTTTTCACAAACGGTTCTGGTTATAAATCGTCTGTGATGTATTTATCACAGACGGCTCACAAACCGTCTGTGATAACTTCTGATTATCACTGACATATAAACTCAGATGGTTCAAAAAACCATTTGTGATGACGATTTTGAACCGTCTATGATAACCCTTTTTGTAGTAGTGAAGATATGTCTTTACCAGAGCTTCTTGAAGAGTTCTACGATGAAAACCACTGGTGCCAGTTGTGGATCACGGGTGACACGGATGGCCCTCCGCCCTTCAATCTATGGGTAGGGAGGGATCATTAGGAGTTGGATGATCGCTACGTCCCAATCCTACGGGACACGGGCTTGTTGCCCTTTGCGAAGCTGGTCTCCATCAGATGTCAGTTCACCCTAGACGGCAGGTGGATAGGTGGAGGCCCGAGATGCACACCTTCCACTTTCGGTGGGGTGAGATTACAGTCACTTTGCAGGACATCTCGTTCTTGACTGGTCTCCCTCTCCGGGGTGACACACTTGTTCCAGCCCCTCCACCGGTGGACTGGAGGGACAGGCTGGAGTATTGGTTTGGCCTGGCTATCCCAAAGGGTGTCTCCCGCACTTGGCTGAGGCATTTCATCCAGTGCCCTAGGATGCACCAGACAAGGTTATCAGGATGCACCCTGTTGCGTGCCTTCTTCTGCTCTTTGGTTGGAGCACGTTTTCATCCACACATGGTGATATTTGCAACCCCGGGTTTATCCACATCGCTGAGTCTTTGGCTAACGCAGAAGATGGGGTGATGCCTTAGTATAGCCGGGGATCGGTTGTCCTATGCGCTACATATCAAGGGTTGTACGACGCTTGCCAGTGCGCGCACCAGTGCTACCCCCAACTTGGCCATCTGCTACGTCCTCCTACATCTGTGGAGTTGGGAGCACTTTCCTATCGGGTGTCCGGCCATCGTGCGGCCAGTGCACCCGTTCATCAAGTTCACCAACCAGCCAGACGGGCCCACTATGGGCTTGTGGTGGACTGGTGCTCATCTGCGTTGGGCCAAGGATAGACCGGTGAGGTGCCATTTGTTTTAGCACAATGAGTTCGAGTCACTAAACAACAATGACATCATCTGGGCTCCATGGACTTTAGAGTTCGTGCTAAGTGTAGTGCCACATGGGCTGTCCATGCAATGCCTCCAGGTCATGGAGTTATGGATGATGACCTGCCATCTGGTGATCTCATACATGGTGGAGGCTTATGCGTCGCAGTGCGTAATGTGGCAGACTCACCGTTCCTCCACCAGATCACCCAGAGCAGGTCACGCACGATGATAGTCTACAATGCTCGTTCGATCGCCATAGCGCTTCACGGCGCCATGACACCATAAGACAGTTGCAAACTCTAATCGTTTCATTTATGAAATTCATACTAGTCATTACTAAACCTGTTTCGTATGTCACTTCAGTTGGAGCAGGCGCAGTGCATCATAAGCACGTCTGAAACCCGCCATCAACAGCCTAGACATACCACTGGTCCAACAGAAAACTTTGAGTACATCTTCTTGCAAGCTAAAGAAATGGACAACCTGAGCTGCGACTACACGACGAACCACACCATGCGCATCGGTCACCTAGTGGGGGCACCGTGTTCACTCACCAAGTCATCGCGACCAAGCGAGTTTGGCCGGCCATCACAACCTACTGAGTTCGGTCGGTGTCATAGTATTACTTGTCCATTAGCCGCCGGCCAGATTGACGAGAAGGTAACTTACGTACGAACTTACATTTTGTTTTCCTATTATGCCTTACATTCCGCAAACATCATGATATTCTCTCTCCGCAAGTCCGTCATCGAGATGCAACACTTTTACCCTCCACACGCCCTACACAGACTATCGCTCCCTATCGGTCATCTTCGCTGCACATCCAGGAGGTACGAGATTTGTATTCTACATCCGGAATATTTATTGTGACTAACATTGTTCCATCTTACAGCCATCAATTCAATGTAAGGGTGACAGCCAGTCCACTATGATGATACGGGCCCCTCGGCTGCTTCCAGGGAGCGGTACACAGCACCAGGATTTGCAACGTACGTAGGGCAGAGCTCACCGTTCACACCATTCATAGGGTTTGGAGTGCATGCACAGTTTGGAGACTTGGGTGGGCAGAGCTCCTCCGGCTTTGTTGGCACATCGTACGGTGAAGGTCAAGACTCATCCGCACAATGGGGATTTCTAGAGTCCATTGTTTTGGACTTTATCGCTAGTGGGCCCCAATTCGGCATGTCTCAGTAGGAGCACATCGATGCTTACCACTAGACATTGTCTGCTCTACCTTAGCAAACTGGACCACCGCTGGCCACTCAACAGACGAAACAGTCTACATACCTCCTCCGACCCGACACGGACGCTCCAGACTGGCAAATGTACCCCACGGGACATGCTCAACGAAACACAAGGCCACGCCCATGGAGGCAGACGCGGCGAGGAGATAGTAGTGGCTCAGATAAGTGAGCTATGTCGCATCCCGCGCGATGCGTTTTTTGTACTGATATATCTCGTACCATGCATTTTTTGTACTGCTATATGTACTCATTGCGTAATTGAATAAAAACTGTACCATCAAGTCCACTATGTAAGGATCCTTAAAAAAATTTATAGTTTTTCGAGATCATTCCCTACATTAAAAATTCCTACAAATAGTTTACATAAATGGATTTTTGAACAAATTACACAATGAAGTATGTTGCGTCAGGAAGCTTCACAAAAAAATTTGTTAGTTTTTGTGCTCATTTGCTATATCTAAAAAATTGTACAAGCAGTGCGTGTAAATAAATTTTCTAATCATACAATTAAACTAATTAATAGCAACAGCTAATTACTTGTTGCCCCGTGGCCATGCGGCACTGCCTTGGCCTCACTGTGGCAAGGCAGCAGCGGCTTGACCGCATGGTGGATGGGCGGCAGATGCTTGCCCCACGGTCATGGGGCTCTTTCAGCCAAGTGTCACGTCCATAGCGCCGCCGTCCGGTCATCAAGCGGCAAAACAGATATTTTTGTTATTGTTATATGTATATTGATATTTTTATAAATATGGTTTTAAAATATGCTATAAGTGCTAAAAACTCATGACATGGATCTGGATACGATTTCATGACTAGGAATCGGTAGATATATGATCCATGGCTAGCTAGTTTGTTTAGGGTTTAGAAAATATAACAGTACTAGAATAGAATAATTTATGGTGTGGAGGATATTACTAGCTAGTACTAGTAGTACGATCGAGATGTTATATTAAATAAAGAGGCTGGCTTCATGGTGCATGTTCGATAATAATGTTGTGACATATATAATAGTAGGATAGCAAGCCTGTGGATAGAAAATCGGTGTGTTTGTTCGCAAGTGATTTCAAGTCTGGCCGGGATTAGATGGCGTAAGCCGTAAGTCCATGCTTAGCCCGGTGTCAAGTCGTGTGCAAGTTTGTTAATTACTAGATGCAATTACATTGTCTTTCTTTAGTTACCTCGAAAGAGAAACCGAGAGAATGAGACTGTTTCATCGTTTGATCGTCAAGACCAAGGCCCGTGGTGTGGCCGGTCTTGGACTCCAGTTTTTTGGGTTTTGAAGCTGTTTTTTAGGCTAGACGTATGAGTTTTGAAGTTCAAAAATAAACTATAAATTTGAAGTCGAGTCCAAAATAAATTACACAATTTAAAACTAGATTTTGTTAGCTTCTCTTAAAACTAGGCTTGGAAGCTAGAAATGAAGAAGCCAAGCTTAGCCAAACAGGCTCTAAATGTTGGGACGGCGTAAATCTGGATAATGCACCAGAAACAAAGACTTGATGTGATCACCATGAAGATACTGTGCATGTTTGGATAATTAATGTAGTCTTGTCTACAATTTTTTAAGAAAAAAGCTATCTAGTTTCTTTTATGGGCCCATATATGTAATTTATCGTAGCAGTTTGGAGACTAACCAGTGTGTGTATGTGTGTCTACATATATAGCATATCTAGAATAGTCTATTCAATAGTAACATGTAAACGCGAACCAAAACTATTAGATCTATCTTCTGATGCTTGGACTTATGCGGTGATTTCAGGCCTGATCACTTATGCGTTTTTGTGGATAACCTAACCCCCGTGCGTCTCCCGCGTGGAAATCGCATGCAATACGCTGCCGCCTCCCTCCACGACCACCGCTAGCTCCCTCACTGCACCGCCGCCGCCCCGCTCGTCTGCCTCACGCCTTTCGCTCCCCTTGTTTCCCTGACCACCCCGCCTCCAATTCCCAATCCAGCAACCTGTCACATCCCCGGGTCCAAGAGATGGATCCGAAGGAATTTGGGGCTGATTTCTGAAGATATTGGAAAGGGGGAAAAGTCGTGAGAGCTACCAGATAAGCTAGGGCTACAGAAGACTAATAAATGGCAGACAAAGATACCCCTCCTTCATTCCATTCCAGAGTATATCAGGGTACAGATTCTCATTACAATTAAGAGAACATTACAGCAGGTTAACTCCCACTTAACAGAGTGTAAAGATCTATTTAAAGTAAAATTAAGAAGGCGCTAAACCCATTTCCAGAAATCAATCCACACCGTTGACACCCGACAAGCTATAAGACAAAATCCCAACCGTCCAAAGGAACTGAACCTGTGCAGCTCTGAAACGTTGTTTCTTCAGAATTACACCATCTTCAATTCTTCAATCTTCTCTGGGTTTGACAGTACCTCCCCCTCAGCACAATACTTGTCCTCAAGTATTCTCATCTGGGAACCATGACTTGATAGTCTGTCTCGGCGAGGTAAAGCTCTTGTTTCCAGCACCACTGCGATCTTCAGTCGTGTGTCCCAATCACGCTTCACTTCGACGCATAGTGCTGGAGTCGACAATACAGCCACATACTCGCATCTAAGCCTAACCTTTAGGCTTCGGTCAGGACCATTCCAGCATCTGTCTCCGTTTGAGAAGTGCATTACCCTGTAGGATTCTTCAAATTTGTCCCAGCGCCCCAGATTAGTGGAACTGTGTCCTTCAACTTGCGAAGCTTTCTTGTATGGACAGACCTTGTAAAGATACTTGCCCTCCTTGCTCTCAAAGCACTGGTCATAAAAGTAATAGAACTCCTTGTCCTGACCAAAATCTTGTTTTAGCTTATCGGTCAGAGTGAATATCCTAGACTGAATTTTGACCAGCTTTGATGTAACATCCCAAAATTTCGCTCTCTGAAATATTTAATTTCAAATTAATTAATTTAAAATATTTGAACTTTATTTGGTTTTATCTGAATTTTATTTCAAAATCTAAATCGAATTTAATCCTCAACCTCTCTACTCGACCATCACGTGTCGCTCCCTGATTCAATCCATCCTCGCCCGGTTTAATCTCAGCCACCTGCCTTCACTTACCCCTTCGTTTTAATCCGATGGCCCTGATTTCTCTTTCGCCTCGTGGCATTCATCCGACTGTCCACTCCTTCCTCCTCTCTCTTCCCTCTCGCTGACAGCTCAACCCCGCCAGTCAGCTTCTTCTTTCTTCTTGCCTTCTTCAACCTTCCACCTCCACCATTTCCCCGCTTTAAACCCCGCTTATCTCCCTCTTTACTCGTCTTTGCGTCGTCCTTAACTTTGGTGTAACCGATAACCGTTCGTCGCCTCCACCGAGTGAATCCACCGCCGAAGAGCCCTGCTGCCAACGCCCTCACTTCGCCACCCCTGCATCCTCGTCGCTGGCTACCATCGAGAATTTCCGAGTGTCGTGCCAAGGTGCACTTAACTCCCCGTGCCTTTTCTCCCTCTCACGCACCCCTCGCCGACCCTAGCAGCGCCGCCATCCGCCGATGCCCTTAGCCCCAGTGCGCCACCTCAGCAACCATGAGCCACACAAGCGCTACGCCAGCCAAGTGTGCCACCTCAGCTTTCTCTTTGGTCCATGAACCCAGTCCACAAAAGCCGGTCCCACCTGTCAGTGAATAAAACCCTTGTTCTGTTGAAAAATAATTCGACCAGAAAATCAAAATCTTTGCTGACGACACCCTGACATATAAATCTCTTTTCCCACAGAAAAATAATTCCTCTGAAAATCATTTCCCTTGTTGACATCATAATATGGTTTTTTTCAGTTCAAAAATAATTCCAGAAAATCAGATTATTCTTTTTCTCTCCTCTTAAACTTCCAAACGCTTGCATTTCTTCATTTTAATTCCGATTGAGCCCTTTCAAATTTCTAAATTCATCTAAAATTCTAATCTATTCATTTCTATCCTCTTTTTAAATTTTTGGAGTTTTTGAATTTATTTGGATTAAATTAAAGCTTATAATGTAAAAATATTTTAATGGTTAAAATATACTTCAATTAAATCTGAAATTATTTTATTTGGTATTTTCGGGGTCCAAGGATCTTTGTGGAATTTTCCTAAATTTTTTTTCGAATTTATTTATTTTTTTTCGGAAAAATAATTATTATTTTATTATTATTTTCTCTCTCCTCCACTATTCATCTTCCTCTCACGTAACGCTCAGTTCCAGACCCGAGCGAGCGTCGCCATGGCTGTGATTTTGAAGCTTCTAGAAGTCTTGATTTTCTCAACGGTTTTTAGCGAAATAAATTGCATTCGACTCCTCTCATCAAACTCTTTCATTTCCCTACCGTTTTCCCCTCATTCATGAGCCGTTTCGCGAGAAATTAACCCATGCCATTGATGGACATGGTCTCTTGATCTCCCATCTCGGACCTCCCCCGCCCCTATAAAAGGGAGCACCGTGAGCCCCTCCTCATCCTCACTCAACTCCGAAAATATCAAGTCCTCACTCCTCTTCTCTTGGGCGCAATCGGAGTTTTTCTTTTGTGTTCCAAGCGGCGTTCTTCGGCTTATTGCGCCTCGTCCGGTGGAGCCCCGCCACTTTTGAGCACATCCCCGGATTCGCCTCGTCGCGTTCTACGCGGTGCTTACCTCGCCTTCACCGGAACTTCGCCGGAGCACCATCGCCACCGTGGGCCATAGCGCGTCGTCGTTCCTCGCATCGCCACCGGCCGTCCGTGCATGCCCGACCAAAACCAAGGTGAGCATCACGTCCCCCACGTTCTACTCTTCGTTTCGCCGCAAGTCTTGCATGTTAATTCCTCTCCGTTTGACCGGAATGTCGATGTCAGCCTGTCGGCTACATAAAAGCGTGTCCACCGCATTTCACTAGTCCGTTGGCCGAGCCGTCTGCACCGTTGAGTTGGCCTCGATGCGTTCTACGCCGTGCTCTCTTCCATTTGTCCAAAACCCTTTCCTAAATTTTTGACCCCGACACCTTGCCATGGCCGCAAATGGCACTTCGCATCCCTGCCTGTCCGGGAATGCTTTCAACAATCCGTTCGCGTCAAAACGTGCCAAACTATCCCAGGTGGCTACGTTTCAGACGGTTTTGGATTCGCTCTACCGAGCACGAAGATATTGAGTTTTTCGTGTTTCGGTACCGTCGTTGTTCAAACGACGATTGCGTCGCCTCCGGTGAGTTTTCGGCTTAGCCGATATTTTTCCTAGCTTCGCCTCACTGCGTTCTAGGCCGTGCTCACCTTACTTCTCCTTGTCCCTTTCCTGAAAATTATTCTTCTCTCCGCACCTTATGTCGTTGTCGCCGTACACGTCGTCATCGTGCTCCGTTTGACGTGTCGTCACTTCCTACATGTGCCTCGGGTCCTTAGCAACCCATTTTGCTAGTTGGCTTCACCCCCCGTGCTTTTTCTCATCGACACCACGCCAAAACACCAAGAGTTGTTCTTTCGTTTCTTTTTCCAGAATTTTCTGATCCGCTAATTTTCCAATCGCTCGTTCTCCTCCGTCCGAACTCTGAATCAAGTGATTCAACTTTCTAAATTCATCTAAATTCCTATTCTATCTCCCAGAATATATTTTATAAATTGTGGATTTTATTTGAGTTTTGTTTTTGGTTTCTTTTGTTGTGGTTCTTCGCGTAGATTTCGACGATTCGAGAGAGTACGACTTCGGCGCTTTGCAGCAGAGCTTCGCGCAAGAAGGCAAGTCTCCTTTGACCATCTTGCTCCTATGTTTTGAAAATAGTTTTTGTAGTTATTTTAAATTATTGCATGGCTATGTTATATAAAGTGATAATTTAAATTTAGAAAATTTAGTTAAATGCCAACCTTGTTATGCCTTCCTTTGGAAATTGTTTACCATGTACCCTTGTCAACTTAGGATGATTTTTGGCTCAATAATGAGTTATTATTATTCTTGTTAAATTTAGAATACTAGCAAATGCTTAGTTTAGCTGATAAATGTAAAAATGCTCATATGAGAAAATGGACAATGAATGTTTTGGATTTCATGATTTGTTTGAAAAGTGGTAATGGATGTTACCACTGTAATTTCAAAATAAAAATGAAGTTGAAAGTAAAAATTGACGAGGGTGGATGGAAGGCTTGGCTGGTGCGGTTTAGCACGAGAATTTTTGGGTTTGTGAATGAGCCACCCTGGTCGTTTAAGGACCGACGCTTGTGTTTGTCCAAACTGAGCAAAACAGTGCAACCACAAGTCTATATGGGTACGACCTAGCTAACTAACCTATAAAGGTGTAGTTTAGATATCACCAGTGGTGTATTGAGTGCCAGGGTGTACTGGTTACTCATAGTGAGGGACAGGGTTTACTGTACTCATACGGCGCAAGAGGGGGCTCCAACTCGTGGATTCGAGTTGTGGTGAAACCTTAGCGGGTGGTATCTAGCTATACTGGAGTAGGTGAAAGGCTTTGTGATATTTTATCTGGGTCTCATGCCAAAGGAAGCATGTTGACTATTAAGATAATTTATCTCTTGTGGGTAAAGTGTACAAACTCTGCAGAGTAATAAACTATTCGAATAGCCGTGCCCACGGTCAAGGGCGGGCAAGGAATGCATTTACATGGTAGAAGTTTGATTTTGATTTTAAAATAAAATGATTTGGCAAACTCGGGAGTGGTGTAACTCTCGTGATTTCAATCTGGTGGATGTAACCCGTAATTTTAAACCTTGGCGGATTAGCCTATGATATTAGTGTTGGTGGTTTAACCTTCACTAAGATTATTTATCTATTTTCAATTATTGAAAACAAGATGTTTAACAAATGGCTTTGAAATAATAGGAAAGTTTGAAATAAAATGCTGATTTTCGCAAAAGAACCATATAGCCTTCCTTTGTTAAGCCCTGCATCTATGCATCTTTCCCAAGACTTGCGGAGTACATTCATGTACTCACGTGCTACACTTCAAATTAACTCTCAGAGGAGATCGAAGCTCAAGAGGTGGACTACGACTACTTCGTGGATGGATTCGTTGAAGGCTTTCCGGAGAACTAGGTTGCGTTTCCCCAGTCAATTGCCTGTGGCGTATTGATGGGTCTTGCTTTAGTTTCTTTTTGCTTCCGCTGTAATTTTCTTTTTGGTGTGAGGTCTTAAAACCTCATTTGTAATAAAGACTTCGAGGTCTGTAATCTCGATTATGATAATAAAGCGTTGTTGGCAATGTATCATCTTTTCTGTTTGAACTGTGTGTACTAGCGTTGATCTGGGACTAGTACTGTAATGCACAGGGAGTCCAGGAGTTTCTACTCCGGGGTCTCACAGAAGTGGTATCAGAGCCAATTTGACTGTAGGGCGTAACCTAGTTAGAATGGTCGTTATTAGAAAAGCTTCAAATTTTATTTTATAAAATAAAAATTTAATAATGTGCTATTCTCATCTTTTCTCTTCTTTCTATCCTTACCTTCGTCAGGATATTCTATCTTATCTATATGTTTGCTCACTTTTAAGAATGGTAATTGTATCCACTTTCCTTTGTAATTTCTATAGATGGGTTAGAGAGATCAAGTCTGTGAAGCACCCAGAGGACCGTGTCGTCATGAAGATTTGAAGAGTAGTTCCTTTGTTTATAGTACCCAAGTAAAGCTCTACGATTTTAGAACGCTTATGTATATTGCTTGTTGGTGTTAGATGGACTGTACCAAGTCTTTGTGTACTTGTAGTACAACCATCTTTAAAAACTATTTTTGTTTTCGAGCTAAGTTTCTCCTGGTTGGAGTTTACTTCTCTCTTGTGTGTTTGTTTGGGATGTTATTTAGTTGTTCCCCAACCTCTTACCTATGCTACTTCCCTCTTACCTTGTGCTAATCCTCGTTGCTGCTTCAGATGGTGCAAGTTCCAAATTCTTCTATAGTAGTCCAAGCTTGGAAAATATTTGAGAACTAAGAATATATGGAAGATCACTAAATTTACGGAAAGTACTCTTATCAGGAAAGTCATCCTAATTCTTAGATGTCAAGTTAGGTAATTTGAAGGATTGTTGCTAGTGTGATATATTTGGATTTAGAATTGACAAGATTGGATAATTCTTGGGTGATTCGAAAGTAATAAAGGTATATTTGCAGATACCAATGGATTATGAATAAATATGAAAGTTGTAACACTTGTGGATTGAATAGATCTTAGAAATGATCACATTATTGAACTTGGTGGAGCTAATTAGATCATGGGGAGTGTCCAAACTTAGTGCCTTGGATTTATTATCTTGGATTGAAAGGAGTAATTGGATGTAAAACAAGATTTTAGTTGAAGGATTTATTTGTGATCATTGGAGAATTAATATTAAGAATTTGATATAGTAAAGGTGGAAATTAAAAGATTGGATTATCATAAACAATTTATAACATCAATTTTGTCTGATTTGGTTGAATCATGAAGAGCAGATAAATTTTGTGGAATTAATTGATTATCATAGTTTGGTGGACCTATTGATGATGAGTGGATACCAGTGCAATTCTGGAAGATAATACACTTAGATATCTGGTGGATTACTCTTGTCATTGCAAAGGGGATATTGATTTGAAACTCGTGGATTTATCATATCGTTGAAAGATAACTGGATTTTAATTTATGAGATTGAATATATCATTTAAGGATGATCGAAGGCTTAAGTTTGGTGGATTTAAGTCAAATATGGAAGATAGATTGTTCGATAAGAATTAATTGTGGTACTCAGATTCACTCAAATTTGGTGGAACCAAAATGATGATTTTTGAGAAGTTGATTTTGGTGGATTAATCTTATCATCGAAAAGTGGGTTCTGATATGTTGATTTGAAATTTGTGGATTTATCATATCATTGTTAGATAATTGGATTTTAACTACTGGATGTTCAACCTGGAAGATTTAAATTAATTGTGGGAGACAGATTGTCCAATGAGAATTAATTGAGAGATTGTCCGATAAGAATTAATTGAGTTCATTCAAATTGGTGGAACCAAAATGATGATTATGAAGAGAATGATGTTGGTGGATTAATGAATATTAAATTATGGCTTAGATGATCTTAAAATTGATTGATGATTACTAAAAGGTTGGATTAATTTTATATTATTTGATCAAAGTTATGGATCTGTTGGATTAGATAATGATCATAAAACAATTGGTGGAAATCACAAATTACAATGTTTTTGGATTCTTGTTAGAAAAATTATATGGTTTGACGTCGATTCAAATTAGAGCAGAGAGAGTAAAAGTTAATGAGATTACTTGTCGAAATCAATAAGGTGCATTTGTGGTATATGATTTTGGAATCAAGAATTTTTGAAGAGTTGAAATAATTATGTCTTTCTCGGATGAACACTTGCGGAAGTTAAGCCCTTTTGGTGGAATACTGAATTAAGTGATATGATAAGGGCAATTGAAGTTAACCTAGAGCTTGTAGGCGACTAAAGATGTACCAATCCAATTTGTTGTTCTCTTCCATATTTCTCTGTTAAAGGAATCCTTCAGAGCATCGAACAACAAGATAGAATCATGAAGGAAGTTGAACGCCGCGCAAGGAGCATGACCATAAAGTTCCACAAAGTACAGTAGAGCAACCATTCGAAGTCAAGCAACTTGGGAGCGTGAAGAGGACCTAAGAGCCGAGTTTCCCTCTCCTTTCTTTTCCTAGATCGTCCGAATCTCGGGGACGAGATTCTTTCTAAGGGGGGTAGGTTTGTAACATCCCAAAATTTCGCTCTTTGAAATATTTAATTTCAAATTAATTAATTTAAAGTATTTGAACTTTATTTGGTTTTATCTGAATTTTATTTCAAAATATAAATCGAATTTAATCCTCAACCTCTCTACTCGACCATCACGTGTCGCTCCCTGATTCAATCCATCCTCGCCCGGTTTAATCTCAGCCACCTGCCTTCACTTACCCCTTCGTTTTAATCCGATGGCCCTGATTTCTCTTTCGCCTCGTGGCATTCATCCGACTGTCCACTCTTTCCTCCTCTCTCTTCCCTCTCGCTGACAGCTCAACCCCGCCAGTCAGCTTCTTCTTTCTTCTTGCCTTCTTCAACCTTCCACCTCCACCATTTCCCCGCTTTAAACCCCGCTTATCTCCCTCTTTACTCGTCTTTGCGTCGTCCTTAACTTTGGTGTAACCGATAACCGTTCGTCGCCTCCACCGAGTGAATCCACCGCCGAAGAGCCCTGCTGCCAACGCCCTCACTTCGCCACCCCTGCATCCTCGTCGCTGGCTACCATCGAGAATTTCCGAGTGTCGTGCCAAGGTGCACTTAACTCCCCGTGCCTTTTCTCCCTCTCACGCACCCCTCGCCGACCCTAGCAGCGCCGCCATCCGCCGATGCCCTTAGCCCCAGTGCGCCACCTCAGCAACCATGAGCCACACAAGCGCTACGCCAGCCAAGTGTGCCACCTCAGCTTTCTCTTTGGTCCATGAACCCAGTCCACAAAAGCCGGTCCCACCTGTCAGTGAATAAAACCCTTGTTCTGTTGAAAAATAATTCGACCAGAAAATCAAAATCTTTGCTGACGACACCCTGACATATAAATCTCTTTTCCCACAGAAAAATAATTCCTCTGAAAATCATTTCCCTTGTTGACATCATAATATGGTTTTTTTTCAGTTCAAAAATAATTCCAGAAAATCAGATTATTCTTTTTCTCTCCTCTTAAACTTCCAAACGCTTGCATTTCTTCATTTTAATTCCGATTGAGCCCTTTCAAATTTCTAAATTCATCTAAAATTCTAATCTATTCATTTCTATCCTCTTTTTAAATTTTTGGAGTTTTTGAATTTATTTGGATTAAATTAAAGCTTAGAATGTAAAAATATTTTAATGGTTAAAATATACTTCAATTAAATCTGAAATTATTTTATTTGGTATTTTCGGGGTCCAAGGATCTTTGTGGAATTTTCCTAAATTTTTTTTCGAATTTATTTTTTTTTTCGGAAAAACAATTATTATTTTATTATTATTTTCTCTCTCCTCCACTATTCATCTTCCTCTCACGTAACGCTCAGTTCCAGACCCGAGCGAGCGTCGCCATGGCTGTGATTTTGAAGCTTCTAGAAGTCTTGATTTTCTCAACGGTTTTTAGCGAAATAAATTGCATTCGACTCCTCTCATCAAACTCTTTCATTTCCCTACCGTTTTCCCCTCATTCATGAGCCGTTTCGCGAGAAATTAACCCATGCCATTGATGGACATGGTCTCTTGATCTCCCATCTCGGACCTCCCCCGCCCCTATAAAAGGGAGCACCGTGAGCCCCTCCTCATCCTCACTCAACTCCGAAAATATCAAGTCCTCACTCCTCTTCTCTTGGGCGCAATCGGAGTTTTTCTTTTGTGTTCCAAGCGGCGTTCTTCGGCTTATTGCGCCTCGTCCGGTGGAGCCCCGCCACTTTTGAGCACATCCCCGGATTCGCCTCGTCGCGTTCTACGCGGTGCTTACCTCGCCTTCACCGGAACTTCGCCGGAGCACCATCGCCACCGTGGGCCATAGCGCGTCGTCGTTCCTCGCATCGCCACCGGCCGTCCGTGCATGCCCGACCAAAACCAAGGTGAGCATCACGTCCCCCACGTTCTACTCTTCGTTTCGCCGCAAGTCTTGCATGTTAATTCCTCTCCGTTTGACCGGAATGTCGATGTCAGCCTGTCGGCTACATAAAAGCGTGTCCACCGCGTTTCACTAGTCCGTTGGCCGAGCCGTCTGCACCGTTGAGTTGGCCTCGATGCGTTCTACGCCGTGCTCTCTTCCATTTGTCCAAAACCCTTTCCTAAATTTTTGACCCCGACACCTTGCCATGGCCGCAAATGGCACTTCGCATCCCTGCCTGTCCGGGAATGCTTTCAACAATCCGTTCGCGTCAAAACGTGCCAAACTATCCCAGGTGGCTACGTTTCAGACGGTTTTGGATTCGCTCTACCGAGCACGAAGATATTGAGTTTTTCGTGTTTCGGTACCGTCGTTGTTCAAACGACGATTGCGTCGCCTCCGGTGAGTTTTCGGCTTAGCCGATATTTTTCCTAGCTTCGCCTCACTGCGTTCTAGGCCGTGCTCACCTTACTTCTCCTTGTCCCTTTCCTGAAAATTATTCTTCTCTCCGCACCTTATGTCGTTGTCGCCGTACACGTCGTCATCGTGCTCCGTTTGACGTGTCGTCACTTCCTACATGTGCCTCGGGTCCTTAGCAACCCATTTTGCTAGTTGGCTTCACCCCCCGTGCTTTTTCTCATCGACACCACGCCAAAACACCAAGAGTTGTTCTTTCGTTTCTTTTTCCAGAATTTTCTGATCCGCTAATTTTCCAATCGCTCGTTCTCCTCCGTCCGAACTCTGAATCAAGTGATTCAACTTTCTAAATTCATCTAAATTCCTATTCTATCTCCCAGAATATATTTTATAAATTGTGGATTTTATTTGAGTTTTGTTTTTGGTTTCTTTTGTTGTGGTTCTTCGCGTAGATTTCGACGATTCGAGAGAGTACGACTTCGGCGCTTTGCAGCAGAGCTTCGCGCAAGAAGGCAAGTCTCCTTTGACCATCTTGCTCCTATGTTTTGAAAATAGTTTTTGTAGTTATTTTAAATTATTGCATGGCTATGTTATATAAAGTGATAATTTAAATTTAGAAAATTTAGTTAAATGCCAACCTTGTTATGCCTTCCTTTGGAAATTGTTTACCATGTACCCTTGTCAACTTAGGATGATTTTTGGCTCAATAATGAGTTATTATTATTCTTGTTAAATTTAGAATACTAGCAAATGCTTAGTTT
The DNA here is from genome assembly GCA_017311315.1 of Dendrocalamus latiflorus. Classification (NCBI taxonomy): domain Eukaryota; kingdom Viridiplantae; phylum Streptophyta; class Magnoliopsida; order Poales; family Poaceae; genus Dendrocalamus; species Dendrocalamus latiflorus. Next base: position 1,051,534 of record CM029625.1, on the reverse strand, counting down.
AGCTGATAAATGTAAAAATGCTCATATGAGAAAATGGACAATGAATGTTTTGGATTTCATGATTTGTTTGAAAAGTGGTAATGGATGTTACCACTGTAATTTCAAAATAAAAATGAAGTTGAAAGTAAAAATTGACGAGGGTGGATGGAAGGCTTGGCTGGTGCGGTTTAGCACGAGAATTTTTGGGTTTGTGAATGAGCCACCCTGGTCGTTTAAGGACCGACGCTTGTGTTTGTCCAAACTGAGCAAAACAGTGCAACCACAAGTCTATATGGGTACGACCTAGCTAACTAACCTATAAAGGTGTAGTTTAGATATCACCAGTGGTGTATTGAGTGCCAGGGTGTACTGGTTACTCATAGTGAGGGACAGGGTTTACTGTACTCATACGGCGCAAGAGGGGGCTCCAACTCGTGGATTCGAGTTGTGGTGAAACCTTAGCGGGTGGTATCTAGCTATACTGGAGTAGGTGAAAGGCTTTGTGATATTTTATCTGGGTCTCATGCCAAAGGAAGCATGTTGACTATTAAGATAATTTATCTCTTGTGGGTAAAGTGTACAAACTCTGCAGAGTAATAAACTATTCGAATAGCCGTGCCCACGGTCAAGGGCGGGCAAGGAATGCATTTACATGGTAGAAGTTTGATTTTGATTTTAAAATAAAATGATTTGGCAAACTCGGGAGTGGTGTAACTCTCGTGATTTCAATCTGGTGGATGTAACCCGTAATTTTAAACCTTGGCGGATTAGCCTATGATATTAGTGTTGGTGGTTTAACCTTCACTAAGATTATTTATCTATTTTCAATTATTGAAAACAAGATGTTTAACAAATGGCTTTGAAATAATAGGAAAGTTTGAAATAAAATGCTGATTTTCGCAAAAGAACCATATAGCCTTCCTTTGTTAAGCCCTGCATCTATGCATCTTTCCCAAGACTTGCGGAGTACATTCATGTACTCACGTGCTACACTTCAAATTAACTCTCAGAGGAGATCGAAGCTCAAGAGGTGGACTACGACTACTTCGTGGATGGATTCGTTGAAGGCTTTCCGGAGAACTAGGTTGCGTTTCCCCAGTCAATTGCCTGTGGCGTATTGATGGGTCTTGCTTTAGTTTCTTTTTGCTTCCGCTGTAATTTTCTTTTTGGTGTGAGGTCTTAAAACCTCATTTGTAATAAAGACTTCGAGGTCTGTAATCTCGATTATGATAATAAAGCGTTGTTGGCAATGTATCATCTTTTCTGTTTGAACTGTGTGTACTAGCGTTGATCTGGGACTAGTACTGTAATGCACAGGGAGTCCAGGAGTTTCTACTCCGGGGTCTCACATTTGAGCTGGCATCATCATACTCCTTCCGAACACGTGAAGCCTCTAATAAATCCACAGGGGTCTTGAAAAAGTTGAATGCTTGCAAAACATTTTGTACAGTTTGCTGAATCTTGTCCCACCATGATGCTTGTCCTGAAGCAGTTAAATCTGAATGGTCATCACCTTTCTGATCGTCATCAGATTTATAAGACTCGTTAGGTTCTTCATGATCATCAACATACTCATCATCAGATGCATTAGAGAACTCTTCATCATCAAATTTATGTCTGTCGTCCTCAACTTCTGAACGATAACCGCCATAATTTTCTTCTGCAGGTTCTGGTAGGTCTAATTTATCGTCAAGTCCTTCTTCTGCAGGTTCTGGTATATCATGCTCATCTTCATGCCCCTTTTTATCATCTTTACCAACCTCATCTACCTTTTCTCCAGTCCAGCGAGAAGCTACCAGACGACCCAACTCCTCCCTTAGTTTAGTGCTGATCTCATCAACAGTTCCTCTGCCCTGTGGGCCAGTGTAGTACTCCATGAGTGCAGAAATAAACCGCATCGCAAGCTGGTCCCCATGCTCAGAACATACCAACTGATGAAATGTTAACTGAACTAATTTCTTGTGCAAATCATTAGCTAGTGTCTGAACCAAGCGAGCTACATTATGTTGGCAAATAAGTTGAAGCAGAAAGAGTGCTTCACCAGATCTTCGAAGCAACCGCCTAAGGCACTCAATTGCCCTCACCTCCATAGCAGCTAGCATTAAGCACATTGCTGCAGCCTCTCCAGCACCATAGCGGTTAAAGAATTTTTCTATTTGTGATCTCAAGGTGTTCCCATCAAACAACTTTCTTAGGATGTCAACAGGCCTGTTAAAAACTACTTCCATCAAACCCATTGTATTGAATACTACAATCCTCCTCCGAGGTAAGATATGCTGGGTAGGAAGATCCCCTTTGGCCCACAATTTTATAGATGCCTTCTCAGAAGGTTTTCTGGAAGCCTCAACAGGCAATGCAGAGACTGTTTCCCGCAGAGCCCTAAAGCTTCTAGAAGCTGTTCCAAAGGTACTGGGAAGGGATAACAGGGCAGTTGAATCCTTCTGCACAGCCAGACCAGAGGACATTGTTGAGAAACCGTCGCTGGCGACCAGTCCGAGCGATTCCTCTGTTTAGAACAAGAACGAATCAATTACAGAATCACAGAAGAATAGATTGAACACACAGAGAGATAGAGAGAACTCCTGGTCTTTCTTTATTGCTTTCATTCATGTGTACATAATGTGGAGGTATGGCTCTCTATTTATAGACTACAATGAGGTGCCCACCATGGGCCCTGGGCTGCCGGCCCAGGCCCAGGTTTCTTAACACTCCCCCTTGGGCACTCATCCGACACGTTCATGCCTCACTAAAACTCCATAAAAACCCAGTGGGAAAAATTTGGAGAAATAGCACATGATACATGTGATGCTACGATGCACGAATTGCCTCATTAAAAACCTTGGTCGAGAAACTTCATGGAAAACTCGTCAAGGGAAAAAGAGTACAATTCACCCAATTTCATTTGGTCTTCAGGACTTTATTCTTTGGGTACTTGATCTTCATGATCAAGGTTTATTAGCGGGCTTGAGAGAATTCTCCCCCTGAATTCTGCACTTCTCTAAGTCTCATCATTCCAATCCCTCACACGCACTTTTCAAAGTAAGATGCGAGGAGTGACTTAGTGAACAAGTCTACATGACTTAGTGTGCAGTACTTTAATCTTGTTCATCTTTGCAATTCATGAGCATAGAGGAACTTGGGGTTGATATGCTTACATAGCCCGTCTGCACTTGTGTAATGCAAGCTGCATTATCTTCATGGATAATTGTGGGGATTTGCACAATGTTCATTCCACATGACTGCTGGATGTGGTGAACCGTTCAGCGGAACCAAGCGCACTCTCGTGCGGCTTCATACAGTGCTATAATTTCTGAGTGGTTCGTCGAAATAGCTACAAGGCTTTGCTTAGACGATTTCTAGGAAATTGCAGTTCCACCACATGGAAATACATAGCCTGTTTGCGACTTAGCGGTATGCGGGTCAGACAGGTACCCAACATCTGCATAGTCAATCAAGTTCAAGTCTTGATTCTTTCTGTAAGACAATCCAATGTCTTTGCTTCTTTTGAGGTATCGGAAGGTGTCCTTTATGCCCTGCCAATGCCTGTTGGTGGGCTCTGCACTGTACCTTGCCAACAGGTACACGGCAAATGCAATGTCCGTTCTAGCGCAGTTTGCTAAGTACATGAATGCTACCACTGCACTCAAGTATGGGGATTCCGGTCCCAGGACTTCCTCCCCCTCTTCCCTAGGTCGAAAAGGATCTTTTTCTTGCTGTAAAGACCTCCCGATCATCGGTACTTTCGATTGGTATGCCTTCTCGAAGTCAAGCCTTTCTAGCACCTTCTGGGTGTAGGCCGACTGATATACCAAGATTCCTTCAGGGACATGCTCAAGCTGCAGGCCTAAGCAAAACTTGGTCTTGCCCAAAACTTTCATTTCAAATTCTGACTCCAAGTAGGAGCTTACTTCTTTTATGTCTTCGGCTGTCCCGATGATATTCAGATCATCTACATACACAGAGATTATACAGAATCCATTCTGGGATCGCCGTATAAATACACAAGGACAGTCTTCATTGTTCGTGTAGCCTTTCTTGCAGAGAAAGTCGCATAAGCGATTATACCACATTCTTCCAGATTGTTTCAGTCCATACAGTGACTTTCTGAGTTTCACACTATACAGATTTCTATTTGCTCTGTCTTGGTTCGGGAGAGATATTCCTTCAGGGAGTTTCATATAAATCTCCGAATCCAAGTTATCGTAAAGGTATGCAGTCACAACATCCATCAATTTCATTTCTAAGTTCAAGTTCACTGCCATTGAGATCAAGTATCTAAAGGTAATTCCACTCATGACCGGGGAGTAGGTTTCTTCATAATCAACTCCAGGACGTTGAGTGAAACCTTGGGCTACCAGCCTTGCTTTGTATCTCACTACTTCATTTCTTTCATTTCTCTTTCGAACAAATACCCACTTGTGCCCAACGGGGTGTATGTGGGGAGGTGTGCGGCATACGGGCCCAAACACCTCTCTTTTATTCAGAGATAGCAATTCAGTTGCTATTGCCTTCTTCCAATCTTCTCAATCTGATCTTTTCTTACATTCAGCGAGCGATGCAGGCTCGGGATCAAGATCGATGATGGTGGCAATTTTCTTTGCGAAGTAGATATCGATATTAGCTGTTGTCCTATTCAGGGACTCTCCCGTGTGCACATAATTTATAGCTATTTCTACATGAGTTGCTTCTTCTGGAGCGATTGCTTCTACTAGAGCTTTACCTTGCGCATCGCTTCTTTCAATTGCGGTGGCAAGTCCCTTTAGTTTTTCGGCATGGATGTGTGCGCACACATCCATGCCGATGGGGATGTTCAGATCCGGTATGCCCTTTTTCTGAAGGTGTCATACTTGTGCCAGGTCTCAACTGGCTCCCCTTCTCATTCTGGGGGACTTCAATGATCGGCTGTGATAAATCCCTCTTATCCTTTTTCATCAGGCGTCCCCGGTTACTAAGGATTCGAGGAACCGGAGTTCTCGTCCTCTTTTTTTATTTTTCTGAGGCCTCTGGACGAGATTAGGGATACCTTCTGCTTTCTTTGGTATTTCAACCCTCTCCGGTGCAGTGCGTGCAGGCACATGCGACTTAGTCACGCTCTTCAAATCACTAAAGTGATCAGGCAGTTGATTTGCTAATGCTTGCAAATCTATTGTCTTCTAGACTTCTCTTGTCTTCTGGACTTGTATTGTCTTTTGGACTTCTTTATTTGCTTCACTAATGCGCGGGTCATCTGCATGAATTCCCGTGGCTTGCCATGTAATGTCTTCTGGACTTCTCTAGTGCGTGGGTCATCTACATGGATTCCCCAGGCTTGCCACATAATTTCTCGACATTCTTCATCAAGGGGTTGATTTCCCCCCCTAATGTTGGGAAATCTTCGGTGCTGACCATTGCGCTAGTTGCATAGGTGAATGGATGTTGTAGGCCGAAGGTCTAAGGTTGATGAGATTCGCTGCATGCAGGACTGCGTGTCCCCAACATGTAGCTGCTAGAATTCAATTATACAAAAGGGGTCGGGCAATAAATTTAATTCTTTTAATTAAAGTCTCTGCCAGACCATTCTGGGTATGGACATGCGGTACCGAATGCTCAACTGCAATTCCCATTGCCATGCAATGATCATCAAATGCCATTGAAGTAAATTCTCCGGCGTTGTCCATTCTGATGGACTTGATGTGATAATCAGGGGACACATTTCTGATGCGAATGATCTGCGACATCAATTTGTGCAAAGACGTGGTTTCTTGTGGACAACAAACCCACATACGACTACTTCGAAGAAGCGTCAATGAGCACCATGAAATACTTAAATGACCATAAGATGGGCTGAATGGGACCGCAAATGTCTCCCTGGATGCGTTCCAGGAATGCAGGGACTTCATCCTTCACTTTCAGAGTGGAGGGTCTAGTTATTAGTTTCCCGGTGGCACATGCAGGGCACACAAAATCTTCATGATTCGGGAAATTCTTCACATTAATATTATGCCCATGCGAGTTATTTATTATGTTTCTCATCATCCTAAGACCTGGGTGGCCTAATCTGTCATGCCAGAGACAGAAGAGTTAAGAACTTCTAAACACTGTTTTCATAACAGTGTACACTGCAGGCGCTTTAATGCTGGTATAATATAGCCCAGTGAAGGAAGTTTTTCTAATATTCTTTTGCCATTCTCTTTGCGCTTCATAATGAGCAGGTATTTCTTACCGTACTCTTCTTCAGTCTCAACATGGAAACCATTTGCGCGGATATTCTTTAAAACTTAGGAGAGTTCTAGTCGATCCTGGGTACAGTAAGGATTCTTCAATGACCAAAGTTGTGCCCATGTGGCTCTTCCGGAACCAATTATACATACATCGCTTTCGGCGATTGTCGTAAGGCTGCTAGTGCTCTTACGAATCGACTTGAAAATTCTTAGTCTCTCTTAAGATGGTATGCATTGTGCCGCTGCTAGCTAAGCACACTTCCTTTATAGGGCGCTACACTTGTTCTAATATAGGGTATTTTATTAATATGCATGAGAAGGCAATCAACATATAAATAAAATACTCCAGTATCAGAACATATCATGCCATCATAAACTGAATAAATGAATGAACTCTTCAAATATCATCCAACCATCACGAGAAGATAACAATTCTTAAGTACCATCCATGCAAATTCTAATATATTCTTTCACACAAAATAAATGACAATTAAAGTCGGAATGCATTCAGTGCACTGGACTTCTCCTGCTATTTTCTCAGGGTGACATTCTCTTTAAGAGAAATCATGACGATGGCTGCTTCTAGGTCGAGAGGGGTGCTGCTGTCGTAATGGTCTCAAACACCATCAGCGTAGGCAGCTGCTCAGAACGCTCCCCCTCAACCGATGCAGAGTGGGCTTCAAGTGCCCTTTGCCATCCCGTTTTGGCTTGCTAGCCTTATTCTCACGTGGAGCATCTGATTTGCCTTTCTGGGCTGCGGTCTTACACTTCCTTCCCCTTTTCTCTATCAAGGGCTTTCGCACCTTGTTGCTCCCGGCGTTGGCTTCACGGCCAGTGGAGCTACCAGATGGCTGAGTGACTTAGTTCTTGCGGAGAACTTCGTCCTGAGCTTCCGCAATTTGCATCATATCAATCAATTCGGCATAGTCCTCATAGCCGTCTTGACGATAATTGCGTGCAGATTATACTGCATTGAGGTGGAAGGATTTTCTCAACTTTCTGTATTGGGGTACAAATCCTGTGCAAGGCAGAATTGTTTTCCCCGACCGTCTTAAAGTCAGCAAACCTCAGTCTGATCCATTCTTACTCTGCTTGAGAAAGAATGGTGTACTTTAGCCTCTCAAACCTGCTTCTTTAGTGCGGTCCAGAGTGCTAGCGCGCTCTTGTCCGCCATATACTCATTCTTGAGAGAGAGACAGAGATGATGTCTGAGAAAATGAAGTGCCTGATCATTCTCCTCAGGTTTGGGTTGAGCATCATTCAGTCCGCCAATCCTAATAGTCGCGCAGAGCTTCCTGACTCCAAGCACAAACTCGACATCGGATGCCTACGTCAGATAGTTTTGGCCATGCTGGGCCAGCTCCTTGAACTTCCAGTTCGTGATGCTAGTCATCTAAATGTGTATAAGTCTACTGCTGGTAGACATGCACGGAATAATTCACTGCGGGTAAATAAATGGTACAAAAGGTTCTCACAATGTTTCATAATTTTCTATGCATTTTCTATAATTTTACTGCTAATTTCAGTGATTAAAAGCAATTTTCAGCAATTACAATTAACCAAAACAGTAAATAAATACAGAAAATACAGAGAATAATAATGGCATAAATAAATAAGCTTCAAGAGCTAAAAATAATTCAAAATTCGAATTCCCGAGGCCCTTTTATGCTAAAATATGAAATTTAGCAAATTCTGCAATTTCTGGGGGTTTCTACGCAAATTTCCAGTTCAGAGGAAAATTCGCGCAATTTTTTGTTTTACCGAGGGGTTTTCTGCAAAAATCTGGACCCGCTCGTAAATTTCAGGGCTTATTCGTAATTTTCGGAACTACGAGGCCTTTTATGCAAAAATTCGGGACTGAAATACAAATTAAGGGCTCATTGGTGATATCTCGAGAGACGGAGGGCTTTCTTGCAAATTTTCGGCGCCGGCCCTACTACCTCATTTTTTTCTTTTTCCCGTCCGGCCTGTTTACGCCGCTCCAACGGTCGGGCCGTTTCTTGGCCCGTCTTGTTTCGGTCGTTCGGCCCATCGGCCCGGCCGGCCTGCTGACCGGTTATCCCGCGGGGGGGATAGGGTTTCCCCCCACCCGTTCCACTTGGTGGCGGCGGCGGCACCCGGGCTTCGGCTCGGGCGAGCGGTGGAGCAGCGGCCCGTGCGGGGGCACGCCGTGCTCGGGGAGACGGCGGCGGTCCGGGGACGGTGCGCGGCTTCAGGCGCGACCGGTGGAGGCACGCGGCGGCGGGCGGCGGCACGCGGGCGGAGGTGCCGAGATGGCGCCGTGCGGGGCGGAGGGCGGCCGGCGCCTTGCGGGGCGGCGAGCGGCCAGTTGGATGCGGCTGTGGGCCGGCGGTGATGGGACCGAGCTGGTTCGAGCCGAGGGTGAGCGGCAGCCGGCGCGTGCAGGCGCGAGAAGCCAAGGCGGCGACCGGCGTGCGTGAAGACGAGGCGGTGACCGGCGCGCGTGCGGGCGCGAGAAGCCGAAGCGGCTAGTGCGACGGCGAGGCCGAGGCGGAGGGGCCAGCGGGGAGGTGGCGCGGCCGCTACGGGCGGGGGCGCATACGCGCGTGCGGGAGCGGAGGCACGGAGGCCGAGCGGGCGTCGGTAGCGCGCGGCGGGCCCGAGGCAAGGCGACTACGGCGGCGCCGTTCGGGGCGGCGCAAGGAGGCGGCTACGGGCCGAGGCGGAGAAAACCGAGGCCAGTGTTCGGGCGACCCGGCGGCGCGTGGAGGCCGGAGATGCCGATGCCGGCGGTGGTGGCCGCATGCAGGCGGCGTGCGGGAGGCGTCGGCGTGCGGGCCGGGGCCGTCCTAGGCGGTGATCTGCTCGGGCGGCTGCCGTGCGACTTCGGGCGCAGCGCGCGCCTGCGGGCGCGACAGCAACGGCGGCCGGTCTCCAGGCCGACGGTGAGTCGGCGACAAATCGCATGCGGGCGGCTTCCTCCATGAGTGATGCAGGCCGACGGCGCCGGCTACCAACCGACGGCCGACGATGCACATGCTGTGCGGCGGCTCCTCAGGCTCTATGGCCAGCCGCTAGTTGGCAGTCAGCCATGCGCATTCTGGCGCAGCGACAATACCCCTTTTTTCTTTTGTGTGATGTCATGCATATAGCAATGCAAAACCGAAATGGATAACATGCAAAATTTCTTCGTGTATTGATCATGCAGATCAAACGGAATTATACAAAAATTTCTGATTTCGTTTTTCAATCTAGGATGCAATCAACATCTACCCCTTTTTTTCGCAATCTACCGATCGACATTGTGCCGGCGATTTCAGATCTGCTCGCGGTAGATTTAGGGCGGATTTGCATTGTTCTACAGTGCAATCAACATCTACCCTGTTTCACAATCTACCGATCGGCATTGTGCCGGCGACTTCAAGTCTGCTCGCGGTAGATTAGGGCAGATTTGCACCGTAGAGATTCAATCTAGAACGCGAAAAGAAAATACAGATTCAAAAGCGATCTAGAAAATTCAATCTGTGCTTCGATGATTACCTCGTTCACCAGAGCGAAGTCGTGCTGATAACGTGTTGAGAAACCGTCGCTGGCGACCAGTCCGAGCGATTCCTCTGTTTAGAACAAGAACGAATCAATCACAGAATCACAGAAGAATAGATTGAACACACAGAGAGATAGAGAGAACTCCTGGTCTTTCTTTATTGCTTTCATTCATGTGTACATAATGTGGAGGTATGGCTCTCTATTTATAGACTACAATGAGGTGCCCACCATGGGCCCTGGGTTGCTGGCCCAGGCCCAGGTTTCTTAACAGACATAACTGTAGCAGATGAATCTGATATTATAAGAGCACCAGCAGAATAGAAAACAGACTCCACTTTTAACGCCAGATCCTCAGGCTGAGCTCTGCCAGCAGCAGAAACAACACCAAATGTGAGTCCACCACCAACTCCTAGAGGTGAGCTCTGCCATTTCATATTTTTCGATCCTGTCCCGGGATCCCAAACACGGACAACCTGTTCAGTACCACCAGAGACAAGCAAGGTTCCTGTATCATTCATAGCCAGAGCATAAACTGACTCTTTGTCCTTTACAAATGATACAAGCTCGACTTCATGAATCAAAGTGCTGTTAGTTGGAACTACAGCAAGATCATGCTTCGACTCAGTAGAACCAATTGCATATTCAGGAGGAATTGTTACAAGGGCAACCTCACCCTTCTTCATGTTTAGCACAGCACAATCAAGACCATCAATAACCTCCTCTTCATCGGTCTTAAATTCAAATGGCTCTTCATCATGCCACTTTCTCAAAAATACTGTGTCATCTTGAAGTTTTCCAATCATTTTGACTTTAACAACTGCACCATAAACAGATGATAACAGCACTGACACCATCTCTTTCTCCTTGTTCTTCCTGTCCATAGCAAGTGTAATAAGCTTCTTGAAGAAAATGGGGTTGTATTCTGGGGCCGAAAGCTCTTCAAGGCTTCTAATAAGTTCCGGGATGTCATCTGAGAGAAAATATTCATGAATTATGTGCCCAGATTCTCCTTTAAAATGCTTGACCTTTTCATCACTTGCATTTCGCATCTCTTCATCAGGGATAGCAGATTTACTGAATGAAGCATCAAGCCACTCTTCAGATATAGCTATTGAAACCAGCTTGTCAAAAAGAGTTCTGGCAGACGGAATATCAAGGCTCAGGTCATCAACACTCTCAGCTAGCCGAGAAAAGCCCTTTGACATTTGATTGGAACTGATCAAGCAACCCGCAGTTGATTCCTTCAGGATTAATGGCTTCGACGAAATATTCTCCATGCCAAAGATGAGAGCACGTTTCACAACCTCATGATGGAAGAATGGAAGGCCCAGCTCCCTTATGCACCTAAAGGCTTCATCTGCATCTCCACTCTCAATATACTCTCTCCGAATATCCTGGATCCTCTTTTTTTCCTCTTCTACTGTAAAGTAAGTGCTCCCGCCCCACTTGCGTTCAACTAACTCTGCATGGTGGGGAGCTGACAAGTAGCTCTTCTCAGCAACTCGTAGAACTTCGACGCCTTTAAAAGATTCTGGAAGCAGTGCTCTGGCTCGAGTGAGAAAAACAGAAGGCAATATTTCATCAACAACAGCACGTACAACGAAAACAGCCAAGACATCAATAGCATCTGGTATATCAACAGCTAGATCTTCTGTTGACTCCAGAAGCATCATAAAGCCTTCACTCATCTTGGAGGAGCTCAATAGATCAGCATACAAGGCAGACAACAGAACTGACGCCATTTCTTTTTCTTTGTCATGACGGTCCATTGCCATGGATATGAGTTTCTTGACAAAGTAATGATGAAACTGATCGGATCCAAGACTCCTTAGCTCAGAAGCTGCCAGTTCCACATCTCCTATACTAAAATACTCCTCAATTACTGGAACTACAAGCTTTCTATAGCCATCTAATGTAGCAGGAACCTTACTGTTCCCATTAACTAGTTTGTTCAACTCTTGAGATGGTAAGGAATCTGCACCTTCAAGGTTGTTTTGTTCAATTTTCCCACCAACACCTTCTTCAGATGTACCCTGTAGATGAACTCCCTGTACTCTGTTGATGTTGATTTGCCCCATTTCTTCGACTCTTCTGGTCATCTCCACTTCTAACTCTCCTGAGTGGACCAAATCTTGCCTGCATGTAGGACTGCATGTCTCCAACATGTAGCTGGCAAATTACGATTATGCAAAAGGGGTCAGGCAATAAACTTAATTATCTTGATTAAAGCCTCTGGCAAACCATTCTGGGTATGGACATGCGGTACCGAGTGCTCAACTGCAATCCCCATTGCCATGCAATAATCATCAAATGCCTTTGAAGTAAATTCTTCAGCATTGTCCATTCTGATGGACTTGATGTGATGATCAAGGAACACATTTCTGATGCGAATGATCTGCGAGATCAATTTTGTGAAAGCATGGTTTCTTGTGGACAACAGACCCACATATGATCACTTCAAGGAAGCGTCAATGAGCACCATGAAATACTTAAATGACCCTGAGATGGGCTGAATGGGACCGCAAATGTCTCCTTGGATGTGTTCCAGGAATGCAGGGACTTCATCCTTCACTTTCAGAGTGGAAGGTCTAGTAATTAATTTCCCGGTGGCACATGCAGGGCACACAAAATCTTCATGATTCGGAAAATTCTTCACATTAATATTACGCCCTTAGGAATTGTTTATTATATTTCTCATCATCCTAAGACCTGGGTGGCCTAATCTGTCATGCCAGAAACAGAATAGTTCAGAGCTTCTAAATACTGTCTTCAGGACAGTGTAGGCTGCAGGTGCCTTACTGTTGGTATAATATCGCACAGTTTCTAGTGAAGGAAGTTTTTCTAATACCCTTTTGCCATTCTCTTCATGCTTCATGATGAGCAGGTATTCCTTACCGTACTCTTCGTCAGTCTCAACGTGGAAACAATTGGCGCGAATATCCTTAAAACTTAGAAGAGTTCTAGTCGATTCTGGGTACAATAAGGCTTCTTCAATGACCAAAGTCGTGCCCATTGGGAGTATAATTGTGGCTCTTCCGGAACCAATTATACATGCATCGCTTCCGGCTATTGTCGTAAGGCTGCCAGTGCTCTTACGAATTGACTGAAAATACTTAGTCTCTCTTAAGATGGTATTTGTTGTGCCGCTGTCGGTAAGGCACACTTCCTCCATAGGGCGCCACACATGTTCTAATATAAGGTATTTTATTAACATGTATTAGAAGGCATTCAACACATAAATAAAATACACCAATATCAGAACATATCATGCCATCATAAACTGAATAAATGAATAAATTATTCCAAAATCATCCAACCATCACGAGAAATCAAAACTAAAGTATCATCCATGCAAGATCTAACTTGTTCTTTTAACACAAAATAAATGACAACTAAAGTCTAATGCATTATGTGCATCAGACTGAATCAACTAAAAAATCAAAGACTTCTTCGGCTATCTTCTCAGGAGTGATCTTCTCTTCGAGAGAAATCATAGCAGTGGCTGCCTCTAGGTCGTAAGGGGGTGCTTCTGCTGGGATGGGCTCAACCTCCATCAACTCAGGTAGCTGCTCAGAATGCTCTCCCTCAACTGCTGCAAAGTGGGCTTCAGGCTGCCCTTTGCCATCCTTCTTCTTTTGAGCTTGGTGGGCATCAATGACATGATGCGGTTCTTTGCATATCCTTGACCAATGCCCCCACTTGCCACACTTGTAGCAATCTTGATTCTGCTGGCCATAGGTCTTGCCACTCTTCTTAGCCTTTTTATCACTTGAAGCATCTGACTTGCCTTTCTGGGCAACGATCTTACCCTTCTTCCCCCTTCTATTCATCAAGGGCTTTCGCACCTTGTAGCTCCCAACGTTGGCTTCACGGCCAGCGGAGCTGCCTGGTGGCTGAGTGACATAATTCTTGCAGAGAAGTTCGTCCTGAGCCTCCGTAACCTGCATCATATCAATCAATTCAGCGTACTCCTTGTAGCCGTCTTGATGATAGTTGCAGGCGGATTGTACCGCATGGGGTGAAAGATGGACAGGATCTTCTCGATCTTCTGCTCATCTATGATCTGCTTGCCACAGGGTTGAAGATTGGTACAAATCCTGTGCAAGGCAGAATTGTACTCCCCGACCATCTTAAAGTCGGCAAACCTCAGTGTGATCCACTCCTGCTCTGCTTGAGAAAGAATGGTGTACTTTAGCCTCTCAAACCACTTCTTGAGTGTGGTCCAGAGTGCTAGTGCGCTTTTCTCCGCCATATACTTATTCTTGAGAGTGAGGCAGAGGTGGTGCCTAAGAAAATGAAGTGCCTGATCATTCTCCTCAGGTGTGGGTTGGGCGTCATGCAGTACGCCAACCCCAATAGCCGCACGAAGCTTCTTGGCTTATAGCACTATCTCGACATCGGATGCCCATGTCAGATAGTTTTGGCCATGCTGGGCCAGCTTCTCGAACACTCGGTTCTGATGCCAGTCATCTATATGTGTATGAACGGAATATATAAGTTTACTGCTGGTAAACATGCATGGAATAATTTACTACGGGTAAATAAATGGTACAATAGGTTCTCGTAATGTTTCATAATTTTTTATGCATTTTCTATAATTTTACTGCTAATTTCAGTGATTAAAAGCAATTTAAACAATTACAATTAACCAAAAACAGTAAATAAATACAGAAAAATACATAAAATAATAATGAAAGAAATAAATAAGCTTCAATGCTAAAAAATAATTCAAAATTCGGATTCCCGATGCCCTTTTATGCTAGAATATGACTTTTTCAGTGAATTCTGCAATTCCAGAGGGTTTCTACGCAAATTTTCAATTCAGATAAAAATTCACATAATTTTCTGATTTACTGAGGGGTTTTCTGCAAAATTCTAGACCCACTCATAAATTTGAGGGCTTATACGTAATTTTTAGAACTACGAGGCCTTTTCTGCAAATATTCGGGACCCATATGCAAGTTTTTGGGCTCATCGGTAATTTCCATATTCTATGGGGGTTTTATGCACTTTTTCGCCCCTCCACCAATCGGGCCTTTTTTCTTTTTTTTCTTTCCGGCCTGCTTTCGGCCCACCGCGCGTTGGCCCATGGGTCCCGTGATCGTTTCGCCCTGCTCATCCCTTTTCGTGGCGGCGGCTAAGGCCCGGGCGTGGGCTCGGGCGGGCGAGGCGAGGGGTAGGTCGGTCGCCCGTGCGGGGGCACGCGTTGCCCGGGGTGGCGGCGGCGACCCGAGCAGAGCAGCGCCGTCGTGGGAAGTAGCTGGGCGAGCACATACTGGCACGGGGCGGCGCTGGGAGGCCGCTTCGGGTGGCGGCTCGAGGCGGTAGCCGGCGACCTCAGGCACGGGCCAGATCGGGCGGAGGCCGGCCGCTCCGAGCGGTGCTCTGCGGTGGCGCATGCGGGCAACCGGAGGCTGGTGGCTGCGGGCCGCGGCGGGAGGCCGGCGGCTATGGGAGCTCGGCTTCCGATGAGCGGGCGTTGGCGAGCGCGGAGACCGAGTGGGAGCGCGAAGACCGAGCGGGCGCCAGCAAGCGCGAGGAGGCCGCTTCGAGCTGCAGCTCAGGCGGCGGCCGAGTGCGATGTCCGAGGCGACTAGGGATGGCAATTGTGCCCGTTTACCCGTGTACCTGTGGGTAAATACCCTAATAGAGTCGGGTATGGGGTGCATTCTTTACCCACGGGTAGGAAAATGGGGGAAAATCTCTGCCCATCGGGTAAACGGGTACGGGTATGGGTTAGCTCTACCCGTACCCATCTCGCCCGTTTACTCGTGAAATAGACTGACAAGTGGGCCCCTAAAATAATAAACCCTAAGTCCCTAACTCTCCCCGCCGCCCGCCCAGAAGCTTCTTCGCCCGCCGCCCCCCTCGGCCCCTCTCGCACTCTCCTCCTTCATCCTCCTCCTCCGCCCCAGATCCGCTGCCTCCTCCTCCTCGCTTGCCTCGCCCGCCGCCCTGCGCCTTGCTCACCTCAGCACCTCCGCCTCGCCCAGATCCGCCGCCTCTGCCCCCCACCCGGCCGCTGGCCTCCTCCTCCGCCCCAGATCCGTCTCCTCCTCCTCGCTCGCCTCGCCCGCCGGCATCGCTGAGGGGCTCGCGCGGTGGGGCCACCGCGCCGTAACCTTCGACATGCGCGGCGCTGGGCGGTCCACCGGCCACGCCTCCCTCACGGGCTCCTCGGAGGTCGGGGACGTCGTCGCCGTCTGCCGCTAGGTCGCCGAAAACCTCAAGCCGCGCGTCGTCCTGCTCATCGGCTCCTCTGCCGGTAGGTTAATTACGCTGATTTCTACCCCAAGGCGACACCTTTGTTTCTTTCTCGATCTCCATACATGTTCAATTTGCCTGGATGCGTGATTCAGTGAAGCTGCACACGTAAGAGCGCTGTGGTAATCAAATTGATCAAACAATTGACTCTTCTGAAACTCTATTTGATCAAATGGAATGTGCAATTGACAATTAACCACTCATCTGGACCTGCAAGCAAATAGGAATGGGTGGTGTATAGTTTGTTGCATCGGAATTGAAAGATCAAACTTTTGGCTTATGGAATTTGGCTTCAAATATACCATGTTCTTATCATTTCGGTTATTCTCAAGCCCGAGCTTGATGCGAATTCAACCTTTTGCAAGTTACATTAATTGTTTCTGAACCTTCACCTGTGTGCATTTCAATGTGAAACTTGAAGCTTGGCACTGTTATTTTAGCCCATCTTGAAACTTGAACATGTCTCATAATATTTGTGTTCATAGTATTTGTGTCCAATAATTGATTCAACAGAAACATAGAAGTTCTCATATTTGTGTTCAATTCAACATAGAACTTCAATTCTCATAGAAACATAGTATTTGTGTTCAATTCTCATATTTGTGCATTGGTGATGTTTGAATGTGATGTACTCAGTTCGCGGGTAAACGGGTATGCCCGTGGGCGACGGGTATGGGCGGGTTTTTTACCCGTGGGCGGGTACGGGTATGCCCATGGGCGAAAAATGGGGTCGCGAGTACGGGTATGGGCGAGCACTACCCGTACCCGCTGCGCCCGATTGCCATCCCTAGAGGCGACAGTCTGTTCGGGGATGCGGTCCACGGGCGGCGCATCAAAGCACTTCGGCTGGCTGCTGGCCGGCGGCCAGCAGTGCGCATGCGAGCGCGGCGGTGCATCGGGCTTCACGGGCGGCTGCTGGCCGGCAGCGGCGCCTCGATCTCCCTTTTTTTGTGCAGAGGTCGTGCGTGACCGAACCATGCAAAATGTTTTCTTGTTTTTTTCGTTTCTAATCTACGGTGCAATCAACATCTACCCCGTGTTGCAATCTACCGATCGACATTGTGCTGACGACTTCAGGTCTTCTCGCGGTAGAATAAGGCGGATTTGCACTGTAGAGATTCAATCTAAAATGCGAAAACTTCAAATTTAAAGCGATCTAGAAAATTCAATCTATTAAGGCTTCGATGATTACCTTCGATTCACCGGAGCGATGTAGTGCTGATAACGTGTTGAGAAACCGTCGCTGGTGACCAGTCCGATCGATTCCTCTGCTTAGAACAAATCGAATCAATCACAGAAGACAGAATAATAGATTGAAACACAGAGAGAGGTATAGTGTTGGACCGAAATGGCGACAGAGGGGGGGTGAATGTCGATCTTTAAGAATCGCCCTCGACAAGTATCCTCACTTAAGCTTCTTGTCCAATAGCTATGGGAGCTATGAAGAAGGAAAATAAGCCCTCACTGGAAATCACAGAGACAAGGAAAAACCAGATCCAGAAAGAAGCAGCCAAGAAAAATAAATTCAGAGAAAGTCTGACTGCAAGCGGTAGTACCGCTGGGACGAGCGGTAGTACCTCTGAGCGGTAGTACCTCTCGAGGAGCGGTAGCACCGCACGACGATCGGACTTGTCCGAACGTTCCTACGCTGCCGATCAGACTGGTCCGAACATAACCGGTAGTACCGCTAGCACGAGCGGTAGTACCTCTGAGCGGTAGTACCTCTCGAGAAAATCAGCAAACAGGATTTTCGGGCTGGAACTTTGAGACTTCGGATTTTTGGCTAAAAAGAAGGTTTGCTCTCAATCTTTTTGATCCAAGTCCTTACTACAACAAACTAAATAGTAAGGAGACCTTGGGAAAAAAGAGAATCAAACCAAGAAGAAAGAATTTCATATTATGGGTAAAAATCTGAATTTTTTGCACAACCCGAGCCAAAAATCAAATTACTCCCCAACTGTTGATCCTTTGGCTATGAAATTTTGAGGGTAGCTAATTAATAGCCTCTGGACTCTTCATACCAAATTTCAAGCCATCTCAACAAGGGAATCAAGAGCAGCTCCAAACCCTAGAAACTGAGTACATGAACAGAGGAAGACCAAAACTGAAATCTGAGAATTAAACCAAGTTTGCTCTTCGGGAAATCGATCAAATGATCTTGTGGCACTAACCCATCATAGAGCAACCCATTTTGGGCCTTCCCAACAAGCAAGAACTCGAAAATCAAAAAGCTCAGAAATCAACCAAATGGAGCAACGAAGAACAGAGAGAGCACGAACAGATAAAAACTTCAGGACTTTCATTCATTGATTCACAGAGAATACAGAGGAGTCCCGATACCCCGACTTGATACAAAGAAAGGATTACAAGCTCTCAATCTCATCCTCTCCCACTCTCAAACCTCAAGAACACACCCATACATGCTTGAGGAGGGATAAGAACACTCTGTTCTATCTAGAACCCATCGAAGAAGGACAGAGGGAGCACGACTCTACCTCTCCAACCACTAAAGACTAAAGGAAAACCACCTCCTAAAACCTCTTTTGACTAGGGCTAACCCTAATTCCCTCCAAAATGCTCAAGGAGGGCATGCAGCCCCTCAATCCTATTTATAGCCTTGGCTAACGGGTCTCCGCCCCGTTACGCCTGCTACGTCCAACGGAGCCCGCTCCCGCTTGTGCAGCCTTGCGAATTTCCCAATTCGCCCCTTCTGCACCTTCCGGGAAGCTTCCGCGCTCCTTGCCTCGCACGCCTCGCAACCACCTCGAGTCCACGTCGTCTTCGACACATCCCGACCGTTCTGACCTCAGCGCCACCTGCGCCTAGTCCGGTCCACCGTGTCTCGCCACGACTCCAACTCAACGTCCTGCAGTCACACAGACAAGAAACACGTCAAATAGCACCGCTCGACACATGAAAGCGTAAATACCATTACACTTACCACAGATGAAGTCAAAACCTGTCAAAACATTAGAATATGCATCCAAAACCCAAATGACCAGATTTGACCAAAGTCCGACCGAGCCTGATTGCGCCACGCAACGACTCGACTCCGAACCACTCAAACCAAACTCGACTGACCTAAACCTTTGTCAATTACTCATCACTCTCATGGAGCACGACCACATGGTCTCTCAATCTCCCCCTTGATGAGTCTATTGACAAACGCAGAAAAAACATTAAGAAGAGTTTGATTTTGAAGAATCCAACATGGTCCAAAGAATGAAATGAAGCTAATGACCATGTCGACAGAAGGAACACTAGAGCAACTACTGAAAGAGCAAATTGATCTCCAAAGCTCTAAACTGTTCCCAACAGACTTTTTCTTCTCTATTCTCCCCCTTTTGGCAATAAACGCATCAAGATGCAATAGAGAGAATATGACATGTCAATGGATGAATATGGCTGAAGTTTGTTTATTTAAGCATTTAGAGCCATGAGAATTATCCATATTGACCATAATGTAATACACCAAGCCATAACTAAAAAAACGCTATCTAGATCATGACGACATATATATAAACCAGCTAGAGCACAAAGATGACAATCTGAAATGTAATACATTAAGTGAGAATGTCAAGTCATCAAGAAGTAAAGTCTAACTAGAGATATCCAAGGATGATGCCGGCCATGTCAAGTAAGCTAAGCGGAACCAAGAAGCTAATATTGAGACCAACTAGAGTGCTATGCTCAAAAATGAAACATTGGCGCAAGTACTTGGTTCTTTTTGAAGCTTAAGCAAATTGAGCACATAAGACATTGTCTTTTTTTTAAGCTCATGGTCGTTTCTAACCCAAATTTTGTTTATGTGCTAGATCTCAAGCCTTATGCGACTACTCCAAGCAATAAGCTTAAGAAGATAGTCTAGGTCATCCAAAACTCCCCTGAGTTCATGCCTAGTGCAATGGCAAGCCGTCTCATGAGAAAGAATTGATGAAATCAGTTTTTTCGCACAAAAGAGATTTTTTTTGTGTGTGCTAGATCTCAAGCCTTATGTGACTACTCCAAGCGAGAAGCTTAAGAAGATAGTCTAGGTCATCCAAAACTCCCCTGAGTTCATGCCTAGTGCAATGGCAAGCCGTCTCATTAGAAAGAATTGGTGAAATCAGTTTTTTCGCACAAAAGAGATCTTTTTTTTAACATATTGTACTACCTCATGCTACATCAAGAGACTAAAACAGCTCAAACTAAGGCTCAATATAGATTCAACGCTCTACTCAGCCTATTTGACATGGTATGAATCATAAAAGGATAGCTCAAGAAAGACTAAACTCAAATGCTAGCATGACAAGTTTAATTTAAGTTGATCAATTTTACTTAACTTATCATGGCAAACGCTAGTCTACACATATGAAGTCATGATAAATTTAGCAAGCTAAGCACAAGTCATGGCAAGGTGTAAAGCATTGAAGCATGTCATAACAGGATAATAATCAAGGCTCAATGCAGTTTGATTATAATGCGAAATGCTGAAAATGCATGAAAGACCAGCTCCCCCTCAACATTAGATGCAACTTTTAGTTCAAGTTGAGTTATGTCAGAATTAAGCTCCAGAAGCTCCCAATTGAACTCCCCCTGAACCAAAGCAATAGAATCGAGAAGCTGGGAAAGAAAACAGCAAACAGGCAGTCCTTAAAGCATAGAAAAGATATAGAGGCAACTATGGCTTAGACTGACTCTCATCTACCCCATATGACTCCAGGATAATCAGCTGACAGTAAATCACACACTAGAGAGCAAACACGTACCCTGTCTACCCGAGGGTGGCCCAACCCTCGCTAGAACCTACAAGAAGTGAGTGAGCTCGACCTAGTGAGATAAGAAGCAGCTAATCCTGGAAGCACAAGATAAGAGTTAGAAGTCTAAGCATCTCGGCAAGAGAAGCACTCTAACCTATGCTGGAAGGACTAAACCCAAATGCACCCCGAGTGCAATGCAACAGAAATGAGACAGAAGCATAATCAATATAGCAAAGCAGTAAAGCCCAAAGCTCCCCCTCACTACAATCCGTAAGGACACACCACCCCAAGCTCTCCCCGCAGAGCTGAAAACCTCGAACTATCCAAAGGCTTGGTGAAGATATCAGCCAACTGGTGGTCACTCTCCACAAACTGGAGCACTATGTCACCTTTCTCTACATGGTCTCTAAGGAAGTGGAAGCGAATATCAATGTGCTTGGTCCGAGAGTGTTGCACTGGGTTCTTAGCAATGTTAATCGCAGAAGTGTTATCACAAAAGAGTGGAACACTGTCTAAGGCTAACCCAAAGTCCCGTAGGGTCGAAACCATCCAAAGTACCTGGCTGCAGCAACTGGCAGCAGGAACGTACTCGGCCTCTGCAGTGGACTGTGCAACACCGGACTGCTTCCTCGAAGACCAGGAAACGAGAGAAGTGCCAATAAACTGGCAGGTGCCAGAAGTGCTCTTCCTATCTATCCTACAGCCAGCAAAGTCTGCATCCGAAAAGGCTCTCAGGGAAAAACAGGATGAGGAAGAGTACCAGATACCATAGTCAATGGTAGCTCGAAGGTACCGAAAGATGCGCTTCACCGCCTGACGGTGAGATACGCGAGGAGAAGCCTGAAAACGAGCACACAGACACACGGAGAAGTGTATGTCTGGTCTCGAGGCAGTGAGGTAAAGAAGGGAGCCGATCATACTTCTGAACTCTTTCTGATCAACTGGCTCGCCATCCTCAGCTGGGTCAAGATAGGCTGTCGAAGCCACGGGAGTTGACACCGGCTTACCATCACTCATATCGAAGCGCTTCAGGAGGTCACGAGTGTACTTTCCTTGATGAAGAAATGTACCCTCCCGAGTCTGCTTAATTTGGAAGCCAAGGAAGAAGGTCAACTCACCCATCAAACTCATTTCAAACTCGGTGCTCATGACATCCGAGAACTGGGAAACCAGAGTATGGGAAGAGCCGCCAAAGATAATGTCATCGACATAGATCTGGACGAGCAGAAGGTCAGCGCCAAGCCGGCGGATGAACAAGGTCTTATCAACTTTACCCATTTCAAACCCATGACTCAACAAGTAGGACTTAAGCCTCTCATACCAAGCCCTGGGGGCCTGCTTAAGTCCATACAACGCTTTGGAAAGCTTGAAGACATGGTTTGGGTATTTGGGGTTTTCGAAACCAGGAGGCTGTCGGACGTAGACCTCTTCCTCAATAAGGCCATTGAGAAAGGCACTCTTGACGTCCATCTGGTAAAGCTTGAAACCCTTAGAATCTGCAAAGGCAAGCAGGATTCTAATGGCTTCAAGTCTAGCTACAGGGGCAAAGGTCTCCTCGAAATCTAGACCTTCAACCTGGGAGAACCCCTGAGCAACCAGTCTAGCCTTGTTTCGAATAACCACTCCATCCTCGCTCTGCTTGTTCTTGAACACCCACTTAGTCCCAATAATATTGTGACCTCGCAGGGGCTCGACAAGCGACCAGACCTTGTTCCTCTCAAAATTTTCTAACTCCTCATGCATGGCATTGACCCAACACTCATCAGATAAAGCATGAGAGACATCTTTGGGCTCAAAGGAGGCAATGAAAGCAGAATGGAGACAGAATTGAGATAAGCCAGATTTTGAGCGGGTAACACGCTCGAAAACGTCTCCAATGATCTGCTCTGAAGGATGAGCTTTCTGGATATGTCTAGGAGGTCCAGGATAAGATGAAGAAGTGGCCTCTACCTCGTGAGCTGACGAGGTAGGAACAGAGCCACCAGCTCCAGAAGAAGCAGAAGGCATGGGCTGATCACCTCGAGGTGCGGTGGAAGATGGCACCTCAAGGGGTGGATGAGGGACAGGATCAGGTAGACAACCGTCGTCTCCATCATCCTCATCATCCACAAAGATGGTCTCGGACTGCTCTAAAGAACCTGAGATATCGGGCCTAGTCCCCGGACTGGCCTCGTCAAAGGTCACCTCACAGGTCTCTACCATTTTACTAGACTCGCAGTTCCAGACCCTATAAGCCCGCAAAGAAGGCGAGTAACCTAGAAAGATTCCATCACAAGAACGTGACTCGAACTTGTCTAGGTTCCCGGACTTCAAAACAAAGCACTTGCAACCAAACACACGAAAATGAGAGACGCTAGGCTTTCGCCCATATCTCAGCTCATAAGAAGTGCGATGCAAGTGTGACCGAAGAAAAACGCGATTTGAGACATGGCACGCGGTGGCTATAGCCTCAGCCCAAAACTTCCGCGGTGTAGAGTACTCATCAAGCATCGTCCTGGCCATCTCGACCAAGGTACGGTTCTTCCTCTCCACAACGCCATTCTGCTGAGGGACGTATGGAGAAGAGAACTGGTGCTCTACACCTGTCTCACCACAGAAACTCTCAAAGTAGGAATTCTTGAACTCTGTGCCATTGTCACTGCGGATCGCTTGTAAGGCACCTGGGAGCTCTACAGAAAGCCTACTGAAAAGACCTCGGAAATGCGAAAACGTCTCATCCTTCGAGGCTAAGAAAAACACCCAAGAATACCTCGAGAAGTCATCGACCACAACAAGAACATACCACTTCCCTCCTGCTGACTGCACTCGAGCTGGTCCAACTGTGTCCATGTGGAGCAGCTGTCCCGGTGCATCGGTCATAGTAACTGTGACCGGAGGGTGAGAAGCGGCAACCATCTTGCCGTGCCGGCATGGAGAGCAAACAAGGTCTTTGACCATCTTGAGTTTCGGCAGACCACGAATGAGATCGTGGCCGCTAACTCGGGTCAAATGATCAAATCCGATATGACCAAGTCTCCTATGCCAGAAAGAAAGGTCGCGGGACTCAGAAGCAACTAAACACCTGAGAGGATCACCAGAAGACTCAGAAAAATTAGCACGAAAGATCCTCCCATAACGAGAAATCCCGCAAACCAGACTACCCGAAGAATCAAGAATTTTGCAATTGTTTTTCTTGAAGCTCACCTCGAAACCGTCATCGGTAAGCTGAGAAACGGAAAGCAAATTGTACTGCAGCTTACTAACCAAGGCAACATCCTTAAGAATAAAAGAGGCATTAATACGCACAGTACCTTTGGCGATGACGCGCCCAGACGAAGCGTCTCCGAAGGTGATCGTCTCATCACCTGGAGCGCGGGCTAGGGAGGAGAACCAACGGGAGTCTCCGGTGTTATGATGAGAACAACCGGAGTCTACAAGCCAAACCTTCTCCTTCCCTACCCGGCGAACCTGAGTCAAACAGAGAGTAAAGTTTCAGTACTGGGGTAAATCAAGAGAGATTTTGGCACCCAATACTGAACAACACGTCGAGCAGATGAAGTAGTCAAGCACGACTGACCTCTATCTACCCTACGCTCTCTGTCACTCAAAGCAGAAGGTCTGTGAGCAGACCTGAAGCTGTTGCGGGGTCCGACTGCTACGGGAGAGCGAGTCGGAACACCGGCAACATGCTGATCACGCCGCGGGTAGCTATCTCGATGGAGAAAACGAGATCTACCCTCAGGACGGCGGAAGTCACGAACAGGAGCAGCATGAGGACGAAAAACAGAAGACTCAGAAAAACCAAGTCCTCGATGCTGCCCAAACCTGTCAGAAGCAAACCTGGACCTCGTGCTAGTCTTAGGTGTACTCAGGATCTGGGGCTGACCCTGAATACGCCTAGATGCCTCTGCACGGTCTCTACGCGCAATCCTAGCGCGCCTGAAGCATCGATCGACTGTGTGTCCATCCTTCTGACAGAAGGTGCAGTGGTACTTCACCTTCTGAGAGGTAGAAGTAGCACGGGGAGGCTTCGCCTTCTGAGAGGCCGAAGCTGCAGGTGGACTCACCTTGCTGTCAGAGATCCCTTGGACAAAGCCCGCTGATTTGAATTTAACCTCATCAGATCTGGGCTCGACCTCGATCACACCTCCTACTATGGGTCAGAGAATAGCAGGTGGATGCTTCGTCATATCCTCATAAAAATCATATCCTAGACCTTGATTGAACTTGCAAATCTTGGATTGGTCTAGAATAAGATTAAGCTTCTTCTTACCTCCTACAAATCTCTCGAGAGTGTTCATAAGGTACTGACACTCCCGAAAGAGAGATGTGCAAGAAGAGCAAGGGGAAGAGGGAACAGCAGGAGGTAAGGGAGCAGATGAAGAACCAACAGCAGAGGGGAGAATGGCTTGTGCACGCACAGCCGACTCTGAAGGGGCAGTCCTACTGCTAGCCAGTTGGTTCACGTCGCTAAGCGTCTCAACCTTACCCTGGGGCTTCTCCCCCTTCTCCACAATCACATTACAAGCAGAATGTGGCTTCTCTAGAAGGTCCTTAGTTAGCTTCACACATTTCTCATCCAATGCAATCAAGTCAGATTTTAGTTTGTTACAATTAATGCATGGTGAGCTAACAGGGTCCTTAGAAGCAAACTGAGCCAACTTCCTGTCATGATCAATCATTTCTTGAAACCGTTTGGAGACAGCTTCAAGTTCAGCAGTTAACTTAGGACAGTTCAAGCATGAATCAATCGGCTCAAGTAAAGAAGCTTGGAGTTCAGCAATTTTATGATCTGCCCGTTTTAAGTTCATCTTTAAGTTATTACAATTTTTACAAGGATCGGGCAGATCAAGGAGCATGGCATAAGGTCCTCTAGCAGCAATGTCCTTATCCTCATATGAGGTGGGAGAAGTAGTCTCATCAGTAGTAAGTAGGGTAACAGCCATCCTACTCAACTCTAACTCAGCAAGCAGACTAACATTCTCCACCTTAATAGAATCAAGCTCGGAGGACACACTATCATGTGAGGTCCTTAACTTCTCCAAATCACCCAGCAAAGCACAGCATGTATCACAGTCATCACGGGAGGGAGCAGATGTAAGAGAAGTAAGCTCCCGTGACAGTCTATCTACTTCCTTCTCTAACTCGGTACACCTAGTCCTAGCTCTAGCATGAAAACCTCCTAGCTTAAGGAAAGCTTCATTAAGTTGGTCATAGCAGGGACATACCTCGTCCGAGTCGGAGTACAGCTCGCTGTCGCTGAGTTCGCCCTCGAGGGCCATGAAGCACATGCCGGAGAAGTCGTCGCCGCCATCCTCGGGCTCTTGGTCACCCGTCCCGTCGTCGCCGCTCCATCCCTCCACCTCGCTGAGGTCGTGGTCGTCAAAGGCGGTGAGGACGCGGTGGAAGAGCTTCTTGGCCTTCCCGAAGTTGAGGAACTTCTTCTTTCCCGGCGTCTGAGCTGGAGGCTTCTTGTTGCGGTTCTTGTCGGTGTAGTCGATCTTGCTCGAACCGCCGAAGTCGTTCTTGCCCTTCTCCAGCTTGGGGCAGTTTGCCCGAATGTGGTTGGGGCCACCACACTCGAAGCAAATCACGGGTCCTCCTCTCTTTCTGTCCCTCCTCCCCTTGTAAGCATGGGAGAATCTTCGAGCAAGGAGGGCCAGCTGATCATCCGCAAACTGCTCTAACTGATCATCAGTTATGTCACAGAGAGCAGCAAGGGAGAAACCGCAAGAAGAATCAGAAGAGGGACCAGAAGCCGAGCTGGGATCTGTGACTAGAGCCATCGACTGTGACTTCGACTTGCGAGAGACAATGTCAATCTCGTGAGTCTTGAGACGCGAGTACAGCGCATCAAGAGTCAAAGTCGGGAGGTCCGTAGTGTCCTTGATGGTAGTCACCTTCATCTCCCAAACACGAAGGTCGAGTGCAGCGAGCATTTGTCGAGCGTTATCCGAGTCGGGGTATGTGAGACCGACCGCTCGGAGGTTGCTCAGAATCTTGTGAAAACGCGCAAAACACTCATCAAGGGACTCGCCAGCGAGCATTTCAAACTTGTTGTAATCTCGCTTGAACTGGTCCTGTCTCACCGTCTTTATCTGGGTGGTGCCCTCATGGTAAGCATCGAGGGTCTCCCAAATATCGAAGGCGGACGAAAGATGAGATATGCGGTCAAACTCGCTACGACTCAAGCCCTGGATTATGATGTTCCTTGCCTTAGCGTTTGCCTCAACATCATGCATATTTCCAGCATTAATGTTCTCATCGACAGGAACAACAAATCTGACCTTCACCTTCCGCCAAATGGCATACCCCTGAGCCTGGATGTATGTTTCCATTCGGCTCTTCCAGAAGGGGTAATCCAGGCCATCAAAGACGGGAGGCTTGGTCGAGTACTTGTCCGTCGCCATGGCTCTTGAGACCGGTTAAGATCTATTGAAAAGAGCTAACCGGCTCTGATACCAATTGTTGGACCGAAATGGCGACAGAGGGGAGGTGAATGTCGATCTTTAAGAATCGCCCTCGACAAGTATCCTCACTTAAGCTTCTTCTCCAATAGCTATGGGAGCTATGAAGAAGGAAAATAAGCCCTCACTGAAAATCACAGAGACAAGAAAAAACCAGATCCAGAAAGAAGCAGCCAAGAAAAATAAATTCAGAGAAAGTCTGACTGCAAGCGGTAGTACCGCTGGGACGAGCGGTAGTACCTCTGAGCGGTAGTACCTCTCGAGGAGCGGTAGCACCGCACGACGATCGGACTTGTCCGAACGTTCCTACGCTGCCGATCAGACTGGTCCGAACATAACCGGTAGTACCGCTAGCACGAGCGGTAGTACCTCTGAGCGGTAGTACCTCTCGGGGAGCGGTAGTACCTCTCGAGAAAATCAGCAAACAGGATTTTCGGGCTGGAACTTTGAGACTTCGGATTTTTGGCTAAAAAGAAGGTTTGCTCTCAATCTTTTTGATCCAAGTCCTTACTACAACAAACTAAATAGTAAGGAGACCTTGGGAAAAAAGAGAATCAAACCAAGAAGAAAGAATTTCATATTATGGGTAAAAATCTGAATTTTTTGCACAACCCGAGCCAAAAATCAAATTACTCCCCAACCGTTGATCCTTTGGCTATGAAATTTTGAGGGTAGCTAATTAATAGCCTCTGGACTCTTCATACCAAATTTCAAGCCATCTCAACAAGGGAATCAAGAGCAGCTCCAAACCCTAGAAACTGAGTACATGAACAGAGGAAGACCAAAACTGAAATCTGAGAATTAAACCAAGTTTGCTCTTCGGGAAATCGATCAAATGATCTTGTGGCACTAACCCATCATAGAGCAACCCATTTTGGGCCTTCCCAACAAGCAAGAACTCGAAAATCAAAAAGCTCAGAAATCAACCAAATGGAGCAACGAAGAACAGAGAGAGCACGAACAGATAAAAACTTCAGGACTTTCATTCATTGATTCACAGAGAATACAGAGGAGTCCCGATACCCCGACTTGATACAAAGAAAGGATTACAAGCTCTCAATCTCATCCTCTCCCACTCTCAAACCTCAAGAACACACCCATACATGCTTGAGGAGGGATAAGAACACTCTGTTCTATCTAGAACCCATCGAAGAAGGACAGAGGGAGCACGACTCTGCCTCTCCAACCACTAAAGACTAAAGGAAAACCACCTCCTAAAGCCTCTTTTGACTAGGGCTAACCCTAATTCCCTCCAAAATGCTCAAGGAGGGCATGCAGCCCCTCAATCCTATTTATAGCCTTGGCTAACGGGTCTCCGCCCCGTTACGCCTGCTACGTCCAACGGAGCCCGCTCCCGCTTGTGCAGCCATGCGAATTTTCCGATTCGCCCCTTCTGCACCTTCCGGGAAGCTTCCGCGCTCCTTGCCTCGCACGCCTCGCAACCACCTCGAGTCCACGTCGTCTTCGACACATCCCGACCGTTCTGACCTCAGCGCCACCTGCGCCTAGTCCGGTCCACCGTGTCTCGCCACGACTCCAACTCAACGTCCTGCAGTCACACAGACAAGAAACACGTCAAATAGCACCGCTCGACACATGAAAGCGTAAATACCATTATACTTACCACAGATGAAGTCAAAACCTGTCAAAACATTAGAATATGCATCCAAAACCCAAATGACCAGATTTGACCAAAGTCCGACCGAGCCTGATTGCGCCACGCAACGACTCGACTCCGAACCACTCAAACCAAACTCAACTGACCTAAACCTTTGTCAATTACTCATCACTCTCATGGAGCATGACCACATGGTCTCTCATATAGAGAACTCCTGGTCTTTCTTTATTGCTTTCAATTGCATGTGTACAAAATATACCGGTACAGCTCCTTATTTATAGTCTCTGGTGAGGTGCCCATAATGGACCAGATCTGCTGGCCTGAGCCTAGGTTTCCTAACAGTAACTAGCTAACATCCCGGGCATTCACAGAAAGCAATTAGGGGAGGTACTCCGTAGAATTAGATGCAAATAAATAGAGTCAAAATCAATGTAGGTGGAGACAGATTGCAATTGCATGATGATCTAATCAACCGATCTGCTGGTATGCAAAGTATATAGTCCAATTAAGGGCCTGTTTGGATGGACTAGGACTAGTGATTAGATAGGACTAGTAATTAGCTGACTAGTGATTAGCTGACTAGTGATTAGCCCAACCCTGTTTGGATCCACCGGCTAATAAGTAGTACTATCTCAATACAAAGACTATTATACCCCTAACTTGTTGTCTGTTTCCGACGCTGGTGTTCCCGCTTCCTGGTCTGCGTCGTCGGGCTCGCCTTCGTCGCGCGGTGCTCGCGGCTGTGCAACCCCTCGGTCTTCTCCGTCGAGGCGGACCCCGCGGAGGCAATGCCGCGGGCGCCGTGCAAGGGGCTCAAGAAGAAGGCTCTGCAGTCGCTGCCGACCGTGTCGTTCGAGGAGGAGGGGGCCACGGGGAGGAGCGACCGGAGTGCACCATCTGCCTCACCGAGTTCGCACGAGGCGACGAGGTCCGCGTGCTGCCGCCGTGCGGCCACGGCTTCTAGCTCGACGTGCCCCTCCTGCCACCGCGCCCTCGTGGTGGCGGCAGCGGTGCCGGCAGCCACGGAGCCTCCGCCGTGCTTTGCCGACGCAGCGCAGGCCTCGGCCGATGCAGAGGCCACCGGCTCCGGCGAGCGCAGCGGTTGCCGGACGTCGGTACCGTAGGCTGGCCGGCTGGCGAGCGTCCATGTGCACCTTGCTTGGTTTGTTCATTCCTTGGGTCCTCGTTACGGAGAAATTAAACCCATATACGTACTGACATACATACGTGCTCTTCAATTTCCTTATGCAGAGAGTACCAGACAAATTGGAGGCAACTAGAAAGGCTATCGTGCACTGAAGCTGTTCTGTGTTGGTCTGGTTCTCCAAGGTATTAGGATGGCTATTATTCAAAATTAATGCGACATGCATAAGAATTAGAAGCAACACGAACAATTTCGTTGGGTTTTTCTGAAAAAAATTCGTTATTGTTCTGTTAGGTTCATAAGCTTGCTCGTCGCAATCACATACATGATCCTCTTATATGGTACCTACGTTCCTGACTGGGAGTATCAGATATCCGGTCCTGGTTCCACAGAGAAATCTTTCTCTGTAAGTGCCACTTCACTCTTTCTTTATGATAGGAAATATTCAGTATTATACATGAGAGGGACAACTGATGAACTTCAAATCTCATAACCTTGAGGTGATGATGACTCCGGAAATGGCACACGGAGGTAGCTACTGTTCTCTTCTAGCTATCAAAGCATCAGCAATATTGTCACGGAAAACGTTCATACTTTGGTCCTCATCTCCCAAATGAGTGTTCGGTTGCCTCTGTTGAGGTGATGATGACTCCGGAAATGGGACGTAGTTTTCATCAAGATCACACATGTTGAAGTCTGGATCTACTATTTTGCTCTCTCGAATAAAGTTGTGAAGAGCCATACAAGCAAGTATTATTTTGCTTTGCTTTACCATTGGATAGCCATACAACCTCTTGAGCTGATCCCACCTGTTTCTAAGTTGTTTTCTACTGTGACGCAAACCAACTCTTAGATAGTATTCCTCAGCTATGTTATTGTACCCTCTATTGGTCATGAATCCATTTGAGGTATTTCCAGCCGTCATTTGATCAAGGCATATGTCACAAAAAACTGAGGTGTTTTCTGAACACCAGTTAGCCTTATCAAATTGGCCATCCATCTATTACAAATAAAAAAGTTCAGATATCAACTATGTAATAGAAGCCACTCATCATATGAAACAAGTACTATACAAACTACATTTCTATTGTCTGTTACATGTAAATATAGGTCATTGAAATGGAATGTTAGATCTGGGACCTTCTAATATTTTGTCCTTGCAAATAAACTATCAACTCTTTCAATGTTTCACATTGTCAAATCATTTTGACCTATCAGTGCGTTGCATCCATCTTACACAAATGCCGAGTAAAAAACGATCTCTAGAGATGAGCAATACAAAGTCTGCAGTTGCAGATGCGTTTCCCCGGTCTGAACTATGAAAACATACAATTGCCCCTAGCAAACTGAAGCATAAGGCCTTATTCGGAACTGCAAGACACATTCCACAGCAAACTGAAGCATAAGGCCTTATCCTGTGCAATAGTTATGTTCTAAATAGGCCTTAAGGTTGAACTACTGTTTAACCATCACAGTCCACAGCACGACCACACCTATGTTCCAGTACCACCTCCTGAAGTCCTGGCAATTGGAAGCAACAGGGTTTTCTTGCAGCCAATTTTGCCTTTAGCATATGGCCATTGCCGCGAGCAGTGCAAAATCTCTACATCCCAACACACCCTATCATTTTTCGACAAGAGAATCTAGCACATTTTTGTACCCTCCTTTACAGAGTTACTGGCCGATCTCAATGCAGCAGCTAGCTCAGAATTGACCAAAGACACTACTGGTCAGGAACATCCTTCGCATCACACAAGCACTTTCATTACAGGCCTACTCAGTAGATGCATATGAACTATGTAATAGCAGCCACTCAGCATCAACTATGAATTGAAAAAATGAAAACAGAGCAGGTATGGAAAATTCCTTACAGTAGGGTCATCCTGAAAAGTTTCATCTTCGTCTTCTAGACCATCGTTTGCATCATCCGGCACTGCATTGCCTTCAGTCCCAAAATCAGCAGCGGGGTACCGAGGCATGCTGCTATTCCCACCAGCATCAGTGTTTGGAGGAGCCCGAGTACAAGGACTAGCAGAGGCGGTGGTCCGTGGAGGCCAATTACCGGCGACAGCAGAATTCGTGACTCGAGGAGCATGAGTTGCAGAGGCGGATTGAGAAGCTTGTGCAGTTGAAGCTCCACGTGCTCCTCCACGGCCACCTCCACGGCCACCTCCACCTCCACGGCCACCTCCACCTCCACGACCACCTCCACCTCCACCTCGACGGCCACCTCCACGGCCACCTCCCCGGCCACCTCCAGATGTGCGAGGAGCGCGGAACGGCGCCGCGGCGTTGGCACCTCTGCCTGAACCAGTGCGTGCAGACGAGACGCGACGTGAGTTGCTCGATGGATGACTGCCAGTACCTTCATTCCCGCCGCCAATATCCATAGTGACTGGATTCAGTTGCTGAGCCTGCATGACGTCTTGGAAGTTGGGCATACTTGGGAAATCTTCTGCGTCAATGTTGAGGTCGAGGTTGGCAACGTCGTGGCTCTCGTGCCGACGAGCCTCGCCGGGCCCAATCAGCGAGCTGCCCACTTGCAACGAGGCGAAGAACTCCATGCCACCTCCATTGGCAGGAGGGACCACTGAATCGGCCTGAGAAAAGTAGTCGAAGCCCGCCCCTGGATCCATCGCTTGGGAAAGCTCGTCGGTGCCGGCGACCGGAGGCAGGTCGTCCTCGCCTCCTCGGGGGGCGCGGCCGTCAGGAGGAACTCCGGCGGCGGGCGCGGCCGTCGGCAGGTCGTCCTCGGTGGGCGCGGCCGTCAGGAGGAAGAGCGGCGGCGCGTCGCGACTGCAGGTCACGCGGCGGCGCGTCGCGACTCCAAGGAAGGGCGACGCCGTGGGGGGATGTACCGGCGCGGCAGGCACGCGCAACGGGGGGCGGCGGCGGGGGAGATTAAGCGCGAAGGCGCCCGCGCTCTTTTCTGGAAGAGGACCGAAGCGGCGGCTGCGGGACGGATGGGAAAATCCTGTGCGCGTGCTCGCGTGGAAAGGGTACGCCGGTTGGGGGGTATCGCTGTCTTTTTTGTAATCGGGTAAAACTTTAGCCCACGTTAGTTAGGTTTGATGGACTAGTTAGCTAACAACTAGTTGGAGCTTTTGCTAAACTTTAGCCCACCCATTAGTCCTCCTGTTTGGATCCTCAAGGGCTAAAGTTTAGCAACTAGTTGTTAGCCCATGGGATCCAAACAGGGCCTAAGTACTAGGGAGGCCATGAGATCGAAATAAGAGGTTACAACAGCAGCAGCAATCAAGACAGGATGCAGTAACTGTCTGTATCTAGTGGAATATATACTTTGTTTAAGGGGATATGTACAGTTTTTTTAACATACTTCTTTTTATATACAAATATAAATGTATTAGCACAATATGTGAAAAATTGTGTGCTCTATTGCATTCTTTTCGTATGGTTGGTATTAGAGTATTTTAGAATTAGTACTCCATCCATTCAAATTTATAGGACATATTTTTTTTTGTATGGTCTTGTCCATAAATATGTGGTGTATTTTATGTTTTTATACAAAATTAATGTGATATTTCCTATATAGCCCTAATCAATATACACAGCTTTACTTGATATTCTCTACATACATGCATACAATGAATATAGTGCTTAGAGATAATAATTAGAGGTAACTTAGTCATTTTTAATATCTCTTTAGTCTATGTGTCAAGAGAAAAAACACTTATAAACTTGGACGGAGGGGATATATGAGTATACCTAATGTGGTAAAGAAATATGTTAAGTTTGTTTAGTGGTATATTATGGTTGTGTGCGAGTGTGGGTATATTACACATATACTGCAATATGTGTATACAAGATTGATGAGTAGTACCGATCAGTACATATATAATTGATGGATGATCAGTACGCATGCATGTACGCGCCCGCTAGCCGGCCAGTACTAGTACCAACCAAACATGCACGCAGCGCAGGGAATTAAGGCTCATCAGTGTCATTTATATTGGTACAGATCATACATTAGTACATTACTACCATACGTACGTACGTACTTTTGCCTTTGCATTGCAGCAAACACGCGTACGCATTTTATTTGGAGTATTATGCACATGCACGCCTTCCTCCTCCTTTATTTTCGCTGCATGCAGCTGGTCGCTGGCTAGCTCCATTTGTACGGAACACTTAAGCTTTCGCCTACGGCAGCTTAATTTCTCTCCGTTTCTGCGGGACTTGATGAACAAACGGTTTCTTAAAAATTCCTACGAAATTCCCCTATTACCGTACCCATTTAATCAACACGATCTTCTACTTTTTAAGATGCCGCCAACTAAAACTAAGATTATGTGCATGTATTCTTCGTCTGTTAATTGGGAAAAGAGACCCCAAAAAATAGCACGCTTCAGCTGCTTAATTACTGCGCTTGGTAAAGCCATGACGTGATGTGGAATTTCATACTTGAACAATTAATACTTGATTTCATTCTTCCAATGGCAGTGGATTATATTCATGCATCCTGACTCTGAGATACATCCCCATCTGAAGCTTTATTAATTCAGAAAGGCCAGAGGATGTAATTCAACTGTATTTATAAACTGTCTTCCGGGTAGCAGAAATGAGCAAAACATTTCTTCAGAAGAACATAATATACAACACACAGCACGATCTTACTAGGTTCGAAGGTAAAAAAAGAAAAAAGGGGATACAATACACACAACCCCAATCTTATATACTTCTTAATTCTATGCAAAACTTATGCAGAAGATACATAAAGAGGGGATACAATACACAAAACCCCAATCTTATATACTTCTTAATTTTATGCAAAACTTATGCAGAAGATACATTGCAGTATCGAGCAGCATCGATCTATATATGCATGTGAATTATGAGCTACTAATTAAAAGGATTTATTAAAAAAACGATGCATTCATGAATCGTCCAATTAGAACCCATATATCCACCTGTATGTATACGGAGAAGTTAATTGAAGTTGGTGGTGGATCCTAGCTTGTGGCATGCATTCAGCACCATGAATGAATGAATATCAAGCCGATCAGTTGTGGAGAGGGTTTGGCCCCCGAGGAACCATTCGTCTTGACACCGCATACATGGAGGAGCCAATATTATTTCTCTCGCCGTC
Organism: Dendrocalamus latiflorus; assembly: GCA_017311315.1. NCBI lineage: Eukaryota > Viridiplantae > Streptophyta > Magnoliopsida > Poales > Poaceae > Dendrocalamus > Dendrocalamus latiflorus. Next base: position 1,016,530 of record CM029625.1, on the reverse strand, counting down.
ATCTGCATCACCTACGACTTGGCCTTGTTCTTCTTGAGGAGATGTGGCTGCAGGAGAAAGCTTGTGGAACCTCCAATTCTTGCCTGTTGCTTCTTCAGGCTCCCTCATTGTCCTCAAGCCATGGCTCCAGCTTGGCAAGTGCAGCATCACAAGGAGGAAGAAAAGGAGCAAGCGTTGTTGGAAGAACCTCATGGTCATGGTAAAAGATCTAGATAGAGATCTAGAGAGAGAGGGGGGGGAGATGTTTGAAGTTTGAACACAAGCTGTGAAGGAAGGGTATATATATAGGCTGGACTGGAGTGTGCAAATTAAGGATGCACAAGTAAAAGGAAATATGGGCTAGCTCAAGATCCTCACTCCTATGGTCCTATGAGCGAGTCCTCCAGTTAGTGCATAGAACATTAATAATAGGAGCTCTTTTATGGTACCTTAAAATAAATATAAGTCGTTCAATCTTTACGATCCAATGATTCAGGTTAATTAGAATTTAATTATACTACTACCTACACTATTAGTAGTAGAATATCTAATGAGATAAAATTATAAAGGAGTCGCCAAAGCGATTGCGGCCACTGGATGGGATCGGCAGACTACTTTACTACTGCTATTCCCCGTGTCTCGCTTCGCTTCCTCCCCTCATAGCACGAGCAACCATGGATATCAAGGACATCGCCGCGGCGCTACCTGGATTGATGAACGTGGTGAGGTGGGGCACGCGGCAGATGGGCCCGCCGGCGGCACCCGGGGCGCACCCGGAGAACCAGCAGGTGGCACAGTAGATGGCAGCGAGTGGTGACCAGGAGCTGCCACCGTACATCATCACGGGGAGCCCACGGTGGCGTAGCGGTCGAAGAGGGACAGGCTGATGGAGCACACCCTCAACTTCTTCAACACCTAGAGCCGCAAGGCCAAGGAGCTCACATCCAACATCTGGCTCAACCGTAAGCACTAACCAATCAAATCCAGCTTCTTGTTCTGCTCTAGTTAAGTTGGTTCTTAGTCTAGCAAATTTGTCAGGGATGATGGCCAAAATTTGGGCCTGATTCAGTAGCATAGCTGTGAATTGACTGAATACAAGTTGTGCTCATGAAGTTTGTTAGTGTTTTTGGAAGAATCATTCAATCAAGTAGGATTAGTTGTTGGAATACAGGTGGGCTACACTAACACAGATTAAAATTTACTACCGTGTAAACCAAGAAGCCAAGTAAGTAAGAGATCATGGATCATTACCACTAGACGCGCAGTGCAGCAGAAGTAGGGTTGAAGCAGCTGATTCAACGAAGAGCACATCAGTGTAGCGGTAGTAGTCGAACATGCTCCGTCCAAACGTCTCCCCAATCAGCGCCGCAGTCACAGCAGCGCCTCTACCGAAATCCACACGTCCAGGGATGAAGCACCTTGCGTTGATGTTGATGTGCTAGCACCAACGTGCACAGCAGGTGATATGAGAAGTGGCTGCTAGGGTTTCAACGAGTGTGTTTTTGGGATGCTTCCCTCAGCCCCACACCTCTCCTTATATAGCCTCCAATCGGATCCATATCCGATACGAGTAGAGATCGAATCCCACTCAGAAACTATCATCCGACCCCTTATCGTTTCAGCCCATTAAGTGTGTGACCCTGTAAGTTCATGTGTATTTGGCCATGGGCTGAAAACTCCTTTTCGGCCCATAAGTCAGTAGCGGTTCCTAGCAGGACATAACGACCCCCAAACACATATAAAGATCATATCGGATGAACCTATATAGTGCTTATGTACCGATCCCTTTGCCTCATGATACCAGATCGAACTCAAGGCGAGAAACATGCCATCCTATGATAGCTTGATCCTTCACTCGAGCCTACAAGAGGAGTACTAAAAAATTTTTATCACCTTGAATCCGAGATAAGAGAGCTTTAGAAGTAAAATTGCTAGGGCAGCATATAGATGAGAGGGAATCATCTAAGAGAGGTGAGAATAAGCAATACAACTTATATTTGTGAAAATAAATATTGAAGAAATAATTCTAGCCATGAAACTAATGGCCAGGCTAACTAGGTCACGACCTGCAGTCGATATGCTCTAATACCATCCCTGTCAGACCCAGATTTTTCAATCCAGAATCCTCTGTGATTCCACCGCACTATTCCATGGATCAGTAGATAGTGCTCACAGTTACATACTGGACATCAAAATACATATCATGCGGAAGCGTAAATATAATAGTAGACTTACTCATGGGCCGATCAGGCTGAAATCATTAAATTGCAGCAGCGAAAAAATGAAGCACATAGGTGGGACCCTCAAAACGTGCCCACAGGCAGCCAACTGGGGGTTCGCAACCTAGTTCTTGACATCTTCATTTTCTTCACCATCATAACCAAGAGTATTGCTGAAACATAGCGATCTGACACCTAATTCTAGATTAATTGTGAGAGCAAGGGTGAGCATAAACCACCATGCTCCGCGAGCCAATACACAGGATGCAAATAGATAATATGCATGGCTTATCAAGGGAAGGCTCAGGTTATTTTATTTGCCACAAATTGCATTTAAAATATGATACATAGAAATTTCCTGAGACCTAGCAGTTTGAACGAAAACATAATGTGTGAAAGAATGCAATAATAATAGCGATCCAGATTCCATCCACCGTTACATGGTTTCTGCACCATATGCTAACTTTCAGCGTTATAACCGCTTACCATATCACTAGGACGACACCCAGGGCAATTCAAACTAGGGCTTTCCACTGCCCTCCACTGTTCCAAATCCCACCCATAAAGCATTTCGAAATAAAACGGTGGTGCTCATTTGGGTTTTTTTGGGTGGCTTATGGTTGAAAAGCACTGTAGCTGGCTGAAAAAACACTGTAGCTGATAGAGACTTATTTAGCATAATTAAATTTAAAAAAATTAAAAATATGTTAGCCCATTACGTATAATACAAACAAATACGGAAAAAAAAAAAGAACCGGCAAAAAAGCTCAACAAAAAACCAAAAGTTCAGAAAAAGACAAAATTTATGAATAGTGAAAAATAAGGTTCTCATGTCCGCCCTTGACCGTGGGCACGGCTATTCGAATAGTTTTCTACTCTACAGAATTTATACACTTTACCCACAAGAGATAATCCACTCGTTACTCCGCACGATATCTTAGACATGCGGTTGAGTAGAATATCACAGGACCTTTACGATGCATAGTCCTATCATGGTTACGCCCGCTAGATTCTGCCTTCTGTAGGATGTGTGCATCCCTCGAGAAGGGTCCCCCGTGAGCCATCATGGGCAAAGGCGGGAATGTGACCATCCATCCCTTTGCTCGTGTTCACACCTTCACGTAACCACCTTAGACCTACACAAATTAGTTAGCCCTGCCTACATTTTGCCAGTTTGTGGTTGTACTGTTGTACATTGGGAGGTCATCACATGATCCGGTCTTTAGGGTTATCTAGGCGGTTCTACTACTATCCATTTTATGCTTCCACTGCACCACACACATCCCCGAACCATCCGCCCAGATAAGTAAGCAAGTTGGGGTTTTTAGGAACATAAAATATCCTTGTCCAAATATACTAGCCATTTTCACCATGGCTTCTCAATCAGTTTCTCATGATTTAAAAGTGATGCTTGGGGTATTTTGGTGTCCCCCAATATCTACGCAGTGCTAAGCATAGCGAATATCCGTAGACTTATTTGTGAAAATTCTAGCATTATAGTTTTTGCTAAGGTGACAAGGCTCAAATAATCAAGTGTTCCAAATGAGTATAATAATACAAGTACAGTAATGGGAATATTACTAGAAGCTGGAAATCAACATAACTTATTTATTACTAGGCATAGTTTAATTTGAATTAGGATCCATTTGCACGGGTCCTAGCTTGTTATATACAATTATGCTCAACATTATTATTTAGTAAATCTAATGTTAGGATTTAACTAATGGCACCATTATTATTTTGTCTATTCTTTAGTTATTATTTAGCTTAGCTTTATTTTTAATTTAAATTTATTTACTCGGGTAGAGCTTGTTATATAGGATCATATTTCACCATTGCTATTTAGATAAATCTACCACTGAGATTTATCTAATGGTGGCATATTAAATGTTAGGGCATAGTTATTTATAGTTAAGGGTAATATTCATTAAATTTGGACATTTTAACCAAAGTAATTTTTTTCTTTATTAATGCTTTTAATTAATAGTTAGTCTTTTAAATAATTATTCAAACCACATTCATTATTCATATATGGCAACTAATCCAAATTTAAATATTAAGCAATCTTGTTTTGTCTCCTAATTAAATTTATTAGCTTCCCTATATTATTTCCTAAATTTTCCTAATTAAAATAGATTAATAAATCTAAGAATAAAAAATGCAAGAAAAAGGTGCAGAGAGGGGATTCGAACTCGGGACCTCATGGTGAGATCATTAAGCAGCCGGCGCTGGTGACCAACTGGGCATTTGCTCATTTGCAACAAAGAGGGGGGCCAATTTAGAAGATGTAAGTGATGGGATCGGCCCAAAACAGAGTATTCAGCTGACCAAAACAGGGGAGGCGGCGGCGCACAGCCAGCGGTGATGCCACCAGCGAGGGGCGGCCAGGGAGGCGATGGGGATGACGAAAATGGAACTACGCCGCTAAATGGGAGCCGAGGGATGCGCCGGCGTGAGCTAAGGAGCTCCGAGGCGGGCCGGCGGCGAGGCTCGGCGGCCAGAGGCAGGGGCGAAATGGGGTGGTGCCGGCGTGGAGAAGGGGGAAATCGAAGGGTAGTGTGAGCACGAGTGCGTCGTGGGGAAGCTCACCGGTGGATTTACCGAGCCGAAGAGGGTTCATGGCGGGCCGGCGACGTGGACGGGGAAGGCGGCGAAGGGGCTTCTCGGCGGCGGCGAGTTGGGGTGAGGGAGGAGCTCCGGCGACGGTGGGAGTGAGCTTGTGATGCCACGGTGATGCTTTGTTGCAGCGGGATTGGACGAGGACGGCTCCAATCGGCCGGTCTCCCGTTGGCCGGAGGCGAAGAAGAAAGGGACCGCTGGCACTCTACAAGGCATGGGAGGCCAATTGGCTATACGAGGAGGGAGACAAAGGTGTGGTGAGGTCTTTGGGAGAGTGTGCACATGCTTATAGGGGGAAAGCTGACCGGGCGACGAGATGGGGTGGCGGGAAAATTTGTGGGCGACGGCAAAAAGTTGTGGGAGGCACGGCGACGGAACTGTGGGCGGCATGGGCGACGTGACTGGACAGAGGAGGTGACAGAGGCGCCGCTGCTGACACGGGATCAGCGCAATGAAAGGAGGCGTCGCGGTGCATGGTTGCCACGGGGATGAAGCGGGCGCAGAGCAGTGAGGAAACGGGGAAAGAAGAAGAAAGAAAAAGGGAGGAGGGGTGCTCGGGCCACATGACAGAGAGAGGAAAGGAGAGAGGGGAGAGAGAGAGAGAGAAGGGATTGGGCCCACATGTAATAGAGAGAGAGAAGGGAGAAAATGAAGAAAAAGAGGAAAAAGGTTTAAGCAAAATTTTGGAATTTAGACCTTTAATTTAAACTTTAAAAATTTTCCTTGAGATCTACTAATTTCCATTTTTGCAGGATGCTCAAAATTTTGAATTCTGAGGATAATTATTTAGATGCGGTTGCTCGATTCTTGCTTTGAGTTTAAAATTTAAATTTTGGTTTGGATTTAAATGCAATCTAAAAGTTAGTTTAAAATTTGTAATTCCTTGTATTAAATCATTTCCATAACTTTCCATATTTACATGATCATTATTTGAATTTGGGATTATTTTTTTTATTGCTAATTTTCATAGCACAAAACTCAGAAAATTTCAAATAAATATTTAGAATAAATTTGAATGCTAGAAAAATGTAAGAAAAGTTTTTTTTAAATTCCCTATTTTTGAATATCCAATTTTTTTTTTACAGTTATATAGGAGGGCCAAATTCCATCTTGATCGCTCATATTCGTCCGCATGTTTCATAGCAAATCCGAAAGCTACCTTTGTTACCACCTAGTTACGGAGTAGTGTTTGGTACGTAACCCCTAATCAAACTATTACACATGTAGGAAACAATGACGACCTCAGGTCTAAGGATCCTACATATACTATGTATGAGACCAACTGATGACACTTAAGAATATAATAATTCCCGTAGTATCTCATGATGGGTCAATCCAACATCATGTTCTCTAATATGTATCCACATTATTGATTTGATATCTCATATTCATGATCCGTGAAACATGATCATCACTCAATACATGTGCTGATCTATAAATCATAATCATCCCACATAATGATATAAGATTAGGAATAATTTAGAATAACATCAAAACATGAATAAAGAGTTTTATGAACAAGTCACATACTTGTTGATCAATATGACAAAATAACATGTTATTCAAACGTTCATAAACATAGAAGTGATACAATCATCTTCATAATTACCTCTAGAGCATATCACTAACATTAGCCACTACTACAAAACAAGTTATACTAGACACTTCATCATAGCTGGGTTTACTAGTGTTACCGTCTACCGTTTGTGATACGCAACTATCACAGACGGTTCTTATTAATAACCATATGTAATAGTTCACAGACAATTATTAATAAAAACCGTATGTGGTAATTGCAGACATTACAGACGGTTTTTAATTAGAACCATCTATGATAGTTCACAGACGATTATTAATATGAACTGTCTATGATAATTATGTATCATAGATGGTTTGTGGTTGGAACCATCTGTGATATGTATTTATATGCATGAATGGCACTTCGTCTCCCCGATGCGCAAGTCTCTTCAATCGTTTTGACTCCCCGATGCGTCTCTTCGTCTCACGCGCAGAATTTATTCCTTGTTGCATAAAAATGATTGTCCACCACCAAATTTTATTCCCCACATCGTTGATCCTGTACGAGCACCTCGCTAGCTGCCTATCTTCCTTGTCTTCCTTGTCTCTCAAGCACAAATAAATGGCTCCCTACTCTTCTTGTCGCTGGCATTGATGGCAATCCAGGATTCTCAAAACCAACCGATAACCAGCCGATTTGCCTTCGACTATCGACCACAAAGCCTTCGACTATCGACCAGTAAAAACTTCGACTATCGAGTACCTACCAGTAAAGACAACAACTATCAATCACAAAGTCTATGACTATGAAAAAGTAATGTAGCTATGACCATGATAAAGTACTATAGCTATAATTACCTACCGTGGTCGTATGGTCATAGTCATACTGCAATGATCAAAGTCAAAATACCATAGCCATATTGAGTACCTTCAGACAACCGAGAACCTTCGGACTGAGCAAGACCCCTTTGGACCACTACTCGAGTGTTGTCCGATCTTCTGGTGGCACTCGAACAATGTCTGATGCATCTGTGCCACTCGAACACCATCTGATGCTTTGGTTCCACTCAAAAACTGTCCGATGCACCAAAGCTACTTGAACACCATCCAATATTCTGTTGTTACTCAAAAATCGTCTGATGGCACTTGAATCCGATCGGACTAGTCCGAAACAACTAGAAGGTTGATCGAAACCACTCAGAGCAGACCAAGTAGACGGAATACTCAGAGCAAACCAAAACCACTCGAAGCCACAAAAACACTCAGAGCAACAAAAACACTCGGGGAAGACAAAACCCACTCAGAGAAGACAAAACAAGTCAAACTTAACATTCGACTACGATCGACCGAAACTTTCACAAATGCAAAATCCAAAGCAATCCAAATATCAATTATTCACCATCACTTTATTTATAACCATCCACATGGTCTAACAAGTTTATACTCACCCATCTTATTAAATTTACTTGTTAGATGCCAGTCCAGCCGAAGAATACCTCAAGTTGGACGTGAGGTATACAGGTTCTAAGGATGCCACGTGGGATGAGGGTGATCGTGTTGAGGACTAGGCCAATGTCGTAAACGAGCAATTAGGCGATGCCACGTGGATGTCGTATTCAACAACTAGGCAATTAGGCGACCTGTAGTTGCTCGCCGTCAAGAGATAGGGTATATAAATAATCCATATCCCCCTTTTGTATCTAGTATTTACACTAAAGACTATAGTCCAGTGTGATTAACTATTGTAATAAAGCATAGTCTCTAGTTATTATTCACTGCACAACTCTATTAAGGTTTATTATTATCTAAACGTTGGGCTTAAAGAATAGTAATCTGTTACCCGATGTCATGTTCTAAAATATAACAAAAATAAAGGACTTCAATGAAAATTTTCAACCAAATCAGGTTGGAGTATATTAGAATTAGTATTTAAGTATACCAAAATTGATAAATAAGTATAACACGTATGTGATCTAAATTCGTTCAAAACTTTGAATTTGAGTATATTTTTTCAAACGTATATGTTTCATTTGAATTGTTATAGATGAGTATATACCCTAAAACTGATATTTTCAAAACAATATACCCGAATTTAGATGGAATTGATGCATTTGAAATCATGCTACCCGGGCACCATGATGCCCCACTTCAGCGTCCTATATATATAATTCAGGTATATTTACACCAATACTCGTTGTACTAGTAATAATTAAGGACGAGCTGTTAGTTGAGGCAATTTGATAGCAGCCAGCAATTGCCCCTTAAGGCTTTGAGCTGGAGACTGCTTGGAATCTGAGTATCAGATGGTCCTTAATTTTGCACCAGAAAGCATTGCAATTTTGCCATCGGCGGACCGGGCAGCAGCGGTCGCGAGGCGACACGTGGCGACGTCGTCGGCGGCATACGCCTGTCGCCCAGCCACCAACCCCTAGGCGGCCGGTAATTAGGCTATGAAGTTCATCCTAAAGTAGGCCAAGAAAATAGTGCACAACCTTACCTGTGGCCATTTCTCGGATCACAGTGCGCACATGAGCCACCCAGTGGGGGCACCATGCTCACCCGCTAGGTCATCGTGACCCAGCGATCATCCGTGCGTCGTACCGATGAGGAGGTAACTTATGTACGAACCTACATGTTTTTTCCTATTTCACCTTGCGTTCCACTAACATCATGGTATTCTCCCACCGCAGGTCCGTCGTCGAGATGCATCCCTTTTGCTGTTCGCACCACCCGTACAGACTACCGCTACCCGTCGTTCATCTTCACTGCACATTCGGAAGGTATGAGATTCGTATTGTACATCCGAAATATTTGTCGTGAATAATATCATTTCATCTTGCAGCCTTTAATTCAACATGGAGGTGACGACGAGTCCACTGATGACGACACGGGCCTCCCAGATGCTTCTAGAGAGCAGTACACGGCGTCAAGGTTTGCAGCGTACGCAGGACAAGGCTCAGCGTTCTCGACATACTCAGGGTTTAGACACTTCAGTGGGCAGAGCTCCTCTGGTTTCGTTGCGACGTATGATCAGGGTGAGAGCTTGTTCGCACCACAAGGGGAATTTCTAGAGTCCTTTGTACACGATATTATTGTGGGCGGCTCGCAGTTCGGCATGTCTCAACTGGACAACTTCGACCCTTACCGGACCCAGTGTATTGTACCTCTGCCTACTGGACCAGAGAGAACGGTCCCCATACCTGCTCCGAGACCCGATACGCAACCTCCGGACCAACTAACGTCCTCAACGGGACATGCTCTTGCGCGACGAAAGACAAGACCGCGTACGGGCAGGCAAGCGCAGCGAGAAGATAGCAGTGGCTTAGAAGAGTGAGCCATGTCGCATCCTGTGATGTATTTTTTGTAGTACTGTAATTACTTTTAATTATAAAAATTCTTAATGTATCAAATTGTAAAAAATGTGAAATATTCGTTAAATTTATGGTTAAGTTAATTTGAACAAATATGGCTAATTTGGACTGCATAAAATTTTCAAAAAAATTACATAATAACTATTACTGCATCGGAAGGCTTCACATAAAATTTCGTAATTTTGGAGCTCGTTTGCTATATCTAAAAACTCATAAAAAATATCAAAATTGTATAATTTTTTTAGCAACATTCGTCATGGATAAAATTCTCTAAAAATTACACTGCGAGGAACGTTGTGTCCAAAGGCTGTACATAAATTTTTATAATTTTTTGAGCTCATTTGATATATTTAAAAATTCAAACAAATACTGAACCGAAAAAATTAGGCAGGTAATTAGGCCGGCTTATTACCGGCCGCCTGGTGGCTAGGCGACAGACGCCTGCCGCCGGCGATGTCGCCACGTGTCGCCTCGCGGCAACTGCCGCTCGGTCCGCCGGCGGCAAAAATGATATTTTTGTCAATACCTTCCGCATACTGCTATTTTTGTAAATATGCTGCGATACAATGCCATAACTGGCTTTGGCTCTCAACATTGGCACCAGTACTCGCTGTACCAGTAATAATTAAGGACGAGCTGCTAGCTGAGGCAATTTGATAGCAGCCAGCAATTGCCCCTTGAGGGTTTGAGCTGGAGACTGCCTGGAATCTGAGTATCAGATGGTCCTTAATTTTGCACCAGAAAGCATTGCAATTCTTCTATGAATCATAAATGGCAATTATATCATGGAGTCTAGGACACGCGCGTCCAGTCCAGCCCAGGGATCGATTGATGTGCATGCACCACCTTACGCTTAAGCAAATATTAAATCAATGCGGCACTTCACTGAATCGATCGATCCGTGCATCGATGCTTGCAGCATATACGAATACATATATATTAAATATTTAATTAATTTTGACCTGCATGCATGCCAGCTTGCAGACGAGCTTGTTCTGCGTAGTACTACGCACTAGCTTGTTATGCCGGTCAAGCTTGTTGTTACCTGGCCTGGCCCGGCCGACACTGCCATATATCTATAGCAGCAGAAGACAGACACACAAAGAACAGCTTGTAGTGCTGTTAAAAGTAAACAGCTAGCTGGTGTCAATGGAAAAAAATTAATCCATGGTCTGCAAATGCATCCATCCATCCGGGGGAACTGGAGATCGACGTCGAGTGCATGTCTGTGTGTGTGAGTCAACTTCAATTCCCTTGGCGATGTAGTACTGGTGTTCATGGATACATCTGCATGCGCATGCCAGGGGAGTCACATAGCGAGCTCGATTACATATATGCATTCATTCAATCTTGACAACAAACGAACGGATTGCGCGATAGATAGATGCAGTTGTTTGAATGAATATTGTGGTGTGGACAAAATGAAATGAGGACAAGCCTCACCATTAAAATGGAGCAACTGTCCTGTACTCTTGTCGTCTCCATCTCAGTCCTCAAATAAGCTCAGCAACATTTAGCGAGGGGAAAAAAATGAGGAAAGGAATACATGTTGCAAAGTCATGATGGATTGCAGCAAGTAACTGATTTTTCCATTCTATCCTTTGTTACCTTCATCCTGTGCAAAAAATTTTTACCATTGAAGCAGATTCAATTCAATTGATGGATTGCAGCAAGTAACTGATTTTTCCATTCTATCCTTTGTTATCAAATCGATGCAGTACCAATTGTTTCATGCGTGCATACATCTCCAACCCTTCTTTTCCCTTCACACACAAGTTTCTGCTCTCGCAGCAATTCCATTTCTTCAACCTAGCAAATAAAATCTCCACCATTCCAACCTAGTACGAATTTATTTATGATTCGTACCAATTCGGCCCCAGAAATCTCAAGCTCGTGCCATACCAACATGCGCACACACAATCAGGTCTATGGCAGGTCACACAAGAAGCATACAGCACACTGCATATCCCTTTCACCATTTTGTTTCCTCTTTCCCAATGATAACGATAGGCATGCTACACGCCATCCTCTAAATACAAGCAGCAGCTTCGGCAAATAACAATTGATGACATTTCCACTTTTCAAAACCAGTGGCTGGTCCAATCCAAATTGTAAACTCCTTATTCATTCTTGTTGTTCGGCACGCCACAACAGATTGGTACATGTAACTTAATGCACATAAATAGAACAGGTTACACAAGCGTTAAATCAAAAGGAGATGCCCCCTGTTTTCATCGACAAGGGTGCTTTTTAGCGCCTATCAGAAGCCACTGATTCAGCAGAGAATAGATACTTCACACGAGAAAGGACTGAATCGTGCGCAGGATCGTAAGGATGGTCCTTGGATGGAATCTCCAGTATAGCAGGGACAGGCTTGTTGTAGCTATCCACCAGAAATCTTATCATGTTTGCAATCTGTCACAGACATACAAGAGACACATAAGAAGCTTTGCCATCCTCTAATAGCATTGCTTGGATCTTAATTGTCCTATGTAAGGCTGTAAAAAAAGCTCGAAACTCGCTAGCTATTTGAATTCAGCTCATTCTAGGCTCAATTCGAGCTCGACTCGAACTTTAAACGAGCCGAACTCGAGCTTGATTTCGAGCTCGCGAGCTTCACCAAGCCGAGCTCGAATAGTTCGCAAGCCTCGATTTGAACTTAAATAGTGATTTATATTAACTCTTACCGAGCTTAGTTGAGCCGAACTCGACCTCGAGTTTTTGTTATTATTGAATATTAGTGTATGTTTGAATTATTTTGATTGTTATCGAGATTACTAGAGCCAAGCTTGAACTCAAAATTTTCTTATTATTGAAAAATAATGCATAATAAATTATTTTAATTGTTATCGAGCTTCAACGAGCCGAGCTCGAGCCTACTCGAGCTTAGGCCGAGCCAAGCTTGAGCCCAAGTCCAGGCTTAGACCCCAACTCGAGCTCGGCTTGAGCTTCTACCGAGCTCGAGCCTGGAAGGTTAAGCTCGCTCGAGCTCGGCTCGTTTACAGCCCTAGTCCTATGCACATCTGCAGGAATGCATGGTCTCTATTGGCTATATGGTATCATGGTACATGATTTCCAAAATAGTTGTAGACTGTTTTCAGAGTTATGCATGGACATAATCATATACAAGTATGCAACAGTCACCTGCTTAGCAGGTGGCATGCTGACCACTAACTATAAATATAGTTTGATTTAAATAGAGTTCAAGGAGAGGTCTCTGTAAATTATGGTGCAAGTAACAGAGACTAGAACTAGAAAAAACGGAAAAACAGGGTACCAAAATCAAGTCTAAGAGCACATTTTTTTAACTGAGTTGGCAAAATTACTGATGCACATAAAAGCCTTGTTTAGGGTGCCCCATTCTTAATACACAAGTAAAATCAACAACAGTTTCATTAACAAACCCATCCATTTTGTTTATAACAGCAGGGTCGAGTCCAAAGAAACTAGTCAAGACTAACTTAACCCCAAAAAACACGTAACTTCCTCCCCTCCCCTTTTCTCTTTATTTAGATTGAGATATTTACAGGATTCTGACCTACCAATGTGTTGATCCCTTCAAAGTGCACAAAGAATATGCATACAAAAGTGATGATTCACTTACATATTGGCTGATGAGCACAATAGCAATATCCTCCCTGGCAGTAAACTCTTTAAATGCATCTTCAATCTGTTTCACTGTCGTTTCTGTAGCATGACACAAAAAAAAATTGTGACATCAAATCCTAACGACCAGCACAACTATCAAGCATTGCAGAAAGAAATGATAACTGGAGCTATGTGTTGTAAGCATGGTTGTTACGGTGGAGTCGGCGACCAAGGCGAGTGAGGGGCGCCTGGACGCCGTGGCGACGCTAGGTGACCGCGCTGGTGCATGCATGTATCCTATATCCAGCATGCACACATAATACTCTGCATTGCGATTCAATCTCTGTTGACTCTCCCTCGTCTCCCTGGCCCCTGCACTCTCCTCTCTCTCTCTCTCTCCCCCACAGACCCGCACCCCGCACTCATCGCCGCTTCGTCTCCTCCGGTCCTCCCCCCGCCGCCTCGCCTCCTCTCCCCCACCGCCTCCTTTCCCCTTTCCGGTGCCCCCCCCCCCCCCCCCCCCGGTCGCGGCGAATGGCCATGGCGTCCACCCAGCTCCGCCGTAACAAGCTTGGTTGTTAGTAAGCTTATAAGCTAAAAGTGACACTTGAGGTTGTCTAAAATAGATGACTGCTCAGGACAGAGAAAACCAGTAGCTCATGACTAGAGAACCAGTAGTGCAAAGGAGATTAGATATCTCCTAACAAATTTTGAATAAAGTAGGCTTTTCTTGTTCCAACAGAATAACATTAAACTCCCAATTGTAGTGGAATAGAAAAACATGACACGCAGTAGAAGACAATAGATGATACTGTAAGATCCATTACCAAGAAATGCATAAGAAAACGAACATCAAGAAGGAATTTTTGGGCGGTACTACAGAAATAATGTGGGAAACCAATCAACAAATGGTGCTGTACATGTTCATGGATACTGCAGCAAATGCATGTTCTTTCCCTTGTTCCAGATTTTAGACAAGTAATTGAAGTTACTTTCCTCAGTAGTTCAATATCTGCTTTCTCAGATGGATTAGCCACTTAAACTTTGCGAGCTCCAAACAAGCAGAAATTTGGGGCATCTAAGGGGCAGCTGATGAAAATCATCATTAACATGAAAAAGGGATATGATATGGAGCCGACCATTGATAATTTTGTGGATAACAGATATGATTTTTTTTATAGCAATCATATGTCGATTGCTAATTAACAATTTGCTATGATAACAAGTTGAAGGTATTACTGTTATCCACGAGAAGGTAGTTTGTTTTCTTGCGCAGATCAACATTGCCAACTCCAGCCATCAAAAACCCAGTGACAGTGTCCTGCAAGAATAACAAAGAATGCTCTTGATGTCAAAACAGAGCCTGGTAAAACATCAATTCATCGGATAACATTTTTTTGTGGCTATTAGTGCTATGTTAGCAACAAACCTATGTCAGTTCTTGTACAACAGATTGGCGTTAAAGTAAGAAGTCAATTTATGAATGATCCAAAAGGTTGTCTATTTGATAGCTGCAAAGCCATACATGATCGATCCTTATCTACCGAGTTTTATCGAATCACCCTTGCTTCAGAATCTCATGTCCTAAATTACCGTCTACCATCGCCTAGCATGCATTATGAATCATTGGATGTTACTGCTCAACTCTAGGACGGCTGCCGTCGTAGGAAAGTCATACCTAAATCATCCCTAACCCCTAGGTAGGTTTCATAACACTCCGGGCACCTAGTTAGCGTTAGGGATTGAAGAAGTGCTCGATTAATTAAAAAAACGCAAGCAACTAAAGCAAAAATTAGGGTAAAAAAGAGGATAAGATCACCTCGTCAGCGATGATAGCGATAAGCGCGGAGTTGTTCGTCGGGATGCTGGGCCTCCCCGCCATTACTGCTTCCTGCCAACAACCAACGAGCTGCAAGAAATCGAACAGATAAACAAAAAAGAAGAAGAATTGGTGAACAAATCCCTAAAGAAAAGAAGAGGAGAGGCGGATGCATGGGGATCTCAATTGGATCGAACCTTACAATAGAAAAGCAAGCGGAGATCAGATCGGGAAGGGAGGGAGGGATTTGGAGGAGTCGCTTGTCGTGCGTGCTCAAAGCCAGCCAAGGGAATTTTTGCTTGCGGCCTCTCTCCGTTGTGCCCGATTAGTACAAGACTGGAAGGTGGACCAGGCGCGGTGGTGGCCCATCTGTCAGTGAGAGTACCCGTAATAATGAATTTTTTCGTCTATGGGAAACAATGGGTGTTTCGACCCCTATTTTTGTGGTTCGTCTTGCGGTCTTTTCGGGAATTTTTGCATAATTATTCTGGGCCTGGCCTTTTTCCTCTCCTCCTTTGCAATGGCCCGTTCTGGCTATGCCAGTGCGTGCACTATACATTCAGCTTGTGCCGGCTACGTCCACAACGTGCCAACACTGGCGTCGCCCACCACACAGTGCCACTCCAATCACGCCCAAACCCAACTAGCGTGCACACAAGGCTCACCTCACTCTAGCCGATATTCCCAGTGCATGCCCTTGCCAGCCCTATTCTCCTCATGCACCAAAGGCAGAGCCACCGCTTGGTGAGCCTGGGCGGCTACCCGAGCTCGCCGGCGATGAACAGTGGAGGACCCATGTCTTTCAGCCAGCGTCGGCGTAGCCCCCTGCGGCGACTTCTTGGGCACAGGCCATGGGTAGCGCAGCTGCGCAACGCACGCAGTGCAGGCATGAACAACCAAATAGGAATACTGCTGGGCCGACATGAGCTAGTAGGTGGCCAGCCCATTACTTTAGTCCACTCTAGTAGGCAGTAGCTAATAGCCAAACATCATTGCGGCCCATCAAGCACCCAACGGCATCTCCATTCTCCATGAGACGACCAAACTCATGTCTCCATGACTCCATTCCATGAGGTCGAAAAGATCTCAAGTCTAAGGAGTCTCTGCGGTGTGCCTCTGCCTCACCCTCCCTCTCACTACTTATGCTTGCTTAGTTGCTTGGTAGTCGCAGGCTTGCAGCTTGGGTAGTTGGTGTGCTTCCCTCGGTGGTAGCTAGACGTGCGGACTGCGGAGGCACCGGCGGCTGTGCCGATGAGGGGATGGCAAGGAGGACAGCTTTTGTAGGCCATGACGATGACTGGTCGGCTGACGAGGGGAGATCCATCGACAGGTCTTCTTCCTCTACCTCAAATTTGGGCTGACTTTCTCCCCCAAAAGGCCAAAACCAAAGGTATGGAGTATGGACTATGGACTCAGATCGGCTCAATCTGTCATAAGTGTTGGTAGGTCTGGTTGATTCGTGGTTATTCCCCCATTGCTAGTCGTGTTACATCTGGTTATCTGAACATTGCTACTCAATACTCATGGAAAGTTGGTACTTTTTTAGAACCATGAAAAATCGGTACTAGATCTGGAAACTGGGATAGATGTGAACATTGCTATTCTATTCATGAAAAATTGATACTGCCATTCTCGAATACATTTCTATTGAAATTTGGAAAGTGGAATTTTGGTGTGCTCGGGATGTGTCCATTCCTATAAGGTGGAATTATGACCAGTGAGGGGTCAAGGGTGGAATTATGACCAATGAGGCAGTGAGTTAGCATGTTAGACACTTAGACAATTATAGACATAGAGTATTGTTTTAAATTGGGCTCAAGTAGTTCAAATCTAGGCTACAGTTAGTAAATTATGAATTTTGTGTGGACTGAAATTTTTGTGAACTGAAAGAATTGTCAATTGTCAAAAATAAGGAGGTTTTTGGTTGATACAAAAAGCCTCAGAAATGCTGGTCGTACTGAGGTACTTATTATCGTATCTTGCTTTTCCTTTCATCTATGATCATTCTAATGTGTGCTTGATTTTAAAACCATTGCGGTTATCAACTGTCCTTGTGTTATGTGCATACGGATTTATTTGTGCTTAGTAGCTATACTCAAGATTGTTAAAAATCGCGATTCTAGTCTAGAATTGTACGATTCTACTATCCCACGAAGCCAACCCGACTCAAATTGTATCTTGAGTCGTACCTGATAGAGTTCTGGTAGAATCACGATCCTAATCATAGAGTCATATAGAATTAATATCATCTAAGATTATGAAAGATTTAGGTGTTTGGTTATGTCCTATCTCTCAATTTAAGTTGTATGTTAAATACTAAGTAGTTAATAGCTTAGTCATTAAGATTCGAAGGTTTTGAATAATAAATATTAATTTAATTATTATTTATTTTACATTTTATGTAAAATGATCAGATTATGACAATATTGATAACATCGCTGTTGTGGCTACAGACCAAACAGAGAGAGAGATGGTAGTGGAGAGTGATGAAGATAAGTGTAATGGCCTGGGCCCTCCCCACGGCTTGTGCTCATATATATATACACATGAGGAGTGCTTTTACAGTTATACCCGTACATCTGGTTATCCCCTCTGGGGCAGTTATGTCATTACACATGGCCTATTCTGGGCCTTATAACCTCCTACCAGGCCTGCTGGGTTTAGGTGGGGGCCACCCCTACGACAGGAGCCTCTCATGGTGAAGGGCTTCACAGGGCCGAAGCCATGTCGTCGAGTCCTTTGGCCCCCTCCGTCCCCTGCGGCCTGTGAATTCCTCCAAGCTTGTAGTTGGGGGCAGCGGAGCTGGCGCCCAAGCCGAAGTAGACGCGCGCGCTCCGTCCCCTACCCTTCGAACGGGTGGCAGCGAAGCTGGCGCCTAGTCGAAGTAGACGCGCGCGCTCCGTCGCCTACCCTTCGAACGGGTGGCAGCGAAGCTGGCGCCCAAGTCGAAGTAGACGCGCGCGCTCCGTCCCCTACCCTTCGAACGGGTGGCAGCGAAGCTGGTGCCTAGTCGAAGTAGACACGCGCGCTCTGTCGCCTACTCTTCGAACGGGTGGCAGCGAAGCTGGCGCCCAAGTCGAAGTAGACGCGCACGCTCCGTCCCCTACCCTTCGAACGGGTGGCAGCGAAGCTGGCGCCGAGTCGAAGTAGGCGCGCGCGCTCCGTCCCCTACCCTTCCAACGGGTGGCAGCGAAGCTGGCGCCGAGTCGAAGTAGACGCGCGCGCTCCGTCCCCTACCCTTCGAACGGGTGGCAGCGAAGCTGGCGCCAAGTCGAAGTAGACGCGCGCGCTCCGTCCCCTACCCTTCGAACGGGTGGCAGCGAAGCTGGCGCCTAGTCGAAGTAGACGCGCGCGCTCCGTCCCCTACCCTTCGAACGGGTGGGAGCGAAGCTGGCGCCTAGTCGAAGTAGACGCGCGCGCTCCGTCCCCTACCCTTCGAACGGGTGGCAGCGAAGCTGGCGCCTAGTCGAAGTAGACGCGCGCGCTCCGTCCCCTACCCTACGAACGGGTGGCAGCGAAGCTGGCGCCTAGTCGAAGTAGACGCGCGCGCTCCGTCCCCTACCCTCCGAACGGGTGGCAGCGAAGCTGGCGCCTAGTCGAAGTAGACGCGCGCGCTCCGTCCCCTACCCTCCGAACGGGTGGCAGCGAAGCTGGCGCCTAGTCGAAGTAGACGCGCGCGCTCCGTCCCCTACCCTCCGAACGGGTGGCAGCGAAGCTGGCGCCTAGTTGAAGTAGACGCACGCGCTCCGGGGCTGTTGTGACCTTGCAGCCTCGTAGTGCGCTTTTAATGGCGGCTGGAATTACGCCGACGCCTGGCCTGGCAGAAGTCAGGCTATCACGTCGTGCAGTCTGCCATGCTGCAGGTGGGGCACGTGGTGACTCACGACTGGTGCGTCGTGGGATGTGAGCGGTTGCGTGACCGCGGCCGTTCGCCTCGTCCCCCGAGAAGTTGGACACGTGTTGAAGAGGTAGGGGCGTTGTGCGCTGCTTGGCCACCTACCAGGCGCGACCCTCTAGGTCCCGGTGGTTCCTCTTTCCAAATCTTGGACAGCCGAATCGCTGGGAATTTTATCCGTCTGTGCGTTGAGCCACAAGGCAGGCGAGCGGCCTTTATAAGGTGCTAGTGTTGGGGTGGAGGCACCCTTTCTCATTTTGCTTTGTGATCTGCCGCTTCGCTTGCGCCCGTGCTAATTGTCACGCCAGTTGCGCCTTTGCCTGCTTCTTCTTCTTCTTCTGTCGCGAAGAGCGATGGCTAGCCATGACGACGCCACCTACCACCCCCGCAGCGGTTCCTTGCCTAGCGAGGGCGAGGCGACCCATCCTTCCCAAGAGTACAAACTGGTGCCGCGGGGGAGCTCGCGCGCCAACAAGTGGTGGAACGCGATGGAGCACTCGGGAGGCTCCTGCTCCCGTGTTCTGGGGAAGAGCCGCATGACGGAAGGGGCGCTGCAGCGACTCGTGGATGAGGGGAAGATCGTGGATCGCAATGGGGCTCGCTTACCCCGCCGGGACGAGATGGAGCCGAAGCCCGGGGCCCTGGAGGCAATTGTTTTCGTCGCGTTCTTCGATGCCGGCCTTCGGATGCCCTCCACGTTGTTTGTGGGCGAAGTCCTGCGGGCCTACAAGTTGGAGCTAGCCCAGCTGACGCCCCACGCGATACTCCGCCTAGCTGTCTTCACGTGGGCCATGCGGACAGAGGGGTGGCGCCCCAGCGCGAGCTTATTCGCCACCCTGCACGACGCACACTGTCGACCCAGAAAGGTTGGCGGGGCGGTGTCCAACTTCGGCGGTGTGGACTTCGTGCTCCGGGCGTCCTGCGCGACGTTGTTCCCTGTGCCAGCCTCGTCAGGGCTGTGGGCGTCCGGCTGGACGCGGTGGTGGTTCTATTACACCGTGACCGACAAGAGCAGAATGCAGTGCCGAGGTGGGCCGATCTCGTTTAACAGTACGCCGAGTCTGAAGGCGGAGATTGACGACACGCGAAAGCTACAGAGCCTCGTCGGTGTCGCCCGTCGAATGAGCGTGCGCGACCTAGCCGAGGAGCTCACGATGCATGGGGCGGCGCCACTCTCCTCCCGGGGGAAGTATGTTATGCAGAATGGCCCCCGCGAGGATGGGTTCGATCCATCTGTGTCTCGGCTGCTTCCGCCCTGCGCCCCTTGTAAGTCGCCCAGCGCGCCCTTGTATCTGTTTGGCTTCCGCTTAACTGATGTGATCTCCTGCACAGTGGCCTGGCTAGAAGATGCAGAGCGCGCGGTTGCGGCGCTCCTCGGCCCGTACACGCTTAAGGAGCACCGGGCTCGCGAGGCCGCGGTCAAGGCGGCTAAGCAGGGGCGGATAAACCGCACCTGCGAGGTTGTAGGCATTGCCGTGCCCGAGCGTGTGGTGCCAGAAGAGCTTCCCGCTGGGACTCCAGGCGCTCAGGACGGTGATAGCCCTACGGGGGGCTGTCTTCGCGACGCCGGGCCCGTTCCCCGGCTGCCGTATGCGACCTGGCAGCCCCCCCCCCCGACGGCTAGCCCAGCTGAGACGGGGTGTGCGACCGGCGGTGGGCCTGGCCATACTGCTTCAGAGAGGCGCACCGCCGCGGATCCTCCGGCACCTTCTACCGACGCCCACGAGCCCGTGCTCGAACTCGCGGCCATCGTTGAGTTGGAACCCGTCAACCCGGGGGGTGGCGTCGTTCCTGGCGAGCAAACCACGGGGGACGATGCGTTATCAACCGCAGCGGCCGACGAGGGCGTGCCCCCTGCAGAGGAAACCGTGGGGGCGACGGTGACCGGAACTGGTCCTGCCGCGGAAGAATCGCCTGTGCCACCGCAGGCGAAACACCCTCGGACGCAGTCGCCGCCGCCAACAAGGGGTCGATACACTGTTGCGGGGCCTTGCCGCGGGATTACGGCAGCTGGCGCGGCCGAGAAGACCTTCTCCCCGACCGTCGAGGCGCCCGTCTCCCCCTGGGTGGTCGACCCGGCGCCACTTCCTACCGCGACGAGGGGCGCAGGAGGTAGGTGTGAGTCCCTTTCTTCACCTGACTTCGTGAGACTCTCTCCGATCTGCTCGCTCATTCTGCCGACATCAGGCGAGACGACGTCTCCCGTACGTGGCGAAGGATCGAGCAGCGGAGGTATGCGCGAAGTCGGGAGCCTCGTGCAGGATGCCCCGCAGGTGTCCACTGTTGCTGACGTTGCCGTGGCCGCGATAAATCCTGGCGTGTTGGGGCCGGGGCTCGCTCGCTCGGACTTCCTCCCTCGCCCGGAGATATTTTGCGAGCTCACCGCCGCCGCAGAGCGTGCCGACAACGGCCTCAACCGAGAGGTGCTGTCATCATGCGCGGGGGACCTCCTCGCGCTCGCGTTGCAGGCCTCCGAGATGAGGGTAAGTATGTGCGCTTCAGCGTGTAAGGTACTACTGGACGCCTGCTGATTTGTTGTTTCTGTCAGACGCTTGCCCTCAGCCGGTCCTTTGACGAGGCCCGTGTTCGGGAGCGGAGGGCTCTGGAAGCCAGCCTCCGTGAAGCACACGCTGCTCTCGCCGCGAAGGACGAAGAACTTCGTGCGCAGGAGGACGCCCTGGTGGCCGCACAACTCACATCCACAGAAGCTCGGAGCGCCGCGGCTGGGGAGCGCGCCGCCTTCGTGCAGCAGATCGCCGTCCTAGAAGGGGAGAACGCCCAGCTCGCGGAGTCTGCTGCCGAGAACCGCCTTGCCTTGGAAAATGCGTCCATGTCGGCATGGCGGGCCATGGAGTCTCTGAACCAAGCCCTTCGAGATCTGTGCGTCCGAGTGCCGGATACTACGCACAGGCCGGAGGCCCTGTCGGAGACGCTCGGGCTGATCGAGGAGGGGGCCGGCGTTGCTCTTCGTGGCGCCAGAACCTTTGGCGAGCACTGCAGCTATGTTGGTGCGTGCTTCGCCCTCACCCTGCTTCATACTCGTGGGTGTAGGCATACCCATGAGCTAGCGAATCCTCAACTGGATCCTCCCGACCGACCAGAGGCCATGTCGGACGCCATCCGCTCCATCGGGCCTAGCCTGCAGAACTTCCACCAACGGATCTGGGGCCGCTTCGGGGAAGGTGCGGCGAGAGTCGCCGTGCAGCAGACGCTGCATGGGGAGGGGGACCTCCTCCAGTGGCTTGAAGGGGTCCTTCAGCGCCGCGGCGATGACGGCGCGGGCTCGTCTGCACCGCGCCAAGGCTGACCGGTTGGTCGGGTAGGGCAGGGGGATGATGTACTGGTTCTTACGCTTGTGACCATGTAACCCCTGTGCTTTTACAATGGAACCAAATAGTACTTTATGCTTGGTGTTACCTGCCGCCGAACGCGGAGGGCAGGTCTGCGCATCTCATTTATACTCTGTGGAGTGGCGCGTGCGGAGGCAAACTTCGACGCCACGACTTCCTTTATAGTCCGGAGACTCGCGCGTGCGGAGCTAGGCTCAACGCTACGTCTTATTTAAAGTCCGTGGACTAGTGCGTGCGGAGCTAGGCTCGACGCTACGTCTTCTTTATAGTCCGGGGACTCCCGCGTGCGGAGCTAGACTCAACGCTACGTCTTATTTAAGGTCCGTGGACTAGTGCGTGCGGAGCTAGGCTCGACGCTACGTCTTCTTTATAGTCCGGGGACTCGCGCGTGCGGAGCTAGGCTCAACGCTACGTCTTATTTAAAGTCCGTGGACTAGTGCGTGCGGAGCTAGGCTCGATGCTACGTCTTCTTTATAGTCCGGGGACTCGCGCGTGCGGAGCTAGGCTCAACGCTACGTCTTATTTAAAGTCCGTGGACTAGTGCGTGCGGAGCTAGACTCGACGCTACGTCTTCTTTATAGTCCGGGGACTCGCGCGTGCGGAGCTAGGCTCAACGCTACGTCTTATTTAAAGTCCGTGGACTAGTGCGTGCGGAGCTAGGCTCGACGCTACATCTTATTTATACTCCGTAGAGTGCGCGCGGAGGCGTCCCCCCGCTGCGTCTTATTTATACTCTGTAGAGTGCGTGCGGAGCTAGGCTCGACGCTACGTCTTATTTAAAGTCCGTGGACTGGTGCGTGCGGAGCTAGGCTCGACGCTACGTCTTATTTATAGTTCGTAGACTCTCGCGTGCGGAGGCGGACCTCGACGCTACGTCTTATTTAAAGTCCGTGGACTGGTGCGTGCGGAGCTAGGCTCGACGCTACGTCTTATTTATAGTCCGCAGACTCTCGCGTGCGGAGGCGGATCTCGACGCTACGTCTTATTTAAAGTCCGTGGACTGGTGCGTGCGGAGCTAGGCTCGACGCTACGTCTTATTTATAGTCCGCAGACTCTCGCGTGCGGAGGCGGACCTCGACGCTACGTCTTATTTAAAGTCCGTGGACTGGTGCGTGGGGAGCTAGGCTCGACGCTACGTCTTATTTATAGTCCGCAGACTCTCGCGTGCGGAGGCGGACCTCGACGCTACGTCTTATTTAAAGTCCGTGGACTGGTGCGTGTGGAGCTAGGCTCGACGCTACGTCTTATTCATAGTCCGCAGACTCTCGCGTGCGGAGGCGGACCTCGATGCTACGTCTTATTTAAAGTCCATGGACTGGTGCGTGCGGAGCTAGGCTCGACGCTACGTCTTATTTATAGTCCGCAGACTCTCGCGTGTGGAGGCGGACCTCGACGCTACGTCTTATTTAAAGTTCGTGGACTTTGCTCTGCTCAACGCGGACAGGGGATGCTCTGGGAACAGCAACCTTTATTGAACTCCCGTTTGCGCGGGCGAGCATCACCTAACAACGGGCTGGTGGCTCTACGCCTGATGTCCTGCTTCTAGGCGTAGTACCGCCGCAACCTGTCCGCGTTCCATGTGGGCCGGAAGGCTTGTCCTTCGAGTGTGGCGAGGCGGTACGCCCCCTTCGGCAATGCCTCCGTTACGATGTACGGGCCTTCCCACTTGGACTCCAGCTTGCCAATGGTTTCCGCCTGGAGCGCCACTCTGAGGACGAGATCCCCGGGCTTGAACCCCCGCGGGCATATAGAGCGGTCCCGAGTACGCATTGTATGCCGCGCGTACTTCTCGACATGGTGGGCTGCGTCTGCCCGTATCCCGTCGAGGAGGTCCAAGGACACACGGCGCTCCTCTTGGGGTGCTTGGACGAGGACCCTTCGCGAGCCGGCCTTGATTTCCTCGGGCGTCACCGCTTCGTCACCGAAAAGGAGCTTAAACGGCGTGAACCCCGTCGGGCGCGTTACCGTTGTGCGAAGCGACCATAGAACGCTGTGAAGCTCGTTTGGCCACTTGCCCTTTGGCAATCCAACCAGGCGCTTTTTGATGGCGGCAGAAATGGCGCCATTCGCCCGTTCGACCGCCCCGTTGGACTGGGGATGCCCTACCGAGGCGAATCGGAGGGTGATGCCCATGCTGTCACAATAATCTTTGAAGAGGGTGGCGTCGAACTGCAGGCCATTGTCGACCGTGAGCTCCCGAGGCACACCGAAGCGGCATATGATGTTTTGCCATAGGAAGCGCTGTATGGCCGCAGGGCGATCGCTTCCGGCCATCTGGAGAAATACTCCAGTGCGACTACCACGAACCGGAGGTCCCCTGGAGCTCG
Organism: Dendrocalamus latiflorus; assembly: GCA_017311315.1. Taxonomy (NCBI): domain Eukaryota; kingdom Viridiplantae; phylum Streptophyta; class Magnoliopsida; order Poales; family Poaceae; genus Dendrocalamus; species Dendrocalamus latiflorus. The sequence goes on along the minus strand of CM029625.1, from coordinate 991,845 downwards.
GGCAAGTGGTCCTACTATATCGAGACCCCAGCGCGCCAGTGGCCACACCGGGGGGATTGGGTTGAGGCTTGTCGGGGGCCTGCGAATGATGCGCGCCATCCACTGGCACCATTGGCACCGATGGACGAGGTCTTGGGCGTCGGTGATGGCAGTCGGCTAGTAGAAGCCTTGTCTGAACGCCTTGCCGACTAACGACCTCGGCGCCAGGTGGGATCCGCATACGCCCGCGTGGATTTCCGCCAAGAGTTCCTTTCCCTCCTCAGTCGAGAGGCAGCGCAGGAGCGGCGCGCAAACCCCTTTCTTGTAGAGTGTCCCTTCGAACACCTGGAAGGACCGTGCGCGGTGCTGCAATCGTCGCAGCTTGGCAGGGTCCTCCGGCTCGGCGAGGCCTTGTAAGAAATTGAAAATGGGCTCTCGCCAATCTCCTGGCCGATCAATGCGGTGGACAAGCGCCGCATCCTGGTTGTCCTGCGCGATGGCCGCCTTTGCTAACACCTCGTAGAATGCCCCTTCGGGGGGGGGGGCAGTTGCTGGCTGGCCGCCTTGGCGAGGACGTCGGCTTGCTCATTCTCCGCCCGGGGCATGGCCTTGACGGTGACACCCAAAAAGTGCCTTTCCCTCGCCCTCACCGCCGCGAGGTACTTGGCCAACTCAGGGTCCTTGGCTTGATATGACTTGTCCACATGGCCGGCCACCAAGCGCGAGTCGGTGCGGACCAACACCCATCTCGCGCGCGACTGCCTTGAGCTTCGCCAGGCCAAAGAGCAGTGCCTCGTATTCAGCCGTGTTGTTGGTGGCGGGGAAGGCAAGGCACGCCGAGTACAGCAAACGCTGTCCCTCGGGCGTGATGATCACCGCCCCTACGCCCGCGCCGGCGACGCTGTAAGCTCCGTCGATTGTAAGCGTCCAGACGGGATCATCGTGCGTCTGGCCGGGTTGGGCCGGCGGGGTCCATTCGGCGAGAAAATCCGCCAGTACTTGGGATTTAATTGCCGTCCGCGAAGCATAAGTCAAGGAGAAGGGAGCGAGCTCGGCGGCCCATTTACCGATACCCCTGTGGACTCCTTGTTGTGTAGCATCTCTGCCAGGGGGAATGAGGAAGGCACTGTGATCGGGTGAGCCAGAAAATAATGCCGAAGCTTCCTAGAGGCCATGACCAGCGCGTAGGCGAGCTTCTCAAGCTCCGTGTATCTTGTATTGGCGCCTTGAAGGGCTTCAGAGACAAAGTAGACAGGCCGCTGCATGGCGCCTTCCTCTAAGACGAGGACGGCGCTGACCGCGGTGGCTGACGCGGCCAGATAGAGCAGGAGGGGAGCCTCTGGTGCTGGGGCGACCAGAGTGGGAAGGCTTGCCAGGTGCTGCTTGAGCTCGTTGAAGGCCTTCGCGCAGTCTCCGTTCCAACGAAATCCATCGCACCCGCGGAGTGTCTTGAAAAACGGCAGGCCCCGCTCCGCCGCCCTGGACAGGAAGCGGCTTAATGCTGCCATGTGGCCCGCCAGCCTCTGGACCTCCCTCGTTGTCTTGGGCAGCTCCATACCCAGGATGGCGTCTACTTTGTCGGGGTTCGCCTGGATGCCCCGCCCGGACACGAGGAAACCTAGGAGCTTGCCCGCCTGTACCCCGAAGACACACTTGTCGGGGTTGAGCTTGATGCCCGCCTTCCGGAGGTTGTCGAAGGTCTCCTGGACGTCCCGGCCGTGTAGAGCAAGTTGCCGAGTTTTGACCACCACGTCATCGACATAGGCTTCGACGTTCCTCCCGAGCTGGGCGGCCAGGGCAATGGCGACGAGGCGGGTGAAGGTAGCGCCTGCGTTCTTCAAGCCAAAGGGCATTCTGACGAAGCAGAACGTCCCAAGTGGTGTGATGAAACTGGTCTTCTCCTCGTCGTCTTCGGCCATGTATACCTGGTGGTAGCCAGAATAGGCGTCCAGGAAACTCATGAGTTCGCACCCAGCAGTGGTGTCAACCAGCTGATCGATGCGCGGCAAGGGGTAGTTGTCCTTCGGGCACGCCTTGTTGAGCGCCGTGAAGTCGATGCACATGCGCCAGGCCCCGCTGGCCTTTTTGACTAGCACCGGGTTAGCGAGCCATTCTGGATGGTGGACCTCGCGGATGACCCCGGTGCGAAGAAGTTTTGCCACCTCTGCTTTGGCCGCCTGCTGCCGGTCCATCGACATGCGCCGGAGCCTTTGCTTGACTGGCTTGGCGTCGGGACGGACCGCCAAATGATGCTCGATTACTGCTTGGTCTACGCCCTTGATGTCCTCCGGGGACCATGCGAAGATGTCAACGTTGTTCTGAAGCACTCGGAGCAGCTCCCGTTCGACCCCCGGTGGGAGCCCCTCGCCAATGGACACAAACTGCCCCTCCGCCTGGAGCGGCACCTTCTTGACGTCGCCTTCCAGCCGAGGCTTGGGCGTCCACCCGGGAGCGGAGGGCCCATCACCGGGCACGCCGGAGAGGGCATGCACCGGGCGATGCGGGACGCGGCTGCCGCCTTCGGCACGTCTGGCCAGGTCCTGGTCGCCGAAGATGGTGATGACACCCTCCGGGCCCGGGAGCTTAACACACAAAAAAGCGTGGTGCGGGATTGCCTCGAAAGAGTTGATGGCGGGTCGCCCCAGTATGGCGTTGTAGGGGTGCGGGATATCCACGACATCGAAGGTGACATGCTCGGTCCGGATGTTACCTTTGTTGCCCTCCTGGCGGAAAGTGACAGGAAGGGACACGTGCCCCAGGGCCTGCAGCGGTTGACCCCCGAAGCCTTGAAGTGGAGCTCCTGGCTGCTCTAGCTGGCTTCGGGGGATTGCCATGCGGTCGAGGGCTTCTGCGAATAAGATGTTCGCGGAGCTTCCCCCTTCGACAAGGACGCGCCTGACTTCACAGCATGCTATGTGGGCCTGGATGACTAGAGGGTCTTGGTGGGGGTACTCCACGCCCCTGGCGTCGTTCAAGTCGAAGGTGATGCTGCAGGGCGGCATCCACAATTGCGGCTGCTCCCCAGGGGCTTTTGAAGAGGAGCCTCCGGTGATGACGTTGACGGTGTGATGCTGCGCGCCCTCCGTTGTGGTGGCCCGTATGGGGCTATCCCTTGGGTGCCCCACGTGGGCTTCGGCGGGGGGCCGAGGAGGCGGGGCCCGAGATTCGGCCGTCACCCTCCGCAGCTCCATCACCGCGATGCATGCCTTTGTGTAATGATCGCCGTAGCCGTGTACCTCGCACCACTTGCCATAGTACAGGAGCTCTTGCTCTGCGTGGGGTTGGCCGCCGTAGTCAAATCCGCCCCCTGATCCCCGGCCTCCCCTCCGTGAGGCGGGGTCGGGTCCTTGGCGGGCGCTCTCGGTGGCGAGGACATGGTGGGCCGCCTGCGACCGGCGCTGGCGGCGCCGAGGTTTAGGCCTGCACCGTGAAGAGCCTTCTTGTACCTCGGCCTCACTGCCTCGGGGAGGGCCTCCTCGGGGCTTTCGGCTACGGCCCGGCTTCGAGGAGGGACCACCCGCCCCGACCTCGCGCGGGGGGGGGGGGGGGGGGGGGGGCTCCTCACGGGCGAGGCCGAGGGTGGTGATGCTGCGTCTTCGCGCATCCTCCTCCGCCCGCGCATACTCGTCCATTTTGTCGAAGAGCTTGGCAACTGTCGTGATTGGCCTCCGCGCGTTGTACTCGGCCATCGGGCCCGGGCGAAGGCCATGTATGGCTGCATTAACGACTGTGGTTTCATTAACATCGTTTACCTGGCCTCGAATCTTGGTGAAGCGCTTGAAGTAGCCCCGGAGCGTCTCCGCGGGTCCTTGCTTCATAGCGAAGAGTTGATCCGCATCGATTCACTCGACATAATGTCCTTGAAAGTTGCTACGAAGCCGGTCGCGAAGCTGCTCCCACGCGTAGATGGAGCCCGGCTCTATGGTAAAAAACCAAGAGAGCGCCACTCCGTGCAGTGCGAGGGGGAGTCCCTTCGCCTTCGCGGTGTCGTCTCCGCCTGTGGCCTCGATCGCGGTTTCGTACACGCGCACGAACTCGCGAGGATCCGTGTCGCCTTTGTACAGGTCGGTGATGCGAGGGAACTTGAAGTCTTCGGGCCACGCCGCCTGCTGCAGCCCCGCCGAAAGCGGGGATTCCGGATCTACGCGTCTCAGCGGGACACGGCTAGGCGTGGGGGCTTCGCGGCTGTCCACCTTCTCTGGCGTGGGCTCGGGCGCGCCTACTGGCGCGACCTGCTGGCTCCGAACCTCTTGTATATCTCGGACGGCTCCGCGAAGGTCCCCTAGTTCCCGCTGGAATGCGTTGAGGGCTGCCAGTAGGGCGCTTCCCACCGCAGGTGTCGTTGGGGCCGCCGGAACGCCCAGTGGATGGGCCGGTGCAGGGACCATCGCCTCACGATCTCCAGATCCGCCGGATGGTTCGTTGCGGCTACCTCCGGCCGTCGGGTCCGCGCTGCCGGCCAGGGTGGCAGGGGCTGTCGTTGCAGTGCCAGCGACGGGGTTGGATGTCGTCGTAGCGGCGCTGGCGGGGTCGGTCGTTGCCGTGCGGGCGTCGACGTCCGCGACCACGACGCGTACGCCGCCGTCAATTCCTTCGGCGGCCGATGCCGAAGCCGTGGCGTTCACGCGCTGCTCTGACCCATCCGTCTTCTTTCCCTTCGCCGCCGCTGGTGAAGCTTTTTTCGGTGCCATCTTTTTCCTTCGGTCTTCAGGCTTGTCTTCGTCCTCCCCACGGACGGCGCCAACTGTTGTGGCTACAGACCAAACAGAGAGAGAGATGGTAGTGGAGAGTGATGAAGATAAGTGTAATGGCCTGGGCCCTCCCCACGGCTTGTGCTCATATATATATACACATGAGGAGTGCTTTTACAGTTATACCCTTACATCTGGTTATCCCCTCTGGGGGCAGTTATGTCATTACACATGGCCTATTCTGGGCCTTATAACCTCCTACCAGGCCTGCTGGGTTTAGGTGGGGGCCACCCCTACGACAATCGCTCTTCTAGTCGTAGCCTTCAATGACATAGAATTTAAACCATAATTTTAGTCGTGAATAGGATATATTTATTAATCAAATTAGATGTCAAATGACCAAATAAACACTCATATCACTCTTAGAATACATGGTTAATTAGAATAAATAAGTTTTTGGTATAATCAGCTAGGATCTTAGATTCTACGATTCGATCGTAGAATGCGATCCTACCATAGTGTCTCCGATTCGATTTAGAATCACAATTCTGACAACCTTAACTATATTTGGCCTCGTGTCACACCTAAGCTCCCACAAATTCCTGGCCCTGCCATTGGCGTGCACCGCGCCATTTATGCCCACGCCGGCGTATCACGCCAAGCACAGTGCCGCCGCAAGTGTTGACCAACGCGCCACCTTTTCTGGCCAGCGTTCAACCCCTCATGTAATGGCGACATACTTATATCAATTATGCAAATGTGATATACAACAGATAGAAGAATCATTCAATAAAGTAATTCCAAATGTACAACTATTTACAGTTTACATTGATAGTGTACATAGGGACAGCAACTTTTACATCTATATTTACACTTGAGGAATCAGATCTACGGGCTATGATATTCAACACTCATGTATAACAAGAGTTATCTTTTGTGTCATGACTTCATCTCCTGTTCTTGGAAGATTCACCTCCTGAAAATGCTGTTCTTTCGTTCATGCATTCCCACCAGCTTGGTAATTCTAGCTCGTACATCCCATTTGGCCAGCCCGACCTTTGACCAAGGATCTGCCTATATGCATATCCATATGCACATCATCTTAATGCCCCTTTCATCTTGCTCTCAAAATTGTGACCATGCAGGCCCGCAAACCATTGGAGCTGGTCGTAGCCAGCAAGAACTCCAGCTCCTGCCATTCCTGAGAGAATATTTGCAGACTCCCCTGAATAGTGTGAAGAACCCTTCAGTGGCAACTATCTGTTTAACTGCATGGAAGGCACTCCTGTATTTGAATGGTTGCCCTGAAGTTAACATCATTCTGCGACGGAGTGTGTCAAATGGATAGGCGCAGCCCCGGAGAATGTAGTTATTGCCCAGCCCAAGGCAAAACTGGCGAGGACATTTCCCTAGAATTGCAACCAATAGAAATTAAGGGTGTCACATTGATTTAGCTGGAACCTCACCTGTGACATGTGTTGGGTTTCCTTTAAACCCTAGATTGATTCTGTGGAGATTTTCAGTCTACTTCCTCTGCCTTATCCATGGTGCCGCTTACAATCCATGATGAGGTTAGAGGGTAGGGATCTATTTATAGACTCCACTTCCAAGTTTTATAAAGTGACCCACCTGTTTCCGGTATCTCGTAAGTCTCCTAAACCATGTCACCAATCATAATCAGACAGGCCAGTTTTATGAGTCTAAAATATACTAGTCCCAAGCACGCATGTGTAAGTCATGCGCCATGATTAGATTGTTTATGAGATCAATTTTAATCTGATCATGTAGGTCAACAGCATGTAGAGCCGATCCTGCAAAACAAACCCAGCCATTCTGCTATGTGCTATGCCCGGGTTAAACAAATGCATGTATATCAAATTCCAGCAGACTTGATCTCAATAAATATGTCTACCATATTCCAACACATCCGTCCTCGGCACCTCGAGTATTAATTCCCCAAGTTAAATTCCGCATCAAAATATTCCCTATCACTTACATCAATAATATGAATAATTCCACACTGAGTAAAGTAGACAATAATCATAATAAATATTGAAAGCCACATAAAATTCCCAACATTTCCCACTTGGCTGAAATATTTCAATCAATAAACTGAAGTCTGATGACTTAATCATGCTTAAAAAATAATTTCTGACTAACTGACTTAGTCAGTGGATCTTCCTTCAATGTGTTTACTTTTACTTTAAAATAAGTGATAGGTTATGATACACTTTCCACGACCTTAAATGATGCAAGATATATTCCCTTAGTCATGCAATTCCCTTTGCTAATTCAGATACAGTATAACGTATTCAGGTTCCATGGTAGAATGAGCAATTGTATAATGCTTCCTATTGCAATAAGAAATAATACCTTCTGTCAGAGTAAATAGATAACCAAAAGCCATTTACCAATCAGCATCAAAATAACCTTGCAGTTGAAGATTATGGCCATTAAAACATAATGAATAATCCATATATTCCTTTGACATACGCAGTACATATTTGATTTATTTCTAGTGCTCTTCCTCATGCTTCTTTTGATATCCACTAAGGATTCCAAGGCATGGCTAAGATTAGATCGAGTGAATAACATAGTATTAATAAGACATTTCAAAGCTAAAGAATAAGAAATTCAATTTATTCTAACTTTTTCCTCAGGAGTATTTGGATATAATTCCTCACTAAGTATAGTTTCCTTTTTCCTCAGAAGTATTCATACATAATTCCTCACTGAGTATAGTTCCCTTCACAATAAGTGCATCAACAGGTTTACTGTATTCCATAGAAAATCATTTAAAACACTTCCAAGGTATACCTTTTGGGATAACCCAAAAAAACTTTTATTCCGATCTCTTTGTATTTCCACTCCTAAAACATAGAAAGCTTCCTCTATATCTTTTATAACAAATTTAGAAGATAACCAAGCTTTCACTTCCATCAATGTAATCTTGTCATTACAAGCAATGAGAATATCAACACATAGAGGTAATAAGACAAGACACTTATGCATAACTATTGTATATATGCAATGATCATCTTCCGTCATTGAAAACCATATGACGTGATAGAATTATCAAATATAATATACCACTGACGTGTGGCTTGTTTAAGACCATAAATTAATCTATTCAATTTGCAAACCTGATTTTCCTTTCCTTTTTATCCAAAACCTTCTGGTTGTTATATATATATTTCCTCCTCCAAAAGACCATTAAGAAAGGCAATTTCAACATCCATTTGGTGGAGTTAAAGATCACAATAAGCCGTCAAATCACTAATAATATAAATTACAGTAATTTTAGCAACAGGAGAAAGAGTTTCCACAAAGTCAATACCTTTCCTTTGTGTGAAGTTTTCACAAAGTCAATACATTTCGTTTGTTTAAAGCCTTTAACAATAAGTTTAGTTTTATAATTTTCCACTAAACCCGCTGCATTCAATTTTCTTAAAAAGATATTTACAACCTATGAGCTTACGGTTGTTTGGTAGATCAATGAGTCCCAAACTTTATTCCTCTTTATCGAGTTTTATTCTTCTCACACTACTTCCACCCATAGTTTTTGTTCTTCCTCTAAATCTGAAATTTTTAGAATGAATTTCCCCCAAGAACAAATAATAATCATCTAAATATTGGGGTGTACTTAAATTCCTCCCACTTTTCCTAAATATGTTAGTGTTGGAAGTTTGATTTGTATTTTCCTTCAGGATGAGAATTAATTTCAGATTTATCTATCTGTATTTTCGCTGGGGTTGCCAATAATTCCACCCTTGCCCGTTTAGCACAATGAGGTGTGCTTTCATCCAAAATTATTGCATCCCTACTTTCCACCAGTTTATCATTTTCTGGATCATAAAACCTATACCCTTTTGATTCCAAAGAATAACAAATAAAAATTCCTAACATGCTTTTAGGCTGCAATTTTGTACGAATTTGATTTGGCATTTTAATTTGTGCATTACACCCCCAAACTTCCAAGTGACGAAGTGATGGTTTCCTTCCAGTCCACAACTCATAAGGAGTGGCTGTTACAGCCTTTATAGGGTGAATGATTTAACAAATAAACAGCAGTATATAAAGCCTCCCCCAAAAAAGATAAAGGAAGATCTGAATAAGCCATCATAGACTTAACCATGTCTATTAGTGTTCTATTCCTCTGTTCAACAACACCATTTTGTTGCGGAGTGTAAGGTATGGTATAATGATGAATAATTCTATGCTTTTTACGGAAGTCATTTAATATTCCTGAAGTGTATCCTCCTCCACGATAAATTCTTAAAACTTTGATCTTTCTATTTAATTGATTTTCCACTTCAGTTTTAAATGTCTTGAACATATCGAGGCCTTCCGACTTTTGTTTAAGAAGATACACATATTCAAATCTAGAATGATTATCAATGAATATGATAAAATAAATCTTGACCTCGAAGAAAATGGAAGTACCACGCCAAAATTTTAGAACTATTGAAGATCGGAACTACCGCATTTACAATGGTTGTAGTACCATGCCAAATTTCAATGGCTAGTTCTGATGTTCTAATATAGCTGTTACTATAGTGTCAGACCATGTTCAGTAGTTCCTCAATTTGTACTACTGTACTACCGCTCGCTTTGAAAAATTCAGGGATCTTTCAACGACTATATTTGGTTAGTGGGGTATAAATACCTCCATACCTGCTCAAGGACAGGTCTAGACACTTGATTTCAATATCTTTGAGCATAGAGCATTCACTCTACACCTCATTTACTCTTGTTCCATTCATTGAGATAGTTGAGCCAAAATCAAGTGCATTTCATCTTAAATTAATCCTTTGGTACTTGATCACTGTCAAGCGAAACTTTAGTTTATTACTCTTGATGCTTGCTAGCACCTAGACGGGCTTGGCGGGAGATTGCGAGGTGACCTCTTCAAGAAGAATGTGAAGTGGCCCAGTGCCAACGTGTGAGTGGTTCGGTGCTTGCCATCTCCGAAGCAGAGGAAGAGCAACCACTAGTGGATTGAGGTATTGAAGCTTAATTCATGGAGTCAGTCCAAGTTGCTTGGGCTTTCCTTAACATGGACTAGTCAAGACCGGTAAGTGATGACGGGAAAATGGGCATGAATACGCATCCGCGTCATTAGAGACAAGTTAATTAAATTTAGTTGAAAATGAGACAAAGGAATCAGGTATTGCGGGTCCATTACTTCCAGAATTAATACATTTACATAAAAATTCTGTTAATTACATCTCTTTGCGAGAAAACCCCTGATTAAGAATTCCAACATAAACATTACAACAAATTACAACATATGACTATTACAAAAATATAAAAGAAAAGGTCTTCAATCTTGGCGTCGCTGATGGATGCTTGCGCGAGGGTATTTTAGCTGCATTTATATTATTTTGCTAACATGGCATATGATTTTATTTTTTAGTGAACCTATGCATGTATCATGATTGAAGTTTAATTATTTCAGTTTTCTATTATTTTGCTTCATCTTGTAACATTGTATAGCGCTTGCAAATATTGCGCGCTCGCATGTAGCATAACCGAAGCGAAGGTTGTTTTTAATATTTCTATTACTAGTAGCATGCCACGGATTTTAGAAATATTTCATTATTTTATTTGTTTTGCTCCGCCTTGTATTACTACTAGCATTGCGTAGCGCTTGCAAATATTAAGCGCTTGCACGTAGCGTAACCGAGGCAAAGTTTATTGTATTTTATTATTTTTTTAACATTTGTATTGCTACATGCCATATATTTTAGGCATGTAGTGTAATAAAAGTATGTCGTTATTTTATAATTTTTTTATTGTTTTGCCTCACCTTGTATTACTACTAGCATTGCATAGCGCTTGCAAATGTTTAGCGCTTGCATGTAGCGTAACCAAAGCGAAGCTTGTTTGTAATATTTTTATTACTACTAGTGCGCCATGGATTTTGTGCACATAGTGTATGAAAGTTTAGGACTAATTATTATATTGTTTTGCCCCGCCTTGTATTACTACTAACATTGCATAGCGCTTGCAAATGTTGAGCGCTTGCATGTAGCGTAACCAAACCGAAGGTTGTTTGTAATAATATTTATATTACTACTAACATGCCATAGATTTTGGGTATGTCATGTAATAGAAATTAAGTGTTTTGCTCCACCTCGTATTACCACTAACATGTAGCGTAACCGAGGCGAAGTTTGTTTCTTTAACATTTGTATTGCTATATGCTATATATTTTAGGCATGTAGTGTAATAAAAGTATGTTGTCATTTTATATTTTTTTTATTGTTTTGCCTCGCCTTGTATTACTACTAGCATTGCATAACACTTGCAAATGTTGAGCGCTTGCATGTAGCGTAACCAAAGCGAAGGTTGTTTGTAATATTTTATTACTACTAGTGCGCCATGGATTTTATGCACGTAGTATATGAAAGTTTAGAACTAATTATTTTATTGTTTTGCTCCGCCTTGTATTACTACTAGCATTGCATAGCGCTTGCATGTAGCGTAACCGAGACGAAGTTTGTTTTTTTTTAAACATTTGTTCATGCATTTTTATTATTTTTGCAGCATATACCCACCCCTAATTCATGTCCATTTGAGGGAACCGAATTGGGACAATGGGGTTTTCAATCTTCTCACTCTCGGTTTGTATCCATTTGTAGGGGATCGAACCTAAGAGACGAGGGATCGAGCCCTTGTTCTTTGGGTTTGTATCCATCTAACGGGACCGAACCGAGAAATGAGGTCTTCATGCCTCGCCTTGATTTGTATCCATTTGTAGGGGACCGAACCTAAGAGACGAGAGATCAAGCACTCGCTCTTCGGGTTTGTATCCGCCTAACGGGACCGAACCAAGGGGGCAAAAGCATAAAGAAATAAACAAAATGAAGTCTTGATTCGTATTGCAATGATCAAATCTAAGAGTGAAGAGGGATAGGAAGAAGAAAGCTTTTTGATAGGGTATCACAATGACCAAACCTTTGCACAGGCACACCTTCCTCTATCTATTTCCTTCTCTTTTTCTCACAAGTGTTTGCTGAATGCTCTCCAAATGGGCAGCGTGTCCTCCCCTTCTCCCTTCCCAAAATTCTCTCTTTGCATACCATTACCCCCTATTTATAGAGCAAGTATGAGGGGTGGTTTATGAGGAGAAGTTATGGTAACTTCTCATTTTGATTTTTGTTTTCCCAATTTTTATTTTTTTTGCTGTGCTACTGAAGCCTCACAAGCATGCAAACGTCCTGGACGTGGGCTTCATGCTGCGCACGTAAGAAATTCTTGCATGCATGCACATGGGGTAGTTGAAGCTCCTCCCTGGTAATGGCAACTTCCCCCCTTTTCTTCTTCTTTTTTTTTTATTTTATGGAGAGGGCAATTAGTTCCAAAATATTTTGATTTGCCTTTATGCATGCATATAATACGTGAGCGTATATGGCTTATTGGCATGGTTTTTTTTTTGTTTTTGCGTACGTCTCTGGCTATATCAATTTATTCGAGCAGCATTTGTTCTCCGAATGACTTAAAAATTAAACACGAGACTTTCACTTGCAACACGAACCTACCATAAAAATTCGCCACTCGATTGTAATGTGTAGCACACACACAAAAATCTTGGAAGGCAGATTCGTGTTTTGCGTACATCCTCCGGCCGTATTATCCTATTCGAGTGAGCATATATGCTCCGATTGAGCTGAAAATTTAACGTGAACTTTTCACTTGCCCTACAATCATACCGTAGAAATTCGCCACTCAAATGTAATATGTACGGCACGCAAAAAATCTTGGAAGGTAACATGCCGTAAAAATTCCGGATAAAATTGGTGTCAACAAATGCCCCCTCGAGGTCCAGAGCAAAAGTATTTGTGTTTTTTTTTGCATCTGGAACTCGACACGCCTCATGTGTGTGTATATATATATATATACGTGTATATATATATATATATATATATATATATATATATATATATATATATATATATATATATATTTTGGGTATATTTATAATTGTATTTACTTAGACGTGCTACGAAGACACTTCTAGAACGTGCATATGCATACTGCGTACAGCCTTGCATGTTGGTTTTATCTATTTGTTAGCTTTGAAATACAAGCTTCACGTCTACAGCTCTTCCCGGGATTTATTTGGTTTAAACACACGCTTTGTTTTCCTCTCCCGTGATCATCCACTCTATTCTTTTGCTATTTCTTTTCCTGCGTCCTTGGCTTCCATAGTCCTCTATTCTTTCCTTTGAATTTCTTCCGGCGTTCAGCTTCAGAGTCAACTTCTTTGTGCTTTAAAGAATTGGCGCTCTGGACCAAACTAGGAGTCATTTACTTGATTCTCTTATGCTGTGATTTACTTTTAAATATTTCAATTAAATTTGTAAGTTTTAAATTATTTCATATTCAGCACTTTTGTATTGAGCCCATCCGTGTTAACACTCTATTTATTTCCTCTAAATATCGTGACACACTGGAGCTAATATATCATGGAAGCTTTTGCTAACTAGGGACTAGTATTTGCCTTGTTTTTATTTTGTACGTGATATGCCAACCATGAAGCGTCATTGCTTTAGCATCTACTATTTGAACGTCAATGCTTTGGCGTCTTCAATGAAGCATCAATACTTTATACCGCTGATGTAATTGCTTTATGCATACCGTATGCTTACTGCTACGTAAACCCTTTTTTTTTAGTGCTTGCAGTTTAAACTTGAGTATACTATTTTTTTCTTCCACGGTTTAGGCTTGCAATGCTGTAGAGTGCTCCCTGTTTTTGTTATGTCACAATTTAATCTCATAAGGTTTTTACGCTCGGAAGGATTTGGAGCGCTTGTTTATTTACCCCCCCCCCTTTTTTTAACGCCACATTTTAGGCTTGTAAGGCTTTGGAGCGCTTATTATTTTTTTTTGCGCCACAGTTTAGGCTCGTAAGGCGTTTGAGTGATTTTTTTTTGCGCCACAGTTTAGGCTCGTAAGGCGTTGGAGCGCTTTTTTTTTTGCGCCACACTTTAGGCTCGTAAGGCATTGGAGCGCTTATCATTATTTTTTTTGCGCCACAGTTTAGGCTCGTAAGGCATTGGAGCGCTTATCATTATTTTTTTTTGCGCCACAGTTTAGGCTCGTAAGGCATTGGAGCGCTTATCATTATTTTTTTTTGCGCCACAGTTTAGGCTCGTAAGGCATTGGAGCGCTTATCATTATTTTTTTGCGCCACAGTTTAGGCTCGTAAGGCATTGGAGCGCTTATCATTTTTTTGCGCCACAGTTTAGGCTCGTAAGGCGTTGGAGTGCTTATTATTTTTTTTTGCGCCACAGTTTAAGCTCATAAGGCGTTGGAGCAATTATTTTTTTTGCGCCACAGTTTAGGCTCGTAAGGCGTTGGAGCGCTTATTTTTTTTTCGCGCCACAATTTAGGCTCGTAAGGCGTTGGAGCAATTATTTTTTTTGCGCCACAGTTTAGGCTCATAAGGCGTTGGAGCAATGATTTTTTTTTGCGCCACAGTTTAGGCTCATAAGGCGTTGGAGCAATTATTTTTTTCGCGCCACAGTTTAGGCTCGTAAGGCGTTGGAGCGCTTATTTTTTTCGCGCCACAGTTTAGGCTCGTAAGGCGTTGGAGCAATTATTTTTTTTTTGCGCCACAGTTTAGGCTCATAAGGCGTTGGAGCAATTTTTTTTTTGCGCCACAGTTTAGGCTCATAAGGCGTTGGAGCAATTTTTTTTTGCGCCACAGTTTAGGCTCGTAAGGCGTTGGAGCGCTTATTTTTTTTTGCGCCACAGTTTAGGCTCGTAAGGCGTTGGAGCGAATTTTTTTTTGCGCCACAGTTTAGGCTCGTAAGGCGTTGGAGCACTTTTTTTTTCGCGCCACAGTTTAGGCTCGTAAGGCGTTGGAGTATTTTTTTTGCGCCACAGTTTAGGCTCATAAGGCGTTGGAGCAATTTTTTTTTGCGCCACAGTTTAGGCTCATAAGGCGTTGGAGCAATGATTTTTTTTTGCGCCACAGTTTAGGCTCATAAGGCGTTGGAGCAATTATTTTTTTCGCGCCACAGTTTAGGCTCGTAAGGCGTTGGAGCGCTTATTTTTTTTCGCGCCACAGTTTAGGCTTGTAAGGCGTTGGAGCAATTTTTTTTTGCGCCACAGTTTAGGCTCATAAGGCGTTGGAGCAATTATTTTTTTTGCGCCACAGTTTAGGCTCATAAGGCGTTGGAGCAATTTTTTTTTGCGCCACAGTTTAGGCTCGTAAGGCGTTGGAGCGCTTATTTTTTTTTTTGCGCCACAGTTTAGGCTCGTAAGGCGTTGGAGCGAATTTTTTTTTGCGCCACAGTTTAGGCTCGTAAGGCGTTGGAGCAATTTTTTTTTATTATTATTTTATGCGTAGTAACGCTTTAGAAATTTCCCATTTACCGGTGGTGGGGAATATTCACCATCTGGGGAAATAATTTTATATGCGCCACTAGAATATACTTCTTTTATGATGTAAGGGCCTTCCCATTTAGGCTCAAATTTTCCGTGCATCCGATGTGTAATATTCATGGGGCGAATAATAGCGAGAACTAAATCTCCCTCTTTAAATGACCTCCTTTTGAGGCGCTTATCAAAAGCTCGTGACATTCTTGCCTGGTACGCTTCTAAGTTTTGTAATGCTTGAAGACGTTTCCCTTCAAGACGCTCTAATTCCTCTAACCGCATTTTAGCGGCCTCCTCTTCTAAGAGCTTCTCATGCATAGCGACTCTCAAAGAATTAATTTGTACTTCCAACGGTAAGACCGCCTCTCCTCCATACACCAGGGAGTAAGGAGTCATTCCAGTTGGTGTACGTGTCGTGGTCCTATACGCCCACAAGGCTTCGAGTAGTTTTTCATGCCAATCTCGCTTGTTCTTTGAGACCACCTTCTTTAATAATTTGCACAGGGTTTTATTAAATGCCTCAGCTTGTCCATTGGCCGCTGCATTATATGCCGTAGAAAAATGATGTTTTATTTTAAATTTTGCGCATAACTTTTCCATCTGTCTATTTTTGAATGGCGACCCGTTGTCAGATATAATTCGCGAAGGGACACCAAAGCGATATATAAGATGAGTTCTTATAAAATTCTCTACATTTTCTGCCTTAACTTCTTTTAATGGTATGACTTCTGCCCATTTAGAGAAATAGTCAGTTGCTGCGAGAATAAATTTATGCCCTTTGGATGATGGCGGTTGAATTAGTCCGACTATATCCA
This sequence comes from Dendrocalamus latiflorus, assembly GCA_017311315.1. NCBI lineage: Eukaryota > Viridiplantae > Streptophyta > Magnoliopsida > Poales > Poaceae > Dendrocalamus > Dendrocalamus latiflorus. The sequence continues at coordinate 975,971 of CM029625.1, read as the reverse complement.
TTCCCCACATTTCAAAGGGCCAGGACATGCTGGTGGGGTGCAGTGGCTCATGTGGTTGATGGATGAAGTCAGCATGTATCTGACACTCATGACACTTTCTTGCAAATTTCATAGCATCCTCGAACATTGTAGGCCAATAATAGCCCAAATGCTTTAATTGGTAATGTAGTTTGGGACCAGATTGGTGTGCACCGCAAACTCCAGCATGCACTTCCCTCAATGCTTCCATCACCTCATTTCCAGCGAGGCAACGCAGCAGGATACCATCATATGAACGTCTATAAAGCATGTCATTTATGCATGTATAGTGGACTGACCTTCTTCGGATTCTAGTCCTTTCGCTAACATCGAGAGGTAAATAACCGTGGAGTAAATATTCGAGAAATGGAGTCCGCCAATCTCCTACTTCAATTTCACAAATATCCGCTGTCAATGCTATAGAGGATGTTGTTTCACCTTCCTCAGCGAGTATTGGCAGTACTCTCCGTTCCTCTATGCGCACGTCCATTATTTCATAAGAATTTATTGACATGCTAGCTGCCAAACCTGCCAGCGCATCAGCCTTTTCATTTTGGCTTCTAACGATATGTTGTATACTTAAGTTAGTGAACATAGACATAAGCTCTTTTGCTCTCAGAAAATATGGCATTAATTCCTCTTTCTTTACCATGTAAATCCCTAAAAGTTGGTTAATAACTAATTGGGAATCACCATACACCGACAATGTGTCTAATCCCATATTTAAGGCTATTTCCAGCCCTATAATTAAAGCTTCATACTCGGCAGAATTATTTGAAACTGCTGAGGTTAAAGTGAATGAATATGGAATTATTTCTCCACTAGGCGTAACAAAGATGATGCCGGCGCCCCGCTCCCGATCGCCGACAAGCACCATCAAAATATATTTGCCATGTTGGATTGGCGACCGATGTGACAAATATCTCTTCATCTGGTAACTCATCATCGATAGGAAAATCATCAGGAATAGGGTGAGCAGCTAGAAAGTCTGCCAAAGCTTGCCCTTTCGTAGCTTTTTGTGGTACAAACACAATGTCAAATTGTGACAGGAACATCGCCCATTTAGCTAATCTCCCTGAAAGAACCATTTTATTTAAGATGTATCGGAGCGGATCTGCTCTCGAAATGAGGTGCACAGTGTGCTCTAGCATATAGTGGCGCAATTTTTGTGCCGCAAATACCAATGCTAAACATATTTTCTCCATGTCTGGATAATTGCATTCTGCCCCCACAAGGGTGCGACTAAGATAATATAAGGACACTTCTTTTCCTTCATCATTATTCTGCGCCAAAAGAGCACCTAATGATGTTGGCATGGCTGCCGTATAAAGAATTAATGGTCGTCCTTTAATTGGCGCACTCAAGACAGGGGGATTTATTAAATACTTTTTTTATATCTAAGAATGCATTTTGGCATGCTTGATCCCATTGGAAAGGAACACCTTTTCTCATAAGCCGAGAAAAAGGTTTGCATCTCCCGGATAAATTTGAGATAAATCTCCTAATATATGCTAAATGACCTTGGAGGCTCTTCAATTTATGAAGGTTTTTAGGTGGTGGCATTTTAACAATTGCCTCTATCTTACTTGGGTCAATTTCGATTCCACGCTTTGTAACTATAAAACCCAAAAATTTTCCAGAAGAGACCCCAAAGGCACATTTCATTGGGTTCATTTTCAGATTATGTTGTCTAAGGCGTTCAAAAACCATAGAGAGATGCTTTAAGTGATCTCTTTCACGTTTTGATTTTACAATAATGTCATCTATGTAGCACTCAACGATGATGTGCAATAGTCCATCAAAGACAATTGTCATGGCTCGTTGATATGTTGCACCAGCATTTTTAAGTCCAAAAGGCATAACCCTATAACAGAATATACCTTTGGGTGTTCGGAATGCTGTTAACTCCTCATCTTCTGGTGCCATTTTTATTTGATTATAACCCGAAAAGCCATCCATGAATGAAAATATTTCATGTCCCATAGTAGAATCAATAAGTATTTCAGAGATAGGTATTGGAAAATCATCTTTAGGGCATGCCCTATTCAAATCTCTAAAATCTACACATACACGAATTTGCCCATTCTTCTTCTTGACAGGAACAATGTTGGAAAGCCACTTAGGATATTTGACTTCCCGAATAAACCCAGCTGTCATGAGTTTATCGACTTCAGCTTCTATTTTTGGGAGTATATCTGGTCGAAACCTCCGTTGTGGTTGCTTGACCGGTGGAATTTCTTCTTGTACAGCGAGTCGATGTACTGCCACTGCTGGATCCAACCCTGGCATTTCTTCATATGTCCAAGCAAACACATCCCTATTTGTCGAAAGAAATTTATGATATTCTTCTTTATTTTCCTTAGATAAACGTTTGCTGATATAAACTGGACGAGGCTTCTCGAGCGTCCCAATATTGATTTCTTCCAATTCATCAATGGTGGGTTGATTTCCATCCACCATTTGTGGAGCCGCTGCCGTTGTGTCTATAAATTCAGCCGAGGTCATACAAACATCATACCCCAACCCATACCTCTTTTCCTTTAATGTTTGATCTTCGTGTAGGGCTTCAAGTTGTGCTTGGGACAACGCCTTTTCAAATGGTGTAAGCTGCCCCCGGCCATTGCATAGAGAAGGGCCTTTAATGATATCATAACCCATTTTCTGCATCATATAAAGAACCTTATCGTCATATAAAGAAATAGGTAATGATTCATCATCCTTATTTGACAGAGTTATTTGAGCAACTACTCTATTCTTATTTTTGCTCGTGCTAGAGTTGTGCAATTGATTTTGAGCTTGCTTTATTTTATGTTGTACCAAAGGAGGTAAGGGTGTCGGAAACTCAATACCTTTATTAGAGGATGATTTATTCACGACACGAAATATTGGATCTCCTTTCTTCCTTTGGCCACTTGGTATATATTGGTATATCTTTGTTGTTGATGAGGATTCCTCAATACCTTTCTTTATAAAATTCGACTCTGGTACAAACACTGACTTTGGCTTGCACACTTTATCGACGGGCTCGAAATAGAATTTGGCATCAGCATAGAAGGCTTCAGCTATTGTGAATGGCCTTTTATCAGCAAATATCCGTATTGTCTCCCCTGATTGATCTTTGTATTTAATGCATTGATGAAGCGTAGATGGTACGACTTGATTTTCATGCAACCATGGGCGGCCAAGCAGGGCATTATATGAGGTAGCCGCATCGATCACGTGAAAGTTCACATATGTGCATAGTGTTTCCAACTTTAAAACCAATGATATGTTACCCATAGCTTCCTGACCAGATTGATTGAAGCCATGAATAACCACATTAGATTGGGTCAAGTCCTTTTTGGAATATCCAATCCTTTTTAAGGTACTCAAAGGTAATAAATTTATGGCAGATCCGCCATCTATCATTATGCGATTTACGGGCGACTCATCAATTTCACCAAACATGAGAAGTGGCCTGTTGTGCTTCTTAGAACCTAATAGCATGTCTTCCTCAGTGAACGTCATATTTAAAATCTCGGCTACTTCTGTCTCTGTTTGTGACACTTCTACCCTATAATCCTCAGGAAAAGAAAGTGCTGTAACAAAAGCCTTGCGCAAATCAGACGAAAGACACAAAGCATCATACACAGAAAGCATAGCTGGTATTTTCTTCAAGTGAGAGATTACATCATACTTGACTGACATATTAGTAGCAAAGTCGGTCGTTTCATTTAGGGTTACATTTTTGTTTTTGGGCTCCTTTCTAGCTGAAAGATGAGGATCAGCTAACTGGCGGCCTGATCTAAGTTGAACTTGGTCAACTTCTGGAGATTCTTCTTCAGGGAAGTGAAGAGAACCCTCATCATCCTCAAAGACACCAATGGTGAGGACATTGAATTCTTCATGAGGACTGCTCACACGCTTTGTCAATCTTTGCGTTATTCTTGACGTGGAGCGTGGATCTTCACCTTGTACTATTACTTGTTGCAGCATGCGGCCTCCTGGCCGCCACTGCCCCCTATCTTGGACTCTTCAAAAAGTTGATGGATCGAGCTTTGTGGCATGGATCCATCGATGAAAAGCCTCTCTTTTAAGTTGACAGCTGCATCTTTGCTGCCGACCATAGTATGATGCACGGCCTGAGGAAACCATTGGAATTAACTTAGACTTTAAGACCAGCATTCTTTTATCATAAGATGATGTCATATTATCAATTAGTGTCATATTCGAAGATGCGGAACTCACCAAGTCATCTTGAAAGGTGGCGACATTTGCTGCAACCATTTTCTTCCCTTTCTTGAAGCTTTTAAGGAGGTCTGCATCAACTGTTCCTTCATCAATCATTTTTTGGATAATATCCTTTACCACAAAGCAATCTTTAAGCGTATGCCCTAAGACGCGATGATAGTGGCAATAATTTGGTTCATTGAACTTGGCAGCTTCTTCAGGCCTTTTTGGGTTAGGGAGCTCTATGAGATTCAACTCCCGTAAGCCCATAAATAAGTCATCGACCTCCTCATTTGGGAAGGAATATTCTCTGTTTTGTCGCTCACTAAGGGTTGGCCTCCTGCGAGCTTGCATTCCCTTTTGCTCTTGATTTCTTGTGGTGGCTCCCCTGGACTGCAACTGTGGAATCACCGCTGTCGTCTCCATTGTTTGCACTTGCTTTGGCTTGGTAGGCAACTTATCACGTTGGCCGCCTTTCTCTACAGGCTTGGTGAATGTCTTTGTTCGACGTGCGACATGCTGCATGTAATTCTCAATATCTGTAGCTTTAGAGGCAAGCTCTTCAAAAGTGATAGGCCGCACACCTTGCAAATAAACAGCCATGTCAGGGCACAGATTATTCATGCACATCCGCACCGCTTCTGGCTCGGTAATTGGCTGTGGGCAATGGAGGCTTAAATTTCTCCACCTGTTAATAAAATCAGCAGCCTTTTCATTTGTTCTTTGCTCTGTTTGGGTCAACTCAGTGATGCCTACGGTTCTTTGAGTGCTATAGAAGCGCTCAAGAAAAGTATCTTGCATTTGCTCCCATGTCTTGATTGAACCTGGTGCCAACTTACTATACCATGTAAAGGCTGGACCAGACAACGTCTGCACAAATTGTCGTAAGAGAAGTGCGCCGTTATGGGCTGTATCTTGACAGGCTGCAAGAAAATGAGCTATATGCTCATGAGGAGACCCGGTTCCATTGAATTTGCTGAATTGCGGCTGGCGGTAATTGCTTGGGAAAGACACCATGTCAACGTCCGGTGGGTATGGCTTAACATACCCCGGATGCATCGAGTAATGAGTTTGCATATACGGGGCTTTCACCCCCTCAGCAATCATCTTTTGGATCGCCTCAAGGCTAATTGCAGGTGATGATTGATGACTATGATGACTTGCAGTAGCATGTATGTCATTATCCCGGCTTGTATTATTAGCTATTTGGTTGTGTAAAGCAGCCAACTCATCTTCTTTTTGCTGAAGTGCAGCTGTAAGTTGGGCTAGCTGCTCCTCAACTGAACATGTTTCATTTGTCGCAAGAACTTGTTCTGCGTAGCTTGGCTCAAAACTACGGGAACGCAATTCATAAGCGTTTATATCATGTTGGGGATCATTTTCAGGAGAGGAAGATGAATTACTATGGAGGGGATTATGAGACCCTGAGTAATTCGAATCATGCTCTTCATTACCCGAATTTGCTTGACTACGAGTTACAGGACGATGACCCATTACAACATTCTTTCGGGCTTTCTTTCTTTTGAAGTGTGTCGATGTTGAAGATGCTTCGCTGGTATCATCCGCCACCTCTGTGACTCCGACCGGCATCGAAAGAAATACCTCAGCTGCATTTTTTGAGGCCCTTTTTCGAATTGGCCAAGGAGCCATCATTGTTGCCACCTTCTTGGGTGTGCTTGCTAGCTTCTTCACCACTTGGGTATTGCCACCATGACTTGATGAAGGAGAGTTTGTCCCTTGAATTTTGCTAGATTTAGAGTCAGCTCGTATTGCCAACTCCCTCTGTTTGTAGGCTTCTCGTTTTGCACGTGCACGGGCAGCCTGAGTGACATAGTTTTGTCGCCGAGGGTCTTGCTCAATGAATTCTTGGTACTCTGGCCACTTAGTGAAGGCCTCCGCTCGCCGCATAATAGCACCTCCAACATCATTTGCAGATGCGGATGCGCCTGGAAGCATCTCCCTCAAGGTTTGGCAGATACTCCGTGTGATATATGAATCCAGGGCAGGATTCATCCTTCCTCGAATCCTCAGTCGGTTCTTCCTTACCCTGTTTGATGGGGACGGGGTCCCGATCTTCCAACAGGTTCTGGGTAAATTCGATTTGGTGGAGGCGCAACACAAATCGATCCGGCTTCCGAACGACACGTTCCGAACCCCGCAATCGCAGCACCACGTCTCCTCAGGTTATCAACCGTGCGCAGCCCGGTTGACCTCGCCAAGAAGGCTAATCCTCGCCTGCGAATCGAAGAACACAAGCAAGAACAAGGAAGAACACAACTGAATTGCAGATGGATAGATTTAGCACTCGAAAGTTGGGGTCTCACAAACCGATGAATGGCGAATTGTTCAAAGACAAATCAATCTAAGCAAAACCCAAACCCTAATGGTGGGGGTGGCGGCTGGATATAGAGGAGTTAGGGGTGTGCAAAACCCCTGGACGCGCCCCTAATGGGCTCCAACACGATACAAAGCCGATCGGCCCAAAAGACGGTGGCGCAGCACCCTGACAGATTCTGAACACCCACTTGTTTCGACGATTCCTGTTGACTCAGAAGGAATTTTGACATGGGACCAAAGCCATTGGAAAGGTGGTCTTCTCAGCTTTCCATACATATGTGGAACGTCCAAAACGGAGTCCGGATGCGATCTGGGCGTCCGTTTTAGTGCGGTCTGGTCCTGGACTCCGAATTGGATTCGAAGTCGGTTTGAGTTGGGCCTCCAACATGATTCGACCGCCCTTGCTGGACTTGTGCGCCTTGTAGCCCTTCTCCAAGTATTTCCAGGTCCTCTCCATGGTTCCTAATCATAATTAAATCATTAGGTAGCAATCTATTCTCAAATGAACAAAAGAAAGTACTTAGGAACGAGCTCACCTGTAAATTCAATTGTCGGGCGCGAGCTCTAGTGATTGGTCCTTGAATGTCAAGTGGAGGAGTGTTGTATGTATCCGAAGAAGTGATGTCCTCATCATCCTCCCCCTCTTGAAGCGGAGTTGTCCTCAACTCAGCCTCATCTTCTTCTCCCAAGTATGGCTTCAAATCTGAAATGTTAAAGGTGGGACTAACCCCAAACTCGGGAGGCAACTCAAGTTTATATGCATTATCATTTATCTTCTCAATTATCTTAAAAGGACCAGCAGCTCTAGGCATCAATTTTGATTTTCTTAACTCAGGAAATCGATCCTTTCTCAAGTGCAACCAAACAAAATCACCCGGTTCAAGTTTAACTTCCTTTCGACCTTTACTACCAGCAATCCTATATTTTGCATTCATCTTTTCAATGTTTGCCTTAGTAGTCTCATGCATTTTGACAATAAAATCAGCACGGTCCTTAGCATCATTATGAACTCTCTCACTAGTTGGCAAAGGTAAAATATCAATAGGGGCACGGGGATTGAATCCATACACTACCTGAAAAGGACTTACCTTAGTGGTGGAGTGTTCCGCTCGATTATATGCGAACTCAACATGCGGCAAACACTCTTCCCACAACTTCAAATTGTTCTTCAAAATAGCTCTCAACATGGTAGACAATGTGCGGTTCACCACCTCAGTTTGGCCATCAGTTTGTGGGTGACATGTTGTAGAGAACAGCAACTTTGTACCCAACTTGTTCCATAGAGTACGCCAAAAGTGACTCAAGAACTTGACATCACGATCTGAAACAATAGTAGAAGGCATACCATGCAAACGAACTATCTCTTTGAAAAAGAGGTCAGCAATATGAACGGCATCATCGGTTTTATGACATGGTATAAAGTGAGCCATTTTAGAAAAGCGATCCACAACAACAAAAATGCTATCCCTCCCCCTCTTAGTCCTGGGCAATCCTAAAACAAAGTCCATAGAAATATCTGCCCACGGAATAGAAGGAACAGGAAGAGGCATATATAAACCATGTGGATTCAAGCGAGACTTAGCTTTTTGACATGTAGTGCAGCGAGCAACAAACCGCTCAACATCTCGCCTCATCTTTGGCCAAAAGAAGTGTGTGGCCAGAACATCTTCTGTCTTCTTAGCACCAAAATGTCCCATCAAACCGCCTCCATGCGCCTCCTGCAACAACAAAAGACGAACGGATCCAACTGGAATGCATAGGCGGTTAGCTCTAAACAAATACCCATCATTGATCATGAATTTATTCCATGCTTGTCCATCTTTACAATGCAACAACACATCCTTAAAATCAGCATCAAAAGCATATTGTCCTTTAATAGTTTCAAGACCAAAAATGCGACAATCAAGTTGAGACAACATGGTATAGCGTCGAGACAAAGCATCAGCAATCACATTATCCTTCCCTTTCTTGTGTTTAATGACATAAGGAAAAGATTCAATAAATTCAACCCACTTAGCATGTCTACGATTCAAATTGGTTTGACTACGAATATGCTTAAGTGATTCATGATCGGAATGAATGACAAATTCTTTAGGCCATAAATAGTGTTGCCACGTCTCTAAAGAACGAACAAGAGCATACAATTCTTTATCATACGTGGAATAATTAAGAGCAGGATCATTCAATTTTTCACTAAAGTAGGCAACAGGTTTGCCTTCTTGCATCAAAACACCACCAATACCAATTCCGCTAGCATCACATTCGAGCTCAAAAGTCTTACCAAAATCCGGAAGTTGGAGCAATGGTGCGTGTGTAAGCTTGTCCTTCAAAAGATTAAAGGACTCCTCTTGTGATGGCCCCCAATGGAACACGACGCCCTTCTTTGTCAATTCAATCAATGGTGTCGCAATGGTGCTGAATTCTTTGACAAAGCGGCGATAAAATCCTGCAAGGCCAAGAAAACTCCGCACTTGGGAGACCGTCGTGGGCGTGGGCCAACTCCATATCGCCTCCACCTTGGCTCTATCAACCTCAATGCCCTGTGGAGTCACAACATAGCCAAGAAAAGAGACTCGATCCGTGCAAAAGGTGCACTTGTCAAGGTTACCAAACAAACGTGCATCTCTCAAAGCATTAAAAACAGCACGTAAGTGATTCAAATGTTCATCCATGGACTTGCTATAAATCAAGATATCATCAAAGTAAACGACCACAAATTTGCCAATGAAAGGACGTAAAACCTCGTTCATTAATCTCATGAAAGTGCTAGGTGCATTAGTTAACCCAAAAGGCATGACTAACCACTCATACAAGCCGAACTTAGTTTTAAAAGCAGTTTTCCATTCATCGCCAAGTTTCATTCTTATTTGGTGGTATCCACTACGCAAGTCAATCTTTGTGAAAATTATAGCACCACACAACTCATCAAGCATGTCGTCTAGCCTAGGAATAGGATGACGATACCTTATAGTAATGTTGTTAATGGCTCTACAATCTACACACATACGCCAAGAACCATCTTTTTTGGGAACCAAAAGAACAGGAACAGCACAAGGACTAAGGCTCTCACGTACGTACCCACGGTCCAAAAGGTCTTGGACTTGTCGCTGAATCTCCTTAGTCTCTTCAGGATTGGTCCTGTACGGCGCACGGTTTGGCAAACTCGCTCCAGGGATCAAATCAATCTGGTGCTCAATCCCTCGAATGGGTGGAAGTCCTGGAGGTATCTCATCAGGGAAAACATCTCTAAACTCCTGCAAAAGGTTAGTGACAGGAGCAGGCAAAGTGCAAGGCATATTATCAAGAGAAAATAAGGCATCTTTGCACACAAAAGCATAGCATGTATCATGAACATCATCAATTTCAGCAAGGTCTGATTTTGTGGCAAGCATAACAGAATTTTTCAAAGGGATTACTTGCTGTTTTTCAGATTTATCATGTTCCTTTGTATCATTAGCAGCAGCAACTCTCTCCCTATCGGCCTCTATAATCTCAGCTGGGGTCAAAGGCAGTAAAGTAACTTTCTTTCCCTTATGCATAAAAGTGTATTTGTTACTACTACCATGGTGTAAAGCATCATTATCAAATTCCCAAGGTCGACCCAATAAAAGAGAGCATGCTTGCATGGGAACCACATCACAATCAACATGATCAACATACCCACCAATGGAAAAATGGACTCGGCATGTTTGTGTTACCTTAGCTTTTCCAGAATCATTTAACCACTGAATATGATATGGATGGGGATGCGGTCGCGTGGTCAAGCCAAGCTTCTTGACCAAATCAGAACTCACCAAGTTGTTGCAGCTTCCTCCATCAATGATGACACGTGCACGCCGGTTCTTGATTGCGAAGAAAGTCTGAAACAAATTATGGCGTTGAAGCTTATCGGGTTGTTGTACCTGTGTGCTGAGGACTCGCTGCACAATGATGCTCCGTAGCGTCGCTGTGGACGCCCCACCAAGGACCAAGTCGTCATCACCACCGCCATTGTCGTCCGAGGCAGCAGCAACATCATCATCCTCCTCGACATCCGAAGTGCTGATGTAGCCTCCATCTTCTGTGGCGATGTATGCCCGTTGGCTAGGGCAATTCTTCTGCACATGACCAAGCCCATGGCAGCGATGGCACTGAATGTCGGAGGAGCGGCCCGTTGAAGCCACGGAAGAAGAACTCTTGGCTGGAACCTGCAAAGAATTTTTTGTAGCATCTGCAAAGCGTGTCGTGGAAGGTGGCTTCGGTGGCGCTGCTGCAATCTTGTTCACAGGTGGTGGAGGAGAACGAAAACTCGAAGAAGACTTGGGCAGTCCCGTCGATGTAGTCGTGCGCGGCGTGTAGAAGGGTCATCCGGTGCTTGCCTTCGCTGATTCCTTGCGTCCCTGCAATTCTTTTTCTGCAAGCATAGCAAGCTGGAACAACTGGTTGACAGTAGTAAATTCTTTATAATCAACAATGTCCTGAATTTCACGCCGTAACCCCCCGTAGAAACGACAAATCTTATCATCCGTGTCCTCAACAACCCCACAACGCATCATACCCTTTTGAAGCTCAGCATAATAGTCCTGAACAGAACGATCACCTTGTTCTAAGCGCTGCAATTTTTTTCTCAAATCAAGTTTATATGTGGGAGGAACAAAACGATTACGCATATCTTCTTTTAACCGCTCCCATGTATCAGGTTGTAAGCGCATGTTACTTAGTTCATTCCACCAGATAATAGCAAAGTCCTTAAACTCACTAGTAGCTTGTCTAACTCTATGTTGTTCAGGAACCAAGTGAGAATTAAATTTCTGCTCTACCGTCATCTCCCAATCAAGATATATATCAGCATCGTAAAGACCAGCAAAAGATGGAATGGTAAACTTGACTTTAGCAAAAGGGTCGTCGTTACCATGACGGTTCTGGTTATTACCTCCCATACCCTGTCGGTTTTGCTGGAGACGCCGACGTAGTCGTGCATCTTGTGTCGCCCGCCGATCAATGTTGCCATCCGCATCATACACTGTGTCATCATTAGGACGATGGCCATCATTGACAGGTGGCAGGCGTGCCTCCAATGTGTCCATCCGACCAGTGAGGTCAGCCAACCGCCGCTCCACCCGCTCAATGCCTTCCGTGGTGTTCAACTTGGCAATGGCGGCGACGATGGTGTCCATTCTCACGCCGAGTGAAGCATTTTGTTTGTCGAGCGCAGCTTGTAGCTGGCCGCGACTAACACACTCGTTGAAATCGACCGGTGTCTCGCCCCCTTCGTCTCCTGCCATGGTTAGTGGAAACACAGGGAAAACAAAAGGATTATCCCTATCAACTACAAATGAAGGGCAGTGGGATCTCGCAAAGGAAGTGTCTTACCAAGCTCTTACAAGTGTTCTTACCAAAGCAGCAGGTGGTACAACCGGTGGCTGGTTCGTGAAACCATGACGAGCGTGGGTACGATTGCAAGGGTCAAAACTGTGCTATCCAGAAGTAGATATATGGAGCTTGGAAGGCCAAATATGTCAGTGGAACACAAATCAATAACAGATAGTAATGCTGAATAATTGTCCAAAGCACTGGTCCTAGTTGCTGGCCTAAATGTGTCCTATATCAGTGTTAGGATATGATGAACAAGGAGTCAAGATCAGAATAGTAAGGCAAAGACAGCAACAAAGATGGCCAGGCACTGAGAGACTTAATGCAGCATAAGCACAAAACAAAAGAATTTCTGTCACCTAAAACTGTGCTCTTTCTCTTTTTTTTCTTTTTTTTTCTTTTTTTTTCTTTTTTTCTTTTAGGCACGGAACTCAGGTGCCTTTGCTCTCAGGCAAAACCAGGTGCCGAAATTTTTCTTTTTTGTTTCTTTTTTCTGTTATTTTTTTCACAAAGCAGAGCACAGAAATAGGAACCACACAAAGTTTCACCTCAATCTAATGTAAGGTGTGGCCTACAGAAAATAATGAATGTGCAGGAAATTCGGTGAATCAATTTCGGAGCTCGAGTACTGCACTTTCCAGGCCGAATTTGGGCAAAATAAATTCGCCGAAACCCGACGATGTCAGGTCGGTTTCGGATGCAAAATTTAATTTCACCCAATTTCAAAAAAAAATCTCCTGATTTCGAGTCCGTATGCAAAAGTTATGGCCGTTTGAAGATGGGACTCCGAGTTATGGTTTCTGTGGAGGCCGAAACGAAATCGGGTGGAGGGAATTGGTGGAAATTGGTGGCGGAAGCTCGGGGAATGGTGGGGGAAGGTGGTGTGTGATCACGAGACGTGAAGGATGACTCAAACAGAGGGTGGGATATGGGTGGGAAAACAAAAACAGAGGGTGGAAAACGCGATGGATGACGGCTAGGGTTTGTATGAAAGAGATGTAGCGGAAGCAAGACAACCCGAAACAAAACACGATCTAAACCAGCAACACAACTCGACTAAGGACACAAACTCAACACTACGGACTCTGGAATCAAATTGTGCAAAGGCTAAACGAGATCTAGGACAGGAAACAACCTATAACTACAATTTTTTTGTAGGGCTTTTTCATGGACTCTAGGATGAAACCGAAAACAACAAAGGAGGGTAACGTGAACCTGAAGGAACACCTGAAGCTCTGATTACCACTTGATGGGGACGGGGTCCCGATCTTCCAACAGGTTCTGGGTAAATTCGATTTGGTGGAGGCGCAACACAAATCGATCCGGCTTCCGAACGACACGTTCCGAACCCCGCAATCGCAGCACCACGTCTCCTCAGGTTATCAACCGTGCGCAGCCCGGTTGACCTCGCCAAGAAGGCTAATCCTCGCCTGCGAATCGAAGAACACAAGCAAGAACAAGGAAGAACACAACTGAATTGCAGATGGATAGATTTAGCACTCGAAAGTTGGGGTCTCACAAACCGATGAACGGCGAATTGTTCAAAGACAAATCAATCTAAGCAAAACCCAAACCCTAATGGTGGGGGTGGCGGCTGGATATAGAGGAGTTAGGGGCGTGCAAAACCCCTGGACGCGCCCCTAATGGGCTCCAACACGATACAAAGCCGATCGGCCCAAAAGACAGTGGCGCAGCACCCTGACAGATTCTGAACACCCACTTGTTTCGACGATTCCTGTTGACTCAGAAGGAATTTTGACATGGGACCAAAGCCATTGGAAAGGTGGTCTTCTCCGCTTTCCATACATATGTGGAACGTCCAAAACGGAGTCCGGATGCGATCTGGGCGTCCGTTTTAGTGCGGTCTGGTCCTGGACTCCGAATTGGATTCGAAGTCGGTTTGAGTTGGGCCTCCAACATGATTCGACCGCCCTTGCTGGACTTGTGCGCCTTGTAGCCCTTCTCCAAGTATTTCCAGGTCCTCTCCATGGTTCCTAATCATAATTAAATCATTAGGTAGCAATCTATTCTCAAATGAACAAAAGAAAGTACTTAGGAACGAGCTCACCTGTAAATTCAATTGTCGGGCGCGAGCTCTAGTGATTGGTCCTTGAATGTCAAGTGGAGGAGTGTTGTATGTATCCGAAGAAGTGATGTCCTCATCACTGTTCCAAATGGTGGTGCCCACTTGCTCGCGTTGATGTCTTGCCACGACAGGGTCAATTGCCACAGGGAAATCAACCCACGCACGCCGAGCATTGCGTTGACGACGACGATGCCGTGACGGAGAAAATGAGCCATCAAAGGAAGGTCGTGGAATTGGGGTAGATGACGATAAAGGATCTGAGTTTGTAGCCGTCGGATTCACGCGGCCCGTCTTGATGTCACCAGGAGTGAGGTACACTCCTTGCCACAGGAGCGTATGCTTGTGGTTCGGTTTAGGCATGGACCTGCTGGGTTTGTTGCCCAGCGAGGGGATGAACTCCAGCGCATCAGCTCGGAGTTGAGTTTGTGCATGACATGGCCCTCCTTCGGACGCAGCATACTATGTTATTGCAACCTTCCCTTTGTTCACGAGCTGCTGGTGGTAATGTTCATCCACCATCACAGCCTTTCCTTTGCCGCTTGGATGTGGACAATGGGGTTGGTCCAGCATCACCGCCTTTCCTTTTGGCGTCGGTGACGTAGCCATAGCTGTAGTCCGAGAAGGACCCACCCCTTCTATGCTTAGGGCATGCTTTGACGAGCTTGCCCCCAGCAGCTTATGAGAAATCTGGGATGGGCTTGTGCTCAGTGTTGATGAAGCATTTGCCTTCAATACTGGGTGCACATTTGCCACCCGTATTGTAGACGGTGTTGACGGAGAAGGCACTCCCTTTGATTTAGTAGTTGTTGGGGAAGAAGTTGCAGCTTGTCCGCGTGGCGTCCTTTTCGATGGACCCACCCGCTTCGCACGGATAGGCCACTCATCAAGTGTTGCGCGATGAAACCTCGATGATGACTCATGGCTTCCAGACCTGGTGCGTGCTTCTTTAGAAAAGCCCACAGGAACCGAGTCAAAGTGACCAGCCTCACGTATGTTGAGATGTTGATCATGTGAGGTGGCTCCTGAAGCCTTTGCTGCTGCCCTCATCCTCCTTTTGGCCGACTTGGACAGGACAGGAATGAACCCATCCTGACGTGCAGAAGTCACTTCATGCTCGTGGTTCGCTATAGCCGGGGACGCAGCTGTGGTTTGTAGTGAACTTGCACTAGTGGTAACTTGAAAAGGCCCCACCGGTACGTCTAGCCACAGCGACCCAAAGCGTAGCGTGACGAATTGTTGAACTCGCCCCGCCATCCCTTCATATAAAGAAAACCATATGTTAAGCTTCTTGCATACACACATATATATATATCAGCAACATGATCAATTTAAACGTCATATGTTGCACTTTGATATTGGAATTCAAAGATGAGGGGAAAAGTATGTCCCACCGGGCGTGCCAGAATCTGATGACGGGAAAATGGGCGTGAATACGCATCCGCGTCATTAGAGACAAGTTAATTAAATTTAGTTGAAAATGAGACAAAGGAATCAGGTATTGCGGGTCCATTACTTCCAGAATTAATACATTTACATAAAAATTCTGTTAATTACATCTCTTTGCGAGAAAACCCCTGATTAAGAATTCCAACATAAACATTACAACAAATTACAACATATGACTATTACAAAAATATAAAAGAAAAGGTCTTCAATCTTGGCGTCGCTGATGGATGCTTGCGCGAGGGTATTTTAGCTGCATTTATATTATTTTGCTAACATGGCATATGATTTTATTTTTTAGTGAACCTATGCATGTATCATGATTGAAGTTTAATTATTTCAGTTTTCTATTATTTTGCTTCATCTTGTAACATTGTATAGCGCTTGCAAATATTGCGCGCTCGCATGTAGCATAACCGAAGCGAAGGTTGTTTTTAATATTTCTATTACTAGTAGCATGCCACGGATTTTAGAAATATTTCATTATTTTATTTGTTTTGCTCCGCCTTGTATTACTACTAGCATTGCGTAGCGCTTGCAAATATTAAGCGCTTGCACGTAGCGTAACCGAGGCAAAGTTTATTGTATTTTATTATTTTTTTAACATTTGTATTGCTACATGCCATATATTTTAGGCATGTAGTGTAATAAAAGTATGTCGTTATTTTATAATTTTTTTATTGTTTTGCCTCACCTCGTATTACTACTAGCATTGCATAGCACTTGCAAATGTTTAGCGCTTGCATGTAGCGTAACCAAAGCGAAGCTTGTTTGTAATATTTTTATTACTACTAGTGCGCCATGGATTTTGTGCACATAGTGTATGAAAGTTTAGGACTAATTATTATATTGTTTTGCCCCGCCTTGTATTACTACTAACATTGCATAGCGCTTGCAAATGTTGAGCGCTTGCATGTAGCGTAACCAAACCGAAGGTTGTTTGTAATAATATTTATATTACTACTAACATGCCATAGATTTTGGGTATGTCATGTAATAGAAATTAAGTGTTTTGCTCCACCTCGTATTACCACTAACATGTAGCGTAACCGAGGCGAAGTTTGTTTCTTTAACATTTGTATTGCTATATGCTATATATTTTAGGCATGTAGTGTAATAAAAGTATGTTGTCATTTTATATTTTTTTATTGTTTTGCCTCGCCTTGTATTACTACTAGCATTGCATAACACTTGCAAATGTTGAGCGCTTGCATGTAGCGTAACCAAAGCGAAGGTTGTTTGTAATATTTTATTACTACTAGTGCGCCATGGATTTTATGCACGTAGTATATGAAAGTTTAGAACTAATTATTTTATTGTTTTGCTCCGCCTTGTATTACTACTAGCATTGCATAGCGCTTGCATGTAGCGTAACCGAGACGAAGTTTGTTTTTTTTTAAACATTTGTTCATGCATTTTTATTATTTTTGCAGCATATACCCACCCCTAATTCATGTCCATTTGAGGGAACCGAATTGGGACAATGGGGTTTTCAATCTTCTCACTCTCGGTTTGTATCCATTTGTAGGGGATCGAACCTAAGAGACGAGGGATCGAGCCCTTGTTCTTTGGGTTTGTATCCATCTAACGGGACCGAACCGAGAAATGAGGTCTTCATGCCTCGCCTTGATTTGTATCCATTTGTAGGGGACCGAACCTAAGAGACGAGAGATCAAGCACTCGCTCTTCGGGTTTGTATCCGCCTAACGGGACCGAACCAAGGGGGCAAAAGCATAAAGAAATAAACAAAATGAAGTCTTGATTCGTATTGCAATGATCAAATCTAAGAGTGAAGAGGGATAGGAAGAAGAAAGCTTTTTGATAGGGTATCACAATGACCAAACCTTTGCACAGGCACACCTTCCTCTATCTATTTCCTTCTCTTTTTCTCACAAGTGTTTGCTGAATGCTCTCCAAATGGGCAGCGTGTCCTCCCCTTCTCCCTTCCCAAAATTCTCTCTTTGCATACCATTACCCCCTATTTATAGAGCAAGTATGAGGGGTGGTTTATGAGGAGAAGTTATGGTAACTTCTCATTTTGATTTTTGTTTTCCCAATTTTTGTTTTTTTTTGCTGTGCTACTGAAGCCTCACAAGCATGCAAACGTCCTGGACGTGGGCTTCATGCTGCGCACGTAAGAAATTCTTGCATGCATGCACATGGGGTAGTTGAAGCTCCTCCCTGGTAATGGCAACTTCCCCCCTTTTCTTCTTCTTTTTTTTATTTTATGGAGAGGGCAATTAGTTCCAAAATATTTTGATTTGCCTTTATGCATGCATATAATACGTGAGCGTATATGGCTTATTGGCATGGCTTTTTTTTTTGTTTTTGCGTACGTCTCTGGCTATATCAATTTATTCGAGCAGCATTTGTTCTCCGAATGACTTAAAAATTAAACACGAGACTTTCACTTGCAACACGAACCTACCATAAAAATTCACCACTCGATTGTAATGTGTAGCACACACAAAAAAATCTTGGAAGGCAGATTCGTGTTTTGCGTACATCCTCCGGCCGTATTATCCTATTCGAGTGAGCATATATGCTCCGATTGAGCTGAAAATTTAACGTGAACTTTTCACTTGCCCTACAATCATACCGTAGAAATTCGCCACTCAAATGTAATATGTACAGCACGCAAAAAATCTTGGAAGGTAACATGCCGTAAAAATTCCGGATAAAATTGGTGTCAACAGTAAGTCTTCAATACCACGGGAAAAACTTATCGAGTCATCTTGCAGTTATTTTTTTGCCTATACATTCCGCACTTATACATCTAGTTTTGTGTTTGTTAAGATTGTTTTATTTACTTGTGCTAGAGATATATTTGTAAAAACTTGTGCTTGTAATGCTTTAGCTATACTAGAATTATGTAAGTTTAAATTGCTTTGAAATCTTGTCTAGCTATAAATTATGGTAATTAATTTTAGAAGGCAAGAATTTTTAGAACCTCCTATTCACCCCCCCCCCTCTAGTCGGTTATCGTTGATCCTACAGGGTTCCAGTGACTCGTCGGCTGGGGTCGACAAAGGAGCAGCGACGGGCTGGCGTCGGGCAAGGAGAGTGAAAGAGTGATAAAAGAGAGAGAGAGAGAGAGAGAGAGAGAGAGTTGGCCATGGGTCGAGGCCTATTGGGCCGACCCAGGGATTGTATGTATGTATGTGTGTGTATGCATGTATGTATGTATGTATGTATGATGCATGCATGTATGTATGTATGTATACGCATGTTTGTGTGTGTGTATGCATGTATACTATGTATGTGAGATTTTACACACTCATGAATATATATATATATATATATATATATATATATATATATATATATATATATATATATATATATATATATATATATATATATATATATATATATGCATAGTACATATATGTAGACCGTATTTGACCAATGACAATTAATTAATCAACTGCGCTGAATCAACAAGTCAACACATTCTCACCAAAATTATAGAGCTAGTCCTTATAAATACATACAAGTTTTATTTTGGTAGACTCACCCAAATCTCAACCACTTTGAAAATATGAAAATCACAAAGTTTCAAATAAACTGAAAGTTTTAGATTTTTATATTTGATATTCCAATTGAACTTCGAAAGATAGCTGAAAATCGGTTAAAAGAGTTCCAATAAATCTGAGAAAATGTGGCATCAAAGATCAACTATAGAGGATCAAATATCATAATAACAACTTTCTCAAATTATGAACCTATTTTGAGATACGAAAAAAATCACAAATCAGCTTGAAACTATACAAAAGTTTGAATTTTCAGCATTTGATCATGGTGAGAAAAGTCATAACCTTTTCAAACCATGTTGAAATACTTTCAAATTTGGCAGAAACAAATTTTAGACTGCTAACAAAGTTTTCCAAGAAAAATTTTTGAAGGAGTTTGCAATCAAGGACTTGGCTTGTTACTTTTGAAGGTTGTCGACTCCTAGATAGTGTGAAGGCATTATGGTCTAGTAAT
The DNA here is from genome assembly GCA_017311315.1 of Dendrocalamus latiflorus. Taxonomy (NCBI): domain Eukaryota; kingdom Viridiplantae; phylum Streptophyta; class Magnoliopsida; order Poales; family Poaceae; genus Dendrocalamus; species Dendrocalamus latiflorus. The sequence continues at coordinate 956,539 of CM029625.1, read as the reverse complement.
CTTCTAAAGAAACTTGTAAGAAGGCTTGACAGGTTGTAAAAGTTGGAACTCACCTATCTAGAGCAGGAAAGATGTATCACTAGTGGAATTGATGTGTTTAGTTTAATTCATAAAGCCGATCCAATTCATTCGGATTTATCTTAACGTGGATTAGAAGAGACTGGCAAGTCTCCGTGCACCATAATAGAAAGAGACTGTATCAATTGTGGTTTACTTTCTTGTACACAATTTACATTATTAGAATTAAATTGGTTGCTTGTCACCCTAGGATTGCAAATCTTAACATAGACTTATTAAGTTGTTGGTGCACTTAGTGAGACTAGTTGGTTTAGGTCTTAATAATGCAAAACCACTTTGATTTACTCTTCCTTATATAAACTTGGTTTTAAACAAAGAGAATTTTAAAAGCGCCTATTCACCTGTTGGACCCGGATTTTTCAATCCAGAATCCCCTGTGATCACTGCACTATTCCCATGATCAGTAGATAGTGCACACAGGTACATTGCTGCATCATTTCATATATCACATGGAACATAATATTACATACCAAAGTTTGAAATTACACCACGTCGGGCGAAGTTTACATAGGAGCCAAACAGGCTAAATGTTTACACTACAAAGACAATAGCGGAAGCAAAAGCAAAGTAAGGCCTTTAATCCACAGGCAAGCGACTGAGGGTAAATATGTGCCATATGAATATTACCTAAGCTTAGGCAATCTTTATAGGCACACAGCACCATAGTCTAATTTACCTTTGAACCCAAAACCGCAGAAGACGTCCTAGTTATTGGCGTCACGTCCTCCATCCATAGCAGAGGTATCTTCATGTGCGTAATGGTCCTGGGTCCCTGAATCTGATTTTGGTAATGCGAGTGTGAGCACAATCCACTGTGCTCCGCGAGCCAATACACAAGATGCAAATAGATAGTATGCATGGCTTATCAAGGAAAGGCTCGGGTTATTTTATTTGCTGGAAATTGCTAGTTGAAATATATTACTTAGAAAACTCCCTATGACCTAGCAGTTTGAACAAAAGCATTATATGTGTAAAAGAATGCTTTCATTACCAGTGATCTAGAGACCATCCACCTTTACATGATCTCTGCATCATATGCTAGCCTTTCAGTGTTATAACCGCTTACATTATCATTGGGACGATACCCAGGGCAACACCAATTAGGGCTTCCCACTGCCCTCCATATCTCCTATTCCACCATAATGTTTTTGAAATAGAACTATATCTAGTTAACTTTCCATGTCCGCCCTTGACCGTTGGCACGGCTATTCGAATAGTTTTGACTTTGCAAAGTTTACACACTTTACCCACAAGAGATAGTCCGCTCGTTGCCCCACACGATTCCTTAGTCGTGTGGTTGAGTAGACCATCACAATTACCGTTCAAAATACCTCGCCCCTATGGGTCGCTCCTATTTGCGGTGGGTCCAATACGTTGTTCAGGATGTTCTCTTTCTGAACGTCTAGCAGCTGGCTACCCACACTACTAGCATGCCACAGCAGAACTTCACCCTCTGTGAGTGTCCCATTTAAGCCCGCCACACAGATAGCCGCTTGCACTACCTCACCCCCTCCACCGATGATGATGATTTTCAGGGTCCAATAAATTTACTAAGCCAAGTTATACTTTACAGACTTGTGGTTGTACTTATTTTACACAGGAGGTCATGGCAAGATTCAGTCCTTAGGGTTATCTGAGCGGTTCTACCACAAACCACACTCTCGTGCACCGCTGCACCATACCCTCGAACCATCCGCCCAGATAAATAAGCAATTTGAGGTGTTTAGGAGTATAAAATAATCATATCCAACATATATCAGTCATTACCACCATGATTGCCCAACTAATTTTCTCATGATTAAAAGTGATGCTTGGGGCATTTAGATGCCCCCGAGTACCTAAACAATACTAGCATGGCGTATATTTACGGACTTATTTTCGAAAGATTACCATTATAATTTTTCTAGGGTGAAGGTTCACATATTCAAATATTCCAAAGGAGGCGTAATATTAATTAAGTTAAGCGATGGGCAATAACTAGAATATTAAATCAAACATATATTTGCATATAACATAACAACATGCAGTTTGATAATTTAAACAAAAGTAATTTGCTGAAAATGTAGGTTCAACATGATCAAAGTATTGACTCGCCTTGGTCACAGTGAACTGGGCCTTGGTCGTCAAGTGCAGCTGCCTCGGCTTCGGCTTCTTCTTCTTGAGTCTCGTACGCTATTTTAATGTGCACGAAGATTCGGATAAAAAAATTAGCAAAGCAAACAAATCCTCAAATAAAATTCAAATGAACTCTAAAATTCATTATCTCAGTTCCATTGGTTATATTTTGATTTTAGATGAAATAACAAATTTGTTTCACTTGATTCGGAGTTAAAATGAATTAGTTATGATTATTTGAAGTTCTCTGTTTGAATAAATTCGGGAAATAGCTAAAAGTCTGACAAGCGGGACCCATGGCTGAGTGTCGGGATGACAACGTGGTCGTAACGACCGTGTGGTCGTAAATCCGACCGCATAGTCATGAGTTCGACTGCTCGGTCGTAAACGACTATGTGGTCGTGGCATCGACCGCGTGGTCGTAACGACCGCGTGGTCGGTAACGACCGTGTGCTCGGTTTTGACCGCGAGGTTGTTTTCGACCTTATGGTTGTAGCTCAACTGTGAGTGGTCGTGGACGGTACTGGGTGGTCGTAAACGACACAGGGTGGTCGTAATTCACCCTAAGTGGTCGTAAATGATGCTGGAGTGGTCGTAAATGGCACAGAGTGGTCGGCAGGGGTTACGACTGCGTGGGGGTAGCAATGAACGTGGTCGAAAGGTGCTTTGACCACAGTGTAAGTGTTCTGGTGGTGCTTCAACCACGGTATGAGTGGTCGGAGAGTGCTTCGAGTGGTCGTAGGGGAACTTCGACTACGAGAAATAAACGCGATTGTGTGATCGACCGTATGGCCGTAAATGGCGACGTGGTCGTGAATTTGTTCACGAGGTCGGGAACGACCGCGTGGTCGTGGCTTTGACCACATAGTCGTAGCTTCGACCGCGTGGTCGTAAGTGACCATTTCACGACCATGTTTCTTTTACGACCACAGATTCTTCGACTATGGCTACTACAGTACTTTTTCGACCACTACTTAGGCCTCATGACCCCTACTGTGGTCGATATTTTGACCACGGCCACTGCAACCTCGACCACGTGCGGTCGGCAGCGAGGCGGACGAGCGGCGGAATAGAGGACTACGGCTACGGCGAATCATGGCACCAGTGACCAATTAATCAAGAGGGGAATATCTAGGAGAGCTTGGGAGGCTACCTCGACGGTCGGCTGGTCTCGGGAAGGTCGGTGGTGAGCTGGCGACGTGGGACGGCGGCGGTCGAAGTGGACACAGGGTGCTGGCGCAGTTCAAGCGATGGGAAGTACGAGCGAGGATGGGGACGACGTGGTGACGCTCCAGGGGTGCCTCGGTGGAGAGGAATTGGACTATGGCGGCGGCTATCGACGGTCGGCTCCTTCGCCAGTCTTGGGGAAGAAGAGATTGCCAGAGGGCTGTGGTGCTCGAGGGGCTAATTCCTTGGAGTAGGAGACTTAGTGGGTTGGTGTGTAGTGATTGGGAGCCCTAGGAGAGGCTTTACAGCTGTGGAAAAGCGGGGTGACATGGGGGTGGCAGTTATGCGGTCGAAGCGAGGGAATTGCGGTCGAGTGGCTACAGCGCCAAGGATTCGACCTCGAGTCAGAGAGTAGGCGATGCAGGGCATGGGAAAAGAAACGGGGAGGCAGAGTCGTGCAGGTAGGCACGAAGTTGGCAGGTGCAGTTAGCGAAAATGACTTTGAGCATTATCCCACATGTCACAACAAGTAGTAGCATCAAGAAATCAAATCAAGAACGTACAATGTGATCGAAGCTTACAACATGGTCGTAAGCCTGTCAACGTGGTCGATGGCTTGCATAGTGGTCGTAAATTCGACTACTAGACAGAAGAACAACTCAGTTGGAAATCGATTGTTAAACAGAAGTCACTGTAGTCGATAACCACCAAAATCAGGACCAATGAGATCGAAAGATGAGTGCGGTCAGAACTAACGTGGTCGTAAGCCAATGCCATGGTCGAACAATCATTGTGGTCGAAGACCGACTAGCACTTGTAACCAACTGCGGTCGTAAAACAACTCGTAAGACAGTGGGGCACACGACCACGAGATCTACGACCATCAAGCAATTGAAAACTAGTGCGAATGAAAACAAACGATATGAGTCTTGACTGGTCGAAAGAGAAGTGGTCGAAGAATATAACGTGGTCGTAAGCTTCTCGGTAAAACAGAGGAGGCCAGCGAAGCGTGCGACCGCAAGAACCAAACTTCAAATAACTTTCGATTAAGAGTTCAACTAGCCATGAAACTTTGCACACAACACGGTTAGGGTCTCAGAAGGTTGCTCTAATCTGTAATTGAAAACTTAGCAACCAAAATGAGAGATTGACTAGATTTCACTGAGAACGCCCAAAACCCAAATTGACAGAGTAACAGAAGCGCTCGTGGGTCAATTGTAGCCAAGATGGCTTGGAGTACATCCCACATGTCATTGCGATCAAGATCTAGCCAAGAACACATCCAGATCCAGAAGAGAAAGGAGCGGAGCACATAATGCAGAGAAAAAGAAGAACAGAGAAGAAATCAAATCAAGCCAAGCAAACTCAAATAGAAGAGATACACAAGCCACATAGACTAAGATAGATGTATTGCTCAGATGAATGATTTCACAGACACTCCCCTCAGGAGGACCAAACTTTAATCCCTAGAGCCAACTCAGACTTTGACGCAGCCATTCCCCTCGGGAGGACAAATCTCTAACCGTAGAGACACACCCACTCTCAGATAGACTCCCATAGGAGGGAGAGGCGCCAGTCGCTAGGGCTTGGCCAACTGTCTCGACCCTAACTCTTGCCTCCCCTCTCCCTTTTATAAGCTCACACGCGAACCTAGACCTAATGGATCCACCCATTAGTCCACACTGGGGATTACCCGTTAACTCCACCTAACACCGGGTTTTACACACACACTCACGACAACCCGTTAACACCGACAAGACATAGCTGCTTTAACAGACCAGCTCCCCTTTTGCAGGCCTTGAGTCAATTCACCGAATTGCCCCTCAAGCACCTTCCCGGAAGTTTCCTGTTCTCGCATGACCGCACCTGCCTTCCGACCGACTGGACCTCGACTCCTCCCTGAGTCTAGTCCCGGTCCACTCGTTGCACACGACCGCACCCGGCATCCGACCGACTGGACCTCGACTCCTCCTTGAGCCTAGTCCCGGTCCACCTCGCCGTTGCCCATCGTGTCCACCTCCGGTAGCTCCAGCTCCGGTTCCTCGTCGTCGTGGCTTGCAATCACCTCACCAGCCTCGATCATCTTCGGCATCTCCGACCATTCTGGATCTCGACACCTCCTGTACCTAGTCCAGGTCCTCACCATGAGCTAGCTCCGAAGTCTTGCAACCACACAAACAAGCAAACCATCACATACACACCGCACCAGACATACCGACCATCAATTGGCACACCCAACAAGTTTTTCAGCAAAACCACTGGTCTTTCACCACCTACGAGTACTCGAAGATCAACCTAGCTAGTCGTAAACCACTTACAACCACTCTGTTGCACAAGACAGAGAAGCACTCGAGCCTGCACGAACCTTCCAGCAGCATACGACCACATACAAGGCAGTAGGCATACGACCACCTACCGACCACTGTTTACACAAGCTTCGATTTCTGCACCCAATCGCTACGACTTACGACTACATCGGCAGATCGCTACGACCATCGATTACCAATCTACGACTATCAAGTCGTAGTGCTGACCATCAAGTCATGAGCCACCTACGACTACCAAGTCGTAAGAGCTTTTACGACCACCAATTGATCGCCTACGACCACAAAGTCGTAGGGGCTTCTGCGACCACCAGTCGATCGCCTACGACCACAAAGTCGTAGACCCCAAGAATGACATCCTCAAGTCGAAGGATCACCTACGATCATCAAGTCGTAACACTAGCTACGACTACCAAGTCATAGACCACAAGATCAACTGTCAACTATCAACTCGAAGAAGCAGTGCCGACCACTCACAGCAGCGGTCGAACACAATGGTCGTTAGTCGTAGGCCAAAGTCGTAGACAGAACAGCAAGGGCTCTAGAACTCAGACAGAAAGCCGACAGCTACTCAAACCTCAAAAACCAAACTCAATCTCTCTAGATCAAGAGTCAATTACTCATCACAACTATGGGGTGACCTCCACATGGTCTCACAGTATTTATAAATGTGGGCAATAAGAGCTATTTTATTTTGGATTGGAGCCTTTCATGTCTAAGCAGAAAGTCCAAGATTAAACTACGGAGATCAGAAAACCGGCCCTTGTTGTCATTTCAAATACTTATCATCTCATTTTCATCATATGAACATACATACATTTTCTATCATGTAAATTCGGAAGATGGATTACCTAAGGCTGCTGGTTGGTTATGCTTTGTACTGACAACATTGTCATCAGGAGTTCTCTCTCGTGTTTTCCTTCACGTTAGCTGTCGATCGATCTGCTATCTTAGTAGAAGTAATGAAGACTGAAACCAATTGCTTCTGCAAAGATTGCCAGTCCTTTGCTGTCAGAGAGAGTCATATCACCTTGTGGATAAAGTTTATATTTGCTCAAATTTAGCTCCTAACCATTAGCTTTGGAAATTTTGTTCCGAAGTTATTTTTAAAACTATGGAAGTTGAATGGTAGATTTCTAGCAACTTAGTCTGCATTGCACGGGTATTATTTTGTCCAACATTGTTTAGATCCATTCGCTCATTAGCTATGTCTTTTTTTTTTTTGGCCAAGGAATGCTTCACTTATACTCCCCTTCTTATAGCCGGGGAATGCCGCGCCCTCCGCTCGGCCACGTCGCCCGCGCCCGCGCCCCGGCCGGCGCGTGGCGCGGGGATTTCGGTACGGCCGGGGAGGGCATTTCCCTGAGCTTTTCGGAAATTACGTAGAGGTCCTTTTTCCTCGCGAAAAGGTCCCTGCAAGTTTTTTTAAAAAAAAACTTGGATGGCGCCCCGCGGGTTTCCAAAATTACGTATAGGTCCTTATTTACTTACGTACAGGTCCTTGATTTTTTTACGAAAAAGACCTTTGGTTTTCCTGAAATTACGCATGTGTCCTCGCTTTTTTTAATGAAACTCCCTGCGAATTATCGCCTCTTTTACTTTGGTCCATACGGTAGCTAGCGCGGCGTGCGCCGCGCTTATTCTGCTAGTAACATTGATAATGAGAAACATTTATCTTGCCACACTACGCAATTTATGCTTCTGTTTTGATGATACCTTTGACAGGGCCAATTCGAAATCCTATATGCCTCTGGATCTCATTTTTGGTGATAGATGATGGTGGCTCACGAACACGAAGCGGAGGGCTATGCATAGCACTGTGTGGTCCTGATCGCAGGGTACGTTATCGGTGGGAGTGTTGGTGCAGTCCTTAGTCCTTACAGCAGCTGGTACTGTTCAGGTAATCGCATATGCACACACTAACATTTTGCTGAAATACCAGCATGTCGTCAATTTAGATAACTATGACATGTGTTGTCTTTGGATCATATATATGGTGCCTCCCGATTGTACTTGGTTAGCATGCATGCCCAGAAGAATCGACATCAATTCGATTCGGGAGTAGCCTTTTGGCACACACAGATGGATGATAGAGAGCCTGCAGGGGCCTAGCTATCATCGGGTTCAGGAGCCATGTATCCGGACAAAAGGATCCCATTCTGAATTGTAGTCGCATCATCACTACAATGGCTGCTGAAAACGAGTAAGTAGTGGGATTAATTGCCTTATGGGCTACACTAGAGTTGTCAGCGACAACAGAACAAAAACAGAAAAGAGATTATAACAGATCGACTACATCATCAACCGAGTATATGTTCAGTTAAAGATGAGGACTCAACAAACTGCGCAGAATCCTATCTCACATCTTTAACAACAAGCTTTTATCTAGATCTTTTTGATTTCAGAGAGAGAGAGAGACCTTAGCTTTAGCTAGTCGTATCCATCGAGATCGATCTCTTGTAATATACAAAACTTAATTTAATGATGCATTCTACCTCTCGTTTATATGATTGATTAGTAGCTAGCTAGCTGTATGCGTGCATGCGTGGCGACTAGATATATATGCACCTAGTAGAAAAAGGACTCGCTGCAAATTAAAGATGCATGCATGCATGTGTAGTACTGTGTTGGAATACATGCATAGTATATATATTGAACGATCGATATGCATGCATGCATGCGCGCGGTACTAGCTCGACGATTATCATAATCTACTGGCCGACAGACAGTACGTACGTATATAGAGAAAAAGTTCAGAGATCGACTATCGATCGATAGAATATATTCATGCAACTTTATTGACAGACAGAAACCTAGCTTACTTTTAAGTGAGAGAGATGTAGAGAGGGAGAGAGCAAGCGGGGGATCAGATGCTCGATCAAATGAAGGCTAGCTGGGGAATGAAATAAATAAAGCAGCAGCAAAGGCCAAAACCAATGTGGAATTTGTACGATCGATCATATATATAGTGTGTATCTATCTATCTTAGTTTAATTAAGCTATCTTAAAAGGACTATCTATCTAGAAATTAAAAGCTCACACGGAGAAATTGATTAGTTGGATGTCGGTGTGGGAATCAAACTCGATCTGCTTGTTAGAGAAAAAAAAATGTCGCATGGTATGAAAAGGTGACAGAAATTTTCGACTTTCTCCGTTATGTTTCTACACTTCTAGCTTCTTTTTTTTACGATTACAAGAAAAACAAATACATACATACATACACCACTACACACCACAAGAACACATGTGAGTGCACTTTGATACGTTCGAATTAATTAATTAATGGTGGGAAAATGTGTCAAATAGGCACGTTCCTTCACTCTTAAGGAAACACGTACATACTAATGCTCGAGTAGCGCTGCTGCTGCTGCATTCTCTGTATCTATCGCTCGCACGCTGGGCTAGCTATAAATATGATGATCTCGCTAGCTTGCTAGCTACTTGCATCGCTCCGCTACCTCAATTCGCACTCATCGGTGGCATCCATATAATTAAGGTACCTGCTGCTAACTCACGTATATAAATAGAGAGAAATAATTTCATATTTACAGAGTACGAGATACTTTCACTTCTCATATAATATCGTTTAAACGAGTAAGTTATGTCTATTTATCTTTTTAAACATACTTTAATAATAATCAGAAATACTCCAAAGTGAGTTCTACAAAAAATTGTATCAGCATCTATGTTTCGTAGCATAGTTTATGTATATATTTCTTTTACATATGGAAAAGTATATGCGCGCCAGAAAAATACTGTCGTGCGTGAGTGAAGTTACTGCCAAATTCATGTAGAGTTACTGTTAGTTATGCAATGTTACAACTAACAGTAACTCCATTTGTATTTGGCAATAATTTCACTCACATATGACAACAACTTTTCGATACGTATTCTACACATATGCAAAGAATAGTAATTATATATATATATATATATATATATATATATATATATATATATATATATATATATATATATATATATATATATATATATATATATATATATATATATATATATATATATATATATATATATATATATATAACCTTTTCTGTACTCTTGAGAGTACATACTTTCATTTTTAATATATCACTTAAGCGAACATATTATACTTATTTATTATTTTCGGTATACTTAAATACTAATTCTAAGATACTCTAATACGACTTGGTTGAAAAATTTTTATCGGAGTTTTTTATTTTTGCTATATATACTTTTCATGTATAAAAGGAGTACATATATAAATTATATTATAAAAAGTGGATTTTAATGAAAATTTTCATTGAACTCACTTTAGAGTATCTAATAATTGTTATTAAAATATGCTTAAAAGATAAAGAGGTATAACAATGTTATTTAAATGGTATGTAAGGAGTGAGAGTATGTACTAAAAAATATAGAATCATTTTCATACACACTCTCTCTGATTCATTTTATAAGACGCAGTTTAACTTGTTATATATGGTTTTTAAAGTTGAATTTTGATAATTGATTTCTTTTGCACTATTTTGTTGGTAGCTACAAATCATAATCATAATAGAGTGCTTTCAAATAGGAATCCAACGATATCACTTTGTCATAGGATCTATATATTATCAGACTAACCAATGATCAAAGTTTAAATCTCGAATTACGTGAACGTTTTACAAAAATCAACATAAAGGGTACCAGCTAGCTAGTTAGGTTGTTTAATTAGCTAGCTACATGTGCACAGAGTAAAGGCACGTCTTTCAGGTTTTCAACTCATCTAAAAACAGCACTAAAGACAATCTTTTCGGTAGTAAATTATTTTTCTAACTATTTTATATTATTTTTATCATAACTTTTGCCTCACACTCTCACTATTTGCATTGGTTTGCAGGTTTAAGTCGTCTCTTATATAAGAGCCAGCTCATTATCTATCATCATCCCCTCTCTCCTCCAGATAGAATTTTATTTATTTAATATAGCTAAGAGGCACATAAGATAGTACTATTGAAGATACCCTAAGTACCGCATGCATCGTCAATCACATATATAATAATCTCATTGATTGTAATTATTGCATGCATACGCTCGCTACCATACGCTCGACTTCCTCCTGTTCTTTTTTGACTTATGGCTAGTTTGTGCATTTTGGTTAAAATGTTTGAATTTTGGACTATTCGCGACAGATATTACGGAGAGAGATACTCGCTTGCGATTTTGACTGGTATAGATATTGGACTTTTAATATGTATTACGATTAACCTGTAGACCCTATCTTGAAAAATTATTCTGTTTAAAAATTACTGTAACAAAAAGATAAAAGCTACTTTTAAAAACCACAGAGAACAAAGAACAGGCCCCAGGACGTCCGTCGTAGAAGCTCTGTAAACACCCGTATGCGTTTCCTGCGGAGTTTGTTTGTTTATAGGCATCAAGAAAAATGGCGTCGATTAATTGTACAGGTTTTGAATTAATCCATTCAATTGCATGCTTGCTAACTGTTGGCTGTGTTGATTGTTGTTATTGGATTATTAATTATACCACTAGCTAGTGTTTTTTTACATTAAGTTGGTTCGCTAAGTGATTTATAGTTTAAATTTTTAACTGTAGTGGTTGGTTTATGATTAAAGTTGTACTATAATGACTGTTAGTTTTTTCTAAAAAAAGGAAAAAAAAAGAAAAATAATGAGAAAAATCCATTATATTGTTACGAGCAATACAAAGAAATAAGAAAAATAAGATAAAACTAAAAAGACAAAATAAGTAGAAATTAGAAGTTCATATATTTCACATGACTTCTGACTTGAATAAATCGAAAATGAAAGTAAATCAAAAGCTGGAACCGTTGGTGTTAATCTAAGCGACGATTTACATATTTTCCGGCGATACGGTTAATTAGTGATTCTCTTTATTTTTTTTCCGTTGTCAGATACGATACGATGATCTTTCCTTTCCTTTCTTAGATGCTTGGTTCAAAACTGAACTGAGCACATTACTCCAGTATTCATTAGTAGAGATTGTTAATTATAAAACGTAAACAAACAGCTTAATTGGCAGCAGCTTAGCAAGCGACAACGAAACCAAATCCCAACGGATCCCCGTCGGAAATCGAAATCCCGCCCAGAAAGAAAGAAAGAAAAGAAACTCATCAAAGCCCCTCCGATCCGATCCGACCCTCGCCGACGGAAGCGGCGGCGGGGTCCTCCTCCTCCTCTGTCAACCGCTCGCATCCCATACCACCTGCCGGGTGCTCGCGTCGACCGAGGCCAGCAGCGCAGCCATATCCCGCCTCCTCCGGTAATCCGATTTCTCCGAGCCCCCCTAGCTCCGGTTCTTCCTTCCCTGCCTGCGTCCGCTAGCTAGCTAATCCCCTCCTCCTCCTCCTCCTCTAATTGTTCCCCAACAATGTGCCAGAATAGATTTATCATATAACTGATGTATGTATGTATCTCTCTCTCTTTCATCTTCCTGTGCAGACCGCTAGCTGTTTCTTATTTATCTTCTTGGTTCAGCCCCTTCTAGGCAGTATGCATGACATCCCCTGTGGCTCTTCCCAGTGAGCTTCAAGGTATCTCCTCTCGCTCTCAACGAATTGAACTCCCTCGGGGTGTCACCTCTAATCTTGACAACCATCAGCTTTCAAATGCTTCTACAGCAAATTCTGGCTTTAGAGTTGGAGAGCTTATACTACCCAATGGGGATATTTATTCTGGCACATTGTTGGGGAACACACCGGAGGGTTCAGGGCGGTATGTCTGGTCCGATGGTTGCGTTTATGAGGGTGAGTGGAGGAGAGGGATGAGGCATGGGCAAGGGAAGACACTATGGCCATCAGGAGCCACCTATGAGGGTGAATATTCTGGTGGCTACATTTATGGTGAAGGAACATATATTGGGCCAAACAGCTTGGCTTACAAGGGACGGTGGAAGTTGAATCGTAAGCATGGGCTTGGTTTGCAGACATATCCCAATGGAGACATGTTTGAAGGTTCTTGGATTCAGGGGGTAATACAAGGCCATGGCAAGTATACCTGGGCAAATGGGAACACTTATGTTGGCAGCATGAGAAATGGAGTGATGTCCGGCAAAGGAATTTTTACATGGATCAATGGGGACTCATTTGAAGGGAACTGGTTAGATGGCATGATGCATGGATACGGAGTCTATACATGGGAGGGCTGTGCCTACTATGTAGGAACCTGGACGAGGGGATTGAAAGATGGAAAAGGAACATTCTATCCAAAATGTTGCAGAATTCCGGCTACTGATGAGCTCTACATAAACGCTTTAAGAAAGAGAGGTGTGCTTCCTGATATTACAAGGCAGATTCGTGGTTCACATATCCTTCACTCTTCTTCATTTGACATGGGAAACATGAAGGCTGGCACAAATCAGGAACCTGCAGGTACTTCATCGAGAAGAAACTTGAGTTTTGAGCGACCTCATACGAAAAATATATCTTTGGAAAGACGCTGGAGTCTTGGAGTGGCTATTGAAAAATTCATCGGTCATGAGTCTAGCGAAAGTTCTGGGATACAAAGCTGTGAGCATATGGCCGATTCTAAATTTCCTATACTGGAAAGGGAATACATGCAAGGTGTTCTTATCAGTGAGGTCGTAGTTGATAGGAGCTTCTCGGATTCTTCTAAAAAAGTAGAATGTCGCCAGAGGAAAATGGTGAAGGATATCAAAAAGCCTGGAGAGACAATAATTAAAGGACACAGGAGCTATGATCTAATGCTCAGTCTGCAGCTTGGAATCAGGTAATGCATAAACAGTACATCATAATTTGAAATTTCAACGCCTCTTTAACTTTCTTCTTTACCCTGGTAATTGTAGTTGCACCATTGCATTTTCAGGTAATGTTCTGATATTAGTACATATATTGTTCATCCTTTGATCCATATGTGAAAGGGGATTGTGGCATATTATAGCATACAACATCAACTGTGCGTGCATATTGGTTGTATCTAACTTCATTGACCAAAATATTTCTGCATTTTCACCTTTCTATTGAAGGAAAATATTTCTGAATTTCACCTTTGCAATGTATACAAATAAATGTTGAGGATGTCTCTACCTGCTAAAAACCAAGAATTATTTGTCATCCAAAAATGATCGTAGAACTTAGATGATAGGTTAGATAATTTGCTGCTGCTGGAGTACTAGGTTTTTTTTTCAATCTTTTGGTTCTTGAACTAATATTTTGACTTATCATTAGTGTATGCCACCCATTATGATTACTTAGAAAGAAAACTTGGGAGTGTGAGGGCTAGAGTTGAACAATGTTCAAATTCATGTGTTCCACTTATGCAATTATGCAATCCTGGCATGCAAGTAACTAGCTTTAACATTTTGAAAGGACATAATCTAGGCATGTTGGATAATTTATGTTCAGAACCCATTATTGAGCAAACTCGATAGCTGTTAAGTCTTCTTTGGTCTTGTGCTGTGCACACCCAGCGTCAGTCTCATGCAAACCTGTCAATCCTCAAATCGCAATTTATTGATACCTCAATTTCAGCTCACCCATGAATGGGCACACCTATTATACAAAATTGTTCTTTTGCTGAGAGTGCTATGATTCCATAATGTATATTTCATCTGTAGAAGATTCTCCCAAATAGCTGAAAGTCTGCGAAGCACCTTGCAGTCAATTGCCCATCGGTATCACAAACAAGAACTTGATGTTAGTTTTAGTTCGTTACAATCTTGGTGATAACTAAATTTAATGAGATGTGGGGACATCATTGTCGTTCTCAAGACAGGGAAGTTAAAGGTGTCCATTCACCACATTTGATATTTTGTAGGTTTCATTATGGTAGAAAAGGGAAAAGAAGATTTCTCCTCATCGGTATAGAAACTGTGTGGGAGCTTGTTCTTATTTTGTTCGTTTATCAACAGGAGAGTGTCTTGTTGAATACCCAACTAATTGATTTTCGGTGATCAATAAAAGGCTGTTATATGACCATACTCAGGTATACAGTTGGAAAGATTACGCCGATTCAGAGGCGTGAAGTGCGAGCTTCTGATTATGGCCCCAGAGCAAGTTTCTGGATGAACTTCCCCAAAAAAGGATCACGGCTTACTCCTTCACATCGTGCTGAAGATTTTAAATGGAAGGACTATTGTCCAATGGTTTTCAGGTTTGTTGCGTTGGTGTCTCACTTACCGTTTATTAAGAGTATATTTTTGGGTCAATATATGTTCTTCTGTTGTTATAGTAACTTAGCCTAACTAGTAAATATAGAAATATAAGGATGTCATGAAGTAGCTTCGAAAGTTTAATGGCTTAAGACTTATGCTGTATAAATTTCTCTGAATCTTGTGGTTCTACAATGCTAATAAATTCCAAATATATTCCCTATCTAGGTAAGGTTTGTAACAATTTGAAATTTCTTTGTTTGAGTAGCTAATAAGGCACCCTGGCAGTACTGTTTTCTGTTTCAGAACTTAATAAGAACTAATTTCCTATTAATGTTTGCTTATAGAAATTTGAGGGAGATGTTCAAGATTGATGCCGCGGATTATATGATTTCCATTTGTGGAAGTGATGCACTTAGGGAGCTATCTTCTCCTGGAAAGAGTGGAAGTGTCTTTTTCCTCTCGCAGGATGACCGATTTATGATCAAGACTCTTCGGAAACCGGAAGTGCAGGTTGTTGCATCCTTTAAATAAATTTATGAAGTTTACTAAGCAGTATAACATTATATCTTTTTGTATGGGTTTGGTAAAACCAAAATGGGACTGCCCATTTTCTACCAAATCCCAACACTGGATAAGAATTGGATATTTTGAATGATTCAGAGCTTTTAGCTTATCTGGCCGAACACTCGATAAGAATTGGATATTTGGATATGTTCAACGTGTTAGATGTGTATTATATATCTATGTATTTACCCCATTGTATAAGGGGTTTCTTGCATATATGCCACCTGTACATGTATATATATTGACCCTTTGGCCACATTATGAATACAAGCGCTATTCATAACATGGTATCAGAGCCAAACCTAGGGTTTCGTTATACCTAGGGATCCGCGCGCCGTCGCCGACTCTGCACCACCGTCGCCGACTCTGTTGTCCTCTCGGCTCGTGGCGCCACCAGATCGATCTGGTCAACTTCCAAGCAGCCGCGCCGCCCGGGTCATCTCCTCCCGAGATCGGGTCGTCGCTGAGAGGCGGGCCTCCGCCGCCTCCCGGACCGCCGCCTCCCGAACTGACCGCCGCCGCCCAGATCCGAATCAATCTGGTCAACTTCCAAGCCGTCGCGCCGCCCGGGTCATCTCCTCCCGAGATCGGGTTGTCGCTGAGAGGCGGGCCTCCGCCGCCTCCCGGACCGCCGCCTCCCGGACTGACCGCCGCCGCCCAGATCCGCTCGCCATAGGCTGCCGCCGCCTTCCGGACTCTTGTCCGAAGCCGCCGCCGCATCTGGCTTTCTCCGCCGACTTCCGGTAGGCTCCGCCGCCCGAAGTCGCCTCGGCGCCGTCGCCCCGTCGCCGGTGCTCCCCGCCGCCGGACTGCCCGAGGCCCTCTGCTTCGTTGAGGGCTGCATCGGTCGGTTTTGTAAACCGATCGGTCAGTGGGTCGGTCGGTCAGTTTGACCGAGAAAAAAAAGCAAAAAAAAGGGCAAAAAAAAGCAAAAAAATTGTCTTCTACAGGTACCGTTTCTGTTCCTCGTTGCCCGGTGATCTTCGATGGCCTCAATTATCGGGACTGGTTTCAGCACATGCGCATCCACATGCGTGGTCAGCGTCTTTGGGAGTTTCTTACGGGCGAGTTGCCTTGTCCGCCCCGTCCTACTCCACCTGTTGAGCCTGTACTCCCGAAAGATGCTTCCGAAGATGCTCGTACAAAGGCTTCTGAGGCTTTTGAGGATGCCATGGAGACTTTTCAGACTCAGTATGCTGCTTACAAGACATGGATTGATGAAGATGCTCGTGCCTCTGCTATCTTGGTTGCTAGCATGGAGGTGCATCTCACTGGTGGTATTGTTGGACTGGTTTCCGCACATGCGATGTGGACGCATCTATGCAGTCGCTACGAGCCATCTGGTGATTCCTTGTACCTTGCTGTTGTGCGACAGGAGCAGTCGCTGCAGCAGGGAGATGCCACTGTGGATGAGTTCTATGCTCAGTTGTCTGCGATATGGCGTCAGATCGACTCTTTGGGGCCAGATGTTTGCCGCACCTGTCAGTGTTGTCAGCGTCAGCAGTCTCACATGGAGCTTCGCCGCATCTACGATTTTTTGACACGTCTCCGCCCTGAGTTTGAGCAGATTTGTGCTCAGTTGTTGGCTCGTCATCCTCGTGTGACTTTGTTGGAGGCCCTTACAGCTGTTCGTACTGAGGAGATTCGACTTCGTGGAGCGGGTTTGCTATCGTCATCATCATCAATTCATCATCATTTCCTTCGGTGTTGGTCGCTTCTCCGGCTTCTACACCCGCTGTGCCTTTGGTTACTTCTTCCCCAGTTGTGCCTCCACCAGTGACAGCTGCTGTTGGTAAGGGGTCTTCACTGCACATATTGCAACAAGGATGGACATGTGGAACAGTTTTGCTACAAGAAGAAGAAGGATCTTCGTCGTGGTGCTCGTCCTCCGCGGGGCACTGGAGGTTCTTCCTCTCAGCCGAATTCTGGTACCCCTGACACTCAGCAGCTTCTCACATTGCTAGGCCGCATGTTTGCTTCTGCATCGTCTGGTTCTGCTGCTCAGTCTTCCGGTGAGAGACCACCTTCTACTTCTCCTTCCTCAGGTACATCATCTTGGA
This sequence comes from Dendrocalamus latiflorus, assembly GCA_017311315.1. Taxonomy (NCBI): domain Eukaryota; kingdom Viridiplantae; phylum Streptophyta; class Magnoliopsida; order Poales; family Poaceae; genus Dendrocalamus; species Dendrocalamus latiflorus. The sequence goes on along the minus strand of CM029625.1, from coordinate 939,114 downwards.
TTCTTGATTCTGGTGCTTCTTTTCATATGACATCTGATTCCACCTGTCTTACTTCCATTAGTTCTTTAGCTGCTCCTATCACTGTCCACACAGCAGATGGTACCTCTCTTTCTGTCACAGGACGAGGCACTATTTCAAATTCCTCTTTTCATGTTCCTGCTGTGTCTCATGTTCCAAAACTAACCATGCAGCTCATATCTGCTGGCCAGCTCACTGATCATGGTTGTCGTGTTATTTTCGATTCTGACTCTTGTTGTGTTCAGGATCGTCGCACGGGGACTCTAGTTGGTACTGGCCCTCGCCGCCGTGACTCCCAACGGCTTTGGGAGCTTGACTGGCTTCGCCTTCCTTCCGCTGCCCTAGTTAGTCTTCTCGCCTCCACCTCTGCAGCTGCTGCAGCCTCCACCACTTCGTTTGCTCAGTGGCATCATCGCTTAGGACATCTTTGTGGTTCCCGCATGTCTTCTTTACTTCGTCGAGGTCTTTTAGGGTCTGTGTCTGGTGATGCTTCTCTACATTGTCAGGGTTGTAAGCTTGGCAAACAGCTTCAACTCCCTTATCCTTCTAGTGAGTCGGTGTCTCAGCGTCCTTTTGATCTTGTTCATTCTGATGTATGGGGACCAGCTCCTTTTGTTTCGAAAGGAGGTCATCGATATTATATCATTTTTGTTGATGATTTTTCTCGCCACACATGGATATATTTTATGTCATCTCGTAGTGAGGTTTTATCTATCTACAAGACCTTTGCCACCATGATTCGCACTCAGTTTGACTCTCCTATTCGTGTTTTTCGCGCTGATTCCGCTGGAGAGTACTTGTCGGGAGTCCTTCGTGGCTTTCTTGCTGAGCAGGGCACTCTCTCTCAGTTTTCTTGTCCAAGTGCTCATGCTCAGAATGGTGTGGCTGAGCGCAAGCATCGTCATCTTCTTGAGACAGCTCGTGCTCTCATGATTGCTTCTGCTGTTCCACCACATTTTTGGGCTGAGGCTGTTTCTACTGCTACTTTCTTGATCAATATTCAGCCTTCCTCTGCTCTGCAGGGTGGGATTCCAGTTGAGCGTCTCTGTGGCCAGACTCCTGATTATTCCAGACTTCGCCTCTTTGGGTGTGTGTGCTATGTTCTTCTTGCACCTCGTGAGCGCACTAAACTGACCGCTCAGTCAGTTGAGTGTGTTTTTCTTGGCTACAGTGCTGAGCACAAGGGATATCGTTGTTGGGATCCTGTTGGCCGACGGATGTGGATTTCTCGGGATGTTACTTTTGATGAGTCTCGTCCTTTCTATCCTCGTCCATCTCCTTCCTCCACTCCAGCATCTGTCGTTGAGCCGTTTTCATTTCTGACTTTTCCTTCCAATCCTATAGTCACCACTCCACTACAGCCTTTGGTCTCTCCGGTACCTCCTTCTCAGTCAGCACCTTCTTCACCACCGGCATCCTCTCCCGAGTCTGCTCCTGATCTTGTTCCTTCTTATCCTCTCTACTATACTTGTCGCCCGCGAGTTGAGGTTCCTTCTGATATGCCCTCTCCTTCTGACGGGTCATCTCCTTCGGCTACTTCTCGTTATGCTCTTCGCGATCGCTAGTCTATTCGGCCTCCTGAGCGTTTTGGGTTTGCTGCCGTTGCTCTTGCTGAACCGACTTCTTATCGTGATGCTGTTGTTCATCAGGAGTGGCAGCATGCGATGGCGGAGGAGATCGCTGCCCTTGAGCGTACTGGCACGTGGGATCTTGTTCCTCTTCCTGCGCGTGTTACTCCTATCACGTGCAAGTGGGTCTATAAGGTTAAGACTCGCTCTGATGGTTCTCTTGAGCGTTACAAGGCTCGTCTTGTAGCGCGTGGTTTTCAGCAGGAGCATGGCCGTGACTATGATGAGACTTTTGCTCCTGTCGCTCACATGACCACCGTTCGCACTCTTCTTGCTGTGGCCTCTGTTCGACAGTGGTCTATCTCTCAGTTGGACGTCAAGAATGCCTTTCTTAATGGCGAGTTGCGTGAGGAGGTCTACATGCAGCCACCCCCTGGGTATTCTGTTCCTGAGGGTATGGTTTGTCGCCTTCGCCGATCTCTATATGGCCTTAAGCAAACTCCTCGTGCCTGGTTTGATCGTTTCTCCTCTGTTGTCACTGCAGCTGGTTTTTCGGCGAGTGTTCATGATCCTGCTCTTTTTATCCACACTTCATCTCGTGGTCGGACGCTTGTCCTTTTGTATGTGGATGATATGATCATTACTGGAGATGATCCTCAGTATATCACTTTTGTCAAGAGCGGCTTCATGAGCAGTTTCTTATGTCTGATCTGGGTCCTCTTCGCTACTTTCTTGGGATTGAGGTTATTTCTACTTCTGAGGGTTTCTATCTGTCCCAAGAAAAGTATATCCAGGATCTTCTTGATCGTGCCTCTCTTACTGATCAGCGGACAGCTGAGACTCCCATGGAGCTTAATGTTCATCTTCGTCTCATGGATGGTGAGCCTCTTGCTGATCCTACTCGCTATCGTCATCTTGTTGGGAGTCTTGTTTATCTTGGTGTTACTCGCCCTGACATTTCGTACCCTGTGCATATCTTGAGTCAGTTTGTTTCCGCTCCCACTCAGCTCCACTATAGTCATCTTCTTCGCGTTCTACGATATCTTCGTGGAACTATCTCTCGTCGTCTCTTTTTCCCTCGCTCCAGCTCTTTACAGCTCCAGGCATATTCTGATGCTACCTGGGCTAGTGATCCCTCTGATCGCCGGTCTCTCTGCTTATTGCATTTTTCTTGGTGGTTCTCTCATTGCTTGGAAGACTAAGAAGCAGACAGCAGTTTCTCGTTCGAGTGCTGAGGCTGAGTTGCGAGCTATGGCTTTGTTGACTGCAGAGGTTACTTGGCTACGGTGGTTACTTGAGGATTTTGGTGTTTCTGTTTCTGCACCGACTCCTCTTTTGTCTGACAGTACAGATGCTATTAGCATTGTAAAAGATCTGGTGAAGCATGAGCTTACAAAGCATATTGGTGTTGATGCTTCCTACATGCGGACACAGGTGCAAGATCAGATTGTTGCCCTTCAGTATGTGTCTTCCGAGATTCAGTTGGCAGATTTCTTCACAAAGGCACAAACCAGGGCTCAGCACAGTTTTCATCTCTCCAAACTTCATGTTGTTGATCCACCATAAGTTTGAGGGGGGTGTTAAATGTGTATTATATATCTGTGTATTTACCCCATTGTATAAGGGGTTTCTTGCATATATGTTACCTGTATATGTATATATATTGGCCCTTTGGCCACATTATGAATACAAGCGCTATTCATAACACAACGATCCAGAGCTTTTGGCTTATCTGGTTTTATGGTGTTCAATATGTTGTCATTAGCAAATATATTTCTAAACTAGTTTTCTAGTTGACTTGTCAATTCATATTAACACTTGAATCAAAATTGTCCTTTAGTTCATTTGCTCACATGTGCAACTTTGGTATTTTATTGACATGATATTGTCATGTAGGTTCTTTTGCGGATGCTTCCAGACTATTATCACCATGTCCGTACTTATGAGAACACACTCATAACTAAATTTTTTGGCCTCCACAGGGTGAAACCTTCTAGCGGGCAAAAGGTAATCACAGTATTGGCTTTGTTGTTTGTGCTTTGTTACTACTCCCTCGGTTCAAAAATATATGAAGTTTTAGAATTTGTGCGGTCAAACTTTGTTAACTTTGAGCACTAATACAAGCATAGACTGATCATGTCAAAATAACACTGTTAGATTTTTCAAGAAAAGTACTTAAATAATATAAATATCTTTATAATTTTTGTTAACATATCACCGTAGAAATTGATGGTCAAAGTTACATATTGGAGACCATGTGTTGTCCAAAGCTTCATATATTGTTGAACAGGCGGATTACTTTTCATTCAGTCCTAACAGGATATTAATTTCCATATCTGATAATTTTTACCCTAGTTAGTTGTTTTTGAAATAATGGCTGATGTTGATGTTTTGTTTGTATTTGCAGTTCCGATTTGTAGTGATGGGAAACATGTTTTGCACAGAACTGAGAATTCACCGGAGGTTTGACTTGAAAGGTTCATCCTTAGGCCGTTCTACAGACAAGATTGAAATCGATGAGAACACAACACTGAAAGACTTGGATCTAAAATATTCATTTTATCTTGAGCCTTCTTGGCGGGATACTTTGCTTAAGTAAGCGTGTGCTCGAAGCAGCTTTATGAGTTTATGTACAACCTAGTTATAAAGTGCAGGTTACCACTTATGAGTTGGTTTTGTCCCATTACTGCATCATTCGTGCTATAGAATTACAGTGATATGGTCATTTAATGCAATGCATGGAAGAAGTACCAATCTATGAAATAATCAGATAACTAGGGAACTATACCAACAGCTTGCTTTGCAAAGCTTCTGGATTCTTTAGATTTTTTTTCCTTGACAGATTCAAAGTGGCCAGCCCTGCCATTTGTCATGACCTATATTTTTTAATGTTTGGTATGGAGTCAATTCTGGCATTTATTCCACCAAACTTTACATTTTGGTAGCTATGAATTTCATCATCATTATATGGTATTTGCAAAGTTGTATTGCACATATGCTAGCAGAACATTATCATAATCATTCCTGCAAATGGCCAATCCTGTCATGTGTTATGATCACTTAAAGTTTTCTATGTAGTCAGTTCTGACACTGGTTCAACCCGTCATGTCATTTGGTGTAAATTTACTTCACAATTGTATGAGATTGCAAAGCTATATTAACTTATTCAGATCACTGTTATTCCAACTATTTTTTAGAATCACTATACCTTCTAGTTGGGAGGAAAATAAATACCTTGCTAATTGCTTTGGAGCAGTTATTGATTTCTTGGTATTTTTTATCTTCATACTAGTGTTATGGGTTTTGTCTTGAAGTCTGTATGGTTACTGTTGCACTATTCGTTAGAATGCTTGCGCCTTTTATGTAACCATGTTTAATCTTGTTCTGTGTAGGCAGATTGAGACCGACAGCAGATTCCTAAGGAATCAGGGAATAATGGATTACAGCTTGCTTCTTGGTGTCCACTATCGAGCTCCTCAGAACCTACAAACACGAGCGTCCTATCTTCAGAGCATTGTACCAGATAGACTAACCGTTCTATCAGAAGGTAAGCATGTATCTTTCTCTCGGTAAGCTATCCTCTCCGGAGATCCTTGAGCTATCGAGCACATTGGGTGTTTCGAGAACCTTTCTAGACCTTGTACAATATTACTATGGCTTCTTTTTTGAAGATATATTAAAGTACCATTCTCCTACAGTATTATTGTAGCCACTGCATAAATTTTGGAATTAATATTTTGCCTAGAGCATTTTTAGATGCACCTCGTTCTGTATAACAGAATTACAGATATTTGCTTCGTGCATACTTCACACTGTAAATTGGATAGTTTGAGAAGAAACTGCAGCGATAAAGGAAGATAATAGAACAAATGAGAATTCTTAATTTTTAGTATGGCATGCGGGTTTGCCATGACATGTTGGCAAGGGCCCTGAGCAGAACTGGTATATTCAAAAGGACTATTATATTAGTCTGAATGGTTAAGAGTGAAAATGGAGCTGAGCTGGAAGAGGTATTGGTAATATTTCAATGAATTTCTGACCATAAAGGCTAACACGGTCCTGATTTGTGATCCAATTTTGCTATGAAACCTTCATTCCAGCCAGCAGCCACACTACCACTTCCCTTTCTCCTGTCTGTATTGAATCTGGTGATTCTGGAACTATATAAATGGATCTGTAGATACATTTGTCTCTGTAAAGTTAACTCCAAGTATTTTTTTATGCTATCAATTGTCAAGGGAAAACGATTTGGTCATGTGCCATAACTTTGATACTCATATTTTACAAACCGTGGAAAACGATTTGGACAGGTGCCATAACTTTGATACTCATATTTTACAAACCGTTTGTCTTACTGTTCAGAATCTTATTAGATTGATGACTGGAGTACTCAAACCATCCGGTTATATATTTTTACAAACAACATAGGAAGAGTCCTTTATCAGCTAGGCTTCTCCCAGAGCTTTTACATTAGTTGACCTTGACATTGAGAAACCTTTTCCTGTCAGTTTTCTTTCATTTCCTTTGAAGTTTCAAAATTTTTCAATCTTGTGTCCTAAATCAATACAACTAGCCTCAGAAGCATTAATGTACTGTAAATAACGATGCTATATAAATATTCCCTTAAAAAACCACAATTCGTGATTTTGCAATAGCTGTTTTCTTCTAGCAATGTTTTGCTTAATTCTTACTAACATTGGGAGGTAGCGTAGATGCTCTGGAGGATGATGCTTATAACTATCCAGAAGGACTTGTTTTGGTTCAACGAGGTAGCGATCAAAAGGGTGTTCTTATTGGCCCTCATATAAGGGGAAGCCGTTTGCGAGCATCAGCTGCTAGTTTTGAGGAAGTAGATCTCTTGCTTCCAGGCACCGCAAGGTGAGTTTCCCTATCATTTCTGTGCCCCTATTGTCATGGATTGCTGGCTATTATATAGCATTCGGTTGTGAGGCAAATGAATAATTGTTGGTCTTTGTCAGGCTTCAGATCCAGCTTGGGGTCAACATGCCCGCAAGGGCAGAACAGATCCCTCAAGAAGATGATAGCAAATCGTTCCGCCAGGTGTATGATGTGGTGCTCTACCTAGGGATAATTGATATTTTGCAAGAGTTCAACATAAGGAAGAAGATTGAACATACATACAAGTCCATCCAGTACAACTCTTTATCAATATCTGTCGTTGAACCCCAGTTCTACTCGGAGCGCTTCCTGAATTTTATACAGACCATCTTTCCTGAAAACTCGTAGAATCCAATAATTCTCTTTGTTGCAAGATAGAGCCACCGCTGCCGTTTGAATGGTTAGGTAATTCTTCACTGAGGAAAGTGCAATAAACCAATATCCAGTGACAACCGAGTCCCTTGCCAGACCTTGTTAAACTACAGTGCACAGTACTTCATTCTCATGAGCAGAAGAAGGCCAACAAGCTCAAGGTAAGTGTTGAGGGCGTATTCTTCTGTACTGGCTGCTGCTCATCATTAGTGATTTTCTCGAGGGAAGTATAGTCGTTTACTTAAATACTATGGAGTTCAGGTTGCAGGAATAAGTCGGTTTGTTCATTCAACTTGAGGTAACACATTGTCGTGTGGTTTGCCAACACGTCCTTAGGAAATACCTTGCAACAGTGGAGATTATGTTAGCTACCTACCTATGTTTCAAAAGCACAAGTCGTGTTAATTCTGTTGCCGATGTTGATTTGTAATCATAATGTGTAATAGGGTTGAACATGTTATGGGCTATGGAACAAAATATCACTATTACAAAATAAACTATATTAGACTCCTCATCACAAAAGGTTAATGGAGAATCGTCTGTACTGTAATTATCATAGATAATTTTACAAGCGGGAGCGTGTACCATATGTGATACGTAACTCTCATGGACGGTTCGTATTAATAACCGTCTGTGAACTATCACATATGGTTATTTATATGATCCGTCTGAAATAATGGCAGTTATCACAGATAGTTTGTGGTTGGATGTGTCTGGGATATACTGCGTTATTAAATGCGTAGCCAGCGGGGTCCCAACAGATCAGTCTTTATTGCGCTACATTGAAGGAGGTGACCGGCTTTGGGGAGTTTGGTAAAAGTATACCGTTTGTAGATCTAGCTTGTAGATCGATTTATTCTTAGAGATTAAAGGTTAGTATTTATTTCTAATTATATGCCTTGTAATAAAGAGAGATGATAGCTAGGTTTAGATCTAACTAGCTTTTTTGGCAGTTTGCTCCAATTTAAGAATCAGTCACTATTTCTAGTTTACTTTATCATATTTTTTGCTCAATATATATATTGCATCATGAATAGTACGTGGCTAGCTACTTATAATTTAGATATGGACAATTTACTTCAATATAATTTAGATATGAAGCGGAAGTACACTTTGATGTCACTATTTATCCAAAGGCTGAAGCAACCTGGGGATGATATTGATGTGTACCTAGTACCATTGGTGGAAGATCTTGTAACACTGTAAAATGAAGGGGTACAGGTATGGGATGTGGACAAACAAGAAAACTTCACTCTGCATGTTATGTTCTACACTATCAATGATTTTCTGCCCTTGGTAACCTGTCGGGGTTGAGTACAAAAGGAGTCAAAGCCTGACTGCACTGCTTAGATTATACCGAGAGTGTGTGGTTGAACAACTCGTGTAAAATTGTGTTTATGCGTCACCGTATGTTCCTTCTAAGTATCATCTATATCGCATGATGAAGAAATAATTTGATAAAGAAAAGAGGATGACTCATCATCTAGGCCTTTTAGTGAGAAAGAGGTCTATGATATGGTCAAGGATATCGATATTGTGCTTAGAAACGGACGTAACTTGAGGACTCGTCAGAAGAACATGTGGAAGAAGAGGTCAATATTTTGGGACTTACCTTATTAGGAATGCTTAGAAGTTCACAATTGCATCGATATCATGCACGTAGAGAAGAATGCATGTAATAGCTTGATTGGTCTCTTGCTGAATAGTCGTGACAAAAACAAATGAAGCACATAGGTGGGGACCCTCAGGACGTGCCCACAGGCAGCCAACTGGGGGTACGCGACCTAATTCTTGACATCTTCATCTTCTTCGCCATCATGACTGTCGGAACCCGGAGTAACGACTCCTGGATCCTCTATGTAAATCGCACTAGTCCAGGATCAGCTAGTGCACACAGTACAACAAGATAAATACCAAGCACAAATGACCAATTATATTAAATAAAAGGGTACGGCCTTATGGCCAAGTCTTACATCAACGCTCATTGGCAAAATAAATAAAGCAAAGAACTGTGGAAGCAAACTGATAAATAGCGAAGCCCAAGCCTGCCCACAGGCAAACGACAGTAAGACGCGGCCTATTCGTCCAGATCTTCACCGTAGTCGACGACATCTTCCTCTGTGTAGGGGGGTGCAAGGTGAGTACAAACTTGTATTCCGCAAATCACATGGAGAAATGCAACATAATGATAAAGGCTTCAATGGAAGGCTTATAGGGTTAGTTTGCATAAAACAGTATTTAAGGAAATACAGTAAATAGATTGAAAATGCTGAATTTAATACAGTAGATAGCAACAATACTTGTAATTGAAAATAATACCGTTAGTGCCGGCTCCGACCAAACACCAACCTATCCACGGACATCCCACCCGGACCATCTTTTCCAAAAGCTCATGTATGGATTCCATCCATCCACACGCTTTCACTGCGCAACTCTGATGGATTCCATCCATCCACCAGGTTTCAATCTCTCATGGATTCCATCCATCCGCAAGGTTTTCATCTCTTGTGGATTCCATCCATCCATAAGGTTTTCAAAAAATATTTTGAAAAACAAAGTCTAATCCATGAAAACCTTTACTCAGCATGCCCATGACCGTGGGCACGGCTATCCAGGATAGTTTATACACTCTGCAGAGGTTGTACGGCTTTACCCACAAGACACGATCGTCCCATATTGCCACCGGTTTACACACTTCCTTAGGTGTGCGGCGAGGAGTCGTAACAAGGCCTTTACAATGCAAAGCCTTCAACCTGGTCGAGCCAACTCTAAGGTTTCACCCCAGTAAGGAATCCACCAGACCGGGACCCCCTCTTGAGCCTAGACGAGACTTCTCATGGCTTAACCACGCTCGCCCAAGTGAGACTTCACATGGCACCAACCACGCTCACTTTCAACCTACGACTTGACTCAGGTTGGGACTTCGCAGATTATTCAGTCAGGGCTGTCCCATACCAGCCATGTGGTAGTACGATTAGGGCTTTGCAACAGTAGCTCACAGACCGGTCCTTAATCTGACTTAGGCCCAACCACATACCCCTGTGCACGACAATCAGCCACTGCGGCTCTAACCAACAGGGCATGCTTGCACCCACCAATCTAACCAATTGCCTAAGTCTAAACCAGATTTTATATTTTGTTTTCAAAATAATTCATAAACCTCCTTGACTCACCAAAGTCAAGAGTATAGTTGAAAAGCTTATCATTTTATGTGAAAAGTTCATCATTTAATGTGAAAAGGTATTCCAAAACTAATATTATAACTAAGCAGGTCTAAGCATTTAATATAAAATCTCTCTAGCCAATACTAATGTACCAACTAGGGTTTGATCTAGGGTGACAAGGAATAAGGAATTCAATATCAATGGTGGAATTAACAAGTAGGTAATAACTAAATTTAAAACTGAATTGAAATACATTGAATAGAAATATGCATGCAATATAGTTTAAATCAACATAATTTTATTTTGAAAACTGGGATCAACATGATCAAGGAGTGTGACTTGCCTTGCTCTTCAACTTGGTTTGAACCTTCGTCGAAGAATTTTCCCGAATCGTCGAAGTCTACACGTGAAAATAACCCACCAAATTCAAATAAATTCAAATTGACTTCAAAAATTTGAACTGAGGCCAGAAATGGATAGAGAGGAATTTTTGATGAATTTAGAAATTTGAATGGACTCAATCGGAGTTAGGACGAAGAAGAACAGGCTCCGAGAAATTTGAAAAGAGAGAAAAAGAAAAAGATTATTTTCTGGAATTATTTTTCTAAAGGAAAATCTGAATTATTGCGTCAGCAGGGATTTTATTTTTGGCTGATTGTTTTTCAACTGAAAATCCCGGATTATGACGCCAGCAATGACATCAGCCCTAAGGGATTTTCGGACAAGGGACTGACATGTGGGCCCGGGGTCTATAGATCGGGTCCACGGCCGAGGGGAGACGCTGAGGTGGCGGGGTGGGGGGTGCGGCGCTGACGGGGCAAGTGGAGGGCTGACGCGCACCCGACACGTCATCCCACCTGCTGACGTGGCCTGGTCGTCGGGGTGGCGCACAGGCACGGCGTGCTCGCCGGCGCTCCGGCGGGCGGCGGCCGGCGGCGAGGGGCGCAGGAGGGAGAGGAGGCGCGGGGGAGTGCGGTGGTGGAGGCGGCGGTTACCGTGGGTGGCCGGAGACAAGCCGGCGACGAGGGAGGAGGCGGCGCCGCTCGGGTGACGGCGGCGACGGCCTTCCGCCGGCGGAGGGGCACGGCCGAGCGGTCCCCGAGGTGCGCGCGGGCGCGGCGAAGGAGGCGGTCGGAGCGGCGAGGCGAGACGCGGGGGCGGATGCGCACGGCGCAGAGACCCTTGGCTCACCGGAGAGGGGAATTGGGGGCGGAGGGGGGTGCGGTGAGAGGAGGCGGAGCCGAGGGGCCTTCTTATAGGGGTCAGGGAGGGTGGCGCCGGCGGGAATTTCTCGCCGGTGGAGCGGTGGTTATGGGCGGCGAACGTGCGGGAAGGTGGGCGAGGTGGGGCGTGGGCGCGCGAATGGCGGAGGCGGTTAGGCGCACGGCTTGCGGCGCACGAGGGAGGGCGGCGCTTGGGGAGAGAGGAGGCCAACGACTTCGGCGGGGGAGACGGGGGTGGTTGCGGGTGGCCGGCGCGAGGAAGGGGATGACCGAGGAGATGAAGACCTTGACAGGCGGGCCCCGGCGGTCAGTGGAAGAATGGGAAGGGGGGGGGGGGGGGCGCGACTGACGAGTGGGACCAAGGAGAGAGGAAGGAAGGACGGTGGGGATGAGGGGATAAAGATTGAACGGCTCAGAGGGAAAGAAAGGTGGACGGGCGGATGGGCCGGCTGGCGGGGTGGCGTGGCGCAAATCGGGTCTGGCCACGTGGCGAGCGCGGAGGAAGGGTAGGCAGGATGGTGGGCGACGGGGATGGGCCGGTGAGGGAGGGCGTGGGCAGATCTGATCCGTCCATGTGGCGGCCGGATAGGAGGGGAGAGGAAATTATTTTCTGAATTTAGTTTTTGATTTTCAGAAAACCCTAGAAAATCCATTAAGCCTCAGAAAAATATGAAATAACTTCCAAAATTTCCAAAAAAATGCAGAGATCTTCCTGGATACATTTTGGACTTAATAAAAATATTTCCAACTAATATTGGCATTTTAATTTTCATACTTAAAATACTTTTTATTTTCAAAATAAATTTTAAAACCCCAAAAACTCAAAAAACCAAATAAAATCCAAATCACTCCAAATAATTAATTTAAAGTAGGGTTTTCATAGAAAATCGAAATATCATTTCATTTAATAATAATTTTTAGGTTTTCACTTAAACTACTTTTCAAATACAATTTTTTTCAAAAACAGAAATTCAGGGCAAACCCAAAATTAAAAATTTAGGCACAAAAATACTTATTTTAATTTAATTAATTTTAATTAATTAATTAATTAATTTTTGTTTTCATAAAAACCTGGGCTGTTACAATGACCAAGTGTAGTGCTAAAGCGTAGCGGCCTGACTCTTGATTCTGGATTAATTGGGTGAGCAAGGGTGAGCACAAACCACCGTGCTCCGCGAGCCAATACACATGATGCAAATAGATCATATGCATGGTTTATCAAGGAAAGGTTCGGGTTATTTTATTTTCCATAAATTGCTTTTGAAATATGATACATAGAAAATTTCCCGAGACCTAGCAGTTTGAACTAAAACATAATGTGTGAAAGAATGCAATAGTAATAGCGATCCAGATTTCATCCACCGTTACATGGCTTCTGCACCATATGCTAACCTTTCAGCGTCATAACCGCTTACATTATCACTGGGGCGACACCCAGGGCAATACAAATCAGGGCTTTCCACTGCCCACCACTTTTCCAATTCCACCCACAAAGATTTTTGAAATAGAACTATATCTAGTTAAGTTCCCATGTCCACCCTTGACCGTGGGCACGACTATTCGAATAGTTTTTACTCTGTAGAGTTTGCACACTTTACCCACAAGAGACAGTCCGCTCGTTGCCCCACACGATTCCTTAGTCGTGTGGTTGAGTAAACCATCACAGTAACTGTTCAAAGTACCTCGCCCCTTCCGTCATCTCACCCATATGGGCTTATCCCACTTGTGGCAAGTCCCATAAGTTGTGCAGGAAGTTCTACCCCTATGCAGCTAGTAGCTGGCTACCCACACTGCTAGCGCGCCGTAGTAAACTTCACCCTCAACGAGTATCCCCATTCAAGCCGTCACACTGACAGCCACTTGTATTACCTCACCTTCTCCACCGATGACGATGACTTTTAGAATCCGGTAAATCTACTAAGCCAAGTTGTACTTTACAGACTTGTGGTTGTACTTGTATTACACAAGAGGTCATGACAAGATTCAATTCTTAGGGTTATCTGAAAGGTTCTACGGTTCTACCACTAACCACACTCGTGCACCGCTGCACCATACCCCTGAACCATCCGCCCAGATAGATAACCAATTTGAGGTTTTTGGGAGCATAAAATAATCATATCAAAATATACCAGTCATTACCACCATGACTTCCCAAATTAGTTTCTTATGATTAAAAGTGATGTTTGGGGCATTTTGCTGCCCCTGATTACCTAAGCAATACTAAGCAATAGCGTATATTACGGACATATTATCGAAAGTCGTACCATTATAGTTTTTTACTAAGGTGACAAAGCTCAGATATTCAAGTATTCCAAATGAGTGCAATACTAAGAAGTTCATTAATGGGCATATAACTAGAAGCTTAAAATCAAACATACATTTGCACATAAAATAACAGCATGCAAATTTCATAATTTAAAACGGAAATAACTTATAGAAAAGGGTAGGTTCAATATGATCAATGTATTGACTCGCTTTGGTCGCAGTTGGCTTGGTCTTGTTCATTGATAGTTGCTTCAGCCTCAGCTTCCTCCTCTTGAGCCTCGTATGCTATTTTTACGTGCGCGAAAATTCGGATAAAAATCAGCAAACCAAATAAATCCTCACAAGAAAATTCAAATGAACTCCAAAATTCATGATTTTAGTTCCAATGGGCAGATTTTGATTTTAGATGAATTTAGAAATTTGTTTCACTCAATTTGGAATTAAAATGAATTAGTTATGATTATTTGAAGTTTAAACATAAGTCAATTAAACCAATAAAATTCTCCCAAAATTCAAATTAATTCAAAAATTCATGATTTCAGTTACAATAAATAGATCTTTTATTTAGATGAATTTATCCATTTGCCTCACTCAATTTAGAGCTAAAATAAATAAGTTATGATTAATTGAAGTTCTCATATTTAATTAAATCTAAAAGTAAAAAGAAAAGGGAGAGAGAAAGAGACTGACAGGTGGGGCCCACAACAGATTTTTAGTTTTTCTTTTTATTTTTAATTTCCCCCTGTGCCTATGACAGGTGGGGTCCAGTTTCAGGGCAAGGCCCATGTGTCAGTGAGCAGCCGCTCTTAACTACTTCTCATTATCATTTAATTACTGTCCTACCGCCATTAGCATTTAATTAATGTCTGAACAGTAATCACATGGGCTTCTTTGTAGAGACCCGAATATGCAAATCCGGACTCTTCTTTGTATTCTGCACTAGTCCAGGATCACGCTAGTGCACACAGTGTGAACAACGATAAATATCATCCACATCACGATATACTTAAGAGAAATCCAAATTATATCATTAATTATCAGAGCACGACCTTATGACCATGCTTACAATTAATAGCCTGAAGGGCTTAAAGAAACTAGCAGCGGAAAACCAAATAAACTCATGAGCCATTTGACATGCCCACAGGCAATCGACTGGAAAACGAAGTCCTAATCCGTGAAGTCCTCGAAGTATCCTCCCTCCAGCAACTCCTGCTGATCTGGTCCTTCCTCCTCAACTGAGCAAGTATGGATGAAGCCGTGAGTACATAGAGTACTCAGCAAGTCGTTTATAACAAAGTATGCAATATAATATGCAAGGCTTACCAAAGGATGGCTAAAAAGGTTAATTTTGCAAAAAGCAACAATTTAAGGTAAGTACAGTAAATAGATTATAAAGCAAAACTTTGACAAATGGTATTTAATACATAATCAAAGGAATTGAGACCAACCACTAGTGAACTAACCATCCACCCAATGAATTCACCAGTGAACTACCCATTCACTTAACCCAACCAAGATTTTGAGAAAACTCTACCCCTCGTGTGAAATCACCGAGCATTGTCCATGACTGAAGACACGGCTATTCGAATAGTTTTACACTCTGCAGAGGTTGCACAACTGTGCCCACACGATGTGACAATCTTCACGTTAAAGAGAATCACAACAAGGCTTTTACAATGCTCCATCTCAACCTGATCCCACTCGCTAAGGTTTCGCCGTCGAGTAGGGTAACCCCCTAGTCGATAATTGCCCCCCTTGCGCCACAAAAACATCAATAGCGAAACCAAAGTTGAGACTTCACAAATTATTATGCCAGGTCTATCCCATATTAGACATGTGGTTTGCACGGTAAAACTCAGATCAATGGCGCACAAAGTTAAGTCCTTAAATTTACCCAAGCGAAGCATCCACATCCCATGTGCAACCTGCACCCCCTTTACTGCACGATCATTCGCCCGAATGAAAACCAAATTTGTATAACCAATACCAATGACACTACCCATGTCATGGCAAACCAATTTTATAACTGTGGTTAACCACCACGTTCAGGTATATCATTAAGTCAAGATTAATTAACCACATGTGATGATAGACCCAACGTACTACAAGCATGGCTAAGCAATTCTAAACGTACCGCCCTTGTGACAACTTGTATTGTATCACTAAATAATTTCCCATCCTATGGTGACAATAGAATCGTGGTATTCAAATTACCAAGGAGGAAATAATTAATTAGGTCATTAACTACCAATACAAGGGTTTCATAATAAAGTAGCAATGCATGATAATTTAAAACAAAATAATACATAATAGATTTGAAAACTGGGTTCAACATGATCAAAGAACACAACTTGCCTTGGCCTTGCTCAATTGACGGCTCTTGATCCTCGAATCCGGCTTCAGCTCCCTCGAACGCGTGATCTAACGAAAGAGAAACAAATCGAAACACAAAATAAATTCAAATAAAAATCAAATGGTCAACTTCCAAACCTGAACCAAAAGATAGAGCTCAATTTTAGATGAATTTAGGAAAAAGAATCGGGTCAATCGGAGTTCGGACGAGGGAGAACGGGCTCTTGGAAAAATCTAATTTGGGTAAAAGGCTGAAATTCGGAGAATGACACTGTGCTGTGGACTCGGTGCACGGTAGGGCATGGTCTACGGTGAACCCGGCGCACGGCACAGTACGTGTTGGATCGAAAATAGCAACAGAGGGGGGGGGTGAATGGTGCGTTCAAAAATCGCCCCCAAGTATCCACGACATTTTCTTCTCCATTAGCTAAAAAGCTATGAAGCAAGAAATTAGAGTGCTTAACGGAAAACCAAAAATAGACCAACACAAGAACTGAAATAAACTTTGGCCGAACAACTGACAAAAACAGAGATTAGCGAACTTGAACCAAACTGACAAAGTATTGCACAATGGTTTCAGATTTGACCAAAAGACTTCACATAAGAACCAATTAAAATAGCAATAGCAGACTGAAAACAGGGAACAAGAAACAAGCTACCGAAGAAACTGGCACAATGCTGCCAAAGAAAAATGATTGGGTTACTACTGCCCTCCTCAATTCAAGAGACTAATACATCTAGCACTCTGGAGCAGGACAAGACACACAAAAATCAATCGGCCTAAAGAAATAGCATGCAACCTAAACCTGGCAGACTGACAACCGAAAAGAGGACTGCTGCCAACCGAAAGCAACATTAGCCTGGTTTTTAATCTCTGAACAAAGCTAATTGCAGTCCTAAAAAGAAAAGGAACAGATGAAACAAAAGAACTGAAAGACAACAAAGGAAAGAACAAATGCTCACTGCCTTTCAAAAGGAACGAACAAGATTTTTTTTTGAAGTCTCGGCTGGCAAAGAGCAAAAAAAAAACAGAAGATTGCCGAGAGCAGGAATGCCAAAACAAAGCCAAACGGGAGAACAAAGATGCAGCAAAGAATCAAAAGTCTATAATTAAAGTTCCTACTAGCATTCCTACTCTGATTGAAAGAGACATGAGCACTATTCACTTGGCTGGCAAAAAGAAACCATAAATGCAAGTTGAAAGAAAGGTGTAGACAGCCAATGTGCAGAAAAAAGAGATGCTTTTGAAGAGCTATCTGCAAAGAGTATGGCTAAATAAGCAAAACTCTCCTTCTCTGATGTATCGGCTAAGTACTTGGGCAGCTAGAAACTGAAATATGCAAGCTGACCGTGAGTACTACTTGCTGAAAAACTGAGCAAGTAAACATGACATGCTCTGGAAACCGAACACACAAAAAAACTAAACCGACAAAGCTAGCTAAGAAGAGCTGCAGGCTGAAAACATAATGCTGATTACATATTCCAGTCCTGGCCGAAAGTAGCAAGTAACCAAAAGGAAATGAGACAGAGACAATCCAAAGGAAAACAAACGAAGAGGCACCGGAAGACAAAGAGAGATGAATGATTAAACACGAGGAATGATTACATCGGTTTTACCCCATCTCACAACTCAAGAGGAACACCCAAAATAAGACACAAGTGCTGCCCTAACTCATGTATGGAGAGAACCAAATAAAACCCTACTCTTACACACTTCTCTCTCTCAAGTCATCTCTCAAAATCATACTCTCATTTCCTGAAGGCTACTAGAGAACACCCTCTCTATTTATAGCCTCCACTAATGGGTTTACAACACACTTTACCCATTAGCTCTCAACAACTCATGGCGCTTTATCCACAATCCACTTCCTTTAGTGTAGCTTTGCGTATTCACCAAAACGCCCCTCATGCACCTTCCAGGAAGCTTCCTCATTCCTTGCCCTCCAAGCCACGCAGTCACCTCGAGTCCTCGTCATCTTCAGCACACCTCGACCGCTTTGACCTCGGCACTACCTGCGCCTAGTCCGGTCATCCCGTGCCTCGCCACGACTCCACCTCGACGTCCTGCGCCATCACAGACAAGAAACAAATCACATAGC
This sequence comes from Dendrocalamus latiflorus, assembly GCA_017311315.1. Lineage (NCBI taxonomy): Eukaryota > Viridiplantae > Streptophyta > Magnoliopsida > Poales > Poaceae > Dendrocalamus > Dendrocalamus latiflorus. Next base: position 921,154 of record CM029625.1, on the reverse strand, counting down.
ACCGCTCGAAATATTGTAACCATACATTAGCATCAGAAGACATACTCAAAGCCCAAACTGATCGAAATGAAAAATAAATAACTTAAGCACATTCGACCTAGTTCGACAAGGTCCGACCGAAACCGATTGCACCTTGCAACGACATAGCCTGAACCACACAAACCAAACTCGACTTTCCTCAAACAGATGTCAATTACTCATCACACAACTGGGGTCACCTCCACATGGTCTATCAGTACGGCTGACTGGGCTTGCTGATGCGACCGCTGACTGGGCCCTAGGGCTGACGTGGCGATGACGTGGCAAGGTCCTGGTTTGTCAAAGGCATGGCGCACGGTGGACAGAGTCCACGGGAAGGCGAAGCGGCGGGGCGCGACTGGCGTCGGTGCTGACGCACGCGGGTGCGGGTTGCGAGGTAGCGCAGGCGTGGACCGAGGCGAGGCGACCGGGCGGCGGGGAGACCGGGCGGCAGCGACTTGGGACGGCGGCGGGACATCGACGAGTGCTCACTGGCGGCGGCAGACGGCGGCGGACGACGGCGGCGAAAGCCGCGGCGAGGCGGCGACGACCTCCCGCGGCAAGGCGGCGACGAGGCTCCGGCGGCGAGGACGACGGCGGCGAAAGCAGCGGCTGCGGGACGGAGGAGATCCCGGGGGTCGGGCCCCTTTTATACCCGGTCGGCGAGGAGTCCAGAGCGGCTACGGGGGCGGAGTCCTGCTCGGGCATGGAAGCCGGGGCGCGCGGCGGCGTTCTCCCGATCGGAGACGGAGGCGGAGACCGGGTCGGGGACGATGCCTGACATGCAGGCCCCACCTGTCGGTGGTGCAGAGCGGCGGATGACGGAGATGGGCTGTGGCCGGGGCAGCGCACGGATGGGCAACACGCGTCGGCCATCCGGCTGGTGGGCGCGGGCACGGATGTGAGCCGCGTGGCAAGGGGGCGGGGCAAGCCAGCTGCGGAGCGGCCTGGGCCGAAGGCGGCTGGACCGGGCCGGTGGGTTTCGGCCCACCCGAGTTTTGGGATTTTTAGGATTTTTCTTTTTCAGAAATTCGGCTAAATCCTTTTGAGCTCTAGAAAATAGCAATTAACTCCAGAAAAATTCAAGAAAATTACAGAAAAGTCCTTGAGGCTCAAGGAACTCAAATACAATATTTTTGGCAAATGTTGATGTTTAATTTAATCATATTAAATCTTTTGATTAATAAAAATTCCAATTAAGCTTTAATTAATTCCAGAAAAATACAAATGGTGGATTTTATTTTAAAAAACTTTTGAAAGGCTCTGAAAATCAGGATGTTACAAACCTCCCCCCCTTAAACGGAATATCGACCCCGAGATTTTGGCTCTCTAAGGAATAGGTTTGGAAACTCCGCTCTGAGATACTTCTCGCTCTCCCAGGTTGCTTCTTCCTCTGAATGATTGCTCCATTGAACTTTGCAAAAATGAACAATCCTGCTTCTGGTTACATGCTCCGCCACTTCCAGAATTTTTATAGGATGCTCTTTATACGACAAATCCTCTTGGAGATCCACAGCCTCCACTGGCACTGCCTCCTCTGGCACTCTCAAGCACTTCTTTAGCTGGGATACATGAAAAACATCGTGTATCCCGCTCAAGGTCTCAGGTAGCTCCAGCTGATATGCGACTTCTCCCTTGCACTTTAAAATCCTGAATGGTCCCGCGTACCTTGGCGCAAGCTTTCCTTTCATTTGAAATCTTTTAACACCTTTGAAGGGTGTGATCCTGAGGTTGTAACATCCCAAATTTTGGATGTTTAAAAATTTTGGGTAATTTAAATTTTTTTGTTTTGCATCTTGCTGCCATTTGAATTTTGTAGAAATCTTATTTGAGTCTTTCTGAGTTTTGTGCACATCAAAATAATAAAATGGGGGTTTAACCTCCGAGAGCTTAATTGAAAGTTAATCTATTAATCAAAACATGGATTAATTAAAGAGAATAAAAATTGAAATCCAAGGGCAAAGTTAAATAAAATATAAAATAAAGTAGTAGTAGCTTTTGCATCAATATGTTTGAGCAAGGATTTAAATTAAAAAGTTCAAAAGTTGAAATCAATAATCTTGAATGTGAAATAGAAATTCAAATTAAAAGTTTAGTTTCCAGATTTTCATAAGCTTTTTTTTTTCTCATTCTCCCCTTTTCTCACTCTTACATGTGGGCCCTACACCCTATTTCTCTTTCCCTCCCTCTCTCCTCCTGCCACTGGGCCCCGGTCTCTTTTCCCCTCCTTTCCTCTACAGACCGAGCTGGACTGCCCTCCTTCTCCCTCCTGTCTCCCTTTCTTTTCTCCTCCGTGCGCCCGTGTTTGCTCCCTTCTTCTCACTGTCCTTTCCCTCGCGTCATCCCGGCCCCGCCTCCTCTGGCGCCAACAACCCCTGCCCCGTCGCCGCACGTCACATGTCACTCAGCTATCACTCCCCCGCCACACCCTGCGCCACCCACCTCCATCGCGTCGCCGTCTCCTCCGCCATGCCGTTGCCCACACCGGCATTAACTTCCCGCTGAGAGCCTCCTCAGCTCTCCCAGCAACCGCTTCCCCCTCCATGCTATAAGCTACCTTGGGTCTCCTATTTTGCAGCGGCCCCGTCTCTTGCCTCCCCCTTCCTCTCCTTGTTCCCACAGCTGCGGAACCATGCCCGTGCACGGGCGCCATGTAACATCCTGAAAAATGTAAATATTAAATTGTGGAGTTTTTGGATTATTTTATTTGCTTTACATTTGAAATTGGAGTTTATGGACTTTTTGTAAATATAAAGGAACTTCAAAAGTAAAAAGAGGGAAGAAATCAACACATAAAATGATAAAACATGTGCATCAAATAAAGAATCTGAAAAGATGATCCATAAAGTAACAAAGGAGAAATGTAAATAAGCATGAAATATCATCCCTAGAAACTTTGGCAAGCAAATTAAAGGAGCTAGGTTAACATTTCTACATATATGCAAACACATATGAATAACAATGTATATAAAGATATATATATATACACACACACACATGTATACCATATGAAAGAGTAAATAAATAAACATACATGTACATACATAAAAATCAGAGAAAAATGAAAATATGTATATGTGTATTTACCCCAGAGTATATGTGGAAATATACACACATACTCAAGGATAAAACAAAATGAAATTTAAAAAGGAAAGCCGGGCCGGCCATCACCCCGGCCCAGCCCTCACTCCACACGCGGCCAACACGTTCGCGTGGCCCAGCCGGATGCCGCGCGGCCCAGTCAGCGCGCGTCCGCCCCCACTGCCGAGCGGGCCCGCCTCCACTCGCGCCCGCTCTCGCTGCCGCCTGGACCCACTCCCTCGCGCCTCTCTCCCGCTGGCCGGTGGGCCCGAGTCGTCAGACTCGTCTTCCTTCTCCACGCGGCCGCGTCGTCGCTCTCTCGCGCTTGCTTCTCTGCCGCAGCCAATCCTCCGCTCCTTCTCTCACCTCATGGGCAAATTCGAAGGACAGGTTACAGGAGGGGGGACGCATCTCTCCCGCCATCTCTCTCCTACAAAATCTCGGGAAGATTTCGTTCTTCTCCCCTTCCCCGCGTGAACAGATCACCGCCAAGTGCCGCCCTCGCCGCGCGCCGCTCTCCTGGCTATAAAAGCCCCTACTGGGAGTCTCAATCGCGTCGCCCTGCTTCACTCTCCCCTCCCCTGCCCGCATTTGGTTTGTAGTGCCTCAATTCCTCGCCGGCGCTCTCGTCTTCCCGAACTCCGGCGATCGCCGACCCACCACACCGAGCCACCAGAGCTCAATTCCATACTCCTGAGTCATCTCCGGAGCAAGGCGAAGCCGACCCCCTCCTCCCTCGGGTCTCCCGTCGCCTGAGCTTCGCCGGCGTCGACCACTTCCCCGAGCCGCCGCAGTCACACGTCGCCGGCCCACCACCGTGCCCCTGCACCTTCGCCGACTGCACCCCAAAGCTTCACCGTCACGCGGGGGTTGTATTCCACGCAACCCCAGGACCTCCCCAGCAGCCCTCGCCGCCGGCCACTGTCGCCCCCGACTTCCTCTGCCCGGCTCCCTCCCGGAGCTACTTCAAGGGGATTACTTACCCCTATAGGGTAAGCATCGCTCGGGCTGACCGAGTGGCTTTCAGCGCTCTGTCTTCCTCCCTCCTGCTCCCGCGGCGCGTGTTCGAGCCCGGCTCCGTGCGTTGCGGTCGAGCATTTCTTTTAAATTCCCCCGCCGACAGCTGGGCCCCGCCCGTCAGCCGCTGTTGGCCAGTGGGCCGGCTGCCTTCTGGGCCCCGCCTGTCGGCGCCGCTCGCTGGCAGATGGGTCCAGGACCCCACTTGTCAGTGACTAATGCACGCCGACATGTGGACCCCACTGACCATAGACACAAGAATAAGCAAATAAGAAAAAGATAAAAATGAAATATATGACATGTGGGACCCACTGTCAGAAATTTATTAATTTTGGGATTTAACTGAACTGAAATATTCAAATAGGCATAACTTATTCATTTTAATTCCAAATTGAGTGAGACAAATTTCTAAATTTATCTAAAATCAAGATCTATCCAATGGAACTAAAATCATAATTTTTAGAGTTCATTTGAATTTCTGGTGATATTTTGTTGATTTGGTGTTTTCTTTTTATCCAAATTTTCGCGCACGATTAAAATAGCTTACGAGGCTCAAGAAGAAGAGTTCGAGGCAGCAACCCTAGAAGCTCCGGATAATCAAGCACCAGACCACTGTGACCAAGGCGAGTCAATACTTTGATCATGTTGAACCTACATTTTCTGCAAACTACTTTGGTTTAAATTATCAAATTGCATGCTATTATTTTATATGCAAATACATGTTAATTTAAGATTTTAGTTACGTGTCCATTGCTTGCTTGACTAATATTACACCTCCTTTGGAATACTTGAATATGTGAACCTTGTCGCCTTAGCAAAACTATAATGGTAACTTTTCAAAAGTAAGTCCGTAATTTATATGCCGTGCTTAGTATTGTTTAGGTAATCATGGGCGCGAGAACGCCCAAACATCACTTTAATCATGAGAAGAATTTGGTTGGGACAGTCATGGTGGTAATGACTGATAAATGTTTGATATGATTATTTTATGTTTCCAAAAACCCCAGCATGCTTAAATATCTGGGCGGATGGTTCGGGGGTATGGTGCAGTGGTGCACGAGAGTGTGGTTTGTGGTAGAACCGCCCAGATACCACTAAGGACTGAATCTTGTCATGTCAACCCGTGTAAAACAGTACAACCACAAGTCTGTAAAATACAACTTGGCTTAGTAGATTTACCGGACCCTGAAAGTCATCCTTCCAGGAGGAGGTGTGGGATGGTGCAAGCGGCAGTCCGTGTGACGGCTTGAATGGGACACCTGGGTAGGGTGAAGTTCTGCTGTGGCGGGCTAGCAGGGGTGGGGAGCCAGCTGCTAGACGTTCAGAAGGAGGACATCCCGCACGACGTATGGGACCCACCGCAAGTAGGAGCGACCCATAGGGTGAAATGATGGTAGGGGCGAGGTACTTTGAAAAGTCACTGTGATGGTCTGCTCAACCACACGTCTAAGGAATCGTGTGGGGCAACGAGTTGATTGTCTCTTGTGGTGAAAGTGTACAAACTCTGCAGAGTCAAAACTATTCGAATAGCCGTGCCCACGGTCAAGGGCAGACATGGGAACATAACCAGATATAGTTCTATTTCAAAAATCTTGTGGGTGGGAATGGAAAAGTGGAAGGGCAGTGGAAAGCCCTGGTTTGGAATTGTCCTGGGTGTCGTCCCAGTGGTAAGTTAAGCGGCTATAACGCTGAAAGAAGTTGCTATATGGTGCAGATGCCATGTAACGGTGGATGGAATCTGAATCGATATTAACACTACATTTCCTTGCACGTTATGATTTGTTCCAAAATTGCTGTCATAGGGCTTTTTAATTAATTGTATTCAAAAGCACTCCTTGCAAAACAAAATAACCGGAGCCTCTCCTTTGTTAAGCCATGCATACTATTTATTTGCATTCTGTGTATTGGCTCGCGGAGCACGGGGTCGGAGTGCTCACGCTCGCTTTTGCGGCAAATTCAGAAGCAGGAATCGGATCACTACGCTTCAATAATACTTTTGGATCACGATGGCGAAGATGATGAAGATGTCAAGAACTAGGTCGTGAACCTCCAGTTGGCTGCCTGTGGGCATGTCCTGAAGGTCCCACCTGTGTGCTTCGTTCTTCCGCTGCTACAATTTATTGATTTCGGCCTAATCGGCCCATGAGTAAGTCTACTATTATATTTACGTTTCCGCATGATATGTACTTTGATATTCAGAACTGTAACTGTGTGTACTATCTACTGATCCAGGGAATAGTGCAGTTAAACACAGTAGATTCCGGATTGTAAAATCTGGGTCTGACACGCCACCACCGCTGCCTCACACCACCCTGGCCGCTTCGGCAGTGCCATCCCAAATGTAACCGCGTCACATCGTGCCTAAACCTCCCTTCTAGCCCTGCACTGAGACAATTGAGCTTTCATTCACTGGAGCCCTCGAGCTGGCCATCCTCCCCAACTCCGGCCAAAACCGCCGCCGCTAGCGCCGCCTCCCCCTCAGGCAACCTCTCCCCAATTCCATTCACGGAGAGCAACCTCGCAACGCCTTGGAGCTTTCCCCGTCGTCGCCGGAGTCTCCCCTTCACTCCAGCTCACCGGCGCCGTGCACATGGCCGCGCCGCTCAGGGCCATCGCCGCCAGCCCACCACGGCCATCCTCCCCGCTCGGCCAGCCCATGGTAAGCCTCCTCCTCCCTTGCTCTTGCTTCAGCGCCTCCCATTCCCCCTCCCCATCCTCCTGGCCGCCGGCGCCCCCTCCTCATCTCGCCGCCGGCCGCTCAAATGAGCCGCCCGTCTCTTTCTGGTTGACACCACCGCCCCCCTTGGCTTACACACTACCACCGCAACCCATTTTGACGGTCCCCAACCTCCCTTCGGCCGCCGCTCACCGCCGGCAAGGCTCCCCTCCATCGGCTCCGCCTTGCTCTGTTTTGGAGCACCGACACTTTGCTAGCTCATCTAAATTGATCCCCCACCCGTGTCAAGAAATTGCGGTTGCCCGGATGGTTAGCCGAGCGTGAGTAGCGCGCAGGTCCTCTGTTAGGTCCTGAGTTCGAGTCCTCTGCCCCGCATATTTTATTTTTGTTTTTATTTCTATTTTGTTAATCCAGTTCAATGAATAAAAGTCAGGGAAAGCTAGAAAATAATCCAGATAAACTAATAAATTTAATTAGGATATAAAATAAAGGTTTGCAAAACAATACAACATGAACCCTTGTATATTAGTAAATGTTATAGAATTGAACGTTGAAAATTTTAAATCATAAACCATTGTATTCATGCCTTAGCAATTAGGAGAATCCTATTTGACTATTAAATGATGTGAACATTAAACCACAAACCTTTAGACTATGATGCTCAAATTGAGTTAGAAAATTATATTGCACATAATTGAAATATGTGTCCAATATTTAGCGTGCCATCGATAAATAAAACTTAGTGTTAGATTTTGCTAAATAGCAAATATTGAAATGTAACCTTGTAAGACAAGCCTTGCTAGATAAATAAAGTTAGATTAAAAAGAAAGCTAAATCTAATAATAATAACAAAGGTGTAGACAAAATGATAATGGTGCCCCCAATTAAATCCCAATGATAGATTTAGTAAATAATAATGTCAAGCATGATTAAATATAGAAAGTTACGACCCGTATAAATAGATTCTAATTCAAATTAAACTAAGCCTAGTAATAACTGAGGATACATAAAGTGTTGAGCCATAAACGCTATAACACCGAACTTTAATATTTATTCAGTAAACCCAAAAATTATATACATCGCTATATATAACAAGTGCATTGAAGATTAATGCTTGACAAAAACAAAGCTCAACTAAAGCTCGTACCCCGAATCATAGGTCTAGCCTAGCTCATGGAACTTCCTTGATAAATATAAAAGTAATAAAAAGAAGTTATTAAGTAAAATAGGGCAAGCCATAGTATTCAATGGCCGGCTCAACCTTGTCCTCTCCAAATCTAAAGCAAGATAATCTCATTAATATTTCTGTGTCATAAACCCTCTTTCAATTGAATGTCATTCTACCAATCATCACTTCGTTCCAACTAGTTTGGCTCCGACAATACTCCACGTCCAATCAACCTCGTCTCAAATCACCTATTTAATCATAATAAAAATTAATCAAGTTCAATTGGGTTTCTTTGGATTTGTTTGGATCCTTTGAGTTATTTACATTTATTTGGATTCAGTTGTTTAGCGCACAATTAGAAACTGGAGTCATGAAGAATCAAGGGAACAAGCGTGATCAGAGCAAAGTGAAGATAAAGAACAGGAGCTCAAGAGAAAGCATTGTGTGAACACAATATCGCGGTAAACCACGCCAGGCGAGTCAATACTTTGATCATGTTGAACCTACACTTTCTGCAAATTATTTTTGTTTAAATTATCAAATTGCATGCTGTTATTTTATATGCAAATACATGTTTAATTTACGATTCTAGTTATATCCCATTGTGTACCTTGATTAATATTACCCCCTCCTTTGGAATATTTGAATTTGTGAACCTTGTCGCCCTAGCAAAAATTACAGTAATAACCTTTCGAAAATTAGTCCGTAATTATATGCCATGCTTAGTGTTGCTTAGATACTCATGGGCACGAGAACTCTCAAGCATCACTTTTAATTATGAGAAAATTTGGTTGGGCAGTCATGGTGGTAATGACTGGTATATGTTGGATATGATTATTTTATATTCCCAAAAAAAACCTCAAATTGCTTACTTGTCTGGGCGGATGGTTCGGAGGTGTGGTGCAGGGGGTGCACGAGAGTGTGGTTTGTGGTAGAACCGCCCAGATAATCCTAAGGACTGAATCTTGTCATGACCTCCTGTGTAAAATAAGTACAACCACAAGTCTGTAAAGTACAACTTGGCTTAGTAAATTTATCGGACCCTGAAAGTCATCATCATGGCAGTAGTGCAAGGGGCTGTCTGGGTGGCGGACTTGAATGGGACACCGCAAGTGGCTGTCTAGGTGGCGGGCTTGAGGGTGAAGTTATTCTGCGGCGTGCTAGCAGTGTGGGTAGCCAGCTGCTAGGTGTTGGGACCCCGGATTTCCGAACCCAGACCCTCTGTGTGTTACTGCACTAGTCCCAGATCAAAGCTAGTGCACACAGTTAAACAGAAATGAATACATCACCAGCATCGTGTTATTACAATAATTGAGAGTACTGACCGAAAGGTCTCAGTATTACAACTGAGGTTTCGAGACCTCGCACACATGAAAATAAAGCGGAAGCAAAAGATAAACTCGAAGACGACCCATCAACAAGCCACAGGCAGTTGACTGGGGAAGCGCGACCTAGTTCTCCGGGAAAAATCCATCACAGCCGCAAGCGAAGCAGTAGTCGTAGTCTCCCTCTTGAGCTTCATTTTCTTCTGAATATTATTTTTAAGTGTAGCATGTGAGTACATAAAGTACTCCGCTAGTCTTGGGAAAAATGCAATAGATGCAAGGCTTGACCAAGGAAGGCTATATGGCTCTTTTGCACAAAGCAATGTTTTAATTTCAATTACTACTAATTATTTTCGAAGGCATCAATTTAATAAAGTAAATATTTAACAGAACTATCATTAATTCTATAGTGAAGGTTCCATCTACCAACACTAGATAATCCATTCTATCTGACCAAGTTTAAAACTGCAGGTTCTATCCACCCTCTCTGGCTACAACTGCCAGGATACCCTTCCAAGAGTTCCCTCCACTCTCGGAGTACAAAAATTTAGTTTTGAAATCAAAACCAAAAATCTACCATGTGAATGCATTCCTCGCCCGCCCTTGACCATAGGCACGGCTATTCGAATAGTTTTACACTCTGCAGAGGTTGTACAACTTTACCCACAAGAGATATATTATCCTAAAAATCAACACGCTTCCTTTGGCATGAGACCCAGATAAAATATCACAAAGCCTTTACCTTACTCTAATCTAGCTAGATACCACCCGCTGAGGTTTCACCGCAGGTAGGCTAACTGCCCGAACCGAAGCCCCCTCTTGCGCCATATGAGTACAGTAAATCCCTGTCCCTCACTGTGAATAACCAGTCCATCCCTGGCACCCACTTTCCACTGGTGGCACCTAAACTAGACTATCATAAGTTAGTCAGCTAGGTCGTACCCATATAGACTTGTGGTTGTACGGTTAATGCTCAGTCTGGACAAACACAAGCGTCGGTCCTTAATTGACTAGGGTGGAACATACACTTTATAAGATGATCAAAGGAGACTTGCCTTCTTGCACGCTCTCGAGGTCTTCCTGCTGTGGAGTGGAGAGGTCTTCAACAACGTTGGATTCTACGCGAGAAAAGACCGAGCAACAAAACAAATAAATACAAACAAAAATTCAAATAAACTGAAAAATTCAAATAGAGGCCATAGTTGGATAGATCATGATTTTAGATGAATTTAGAAATTTGAATGGCTGAATTTGGAGTTAAAATGAGAAAGTTATGCTTATTTGAAAATCTCAGTTTGATTAAATCCAGAAATTAGGAAATTTCTGACAGGTGGGGCCCACTGGAAAATTTAGATTTTAATCTTTTATTTTTATTTCTGACAGGTGGGACACACTGAACAGTGAGCCCACTGGCCCTGCCTCTGACACGTGGGACCCCATGGCTGTGGCCCAGGTGTCAGTGGGGAGGACTGACCCGCGGGGCCCAACTGTCAGTCGGCCCACAGACGAGAGCAGCTGACAGGCTGGGCCTGCATGTCAGCGCGCGATTAAAAGAAATGGCTCGACCTTAGCGTGCGGAGCCGGTGGCTCGAACGCGCGCCGAGGGAGCCAAGGGGGGTGGGGAAAGAGAAGCGCTGGTAACCAGTCGGGCGGGGAGGCGTTGCCTACCCATAAAGGGTAGGTAACCCTCTTGAGGTACCTGCTGGAGTGGGAGCCGGGCAGCAGCGACGGAGGCGACGGTGCCGGCGGTGAGAGGTGGCTGGGGAGGTTCGGTCGAGTTCCAAAACGCGTCCCTGGAGCGAAGGCGGTTCTGAAGGTGGGGTCGGCGAGGCTTGGGGACGAGCGGGGACGACCGGCGACGAGGAAGCGGCGGAGACGGCTCGGGAGCTCCGGTGTGACGGCGCTCCGGCGACGGGGAGGGGTGGCCGAGGTGCTGGGGAGGATCGCACAGACGAGAGGAAGCTCGGGGTGGCGACGGTGGGCTCTGAGGAAGACCGAGGCGACGGCGATTGCTCGCCGGAGCACTTACCGGGCGCGCTCGGGGAGCTCTCGGTGCGGCGGTGCTCGGGGCTCGGAAAGAGAGGTGGAGAGCGGTGGAAGGTGGTGCCGGTAGAGGGGAGGCCGATGGGGGTATTTATAGGGGCGACCGGGGGGGCAGGGGAGCGGCAATCGCTCGCCGGTGCTGGCGGCCGGAAAAGGAAGGGAGAGGGGGAAAGAAGGAAAATAGAGGCCGGGGAAGGAAAGGAGGCGCGGGGTTGGGGGAATTTGGTCGCGGCGGCGCTCGGGGATTCCAAAACCAGAGGGAGAGGGAAAGGAAAGACCGGATCCGCGGGGGAATCGGTCGCCGGCGCAAAGAAGGAAAGAGGGGGAAGGAAAAGGAAGGAGGCGGCTCCGCGGGGACGAAGGGCCTGACAGGCGGGGCCGGGCGTCAGCGGGAGCGGGGGCGTGGGCGATTGATGGGCGGGGTCCGCGAGTCAGAGAGGAGAGAAGGGAGAAGAGAGCGGGCGGCTCGGGCGGCTAGGATGGAGACGCGTGGCAGGGAATGAAGATCGGCGGTGGATGCGGTTAAATGAAAGAGAATGGACAGATGGGCCGCGCGGGTGGCGTGGCGCACATCGGGCCAGCCAGGTGTCGGCACGGGGGAAGGGGAAGGTGGGGCTGACGGGCTGGGCCCGTGAGGCAGCGAGGGAGAGGGGAGGCGCGGCCTGGATTGGCCGAGCGGCGACGTGGACGGATCTGGGCCATCCACGCGTCGGCTGGAGGGAGGGGGAGTAGGAGTTTATTTTTATAATTTGATTTTGATTTTTATTTTCAGAAAAGGCTAGGAATTTATTTAGGCCTCAGAAAAATATGAAAATACCTCCAAAAATTCCAGAAAAATTCACAGAAGCTTCTAGAGATATTTTGGACTTAATAAAATTATTTCCAACTACTGTTGGTATTTAATTTTCATACTTTAAAATACTTTTAAATTCTAAAAATAGGTTTTAAACTCCAAAAAATCCAGAAAATCAAATAAAAGCCAAGTAAAATCCAATTACTTTAAAATAATTAATTTGAATTTAAATTTTTCCAGAAAGCCAAATTTGGGATGTTACAAACCTACCCCACTTAGAGAGAATCTCGACCCCGAGATTCGGATGGATTGGGAAAAAGATCGGGGAACTCTGCTCTTAAATCCTCTTCACGCTCCCAAGTCGCTTCCGATTCAGAATGGTTGCTCCACTGCACTTTACAGAACTTGATAACTTTGCTTCGCGTACGACGCTCTGCTTCCTCCAATATCTTCACAGGATACTCTGGATAGGTTAGGTCCTCCTTCAAATTCACTTCATTTAGTGGCATCTGTTCCTCTGGCACTCTGAGACATTTCCTCAGTTGAGACACATGGAACACATCGTGCACCTTGGACAATTGAGGTAGAAGCTCAAGCTGGTAAGCAACTTCTCCCCTTTTTGCTATAACAGGGAATGGTCCAATGAATCTAGGAGCAAGCTTTCCACTAACTCCGAAACGTCGCATTCCCTTGAGAGGTGAAACTTTCAGATAAACATGATCTCCAGGTACAAACTCTAATGTTCTTCGACGATTGTCCGCATAGCTTTTCTGTCTGGCTTGAGCTGTTTTTAATCTGTCCTGGATTAGGCGAACTTGTTCCTCTGCTTGTTTCAACACATCTGGTCCAAACACGTGCCCTTCTCCGGTTTCTTTCCAATACAACGGTGTCCTGCATTTTCTGCCATACAAAGCTTCAAACGGAGACATCTGCAAGCTGGATTGATAACTGTTGTTATAGGAAAACTCCGCATAGGGCAAACTTTGATCCCAATTAGCCTTGTTTGCTAGAACACAAGCTCTCAATATATCTTCCAAAATTTGATTTACTCTTTCTGTTTGACCATCTGTCTGTGGATGATATGCTGTACTAAAATTCAGATTTGTGCCCAAAAGTCCATGTAACTTATGCCAAAACCTTGAGGTGAATTGAGTCCCTCGATCTGACACAATCTTCTTTGGAACTCCATGAAAACACACGATTCTGGACATATACAACTCTGCGAGTCTATCCCCAGAGTATGTGGTCTTTACTGGAATGAAATGGGCGACTTTTGTCAGACGATCCACAATAACCCAAATTGAATCGTGCCCTGATTTGGTTCTCGGTAATCCAGTTATAAAATCCATACCAATTTCTTCCCATTTCCACTCAGGGATCTGCAAGGGTTGCAAAAGTCTGGCAGGTCTCTGGTGTTCAGCTTTAATCCGTTGGCACACATCACATAAAGCTACATACTCTGCTATTTCTCTCTTCATACCTGACCACCAATATCTCTCTTTAAGATCTTGGTACATCTTGGTACTCCCAGGGTGAATTGAGTATCTTGATTCATGAGCTTCCTTCAAAATTAACTCCTTTATTTCTTTCTTTTCAGGTACAATGATCCTTTTTCCAAACCAAATGGTACCTTGCTCGTCTTCTGAAAACCCTGGTGCTTTCCCTTTCTTCATATTATCTTGGATCTCCATGACATTCTCGTCCTCCTTTTGAGCTAACCTGATTTGATCCTCTAAGGTTGGTTGAACCTCCAGAGTAGCTAGAAATCCTTCTTCCACTACTTCTAAATTGAGCTGCTGAAATTCTTCTTGAAGTGCAGGCATACTGTCTTTAATCCATAGCTTGGTACAGTAATTCTTTCGACTCAAGGCATCAGCTACTACATTGGCTTTTCCCGGATGGTAATGTATTCCCACATCATAATCCTTTATTAACTCAAGCCATCTCCTTTGCCTCATGTTGAGATCAGGTTGAGTAAATATATACTTCAAACTTTTGTGATCCGTGTAGATTTCACAACGGTTATCGATCAAATAATGCCTCCATAGTTTTAGAGCATGTACAACGGCAGCAAGCTCTAAATCATGGGTTGGGTAATTTCCTTCATGGGGTCGCAGCTGCCTCGAAGCATAAGCTACTACCTTTCCCTCTTGCATCAGCACACAACCTAGTCCTTACCGGGATGCATCACAGAAGACTTCAAAATCCTTTCTAATATCTGGAAGTGTTAACACTGGTGCCGAAGTTAGTCTTTTCTTTAGTTCTTGAAAACTGTCCTCACACGTTTTACTCCATTCAAACTTCTTTTCCTTCTTTAGCAACTGGGTAAGAGGTCTTGCAAGCTTGGAGAATCCTTCAATAAAGCGACGATAGTAACCAGCGAAACCGAAAAAGCTTCTGATCTCAGGTACTGACTTTGGTTGTGTCCAATTGAGCACATCATTCACTTTATCGGGGTCTACGGACACTCCTCCTGCAGAAATCACGTGACCCAAGAAAGCCACTTTCTTCAACCAAAACTCACACTTGCTAAACTTGGCATACAACTGGTGCTCTCTGAGCTTTTCCAAAACTATCCTCAAATGTTCTGCATGCTCTTCCTCATTCTTGGAGTATATTAAAATATCATCAATGAATACAACCACAAACTTATCCAAATATTCCATGAACACCTTATTCATCAAGTTCATAAAGTATGCGGGTGCATTGGTTAGACCAAAAGACATCACTGTATACTCATACAATCCATAACGGGTAGCAAATGCTGTCTTTGGTATGTCTTCCGGTCTTATCTTCAATTGGTGATAACCTGATCGAAGATCGATCTTAGAGAAGACACATGATCCTTTCAACTGATCAAACAGATCATCTATTCTGGGCAAAGGGTACTTGTTCTTGATCGTCACATCGTTCAAAGATCGATAATCCACACACATACGAAGACTACCATCCTTCTTCTTCACTAACAGTACTGGTGCTCCCCAGGGCGACGAGCTTGGTCTTACAAAACCTTTATCTTGCATTTCTTCAATTTGCTTCTTAACTTCAGCCAAATCATTTGCAGGCATGCGATAGGGTCTCTTGGAAATCGGGGCTGTACCGGGTAC
Source organism: Dendrocalamus latiflorus (assembly GCA_017311315.1). NCBI lineage: Eukaryota > Viridiplantae > Streptophyta > Magnoliopsida > Poales > Poaceae > Dendrocalamus > Dendrocalamus latiflorus. Next base: position 905,925 of record CM029625.1, on the reverse strand, counting down.
CAGATTCATAACAAATTCAATCTCTCTATCTGGTGGCATTCCTGGCAAATCTTCGGGAAATACATCTGGGTATTCACATGCTATAGGAACCTTTTCCAAAGTTATTCCCTTCAAACTGTTTAATCCACACCTATTCTGGGAAGATGGGTTTGACTTATACCGTACTTGGATTCCATCCGAGTTGGTAATGGTAACAGCACGATCGGCACAATCTATCTGTGCTTTATACTTGGTTAACCAATCCATACCAAGTATTACATCTAAACCCTTGGAGTCTATTATAATAAGATTCGCTAGGAACTTAACTCCATTTATATCCACAGTTGCGTTAGGGCAAACTGTGTTAGTCCTCATTTCCGTTCCAGAAGATTGGACTAGCATGGGGTTTTGTAGTTTACGCACATCCCAATTATATCTCTCCACAACATCTTTCGACACAAAAGAATGTGAAGCTCCAGAATCAAATAATGCTGATGCAGGAACTGAGTTGACGAGGAACTTACCCAGAACTACGTTGGGTGCATCCTGGGCTGCCTCCGCAGTGACATGGTTAAGATGTCCTCTGCTCAATGTCTGCGGCGTCCTTGGAGTTGGCGGTGCCCCACGGCCTTGACCTGCAGTTGGAACTCGTGGTGGGGTAGTCCCCAAGTTGAAACGAACTGGGGTCACAGCTGGGTGCTTCTGGGGACAATTACTGGCATAATGCCCCATGTTCTTGCAGTTAAAACACTGTACCCCTGCTGTTGAAGTCCTGTTCTGCTGGGGTTGGCCACTATTGCTCGCCCGGGGAGTTTGTGGATTTGGGCGGGGTCCTGAAAATAGAGTCCTTGGCACGCTTGACTCTGAGGGCTTGTGAAATTGAGGTGTGTTGGGGCGAAATCGAGAGCTGCTTGCTCCCTGCTGAGCTTGAAACTTCCTCTTCCTAGTTTCATATAGTTGACGTTGAGCATCTTCCTGTACAAAAGCCTTGTTCACCAGGTGCTGGAAGGTCGGGTATCATTGGACACTAGCTGCACCTTGAGGTTGGGATCAAGCCCCTGCGTGAACCTCCAGATCTTTGTTGCATCTGAGGTGACATCCTCTGGCGCATACCTGGACAGTTGGGTGAACTTGTTCAGGTATTCTGAAACGCTGAGGTTTCCTTGCTGCAGTTGGTAAAATTCTCTTTTCTTCATTTCCATTATTCCCGTAGGAATATGTGCAGTACGGAAAGCCTCAACAAACTCATCCCAAGTAATGGTTTGTGCGCTTTGATGGGTGGCGCGGTAGTTATCCCACCAGTTAGCAGCAATTCCCTTGAGCTGGTGAGCAGCATACAACACCTTCTCATTGTCGTTGCACTGAGCTAGGACCAACTTCCTCTCCACATCCTTGATCCAATCGTCTGCCTCCAAGGGATCTACAGAACCAGCAAAAGTGGGAGGTCTTGTCCTCATAAACTCTCCCAGTTTAGACTGGGGGGCTTGGTTGGGTGCCTGCGGGGCTTGCTGCACTTGATTCTAAGCTAGGGCTTGGAGTAGTTGCAGCTGCATGGCCATCATCTGCTCCAAGTTGGGGGCTTGAGCAGGAGGTGGTGGAATGTTGTTGTCTGGCTGGTTGTTGGCGTCACGGCTGTTGTCAGGGTTGCTCCTTGTGTTCACCATCTGAAGCGGTTTCAGGGTTAGAAAAAGGTAAGAGGAAACTAGCATAGGTAAGAGAATAGGGAGACTAAATAACATCCCAAACCAACACACAAGAAGAAACCATCAACCACTTAGGGAAAGAACTTATATTGAAATCAAATTAGTTTTAAGAATGGATGCACCACAAGTGCACGAATGCTTGGTACAGTCCATCTAGCACACCAAAATATAATATAAAGCGTTCTAAAGACATGGACATTTATTTGGGTACTACTGACTCAACTAACTACTCATCCTCCATGATGATGCGCTCCTCCGGATCCTCCTCAGGGTCCTCCTCTGTGTCCTCTTCTGGGTCCTCCTCCGGGTTCTCCTGGCGCTCATTCACATGGTGTCGTGAACAGTCACACTCGGCCGAGGCACGGTTACGGCTGGAGGCAGTCGACCGAGATCGAGAGCGAGAGCGGAAAAGCCTGCGCCTCTTGCTGGGTTCGCCGATGTTGACGTCGGGCAGAGGACTCGGACGTCGCACCTTCTTGCGTGCGGTGAGCCTGGTGCAGAGTCCCGAAAGTCGAGCCGGTGCCTGGTTGTTGGGGACGACAGCTGGTACGGGAGAAGACGGCGTGTAGTCAGCTACAGCTTTGAGACGTCCCAGCTCGAACTCTGCTGCCTGACTTTGGAGAAGCTGGGCACGAAGGGTGTCGGAGTGCTGATAGCTGGAAGTGAGGAGCATCCGAAGCTGTCCAATCTCCTCCACAGCTCTAGCATAAGTGACTGCCATCGCCTGCGTGAGCTGTATCTGGTGCGACAGTCGAGGATCATCAACTGGAATATCAAAGGGATCTGGATACCTCTGTCCCGCTCGAGGGTTGATGAAGAAGCAAAAAGGGGACTGGTGCACAGCATCCTTGTGCAGATGGCACAATTCATCAATGGCAAGGCGTGCCACATCTTGAACTGCATCAAAACAGCGGGACCGAGGATGCTTGATGGGGTATGTGTGGGAGTTGAATTCCCCTTCCTGTGCATACAGGAATACCTCCATCGACCAAGAGTCACGGTCCAGGATACGAGTCTTCCGCCCCCTGAAAATGGGCGGCTGACGGTACTCCAGGCACTGCATAAGCTGCCGCAGAAGGCTAGCGAATGCTCCAGCATCCTTTCCATGTGAGTAGTAGTCCAACTGGGCAGCGGAGGTTGAACCGGCCATCTACAAAGTTTGAAATAAAGGTGAAGATTAGTAAAAAGGTTTTAACAAGAGAATTTAAGGACAAGAACAGGATACTAAGTAAGAAGAGAGTAGAAGCAAAGAGGCTTATATATTTTTAATATACTCTTTTTATAAATATAAACCCTTAAGGTTTTGCCATTCCTAATCTAGGTCACGTCCTACAGTCAAATTGGCTCTGATACCACCTCTGTCGGGACCCCGGATTTCCGAACCCGGACAGTCTGTGTGTTACTGCACTAGTCCCAGATCAAAGCTAGTGCACACAGTTAAACAGAAATGAATACATCACCAGCATCGTGTTATTACAATAATTGAGAGTACTGACCGAAAGGTCCCATTATTACAACTGAGGTTTCGAGACCTCGCACACATGAAAATAAAGTGGAAGCAAAAGATAAACTCGAAGACGACCCATCAACAAGCCACAGGCAGTTGATTGGGGAAGCGCGACCTAGTTCTCCGGGAAAAATCCATCACAGCCGCAAGCGAAGCAGTAGTCGTAGTCTCCCTCTTGAGCTTCAATTTCTTCTGAATATTATTTTTAAGTGTAGCATGTGAGTACATAAAGTACTCCGCAAGTCTTAGGAAAAATGCAATAGATGCAAGGCTTGACCAAGGAAGGCTATATGGCTGTTTTGCACAAAGCAATGTTTTAATTTCAATTACTACTAATTATTTTCGAAGGCATCAATTTAATAAAGTAAATGTTTAATAGAACTATCGTTAATTCTATAGTGAAGGTTCCATCTACCAACACTAGATAATCCATTCTATCTGACCAAGTTTAAAACTGCGGGTTCCATCCACCCTCTCTGGCTCCAACTGCCAGGATACCCTTCCAAGAGTTCCCTCCACTCTCGGAGTACAAAACTTTAATTTTGAAATCAAAACAAAAAATCTACCATGTGAATGCATTCCTCGCCCGCCCTTGACCGTAGGCACGGCTATTCGAATAGTTTTACACTCTGCAGAGGTTGTACAACTTTACCCACAAGAGATATATTATCCTAAAAGTCAACACGCTTCCTTTGGCATGAGACCCAGATAAAATATCACAAAGCCTTTACCTTACTCTAATCTAGCTAGATACCACCCGCTGAGGTTTCACCGCAGGTAGGCTAACTGCCCGAACTGAAGCCCCCTCTTGCGCCATATGAGTACAGTAAATCCCTGTCCCTCACTGTGAATAACCAGTCCGTCCCTGGCACCCACTTTCCACTGGTGGCACCTAAACTAGGTCGTACCCATATAGACTTGTGGTTGTACGGTTAATGCTCAGTCTGGACAAACACAAGCATCGGTCCTCAATTGACTAGGGTGGAACATACACTTTACAAGATCTCATGCTTCCTGCACCAATCCAAACCAACCATCCACCCTAATCTAAATCAATTTCCACATTTTGTTTTATTTTTAAAGGATTAGTGGCAACTCCAATCACCACTAGACTTTAGAAACACAAGGGTATTACAATACTCATAATTTCCCATTTTGAAGATTTCAAAGGTATTAAATAGCGTGACTAAGCATTATACTACCATTCTATTATTCACAAATGATTATAATACTCTCATTAAAGAGCCAAAGGAAATCCTAAGGAGACAAGGGTACATGGCATTCAATTTCAACTGAGGGCATAACAAAATTGGGGTAACTAATACCTTAAGATTGAACTAATTTTGAATATAAATAGCAATGCACATAATTTAAAATAAGTAAAACATTTCAAAATCATAGGTTCAAGATGATCAAAGGAGACTTGCCTTCTTGCACGCTCTCGAGGTCTTCTTGCTGTGGAGTGGAGAGGTCTTCAACAACGTTGGATTCTACGCGAGAAAAGACAGAGCAACAAAAAAAATAAATACAAACAAAAATTCAAATAAATTCAAAAATTTAAATAGAGGCCATAGTTGGATATATCATGATTTTAGATGAATTTAGAAATTTGAATGGCTGAATTTGGAGTTAAAATGAGAAAGTTATGCTTATTTGAAAATCTCAGTTTGATTAAATCCAGAAATTAGGAAATTTCTGACAGGTGGGGCCCACTGGAAAATTTAAATTTTAATCTTTTATTTTTATTTCTGACAGGTGGGACCCACTGAACAGTGAGCCCACTGGCCCTGCCTCTGACACGTGGGACCCCATGGCTGTGGCCCAGGTGTCGGTGGGGAGGACTGACCCGCGGGGCCCAACTGTCAGTCGGCCCACAGACGAGAGCAGCTGACAGGCGGGGCCTGCATGTCAGCGCGCGATTAAAAGAAATGGCTCGACCTCAGCGTGCGGAGCCGGGGGCTCGAACGCGCGCCGAGGGAGCCAAGGGGGGTGGGGAAAGAGAAGCGCTGGTAACCAGTCGGGCGGGGAGGCGTTGCCTACCCATAAAGGGTAGGTAACCCTCTTGAGGTACCTGCTGGAGTGGGAGCCGGGCAGCAGCGACGGAGGCGACGGTGCCGGCGGTGAGAGGTGGCCGGGGAGGTTCGGTCGAGTTCCAAAACGCGTCCCTGGAGCGAAGGCGGTTCCGAAGGTGGGGTCGGCGAGGCTTGGGGACGAGCGGGGACGGCTGGCGACGAGGAAGCGGCGGAGACGGCTCGGGAGCTCCGGTGTGACGGCGCTCCAGCGACGGGGAGGGGTGGCCGAGGTGTTGGGGAGGATCGCACGGACGAGAGGAAGCTCGGGGTGGCGACGGTGGGCTATGGGGAAGACCGAGGTGACGGCGATTGCTCGCCGGAGCACTTACCGGGCGCACTCGGGGAGCTCTCGGTGCGGCGGTGCTCGGGGCTCGGAAAGAGAGGTGGAGAGCGGTGGGAGGTGGTGCGGCGAGGGGGAGGCCGATGGGGGTATTTATAGGGGCGAAGGGGGGGGGGGGGGCAGGGGAGCGGCAATCGCTCGCCGGTGCTGGCGGCCGGAAAAGGAAGGGAGAGGGGGAAAGAAGGAAAATAGAGGCCGGGGAAGGAAAGGAGGCGCGGGGTTGGGGGAATTTGGTCGCGGTGGCGCTCGGGGATTCCAAAACCAGAGGGAGAGGGAAAGGAAAGACCGGATCCGCGGGGGAATCGGTCGCCGGCGCAAAGAAGGAAAGAGGGGGAAGGAAAAGGAAGGAGGCGGCTCCGCGGGGACGAAGGGCCTGACAGGCGGGGCCGGGCGTCAGCGAGAGCGGGGGCGTGGGCGACTGACGGGCGGGGTCCGCGAGTCAGAGAGGAGAGAAGGGAGAAGAGAGCGGGCGACTCGGGCGGCTAGGATGGAGACTCGTGGCAGGGAAAGAAGATCGGCGGTGGATGCGCTTAAAGGAAAGAGAACGGACGGATGGGCCGCACGGGTGGCGTGGCGCACATCGGGCCGGCCAGGTGTCGGCACGGGGGAAGGGGAAGGTGGGCTGACGGGCTGGGCCCGTGAGGCAGCGAGGGAGAGGGGAGGCGCGGCCTGGATTGGCCGAGCGGCGACGTGGACGGATCTGGGCCGTCCACGCGTCGGCTGGAGGGAGGGGGAGTTGGAGTTTATTTTTATAATTTGATTTTGATTTTTATTTTCAGAAAAGGCTAGGAATTTATTTAGGCCTCAGAAAAATATGAAAATACCTCCAAAAAGTCCAGAAAAATTCACAGAAGCTTCTGGAGATATTTTGGACTTAATAAAATTATTTCCAACTACTGTTGGTATTTAATTTTCATACTTTAAAATACTTTTAAATTCTAAAAATAGGTTTTAAACTCCGAAAAATCCAGAAAATCAAATAAAAGCCAAGTAAAATCCAATTACTTTAAAATAATTAATTTGAATTTAAATTTTTCCAGAAAGCCAAATTTGGGATGTTACACTAGGCGCATAGGAGGGGAACATCCCGCACAACCTATGAGACCTGCCACAAGCGGGACAAGCTCATAGGGGTGAGATGATGGAAGGGGCGAGGTACTTTGAACAATTATTGTGATGGTTGGCTCAACTGCACGACTAAGGAATCGTGTGGGGCAACGAGTGAACTGTCTCTTGTGGGTTAAGTGTGCAAACTCTACAGAGTCAAAACTATTCGAATAGCCGTGCCCACAGTCAAGGGCGGACATGGGAACTTAACCAGATATAGTTCTATTTCAAAAACTTTGTGGGTAGAATTGAAAAGTGGAGGGCAGTGGAAAGCCCTGATTTCAATTGTCCTGGGGGTCATCCCAATGGTAAGTTAAGCGGTTATAACGCTGAAAGATGCTATATGGTGCGGATGCCATGTAACGGTGGATGGAATCTGGATCGCTATTATTATTGCATTCTCTTACACATTATATTTTTGGTCAAAACTGCTAGGTCTCAGAAAATTTCTATGTATTATATTTTAAATAATAATAATACTTCTCACAAAATAAAATATCAGGAAGAATAAATAGAGTCGTAAGAAAAGACGTTGGATGTTTGTGGTAAATACATAAAGATGTCGGTGGATTTACGTCGATCATAAAAAGGAAACGATAGTGTGGATTCTGAGAGAAATAAGTTAGCAGAGTCTAAATGAATAGATAGGCTAGATAGATGATTTGAATGATTTTTGGAGAATTATGGAGTGCAAAGGTAATTGCTGGATCGATTTTTGGGAGATATTGGTGATAATGGGATAATAGGATTTGATCGATTCCTAGATGAGTCAATTGAATTGTTGGGAGTTTGGAGATATGATAATTGGAGTATAAACTTGATCAATGATATTCTTGGTGGAGGTATACTAGTGGATTAATTAGAAATAGATAATGGAAAATAAGGTTGATTATTGTAAGAGCAAATTGTGGTTGTGGATCAATAGCAAAAGGAATAGGTTGATAGGAATTTTGGAATACAAAAGATATTGGTGGATTGTATAATTGATGATATTCGCTGTTTGGAGTTTTAGACATCACTCAATATAGAAAGTGTGTGTTCGGTGGATTAATCAAATGATATTAGATAGATGATGTCACTAGCTGTTTGGAGTTTTAGGTAACAATTGATCGGTGGATTATATAAATTATGATACTTGCTGTTTGGGGATTTAGGAAACAATTGATTGGTGAATTGTATAGTTGATGATATCCGCTGTTTGGAGTTTTAGACAGCAGTCAATAAATATAGTATATGATCGGTGGATTAATTAAATGATGGCATTCGCTGTTTGGAGTTTGAGACAGCAATCAATATAGAAAGTGTATGATTGGTGGATTGTATAAATGATGTCACTCGCTGTTTGGAGTCTTAGACAACAATCAATTTGGAAAGAGTATATTCAGTGGATTAAGTAATGATGACAGCCGCTGTTTGGAGTCTTAGACAACAATCAGTAAGGAAAAAGGGTGTCTTTGGTGGATTAAGTCAATTATGGCAATCGCCGTGTGGAGTTTAGGTAGAATTAATAACTCTATGATTTAAAAATAATAATGCTTCTAAAAGCGATTTTTGGCAAATAAAATAACCCGAGCCTCTCCTTTGATAAGCTATGCATACTATTTATTTGCATCCTGTGTATTGGCTCACGGAGCACGGTGGTTAGTGTGCTCACACTCGCTCTCATAACAAATCCAGAAGCAGGAATCGGATCGCTACGTTTCAGCAATACTTTTGGTTATGATGGAGAAGAAGATGAAGTCAACAAGGGCTAGGTCACGAACCTCCAGTTGGCTGCCTGTGGGCATGTCCTGAAGGTCCCACCTGTGTGCTTCGTTCTTCCGCTACTGCAATTTATTGAATTCGGCCTAATCGGCCCATGAGTAAGTCTACTATTGTATATGAGAGACCATGTGGAGGTCATCCCGTGTGTGTGATGAGTAATTGACATCGGTTTAGGAAAAGTCGAGTTTGATTTGGCTGGTTCGGACCATGTCGTTGCGTGGTGCAATAGACTCGGTCGGACTTGGTCAAACCTGGTCAAAGGGTTTAGATTGCATATTATGTCGACTTGTCAGGTTTGGGCTATTTAATTAATGCATTTATGCTTTCATGTATCGAGCGGTGCTATTTGATGTGTTTCTTATCTGTGTTGGCTGCAGGACGTCGAGGCGGAGTCGTGGCGAGACACGAGGTGACCAGACTAGACACGGGCGGTGTCGAGGTCAGAACGGTCGAGATATGTCGAAGACGGCGTGAACTTGAGGTGGTTGTGAGTCGTGGACGACAAGGAGCGCGGAAGCTTCCCGGAAGGTGCAGGAGGGGCGAAATGGTAATTTCACGAGGCTGCACAAGCGGGAGCGGGTTCCGTTGGATTTAGCGGGCGTAACGGGGCGGAGACCCATTAGCCAAGGGCTATAAATAGATGTTGGTGGCTGCATGCCCACTTATGCACTCCAAGGGTTTCTAGGGTTTGCTTTAGTCAAAATGAGCTTTAGAAGTTTGTTTTGGCTTTAGTCTTTAGTTGGTGAGGCTTTGGTAGTGGAGAGTAGTTGAAGAGGGCAGATGTTCTGTCTCCTTCGATGTGTTCCTGAGTGAGTCTTCTCCCAAGCATGTAGTGTGGGTGTGTTCTTGAGTTGGGGAGAGGTTGGAGATGGATTGAGAGTCTTGTAATCATTCCTCTTGTATCAATCATGTATCTCCTTTCCTCTTGTTCAGTATGAAATGGAGTTGGTTTCAGTTCTTGTCTCTCTGTTGATTTTTCCTTCGATGCTCTCCATGTGTGATTTCTGAGTTTTTGAGTTTTTGCTCGGTTCTTGCTGGGGAGTGCCAAAATGGGTTGCTCCGTGATGGGATAGTACCTCAAGGTCATTTGATCGAGTTTTCCCAAGAGCAAATCAAGTCTAATCCCAGATTTGAGTATTTGACATCCTCTGTTCTTCATTTTCTTCCCTAGGGTTTGAGGTGGATTTTTATTCACTTCATGAGATGGCATGCGATTTGGTCTCTCAGATGCTTATATCATTGCTAAGGTATTTGCAAAAGATCAGGATCAAAGGACTTGGGATTGATGAGTAATTTGGATTTTGGTTCAGTTTGTGCAAAAGTTTCAGATTTTGTCATAATATGAAATTCTTGCTCTTTGGTTGAAATCCTTGGCATTTGGGGTCCCTTCTGCTATTTGGTTTTTAGCCTCAATCTCTTGACCAGAGGAGAGGAGGTAATTTCCTTCAATTCTCTTGTTTTAAGGTGGTCTGAAGTTTTACTGCAGAGAAGCTATTTTCGGTTGATTTCAGTTTATGCTCAGCTGCTGCACTCTTCTCCATTTTGTGTCTTTCTCGGTGGAGCCTTGCTGCAGCAACAGCAGTTTTCAGTGCACTTCTCTGTATTCTCTGAAAAGTCTTTGTCTCGGCTGTGATTTCTCTTCCTTGCTGCAGGTACTGCATTTTGGTTTTGGGTGCAGTTTAGTGTGTCTCTTGGCTGCAGTTTGCAGTCCATATTTTACTGTTTCAGCCTTTTTAGGTGTGCAGTTTCAGCTGCATTTTCAGCCCTCTGTCCAGCCAAGAGCTTGCTGTTCAGTCCTTCCTTTTGCTACAGTTTTAATGTGTTTTGATTGCTGAAAGCTTGCTATTTTTGCTGCCGCTTTGAACTCTCTTTTCTGCATGCTGTTTGGCTATTTTAGATAACCTTGAAATCTGTATTTTCAGCAACAACAAAACTGCATTTTCTTGCATTCAGTCTCTCTGTTTTGGCTCGAGTTGGTAGCATATGATCTTCTTAGTTTTTGGGCAAATTAGTAGCTATCAGTGAGCAGTTTTCATGCACTTTGCAGCTTGCCTTCGAGCAAGATTTTCGATCTCTACTTGGTGGAAAACAAGTTCTCAAGATCAATCAAATTCCCAGTTGTGTTTTTAGTCCGGTTCTTCAGTGAAGTCACTTTCAGTTTGATCTTGGTTTTCTAGTGAGTATTTTCACTTCTTGCTTCATAGCTTTCGTAGCAATTGGAGAAGAAGTATGTGGATACTTCGGGGCAATTTTTAAAGGCACCATTCACCCCCCCTCTGTTGCCATTTCGGCATGATGGGTCCTCTGGGTAAGTAAGGAGAGAGTGTCGGGAGGGCAAAGTTTCGAGTCCTGATCCTTAGCGATTTGTCACTTGCTTTGGTAGATTTGATTGGGTTTGCAGCAAACGGGGAGAGAGGGAATAGCATGAGGTAAGAATTGAGTCGTGGGAATAAGGTGATCTAACCCATGCAAATTTTTAAAAGAGTGCTCCCATGGAGCTGGGGTGGTACAAAATCACACAAACATTCAAAACAAACTTTTCCCATGACTGCGAAATAGGATGCCCAAGGGCAAGAAGGCAGTGCACAGGGTACAAATAGAATCTTGCAACAATACATCGTCTACTAGGGAGCACACATAAGAGGCCGCAAGGTCCATACACACAGTCCGTTTAAAACGAGACCACTTTATCTTCACGACCATGTTCAACGTTCCTAACCTTAAATTTTTGGAGTAAAGGTACGAGAAGAGGATCAAAATTCTCCTTTTGAAATCAATAGAAAGAAGAGGGAAGTATTCGGGGGTAATTTGATTGATATCAGCACTCTCTCGGGGTTATCATTTGGAATTCAGGGTAAGGGGGCTTTAGAAGTAAAAATGGCTAAGGCAGCATATAGATGAGGGGGAATCATCTAAGAGAGATGAGGATGAGCAATACAACCTATATTTTTGGAAATAGTATTTTAAAGAAATAATTCTAGTCATGAAGCTAACGGCCAAGCTAACTAGGTCACGACCTGCAGTCGATATGCTCTGATACCATCGCTGTAAGAGCCCAGATATTACAATCCGGAATCCTCTGTGATTTCACCACACTATTCCTTGGATCAGTAGATAGTGCTCACAGATTACAGTTCTGAATATCAAAGTACATATCATGCGGAAGCGGAAATATAATAGTATACTTACCCACGGACCGATTGGGCCGAAATCAACAAAATGCAGCAGCGGAAACGAAGCACACAGGTGGACCCTCAGGACATGTCCACAGGCAGCCAACTGGAGGTTCGCAACCTAGCCCTTGTTGACTTCATCTTCTTCTCCATCATAACCAAAAGTATTGCTGAAGTGTAGTGATCTGATTCCTACCTCTGGATTTGTTATGAGAGCGAGTGTGAGCACACTAACCACCGTGCTCCGCGAGCCAATACACAGAATGCAAATAAATAGTATGCATGGCTTATCAAAGGAGAGGCTCGGGTTATTTTAGTTGCCAAAAATTGCTTTTAGCAGCATTATTATTATTTAGTCATAGTATTACTGTTAGTACCTAGACTCCACACAATGATTGCCATAATTGACTTGATCCACCGAAAACACACTTTCTTTATTGACTGCTGTCTAAGACTCCGCACAGCGAGTGACATATTTAATTAATCCACCGAACATACGCTTACTATATTGAGTGCTGTCTAAAACTCCAAATAGCGAATAACATCAATTATACAATCCACCAAGCAATTGCTTCCTAAATCCCCAACAGCGAGTATCATAATTTATATAATCCATCGATCAATTGCTGCCTAAAACTCCAAACAGCTAGTGACATCATTTATCTAATATCATTTAATTAATCCACCAAACACACACTTTCTATATTGAGTGCTGTCTAAAACTCCAAACAGCGAATATCATCAATTATACAATCCACCAATATCTTTTGTATTCCAAATTTCTAACAATTCAATCCTTTTGTTATTGATCCACAACCATAATTTGCTCTTCCAATAATCAACCTTATTTTACATTATCTATCCCTACTTAACTCACTAGTATACGTCCACCAAAATATCATTGATCAAGCCTACGATTCACGAGTATTCATCCACCAAGAATATCATTATCAAGTTTATACTCCAATAATTGTTATCATGCCTCCAATTTCCCAATAAATCAATTCATCCATCTAGTAATTGATCAAAGCCTATTAATCTAATTATCGCCAACAACTCCCAAGAATTAATCCAGCAATTACCTTTGCACTCCCTAAATCTCCAAAATCATTTAAATCATCTATCTAGTCTATATAGTCATTTAGGCTCCACCAATTTATCTCTCCCAGAATCCACACTATCGTTTCCTATGTATGACTGACATGAATCCACCAAAATCTTTATGTGTTTACAACAAACATCCATTTATTCCTACCACATTTTATTTTGTAAGAATAGATGTGTCATTATTTGAAATACAATACATAAATTTTCCCGAGACCTAGCAGTTTTGAACAAAAACATAATGTGTATAGAAATGCAATAATAATAGCGATCCAGATTCCATCCACCGTTACATGGCATCCGCACCATATGCTAACACTTCAGCGTTATAACCGCTTACATTACCACTGGGACGACACCCAGGACAACTCAAATCAGGGTTTTCCACTGCCCTTCCACTTTTCCAATCCCACCCATAAAGCATTTTGAAATAAAACTATATCTAGTTAAGTTCCCATGTCCGCCCTTGACCGTGGGCACGGCTATTCGAATAGTTTTGACTCTGCAGAGTTTGTACATGTTGTGGCTACGGGCCAAACAGAGAGAGATGGTAGTGGAGAGTGATGAAGATGAGTCTAATGGCCTGCCTCCTCCCCATGGCCTGTATTCATATATATATACACATGAGGAGTGCTTTTACAGTTATACCCTTACATCTGGTTATCCCCTCTGGGGGCAGTTATGTCATTACACATGGCCTATTCAGGGCCTTACAATCTCCTACCAGGCCTGCTGGGTTTAGGTGGGGGCCATCCCTACGACAGGAGCCTCTCATGGTAAAGGGCTTCACGGGGCCGAAGCCATGTTGCCGAGTCCTTTGGCCCCCTCCGTCCCCGCGGCCTGTGAACTTTTCCAAACTTGACCCGGGGCTGCTCTGTAGCCGAAGCAGACGCGCGCGCTCCGTCCCTCACCCTTCGAATGGGCGGCGGCGGAGGTGGCCCTAGCCGAGGTAGACGCACGCCGGGGGCGTTGCACTGGCACAGGTCAGCGGAGCGGGCCCCTGAGCCGCCGCATGAGCCTTAAGCGATAAGGGGCGTGCTGCAACGCTCGGACTTCCGGCCGTCCACGTGGTGCAGCGTGCTTGGCGCGGTGCGGGCGTTGAGGCGTCGTGACCATTAATATGGCGGCGGACTCCCGGCAGTTGGACTTCTGCCGATTGGCCTTCCGCCGGTTGGCTCCCCTGCTGATGGGGTATATATATGGCGCTGGTGCGGCGTTGCTCCTGCGTATATTGTGATAGAAGCTGTTCCCCTAAAATGGGCCACTGCCGTGCATCAACATTCCTGGGTGACGCTGAGCGGCTTGGGGAATGTTGATGCACAGAAGGAGGTCCATTTTTCTTGGGAGCTTGATCAGCGCCGGCTATCGACAGCCAGCCGCGCTTCCTGCCCCCGCACCGCGCTTCCGCAGGCGACAGCAAGGTCTGCCCTGTTTTTCTTAACAGGCCTACCTACAGTCGGTGTTCCTGATGGAGCCCGCCGGCATTACCTTTTATGTTGATGCACTGTAGGTGGCCTGTTAAGGAAAACGAGGCAGATTTTGCAGGACAAGACCTCCGCCTTTGCGGCGCCCCGCCGAAGTGGACGCGCGCGCTCCGTCCGCTACCCTTCATATGGGTGGCAGCGGAGCTGGCGCCCAGCCGAAGTAGACGCGCGCGCTCCGTCCCCTACCCTCCGAACGGGTGGCAGCGGAGCTGGCGCCTAGCCGAAGTAGACGCGCGCGCTCCGTCCCCTACCCTCCGAACGGGTGGCAGCGGAGCTGGCGCCTAGCCGAAGTAGACGCGCGCGCTCCGTCCCCTACCCTCCGAACGGGTGGCAGCCGAGCTGGCGCCTAGCCGAAGTAGACGCGCGCGCTCCGTGCCCTACCCATCCAACGGGTGGCAGCGGAGCTGGCGCCTAGCCGAAGTAGACGCGCGCGCTCCGTCCCCTACCCTTCGAACGGGTGGCAGCGGAGCTGGCGCTCAGCCGAAGTAGACGCGCGCGCTCCGTCCCCTACCCTTCGAACGGGTGGCAGCGGAGCTGGCGCTCAGCCGAAGTAGACGCGCGCGCTCCGTCCCCTACCCTTCGAACGGGTGGCAGTGGAGCTGGCGCCTAACCGAAGTAGACGCACGCGCTCTGTCCCCTACCCTTCGAACGGGTGGCAGCGAAGCTGGCGCTCAGCCGAAGTAGACGCGCGCGCTCCGTTCTCTACCCTCCGAACGGGTGGCAGCGGAGCTGGCGCCTAGCCGAAGTAGACGCGCGCGCTCCGTCCCCTACCCTCCGAACGGGTGGCAGCGGAGCTGGCGCCTAGCCGAAGTAGACGCGCGCGCTCCGTCCCCTACCCTCCGAACGGGTGGCAGCGGAGCTGGCGCTTAGCCGAAGTAGACGCGCGCGCTCCGTTCCCTACCCTTCCAACGGGTGGCAGCGGAGCTGGCGCCTAGCCGAAGTAGACGCGCGCGCTCCGTCCCCTACCCTTCGAACGGGTGGCAGCGGAGCTGGCGCTCAGCCGAAGTAGACGCGCGCGCTCCGTCCCCTACCCTTCGAACGGGTGGCAGTGGAGCTGGCGCCTAGCCGAAGTAGACGCGCGCGCTCCGTCCCCTACCCTTCAAACGGGTGGCAGCGGAGCTGGCGCCGAGCCGAAGTAGACGCGCGCGCTCCGTCCCCTACCCTTCGAACGGGTGGCAGCGAAGCTAGCGCTCAGCCGAAGTAGACGCGCGCGCTCTATCCCCTACCCTCCGAACGGGTGGCAGCGGAGCTGGCGCCTAGCCGAAGTAGACGCGCGCGCTCCGTCCCCTACCCTCCGAACGGGTGGCAGCGGAGCTGGCGCCTAGCCGAAGTAGACGCGCGCGCTCCGTGCCCTACCCTTCCAACAGGTGGCAGCGGAGCTGGCGCCTAGCCGAAGTAGACGCGCGCGCTCCGTCCCCTACCCTTCGAACGGGTGGCAGCGGACCTTCGGGCTGGAGCTGGCGCAGCTGACTCCGAACGCCGTGGCCCGGCTCGCGGTGTACAGCTGGGCCTTGCGCTCGGGGGCGTGTTGGCCCAGTGCCTCGTTGTTCGCCTATCTTCACGAGGCACGATGCCAGCCTAAGGACCGGAAGGACGGGACGCTGTCGAGCTTTGGTAGCGTCACTTTTATTCTTCGTCCGTCGTGCAAGAAGCTCTTCCCTGCGAACTCAACTTGCGGGAAGTGGGAGTCTTACTGGATGAAGCGGTGGTTCTACCACCGTGTGGAGAGCAGGAGCGGCCTTGAGTGCACAGGCCGACCGATCGCGTTCAAGCCCTCGTCCGGCCGAACGCTCGATGATGAGGACAAGCGGAGGGTCCAGCGGCTCGTAGGCGTGGCCGCCCGCCTCAACATGCGTGACCTCGCCGAAGAGTACGTGATGTACGGCGTGGCACCGCTTGCCCGCGACTGGCGTCTTGCCGCCGAGAAGCGTCGAGACGACAATGTTTCGCCATGGGTCTGCTCGCTGCTGGCGCCCCCCGGTCTTCGTAAGCCTCGATCGCGTCCCTCCTTTGTTCACGCGAAACGCGTTATATGCTGTAGGATCGTCGATAGCAATCAGAGGGGGGTGAATGATTGTAGCGCCTAGCGAAAGCGTTTCTTAAAATTTATTATTATTATTAGACCTGCAAATCACAGAAGCACACACAAAAGCAAAAGACAGCAAAAAAAATAATGATAATCTTCAGTCGTTTGATCACAGCAAAAACCGAGACACACGAAACTATAATCATGTAGTATCCAACCTCCTAATTACCACTCTCCTAATTATGTCTAATCACAAGAAGACAATATGGCAAATTTAATCATAGTTCTCAGCTAGAACATTGCATGCTAGTTAAATTATTAGTTAAACTTGATTAGATGTTGCTGACAATAAATCAATAAAAAAGTGAAACTGGCTTTCACGTGCAGTCACTTCTTGACTACTTCTCTCTCAAGTATATAATAAAGTAATGCAAAGTTTGTACTTGAGAACACCAACTAAAATACCTGATCACGCATGGAATAAAATAAGATGACCGCTGCCGCTGCTGATTCACTCGTGAAAACCTGCTGGTTGATCTCGTGGAGCACGGCACCTCACGCATGCAGTATCGGCGACCGAGGGCGGAAAAACTCGCACGTAACCGGAGGCACAAAAGAAGCCGACCATGAAAAAGCTGTCGCCTGCGAAACAAATCGCTGCTACAATGTTTCTGCCCAAACAGAACTTGTTCCCCCAAAAGCCGTACCGCTATTCGGCCAGCCCTCCACCTTTTATTACGAGAGTGAGTCCGTTTTTGTTTACAAATCGGTCAGACCTCCGATACGAAAAACAATGTCGCCTCCGAAACCAACTAAAACTCAGCTCTTAATTCTAATAGCACTCATCTAACTGAACCTATTTTTTATCTTAACCAGACTTTTAGCCTATTACTATTCAAGGGACCCGTAACCCTTCCTAACACGGGTTTTCACACTCTGATTTTTCAACTCATCGCGCGTCGAAGCCTCCAGGACCGCACCTCCTGTATCTTCTCCACGCATCATCCACCTTTGATCTCCATGTGCTCCAGCGTGAGCCCAACCACCTCGTGACATCTTCGACCGCCCGGACCTCAGATTTCCCCCTCCTAGTCCCGGTCTTCCTCGTCACCGACCATGGCCGTCTCCACACCCAACCTGCACATGCAAAGACCAAAGAACGTTTTCCCGACACAAGTTCTCACCAACTTGACCGATATTAGTCCACACGCACACGCACACGCCTTGAATAACAATACTAAGCAATGTTGTCAATTATTCATCATCACAAAAATACTAAACCTAACCACATGGTCTAACAATCTCCCCCTTGATGAATACATTGACAACACCTCAAGAATGTATGATGAAATAGCTTCAAACAGATATAAGCGAAATACTGAAGCCGAAAAAGCATTTCAAGCCACAAGACTCAAATCTCTCCCCCTCAACACAAGAGAGCAAATTTCTCCAAAGTCTCACAAAACACGCCAAATCTCTCCCCCTTTGGCAATGTAATCATCAAGAACTTTCAAAGAAAACCTATTCTAAAAAGAAGCAATGAGAATAAAAATCTAGAAGCTTTGTAGATTATCCAAGTCACTTTGAATTGATTTAGTAATTTAACCAAGCCATATTTTTGAGTAGAGCTATCTAGATCATATAAAGTCATATATCATATAGCAATATCAAAACAAAGTTTTCAATATGATTAGGCGATTTATATCAATGACAGGCATCTCAACAATGACCAAACCAATTATAGAGAGCACAATGAGATATCACAATAAAAAGTCAAAACCTAAAAGTGAAGCAAATTTTAACTCTAGACGGGCTAGCAGTCTCATGTAACAACTTATTGCTCCACACTCAATTTTTAGGCATGTGGCATGCTTGTAGCATACTTCTTTTTCATAATGACATATTTTTTTTTGATGGTGGCATGCTTGAAGCATACTTCTTTTCATTTTGCGCATTTTTGTGCCTTTTTTGGTTTACCATGGCATGCTTGAAGCATACATCTTTTCAATTTTTTCTTTATATACTCTCTTTTTTTAATAACATGCCAAATTGAGTGATCATAAGAATTGGAACATGAAACATGCGAGCCTCATAACCAAGAGTTAAAATAAGACTCACAATCAAGCTAATCCTTTTCGATGAACCTCGCAAAGTAATAAATATAATTAATCTAGTCAAAGTATTCCGCCATGTCATACTTTTAATTCAAATGTAGCAATTTAATTATCAACAGTCCTGATCAAAGCTACACAACATATGAATAGATATGATAAAGAGAGCTCTACTACTCAATTGATTTCAATGACTTGGATTTGATGAGTTATTTGATAAGGATAATAAACAAAGCTCCCAATATTTTTAAACAACAAGCTCCCCCTCAGAATAATACTATAAGATGTAATACTCCCAACTCACTTCGCAATTGAGGAAAACGAGAAGTATCAAACGATTTCATGTGCAAATTAGCAACTTAAGAATTTAACACGATGTAAGACAACATCACCTATTCCACATGATCTTTCAAAAAGTGAAATCTCTTGCAAACCATCAAAAGAGTGAAGAACCATCAAGTGTTCCAATCAAGCGATGATGAAAAAAAACCGGAACCCAATTTAGCTCATGTTCTCCATCCTTGTCAGCTGTTCTTACATGACAGGAAACATCGGTCTCACAGTATTGGGGTTAGTAAAATAAGATTTAGGAATCCAGTACTGTGACACACGACGAATAGGAGCAACAAAGCTAGAACCAAAATCACGTGCATGTGGATGATTAGAATGCCGAAAAGAACGTGGATCATTTGAATTAAATCTCAATCTAGCATGTGAAGCAGATTTAAAGCCATCATGAAAGTTCTCAAAAATCATAGCTTTCACATTAGTTCTAGGAACAAAAGACATTGCATGTTTTTGTCTCAAAGCATTCAATCTTTCCTTTCTCTCTTTCTTGACACGTCTAAAACAAAATTCATTCAAGTGTCCATCATTCTGAAAAATTTAAATTCAAATTAATTATTTTAAAGTATTTGAGTTTTATTTGGATTTGCCCTGAATTTCTGTTTTGAAAAAAGCTAGATTTGAAAAGTATTTTAAGTAAAGCCTAAAATTATTATTAAATAAAAAGATATTTTGAATTTCTATAAAAATCCTAATTCAAATTAATTATTTGGAGTTATTTGGCTTTTATTTGGTTTCCTGGATTTTCTGGAGTTTAAAACATATTTTTGAAAATTAAAAAGTAATTTAAAGTATGAAAATTAAATACCAAAAGTAGTTGGAAATAATTTTATTAAGTCCAAAACTTATCCAGGAACTTCTGTGAATTTTCTGGAATTTTTGGAATTTATTTCATATTTTTCTGAGCTTTATTGAATTTTCGGGCCATTTCTGAAAATCTGGAAATTAAAAATAAAAATCAAATCCCTCTCCCCTCCCCTCAGGCCGCCACGTGGACGGCCTGGATCTCGCCACGTCGCCCCCTCGGCCATCCGCTCCGTCCCGCCTACCCCTCCCCGATGGCCGCCACGTCGCCCCTCACTCCCATCCACCCGTCCGCCCCGCCCTCATCCTCCACCGCCCAATCTCCATCAGACGCACGCGCGCCCCCGCTCCCTACTCTCTCTCTCCCCGCGCCCCCGGCCCACCTGTCGGCGCGCCTCCCCTCCGCCTCCGTCTCTCTGCCCGCCTGGCCCCGCCCGTCAGCCGCCCCGCCTCCCTCTCTCGCTGAACGCCCGGCCCCGCCTGTCAGCTTCGTCCCCGTCCGTGCGCCGTCTCCCTCTTCCCGCTCGGCCGCGCCATCCCCGCCGCCCCTCGCCCCTCGGGTCTCCTTTCCTTTCCCGCCGCCCGTGCGACCCGCGCCCTTTCCTTCTTCTCCCTCCCCGATTCCCTTCCTTCTACGGCGCCGCTTTCCCCTTTTTCTCCCCGCAATCGCCGCCACCTCTCCGCCATCTCCGGTGAGGGATCCCGCTCTCCTCCCTCACTCCGGCCCCTATAAAAGCCCCTCCCCGGCTCCGTTTCTCCTCGCCCCACCTCGCTCCACCTCCTTCTCCCTCTCCCGAGCTCCCCTTCGCCCTCGCGCCGTGCGCCCTCGCCTCCGCCGCCGCCCGGACTTCGGCGAGCAATTGCGCCCGGCCCGACCCCTCTCGCGCCCGGAAGACTCCGCCCCGAGCTCCCCCGCGTCGACCCCGACATCCTCCACCCCTCGGCCGCGCCTCCCCGCCACCGGAGACCCCTCGCCACCGACGCCCGAGCCACGCCGCCGCCTCTCCTCGCCGCCGGCGCAACCCCGGCCCCCTCTGGTAAAATGCCGGCCACCCCTGAGCTCCCCGTCGCCCCCTCTCCCTCCTCGGCCCCTCGTCGCCGGCAGCCGTGCAGCCGTTCGCCGGCGAGCGCGCCGCCCCCGAGCACCCTCCGGCCGGCCTCCCACGTCGGCTTTCCCCGTGCCTACGTGGCGGCTGACCTGGCGCCACGTCCCGGCCACCTCGGCGCGTCCCGCCCCCGTCAGCGCCACCTCAACCCCCGCCACCTCACCGCCTCCCTTCACCCGTGGACTCGGTCCACATGGACCGAGGTCCACCTGTCAGCCGGCCCACCTCAGGGCTGAGGTCATGTTGACGCCATAAATCCATATTTCCCGTCGAAAAATAATTCAGCCGAAAATAAAAACCCTGCTGACGCAATAAATCAGATTTTCCTTTAGGAAAATAATTCCAGAAATTCTCCTTTTTCTTTTTCTCTGGATTTAAACTTCCCGGAGCCTGTTCTCCTTCGTCTTAACTCCGTTTGAGCCCATTCAAATTTCTAAATTCATCAAAAATTCCAAACTATCCATTTCTTCCATTTTTTCAAACATTTGAAATTTATTTGATATTTCAAATATTTAAATTTCAAATTCCAATGCCTAGTTTAATTTCAAAGCCTCAGTTCCATTCCAAATTTCCTGTGCACTTTCAAAATTCAAAATCAAATCTTGCCAAATCTCCATAAAATCCATTCTAATTTCCTTGGTCCCAATATTGTCCCAGAAATTTCTTTTCCCAACCGATCTTCCAGATATTCGTTCTCCCTCGTGTGAACCCCAAATCCGCTGAATCTTTCTCCTAAATTCATCTAAGATCATAATATATCCAAATATGGCCTCTATTTGAATTTTTGAGTTTAGTTGAATTTTGTTTGTATTTATTTGCTTTGTTTGCTTCGTCTTTTCTCGCGTAGATTCCAACGTTGTCGACGATCTCTCCACCCAACAGCAAGAAGACCCAGAGATCCTGCAGGAAGGCAAGTCTCCTTTGATCATCTTGAACCTATGATTTCGAAATGTTTTAATTATTTTAAATTATGTGTATTGCTATTTACATAAAATGATAATTCAAATCTTAAGGCATTAGTTATATCCAACCTTGTTATGCCCTCACTTGAAGTTGATTGCCATGTACCTTTGCAACCCTAGAAATTCCTTTGACTCATTAATGAGAGTAATATATTTAATTGTTGGTATTAGAATGGTAGTACAATGCTTAGCCATGCTATTGAATACCTCATGAATCTTGCAAATGGGAAATTATGAATTATTGTAATGCCCTTGTGTTTATAAATTTAGTGGTAATTGGAGTTACCACTGTTTTTTTTAAATAAAATAAAATGTGAAAGTTGGTTTAGATTAGGGTGGATGGTTGGTTTGGGTTGGTGCAGGAAGCACGAGATCTTGTTAAGTGTATGTTCCACCCTAGTCAATTAAGGACCGACGCTTGTGTTTGTCCAGACTGAGCATTAACCGTACAGCCACAAGTCTATATGGGTACGACCTAGTCGACTAACTTATGATAGTCTAGTTTAGGTGCCACCAGTGGAAAGTGGATGCCAGGGATGGACTGGTTATTCACAGTGAGGGACAGGGATTTACTGTACTCATATGGCGCAAGAGGGGGCTTCGGTTCGGGCAGTTAGCCTACCTGCGGTGAAACCTCAGCGGGTGGTATCTAGCTAGATTAGAGTAAGGTAAAGGCTTTGTGATATTTTATCTGGGTCTCATGCCAAAGGAAGCGTGTTGACCTTTAGGATAATTTATCTCTTGCGGGTAAAGTTGTACAACCTCTGCAGAGTGTAAAACTATTCGAATAGCCGTGCCCACGGTCAAGGGCGGGCAAGGAATGCATTCACATGGTAGATTTCTGGCTTTGGTTTTAAAATCAAAAGTTTGGTATTCCGAGAGTGGAGGGAACTCTCGGAAGGGAATCCTGGCGGATGGAGCCAGAGAGGGTGGATGGAACCCGCAGTTTAAAACTTGACCAATGGTAATTGGTTAGCTAGTGTTGGTAGTTGGAACCTTCACTAGAAAGTTAATTCTGTTAAAACATTTACTTCATTAAATTGATGCCTTCGAAATTACTTAATGGTATTTGAAATAAAATATTGCTTTGTGCAAAAGAACCATATAGCCTTCCTTTGTCAAGCCTTGCATCTATGCATTTTTCCCAAGACTTGCGGAGTACTTTATGTACTCACATGCTACACTCAAAAATAATAACCAGAGGAGTACGAAGCTC
This sequence comes from Dendrocalamus latiflorus, assembly GCA_017311315.1. NCBI lineage: Eukaryota > Viridiplantae > Streptophyta > Magnoliopsida > Poales > Poaceae > Dendrocalamus > Dendrocalamus latiflorus. The sequence continues at coordinate 883,122 of CM029625.1, read as the reverse complement.
AAGAAGGCGACTACGACTTCTTCGCGGGTGGATTCGACGAAGGATTCCTGGAGTACTAGGTCGCGCTTCCCCAGTCAATTGCCTGTGGCGTATTGATGGGTCTTCACCGAGTTTATCTTTTGCTTCCGCTGTGTTTCGTGTGTGAGTGGTCTTGAAACCTCAATTGTAATAATGAGACCTTTCGGTCTGTACTCTTTAATATTGTAATAAAGCGTTGCTGGTTATGTATTCATTTCTGTTTAACTGTGTGCACTAGCTTTGATCTGGGACTAGTGCAGTAATACACAGAGGGTCCGGGTTCGGAAATCCGGGGTCCCGACAGCTTGCTAAGTCTTTCCCTTCTGCAGACACTTGTGCTGGGGCAGGCCCTGCAAACGGCCTATACTCGTGGCCGAAAGACGCTCGAGGATAGGCTGTGGGCCGCCGAGGAGGAGCTGCGCGAAGCCTCTGGAGCCCGCTCTGCCCAGGACACCCGCATCCGCCAGCTAGAAGCGGAATGCGCCGAAGCGGCAACTGCTGAACAGAGGTTTGCGGCGGAGCGGGACGGGCTCCTGGAACAGGTCGCCTCGCTAAAGAAGGAAAAAGGCGAGCTTGCCCTGACTCTAGCGGAGCGTAACCAGACGCTTGGCGACGCCTCGGTGGTTGCGTGGGACGCCATGCAAGCGCTGGAGAGCCATCTTCAAGGGCTGGTAACTGAGGTGCCGGACCGCGCCTTTGGCCCGGAGGAGCTGTCTCGGACCCTCCGCTGGGTCGGAGATGCCGCCAACGTCGCGCGCGACGCCGCTACGACCTTTGGCACCCACTGCACGTACACATCGGCATGCTTGGTGTGCGCGCTCCTGCAGCACCGCGGTTGTACGCACGTCGCCGGGCTAGATGACCCCCGGCTGGAGATGCCTGGCGATGTCGGAGTAATGTCCGGCGCCGTCCGCTCCGCTCGCCTTGCCCTCGGGCCTTTCTTCGACCGGATCTGGGCTTACATCGGGGCGGATGCTGCACGGGTCGAGCTCCGGAAGTCGCTCTACGGGATGGGGAGCCTCGGCCAATTTCTGGACGGGGTCCCTCGATGCGACGAGGGCAGCGCTGGGTCCTCCGAAGGCGCCGGGAACCCGCAGGTCTGACGCCGTGGTGTCTAGGTGTAGGCGTGTGTTGTACTGCTCCCTCTTTTTGCGAATGGAGTACACACTTGCTGCATGCATTCTGACTTTCGCCTATGTCCCGGGCAGCTTCCTTGCTGGGGTCGGCTTCTTGCGGCCGACCTTTCAACCCGACGACGCCTTCGACGCTGGCGAAGGGCCGAAGAGTCGCTGAACTTTTGGGCGGGCCGACCTTCTTCGAGCGAGGCCCCAGCTTTAGCGTGTGTTAAGGACGAACCCGCGGGATAGCGGCTTAGAGCGGCAAGGATGTTGTCGGACCTTTGTGCTTGTGTGATTTTTCCAGTATGTAGATTTTCTGGCCTTTTGGGATATGCGCTGTGTGTTGATGCCACTGCGGGTTCGCCGGTACGCCACATGCTGCGCGGGGACGGGATCTCCGCGCTCGACTCGCACCGTTAGCGACGTAGTTGCGCAAGGGTTCCGTAAAACGGCGCTTGCGGGGGTAGTCCTTGACGCCTCACCTTTTTACAGTCCATAGACTGGTGTGTGCGGAGGCGGACCTCCGCACTTTGCCTTTTTATAGTCTGTAGACTGGTGTGGGCGGAGGCGGACCTCAACGCTTCGCCTTTTTATTTAGAGTCCGTGGACTAGTGCGTGCGGAGGCGGACCTCGACGCTACGACTTCCTTTATAGTCCGGAGACTCGCGCGTGCGGAGGCAGGCCTCGACGCTACGTCTTATTTAGAGTTCGTGGACTAGTGCGTGCGGAGGCAAACCTCGACGCTACGACTTCCTTTATAGTCCGGAGACTCGCGCGTGCGGAGGCAGACCTCGACGCTACGTCTTATTTAGAGTCCGTGGACTAGTGCGTGCGGAGGCGGACCTCGACGCTACGACTTCCTTTATAGTCCAGAGACTCACGCGTGCGGAGGCAGACCTCCACGCTACGTCTTATTTAGAGTCCGTGGACTAGTGCGTGCGGAGGCGGACCTCGACGCTACGACTTCCTTTATAGTCCGGTGACTCGCGCGTGCGGAGGCAGACCTCGACGCTACGTCTTATTTAGAGTCCGTGGACTAGTGCGTGCGGAGGCGGACCTCGACGCTACGACTTCCTTTATAGTCCGGAGAATCGCGCGTGCGGAGGCAGACCTCGACGCTACGTCTTATTTAGAGTCCGTGGACTAGTGCGTGCGGAGGCGAACCTCGATGCTACGACTTCCTTTATAGTCCGGAGACTCGCGCGTGCGGAGGCAGACCTCGACGCTACGTCTTATTTAGAGTCCGTGGACTAGTGCGTGCGGAGGCGGACCTCGACGCTACAACTTCCTTTATAGTCCGGAGACTGGTGCCCGCGAGGGCGTCCCCCCGTTGCGTCTTTTGTTTATACTCAGGCCCGTCACCTTTGGCTACGACGAGTGCACACGCGAACATGCGACTTCGATTTATACTCAGTCCCGTACCCCTGGCTACGGCGAGTGCACACACGAACGTGCGTCTTTGTTTATACTCAGGCCTGTCACCTTTGGCTACGGCGAGTGCACACGCGAACGTGCGACTTCGATTTATACTCAGTCCCGTACCCCTGGCTACGGCGAGTGCACACGTGAACGTGCGTCTTTGTTTATACTCAGGCCCGTCACCTTTGGCTACGGCGAGTGCACACGCGAACGTGCGACTTCGATTTATACTCAGTCCCGTACCCCTGGCTACGGCGAGTGCACACGCGAACGTGCGACTTCGATTTATATTCAGTCCCGTACCCCTGGCTACGGCGAGTGCACACGATAACGTGCGTCTTTGTTTATACTCAGGCCCGTCACCTTTGGCTACGGCGAGTGCACACGCGAACGTGCGACTTCGATTTATACTCAGTCCCGTACCCCTGGCTACGGCGAGTGCACACGCGAACGTGCGTCTTTGTTTATACTCAGGCCCGTCACCTTTGGCTACGGCGAGTGCACACGCGAACGTGCGACTTCGATTTAAACTCAGTCCCGTATCCCTGGCTATGGCGAGTGCACACGCGAACGTGCGTCTTGGTTTATACTCAGGCCCGTCACCTTTGGCTACGGCGAGTGCGCACGCAAACGTGCGACTTCGATTTGTACTGCGGGAACACGCGCGTTGGCTAAGCCTGTGCGCGCCTTCGCCGCATACTTGCGCGTGATGAAGAAAGATTAGTGACAAACGGCGATCTTCATTACATCCCCGTTTGCGCGGGTAAGCAACTACAAGGGGTGGAGATACTAACCGTTTGCCCTTGGTGCGGCCGAAGCCTCTAGTCGCTAGACATCTGCAGGGCCCGCCAAGGCGCCTCTGAATGGCCCCGCGGACCTCCGCGCTGTGACGCCAGCTCTAGGAGCGCCGTTGGGCTTCGCGACGCGGGCACCTGGTACCTAGCTCGATGCGCCGGGCCATATCCTGGTCGCCTTAGACGGTGATGATGGTCCGGGGACCCGGGATCTTCATGCATAGATAGCCGTGATGTGGTACCGCGCTGAAGGAGTTGAGGATTGGGCGCCCTAATATGGCATTGTAGGGGTACAGAAGGTCGACCACGTCGAAGGTGGCATCTTCGGCCCGCACATTGTCATCTTGGCCGAAGGAGACATGAAGACCTATTTGGCCCAACGCCCGCAGGGGCTGTCCCCGAAGCCCTGCAGTGGGATTCCCGAGGGCCCTAGGCGGCTTCGAGGGATCCCCATCTGGTCGAAGGCCGCCGCAAACAACACATTCGCGGAGCTACCGTCGTCCACCAAGGCACGCCCCACGTCGCATCCCGCGATAGTGACCCGGATGACCAGGGAGTCCTGATGAGGGAAGTCCACGCCTTGGGCGTTGTCGGGTGTGAATGCAACTTCGTGCTGCGCCCAGTCCAGCGGTGCTTGCGCTGGGTATGCCGCCACATGATGTAGTCTTCGCGCATAGACCTTCTGCTGCCGTGCTGAGGCAAATCCCAGCGCGGAGCCTCCGGATATGACGTTAATGATCCTGCGGTGGGTTGCCTCCGGAGCCTGCAGCGACAGGAGGCCCTCCCGAGGCTGCTGTACGTGAGCTTGGATCTGTAAGGTGCCTTCCTGGGGTTGCATCCCTTGCGCCTGTACCTGCATGGGGGCCTCGTACGGGAATTGGACGTGGGCCACCGCAGGCGGACGCGTCTCCGGGTTCCTGTCCCTAGCGACACTATCGCAGAGCGCCGCGATGGAGGTGCAGGTGCGGGTATCATGGTTGCCGCGGCCGTGGACTACGCACCACAGTCCCTGGTGCTGGTCGTCGTAATCTCCACGACCTTTATCGTCGCGGCCCCTGCCACGGCCGCGCCCCCGGCCATGGCGCCCCCGACCGCCCCGGCCCGCGGGAACGCCCTCGTCGGAACCGCCCTCAATGTCGAGGACGTACCGGTTTCGCCTCGACCTCTGCTGGCCGCGCTTGGGCTGATCGGACGACTCCTTATGCGAGGCGTCCTTGCGGTCGGGCGCAGCCCTGGACGACTCCTGCTTACGTTTTCCCTTCAAAGAACCGTCCTTCGGCGGATCTTCGGCTTTTGCCGAGGCTCCGGCCTGGTTGGTGTCGGAGTCGTCACCTTGCCTTCGCCGCGCGTCTTCTTCCGCCCTGGCATATTCCTCCATTTTGTCGAAGAGCTTCACCACCGTCTTGATTGGCTTTCGCGCATTGTACTCGGCCATCGGGCCCGGACGAAGGCCCTGTATGGCTGCATTAACGATGGTGGTTTCCTTAACGTCTTTCACTTGGCATCGAATCTTGACGAAGCGTTTGAAGTAGTCCCGGAGCTTCTCCGAGGGTTTTTGCTTCACAGCAAAGAGTTGGTCCGCGTCGACTCGGTCGACGTAGTTTCCTTGGAAGTTGTTGTGAAGGCGGTCGCGAAGCTGCTCCCACGCGTAGATGGAGCCCGGCTCTATGGTAAAGAACCAAGAGAGCGCCACTCCTTGCAGCGCGAGGGGGAGTCCCTTCGCCTTCGTGGTGTCGTCGCCGCCCGCAGCTTCGATCGCGGTGTCGTACACGCGCACGAACTCACGGGGGTCCGTGTCGCCTTTGTATGGGTCGATGGCGCTAGGGAACTTGAAGTCTTCGGGCCATGCCGTCTGCTGCAGCCCCACCGAAAGCGGGGACTCCGGATCTACGCGCCGTAGCGGCACGCGGCTAGACGTGGGGGCTTCGCGACTGTCCGCCCTCTCTGGCGTGGGCTCGGGCGCGATTACTGGTGCGGCCTGCTGGCTCCGAGCCTCTTGCATATCTCGGACGGCTCCGCGAAGGTCCCCTAGCTCCCGCTGGAACGCATTGAGGGCCGCCAGCAGGGCGCTTTCCACCGCCTGTGCGGGCGGGGTCGCCGGTACTCCCAACGGGCGGATCGGCGCGGGCACGACCGCGTCGCGAGCTCCCAAGCTACCGGTCGCTCCGTCGTGGCTACCTCAAACGCCCGGTCCGCGCTGCCGGTGGGGGCGGCGAGGTCGGCTGTCGTTGCGTCGGCGGGGTCGATTGTCGCTGCACCAGCGTTGACGTCTTCGACCGTCGGGTTCGTCACCGCAACGCCGGTGGCAGGGTGGGTCGTCGCGGTGCCGGTGACGAGGTTGGTCGTCGCGGTGCCGGTGACAGGGTGGGTCGTCGCGGTGCCGGTGACGAGGTTGGTCGCCGCGGTGCCGGTGACGGGGTTGGTCGTCGCCGTGCGAACGTCGCTGTCCTCGGCCACCGCGCCTGCGTCGCCACCCGCGCTCGCCGCTGCCGATGCCGAAGCCCTGGTACTCACACGACGCTCCGGCCCGGCCGCCTTCTTTCCCTTCGCCACCGCCGACGAAGCTTTTTTCGGTGCCATCCTTCTTCTTCGGTCTTCAGGCTTGTCCTTGTCCTCCCCACGGACGGCGCCAACTGTTGTGGCTACGGGCCAAACAGAGAGAGAGATGGTAGTGGAGAGTGATGAAGATGAGTCTAATGGCCTGCCTCCTCCCCATGGCCTGTATTCATATATATATATATACACATGAGGAGTGCTTTTACAGTTATACCCTTACATCTGGTTATCCCCTCTGGGGGCAGTTATGTCATTACACATGGCCTATTCAGGGCCTTACAATCTCCTACCAGGCCTGCTGGGTTTAGGTGGGGGCCATCCCTACGACAGTACACTTTACCCACAAGAGACAGTTTACTCGTTACCCCACACGATTCCTTAGTCGTGCAGTTGAGCCAACCATCACCGTAACCGTTCAAAGTACCTCGCCCCTTCCATCATCTCACCCCTATGAGCTTGTCCCGCTTATGGCAGGTCTCATAGGTTGTGCGGGATGTTCCCCTCCTATGCGCCTAGCAGCTGGCTACCCACACTGCTAGCACGCCGCAAAAGAACTTTACCCTCAAGCCCGCCACCTAGACAGCCACTTGCGGTGTCCCATTCAAGTCCGCCACCCAGACAGCCCCTTGCACTACTGCCATGATGATGACTTTCAGGGTTTGATAAATCTACTAAGCCAAGTTGTACTTTACAGACTTGTGGTTGTACTTATTTTACACAGGAGGTCATGACAAGATTCGGTCCTTAGGGTTATCTGGGCGGTTCTACCACAAACCACACTCTCGTGCACTCTTGCACCATACCCCCGAACCATCTGCCCAGATAAGTAAGAAATTTGAGGTTTTTGGGAAGATAAAATAACCATATCCAACATACACCAGTCATTACCACCATGACTGCCCAACCAATTTTCCTCAGGATTAAAAGTGATGTTGGGCGCTCTCACGCCCATGAGTATCTAAGCAATGCTAGCATGGCATATAATTACGGACTTATTTTTGAAAGGTTACTATTATAATTTTTGCTAGGGCGACAAGGTTCACAAATTCAAATATTCCAAAGGAGGTGTAATATCAATCAATTTAAATAATGGGCATATAACTAGAATATCAAATTAAACATGTATTTGCATATAAAATAACAGCATGCAATTTGATAATTTAAACAAAAGTAATTTGCAGAAAATGTAGGTTCAACATGATCAAAGTATTGACTCACCTGGCGCGGTTTACCGCGGTCTTGAGCTCACACAATGCTTTCTCTTGAACTTCTGGTCTTTATTTTCACTTTGCTCTTGATCTCGCTTGATCCCTTGACTCTTCAGAACTCCACTTTCTAATTTACGTGCTAGATGACTGAATACAAATAAAGGCAAATAACTCAAAAGATCCAAATAAAGTCGATTTAGCTTTATTACGAGTTAAGGGGTGGTTCGGGTGACTTGAGGCAGGGTCGGTGGCATAATACGATGACTCAATCTTTTTATTAATAACCTCTTTTATTATTTTTGTATTTATCAAGGAAGTTCCATGAACTGGGTTAGACTTACGAACAGACACATGTGTTTAGTTCATTAAATTAATCTTTAGAGCCTGTATTCCTAGCAGTCTAGGCTGTGGTATTTTGTGGGATTCTATTTACTAATTATTTAAAGTATACTCCTAATGATTAGTTTAATAATTTAGCAATGCACGGGAGTATTTAATTATCTCATTGATGTCTAATAGGAATTTTTAGTATATTCTTATTTGCTACTTATCTGCTACTATTGGTCATAGGATTGTTTGTTAGTACGATTATCTCAACGCTCGATGACCTAGGGCTACTATACTTTAGCATCCATACACTAACATGGCTTTTCATTTGAAAATACTCTGAGGACCAACTGTCATTGTTACTTTAGCCTTTGCATTAGCATCTTGCATATTTTAATTAAACTTCTATTCACATAGGGCCGAGCTCACTATACCCAAATTTTATTCCACTAAATTCACCATGGAGATTTACTTATTGGTGGCGTGCTAATGGCGAGGGTTATATTAGGACTTTCTAATTTAAATGTTTGTGGTCACGTCCTGTCGTTTAAATAAATTTTTATGAAGCGGCCTTTCTTATCTAATTAAATTTACTATTGAGATCTATCTAATGACGACACGTTAAATGTCAGATCATATATTTTGATTATAAATAAGGGTGATCCTTTTAATTTAAAACCTCACTTTTACAGTTATCAACTGTATTTCCCTTAGGTTTAACTTGGATGTATTTTTAATTGTGACTCCTATTAAATTCGGACACTTAACCAAAACCTTCTTTATTAATACCTTTAAAATCACTAATTAGCTTTGGGATGAAATAACAAGGACACATTAGCTTTTTGTATGTGGTAATTACTCAAATATCAAACCTTAAATAATCTTATTTACCTCGTAATAAAATTTGTTGGCTTTTCTAATTTACCCACAAATTATCCTTGATTTTCTTAATTAATAATGGACAAAAAAATCAAGAATGAAAAGGTGCGGCCGACAGTACTCGAACCCACGACCTGGGGAGCTCCTAATTGTTATCGCACGAGCTGATAGCCAATTGGGCGGCCGGTGTTTCGTGGCTAGAAAAGGGGGGCAAAATAGAAGAGGTATGGTGGGAGCCGAGGCAAAATAGGGGAGCAGCTGGCGCATCTGGGCTGCGCTAGCGTCGGCGAGGGGTGGCCGGGGAGGCTGGGCAGGCCGGCAAAACGGGACCGCACGGAGGCGAGGGAGCTGGTGGGGGGTGGAGCGGCCCGAAACGGTGACGAGGCGGGAGGGCGACGGCGCGGGGCGGCCGGCGGCGAGGTGGGCTCGGGGGCGGCGGCGCCGGAGGGGGTGGGAGTAAAATTAGATAGGAGGGTGAGCACGACAGGGCCGGGAGAAACTCACCGGTGGTGACAGCTTGGCTGGGGATGCACTGAGGTGAGCCGGCGGCGATGGCCGGTGGTGGCGCGCGGAGCTTCATGTCGCCGGCGAGGTACAGGCACGGATAAGCTCGGTGGAGGATGGGTTCGTCTTCGCCTTGCTCCTAGTAAGCTCTGGGAGAGAGGAATTGAGCCGGCGTGGCCTCAATCGACGGCGTGCTCGTCGGCCGAAATTGGAGAAGACGGGGTCGCCGGCGTAGCTAGGGCTCGGGAATTTCCAATTGGCTGGGGTGGGAGCTAAGGCGAGGTTTGGCGATGCAATTGGGAGCTACGGGCGTGGTTTTTATAGCCAGGAAAATTCGCTATGATAGGTGGGCGGGTGGCGCTGAGCTCGGCGGTGGCATGGCAATAGTTTGGGCGACGGGACGAGGCGGCCAGTGTGACGCGAGCTGGCGTGGGGCGACGTGCGTAGGTCAGGCCGTGGTCCGGGCAGTACCACCACACACTGTGGCCGACCGAAGCTGTGACGTCGTTCTTCGGCATGGGCGGTGAGCGGAAGGGACGGGCGGAGGTGATGGCGGCCAAACGGCGACGCGGGCACAGCGTGATGCGATGGCGAGGCGACTTGGGAGCGACGGGGGCAGGTGCGCCAGAGGAGGCGGGGTCGGGATGACGCGAGGGGAAGGACGGGGAAGACGTGCGCGGGGCAGAGAGGGAGCCGGTGGCGCCAGAGGATGGAGGAAGAGCGAAGGAAGAAAGGAGGGGAATCGGGAAGAAGGCCGGGCCCAGCGGCAGTGGAAGAAAAGGGGAAGGGGAAAAGAATAGAGAACCGGGGGGGCCCAGTGGCAGGAGGAAAGGGGAGGGGAGAGGGGAAAAAGGTAAGAAAAAAATGGGAAACTTTTATTAATTCCTGAATTTTGGATTTTTAGTGTAAAGATTGGTTCAAGTATTTAAATACAAAAACTAACATTCCTCTTTTGGGTATTTTATGTTGTTCTGAACTACATATAAATTTTGAATGTCCAATATTGATTTTGTTTACTAATGGAATTAAATGAGGGGATTTTGGCTTAAACCTTTAGAGATAGAGTCATATATATATATATATATATATATATATATATATATATATATATATATATATATATATATATATATATATATATATATATATATATATATATATATATATATATATATATATATATATATATATATATATATATATATATATATATATATATATATATATATATATATATATATATATATATATATATATATATATATATATATATATATATATAGGCAAAATAACAGGTGCACCATGGTGCCCAAGCTCCATAATTAAAACTTTCCATCCATGATTAATACTTTCCATCCATGATTGATTCCTTTCCAAATTGATACCTTTTCGAATTAATGAATCTTAATAGGTTACCTAATATATTGCACCTGCACGCATCTAAAAGCAATCTAACGACAGAGAGGCTTGGTGCCCGGGCACCTTGGTGTCCCATTTCAGCGTCCTATATGTATATGTATATGTATATGTATATGTATATGTATATGTATATGTATATGTATATGTATATGTATATGTATATGTATATGTATATGTATATGTATATGTATATGTATATGTATACTTGGTTTTATTTTATCGACTAGAATTCGATTTCAGGCATTTTTGGATATTATGATTTGGAATGTCATTTCCCATTTTTATCATTTACCTGCTCATTATCTGCACTTGAGATTACTTTTGAGTTATTAATCTGCATAGTATGAAAACCCAAAGTCTCAAATAAATACTCAATGCTTAAATTTAAATACCGGCAAAATGCAAGAAAAAGTTTCGAAAACTCCATATTTTTTAGACTTAAATTTTGGGATGTTACAATATGTACTTTGATATTCAGAACTGTAATCTGTGAGCACTATCTACTAATCCAGGGAATAGTGCGGTGGAATCACAGAGGATGCCAGATGTTAAGATCTGGGCTCCTACAGAGGTACACGTAGTCATTTGGCTCAAAGCTCAAATCTCTTCGACGGGTATCAGCATAACTCTTCTGCCTAGCCTGAGTGTCTTTAATCTCTCTCGAATTAACCGCACTTTCTCTTCTGCCTCCTGTAGACATTCTGGCCCAAAGATTTGTCTCTCCCCCATCTCTTTCCAATTGAGAGGGGTCCTACATTTTCTGCCATACAGAGCTTCAAACGGCGACATCTGTAAACTGGCCTGGTAACTGTTATTGTAGGCGAACTCTGCAAAAGGCAAGCAACTGTCCCACTTGGCTCCGTGATCTAGTACACATGCTCTTAACATGTCTTCCAGGATTTGATTTACACGCTCTGTCTGACCGTCGGTTTGCGGATGATATGCGGTGCTAAAGTTCAGATGAGTACCCATTGCTTCATGGAAACTGCTCCAAAATCGTGAAGTGAACTGCGACCCACGATCCGATACTATTCTCTTAGGTACTCCATGGAGACTCACGATCCTGGACATGTATAACTTAGCCAACCTATCTCCGGTATAAGTTGTTTTGACCGGGAGAAAATGAGCGACCTTCGTCAATCGATCCACAATTACCCATATTGAATCATAGCCTTCCTTGGTTTTGGGTAAGCCTGTGATAAAGTCCATTCCCACGTCTTCCCACTTCCACTCAGGAATTTTCAAGGGTTGCAACAAACCTGCTGGTCTTTGGTGTTCAGCCTTCACTCTTTGGCACACATCACAAAGTCCTACGTACTCTGCTATCTCACGCTTCATTCCTGGACACCAATATTTGTCTTTAATGTCCTGATACATCTTGGTACTGCCGAGATGAATTGAATATAAGGACTCATGCGCTTCCTTAAGCAATAACTTCTTCAACTCACCATTATTTGGTACGCACAAACGCGTCTTGTACCACATGATACCCTGATCATCCTCCACAAAACCGGATGCTTTGCCTTCCTTTAAACCATCCTTGATTCACTGAATATTTTCATCCCCTGATTGCACTTGACGAATCTGACTATCTAGGGTCGGCTGCAAGTCCAAAGTAGCTAACATTCCTTCCTTAACCAGCTCCAAGCTGAGCTTTTGAAATTCCTCGTGTAGAGCTGGTTGGTTTTCCTTGACCATCACTGTATTGCAGTACACCTTTCTGCTCAACGCGTCTGCCACCACGTTGGCTTTTCCTGGGTGGTAGTGGGTTCCGATGTCATAGTCTTTTATCAATTCCAACCATCTTCTTTGCCTTAGGTTGAGATCTGCTTGCGTGAAGATGTATTTCAGGCTCTTATGATCCGTGTAGATCTCACATCGGTTACCCATTAGGTAGTGATGCCATATTTTCAGGGCATGCACAACCGCTGCCAATTCCAAATCATGCGTGGGGTAGTTCTCTTCGTGTGGCCTCAACTGGCGTGATGCATAATCCACCACTCTCTTGTCTTGCATCAACACACCCCAAACCTTTGCGGGACGCATCACAATAGATTTCAAAGTCCTTCTTAATGTCTGGTAAAATCAGTACTGGTGCTGTGGTCAGACTTTCCTTTAATTTCTGAAAACTCTTCTCGCACTCCGACATCCATTCAAACTTCTTTTCCTTCTTCAACAGCTGCGTGAGCAGTCGCGCTACACTAGAGAAGCCTTCAATGAAACGGCGGTAGTAATCAGCCATTCCTAGGAAGCATCTAACTTGAGTTACTGACGTTGGTGCCTTCCAAGTAAGCACATCTTTCACTTTCCCTGGGTCAACGGCCACTCCTTCTGCTGTCATGACATGACCCAAAAACGCAACCTCCTTCATCCAAAATTCACACTTGCTAAACTTGGCATACAACTTATGTCCTCGCAATCTTTGCAATACTATCCTCAAATGCTCTTCATGCTCTTTTTCACTTTTGGAGTAGATCAGAATGTCATCGATAAACACAACCACGAACTTATCCAAGTAATCCATGAACACCTTATTCATCAGGTACATAAAGTAAGCTGGGGCATTAGTTAAGCCAAAGGACATCACTGTGAACTCGTACAAACCATATCGAGTTGAGAATGTTGTCTTAGGTATATCCTCTGGACGAATCTTCATCTGATGATATCTCGATCTCAGATCAATCTTGGAGAACACTCCTGCTCCTTTTAGTTGATCGAACAAGTCGTCAATTCTGGGCAAAGGATACTTATTCTTGATGGTAACCTCATTGAGAGCTCGGTAATCCACACACATGCGCTGACTGCCATCTTTCTTTTTGACGAACAACACTGGTGCTCCCCATGGAGAGGTACTAGGCCTGACATAGCCTTTATCCAACAGTTCTTGTATTTGCTTCTTCAACTCTGCTAACTCATTGGCGGGCATTCGGTACGGTCTCTTGGAAATTGGTGATGTACCCGGTGCTAACTCAATTGCAAAATCCACTTCTCTGTCTGGCGGCATCCCAGGGAGATCGTCAGGGAAAACATCCGGATATTCTCTAACAATCGGTACTTCCTCTAGCGTGATCCCTTTACTTTGGCACACCATCAACTTTTCTGGCCGCTTCACGCTGGCTTCAAATTTCACTTTACTTCCATCTGTACTGACCAAATTGACGGCTCGGTTTCCACAATCCAACACTGCTTGATGCTTCTTGAGCCAATCCATACCCAGAATTACATCCAAAGACTAGATAGCTAGGACCACTAGATCAGCGAAGAATTCTACTCCTTGGATGGCTATCTTAACTTCAGGGCAGCCTAGGTTTGTACTCAACTCAGAGCCCGGGGATTGAACCAATAAGACGGAACCAAGAGCAACGGTTTTCAGCTTGTGCTTTAAAGCAAAACTTTGAGAAACAAACGAATGCGAGGCTCCAGAATCGAATAAAACTGTGGCAAGTACTGAATTTACTTGGAACTTACCGATCACAACATCCGACGCTGCCTGAGCCTCCTCCGCGGTGACATGGTTCACATGATCACGCATCACGGTCTGCGATCCTCTATTGGGTTGGCTTGATGCTTGAGGTGTTCTGCGTCCTGACCCTGACGCAGGGGTCCGATCGGGTGTATGTCGGGACCCCGGATTTCCCAACTCGGACCCTCTGTGTATTAATGCACTAGTCCCAGATCAAAGCTAGTGCACACAGTTAAACAGAAATGATTCATTACCAACAACGCATTTATTACAATTATAAAGAGTACAGACCGAAAGGTCTCATTACAGTTGAGGTTTCAAGACCTCGCACACATAAAATAAAGCGGAAGCAACAGATAAACTCGATGAAGACCCATCAATACGCCACAGGCAATTGACTGGGGAAGCGCGACCTAGTTCTCCGGGAAAAATCCATCACAGCCGCAAGCGAAACAGTAGTCGTAGTCTCCTTCTTGGGCTTCGTAATCCTCTGCTTTTTATGTTTGAGTGTAGCATGTGAGTACATAAAGTACTCCGCAAGTCTTGGGAAAAATGCAATAGATGCAAGGCTTGACAAAGGAAGGTTATATGGTTCTTTTTACACAAAGCAATATTTTAATTTCAATTACTACTAATTATTTTCGAAGGCATCAATTTAATAAAGTAAATGTTTTAGCAAAAACTATCATTAACTTTCTAGTGAAGGTTCCATCTACCAACACTAGCCAACCAATTACAATTGGTCAAGTTAAAATTGCGGGTTCCATCCACCCTCTCTGGCTCCAACTGCCAGGATACCCTTCCAAGAGTTCCCTCCACTCTCGGAATACAAAACTTTGATTTTAAAACCAAAAACCAGAAATCTACCATGTGAATGCATTCCTTGCCCGCCCTTGACCGTAGGCACGGCTATTCGAATAGTTTGACACTCTGCAGAGGTTGTACAACTTTACCCACAAGAGATAATTTATCCTAAAAGTCAACACGCTTCCTTTGGCATGAGACCCAGATAAAATATCACAAAGCCTTTACCTTACTCTAATCTAGCTAGATACCACCCGCTGAGGTTTCACCGCAGGTAGGCTAACTGCCCGAACCGAAGCCCCCTCTTGCGCCATATGAGTACAGTAAATCCCTGTCCCTCACTGTGAATAACCAGTCCATCCCTGGCACCCACTTTCCACTGGTGGCACCTAAACTAGACTATCGTAAGTTAGTCAGCTAGGTCGTACCCATATAGACTTGTGGTTGTACGGTTAATGCTCAGTCTGGACAAACACAAGCGTCGGTCCTTAATTGACTAGGGTGGAACATACACTTAACAAGATCTCGTGCTTGCTGCACCAACCCAAACCAACCATCCACCCTAATCTAAACAAATTTTCACATTTTATTTTATTTTAAAAGAACAGTGGCAACTCCAATTACCACTAAACTTTAGAAACAAGGGTATTACAATAATTCATAATTTCCCATTTGCAAGATTTATGAGGTATTCAATAGCATGGCTAAGCATTGTTCTACCATTCTAATACCAACAATTTAATATATAGCTCTCATTAATGAGTCAAAGAAATTTCTAGGGTTGCAAAGGTACATGGCAATCAACTTCAAGTGAAGGCATAACAAGGTTGGATTAACTATTACCTTAAGATTTGAACTAATGTTTTATGTAAATAGCAATGCACTTAATTTAAAATAATTAAACATTTCAAAATCATAGGTTTCAAGATGATCAAAGGAGACTTGCCTTATTGAGCGCTGACTGATTCTTCTTGCTGCGACTCGACGAAATTCTCAGCGACGGCGGAATCTATGCGCGAGAAGACAGACAAACACAACAAATAAATTCAAACAAAAACTGAATAAAATTCAAAAATTCAAAAACAATACATATTTAAATAGATTAGGATTTTATAAAAATTTAGAAATTTGAACGACTCAAATCGGAGTTAAAATGAGAAAGTTATCGCTTCCGAAAGATTAACAGGAGAGAAAATGAAAAGGCTGATTTTTGGGATTTATTTTTATACGGGAAAAGCTTAATTATGACCTCATCGAAAATTCAAAATTTGAATTTTATGACATGTGGGCCCGGCCCACCGTGGACCAAGCTCACGGGGAGAAATTAGGGCTGAGGTGGCGCTCCGTTGACATGGCGCTACGCGGGCGCGAGGTGGCGACCACGTGGCCGTCCACACGGGCAAAACCGGCCACGTGGCCGTCCACATAGGCAAAACCGGCCACGCGGGCGCACGCGCAGCCGCATGGAAGGATGACCGGCTGGCGGCTTTGCCGGTGGCCGGCGGCTTTGCCGGTGGCCAGCGGCCGGCGGGAGGGACGGCGAGTGGCGGCGGCGGATGAGGGGAGTCGGCAGCGCTTACCGGCGGCGACGACAGGGGGTTTGGGCGGCTGGCGGCGGCGCTAGGAGGAGGCGGCGGCGGGATGACAAGAGGCGACCGGGGCGGCTGCACACTCGGCTGAGGTGGGGAAAAGGAGGGGCGGTGGGAGGCGGTGCCGAAGAAGGCTATGGAGGGGGGTTTTTATAGGCGGGGAGAGAAGGGGGAGGCCGGCGGTTTGGGAGCTCGCTGGAATTAATGCTCCCGCAATTAGGGGAATTAAAAGAGGGGAAACGGCTGGCGGATTGGAGGGGAGTGATTAGGGCTTCCGTTTCCACGCTTTAATCGGGATTTAAGAGGGAGAAACGGCGGGATTTCAAAGCTCATTTTTGGTTTTAATGGTGGAGGAGAGAGAGTGTGGGAGGAGGAAGAAGGTGAGGTTGAAGAAGGACATGACATATGGGTCCCATGTGTCATAGAGAGTGAGAGTAAGTGAAGGGGTACGGGCCATCGGATTCGCGACACGTGGCAAGTGAGTGGATGAGGGCCTTTGGATGGTTATGAAGGGGTAAGTGATCATGTGTGGCTAGGATTAAAACGTGGAGAGAGGTTGATTTAATCTAAGAGCGACACATGGCGGGATAGGATTAATTTGTTTTTTATTTTCGGAATAAATTTCAGAAAATACTAGAAACTTTATAAACACTTGGAAAAATAATATTTAATGTCTACAAATTCCAGAAAAATCATAAAATATTCCTGGAAGCATTTTAGACTTAGTAAAAATATTTTTAATTTCAGGTTTGAATTTAATAATTTTATAAAATACTTTTTAGCTTTGAAAATTGATTTTAAATTTTCAAAAAATTCTCAAATATTATTTAAAAATTTAGGAAAGGCTAGGAAAAATATAATTTTCCCTTTTTGGCTTTAATAAAATATTTAAAATACATTTTCTTGCTTTAAATTTTGAAATAAAACCCAGAAAATCAAATAAAAGCCGAGTAAAATCTAATTACTTTAAAATAGTTAATTTGAATTTAAATTTTTCCAGAAAGCCAACTTTTGGGATGTTACAGTGTAGCTCCCAGATTGAAACGGATTGGTGTCAAAGCTGGATTCTGCGGGCATTTGTTGGCATAATGTCCTGTTTCATGGCATCTGAAGCAAGTCACTGCTGTCACGGGCTTGGTAATCCTCTGTTGCTGACTTCCCTCGGGAATTGGCTTTGTCCCTGGCAAAAACTGGCGAGGGGCTGGTGCCGAGGTTTTGAATCCTGATGGCTGAGGGACACGGGCTGGTTGAAATGTGCTAAAGTGGGTCATCTGAGCCTGGTGCATCTGTGACCCCTGCTGCATCATCCTCCGCTTGCGAGATTCTTCTAACTCACGATGACTCTCTTCAATGAGCATTGCTTTATCCACCATGTTTTGGAAACTGGCATAGTCATTTCCCACCATTTGAACTTTCAAACCTCAGTTCAATCCTCTCTTGAACCTCTTCTGGCGGGCATCATCTGTGGCAACGTCCTCCGGAGCATAGCGGGCTAGTTGAGTGAACTTATTGAGATATTCACTCACTGACATGTTCTTCTGCTGCAACTCCCGGAATTCCTCCTTCTTCATTTCAATCACCCCATCCAGAATATGGGCATGACGAAAAGCTGCTGCGAACTCAGCCCAAGTGATACTATCTTGGTCTTCATGTGCGGCACAGTAGTTTTTCCACCACTCAGCTACGGCTCTTTCTAGCTGATGGGCTACATACAACACCTTCTCGCGATCTGAACACTGAGCGAGGTTAAGCTTCCTTTCTACTGAGCGCATCCAGTCATCGGCTTCCAAGGGCTCGGAAGACCGTGAATTGGTGGGTGGCCTTGTCCTCATGAACTCTGCGAATTTTGACTGCTGGCGAACTGGTTGGGGCATTGACATTTCTTGATTCTGCCGGTTCATTGTGACGTTCATGTTCTGCATCATAGTATTCATCAATTGAGTCTGGGCAGCCATGAACTGACTCAGGGTTGGATCTAGACCTGCTGGGGTAGCATGCTGATCTTGAGTCGCTTGATTTCCATTACTGCCTTCTGGATCTTGATTCATCTGACTGCGACCAGCGGAGTTCCGGGTATCAACCATTCTGTTCTGCTCTAAAAAGAAAACCCACTTTGCTTGAGAACTGGCTCCACAAGGCTTAATAGGTAAGAGGGAAAGCAGAGATAAGTGGTAAACTTGTCTAAGGGGATAACTAATGGCAATCCTAAACTAAGCAAACACTTAGCCGAAAAGCTAACAAAAGAACCAAATAAAATTGCTCCAATAAAAAGGTTTGACGTGACTGCAACATATTGCTTTTGAGGGCAAAACTGCAGCTCACTGTCGGGACCTTGGATTTCCGAACCCGGACCCTCTGTGTATTACAGCACTAGTCCCAGATCAAAACTCGTGCACACAGTCAAACAGAAATGATTACATAACCAACAACGCTTTATTACAATAATAGAGAGTACTGACCGAAAGGTCTCATTATTACAACCGAGGTTTCAAGACCTCACACTCACAAAACACAGCGGAAGCAAAAGATAAATCCGGCGAAGACCCATCAATACGCCACAGGCAATTGACTGGGGAAGCGCAACCTAGTACTCCGGGAATCCTTCGTCGAATCCGCAAGCGAAGTAGTCGTAGTCTCCCTCTTGAGCTTCATATTCTTCTGAGTTTATTTTAAGTGCAGCATGTGAGTACATAAAGTACTCCGCAAGTCTTGGGAAAATGCAATAGATGCAGGGCTTAACAAAGGAAGGCTATATGGTTCTTTTGCACAAAGCAATGTTTTGTTTTAAATAACAGTAAATATTTTCGAAGGCATTAATTTAACAAAGTAATTGTTTTAACTGAAATTAGTAAACTTTTTTATAGTGAAGGTTATATCCACCAACACTACATAACCAGCTCTAACCGATAAAGTTTAAAATTGCGGGTTACATCCACCCACACTGGCTCCAACCGCCAGGACAACCATCTGAGAGTTCCCTCCACTCTCGGAATACCAAAACTTTGATTTTAAAAACCAAAACCAAAGATCTACCATGTGAATGCATTCCTTGCCCGCCCTTGACCGTGGGCACGGCTATTCGCATAGTTTGACACTCTGCAGAGGTTGTACAACTTTACCCCCAAGAGATAAATTATCCTAATAGTCACCATGCTTCCTTTGGCATGAGACCCAGATAAAATATCACAAAGCCTTTACCTCACTCTAGTCTGGCTAGACACCACCCGCTGAGGTTTCACCGCAGAAGGGTTCCATCCACCCAGTCCGAAGCCCCCTCTTGCGCCATATGAGTACGATACATCCCTGTCCCTCACTGTGAATAACCAGTAAATCCCTGGCACCCACGTTCCATTGGTGGCACCTAAACTAGACTATCGTAAGTTAATCAGCTAGGTCGTACCCATATAGACTTGGGGTTGCATGGTAGTGCTTAGTCTGGACAATCACAAGCGTCGGTCCTTAATCGACTAGGGCGGAACATACACTTTACAAGATCACGTGCTTGCCGCACCAATCCAAACCAACCATCCGCCACAGTCCAAACCAACATTTACATTTTATTTATTTTTAAAAGAACAGTGGCAACACCAGTCACCACTTATTTCTAAATACAAATACCAGTTGAATGAAATACGATTTCCCATCCCAAAGTTAAATAGCATGACTAAGCATTTTACTACCATTCTAGTATTACCAACTAATTACATACTTCTCATTATTGAGCCTAAGGTGATCCTAGGGTTACAAAGGTACATAGCATTCAATTTCAATTGAGGGCATAACAATGATTGGAGTAACTATCTTGCTAAAACAAAATTAAGATTCTATGCAAATAGCGATGCACATAACTTTAAAATAATTTAAAACATTTCACAAACATAGGTTCAAAATGATCAAAGGAGACTTGCCTTCTTGTGCACTGGTTGGTCCCTCTTGCTGTGGTTCGACAAACTCTTCGACGACGTCGGGTTCTACGCGCGAAACGACAAAACAAACAAAACAAATTTAAATAAAATTCAAATGAACTCCAAAAACTAAAAAACCAGAACCAAAAGATAGAGCTCAATTTTATATGAATTTAGGACAAAGAATCGGGTCAATCGGAGTTCGGATGAAGGAGAACAAGCGATCTAAAGTTTGCCGGGCAAGAAAATGCTGGAAAATAGCAAAAGTTACTGTTCACCCGAGAGCAGCACTTTTGGAGAGAAGGCTAGCGTCGGCGAGAGGTGGCATGGGTGGTGAATCTAACTAGCAAAATGGGTTGCTAGGGACCCAAGGCACACATAGGAAGCGACAGCACGCCAAACAGAGAACGATGGCGGCACGGGCGGCTACAACGACATGGTTAGGATAGACGAATAAAACCCGGGCATAAAACATGGAGAAGCAGGGTGAGCACGGGCTAGAACGCAGCTTGGTGAAGCTAGGAAAATTGTCAGCTCAGACAGAAACCCACCGAAGACGACGCAAACGACGTCTGAACGACGTCGGGAAGGAAAAAAGCAATATCTTGATATCTTGGTGCTCGATGAACGAAATCTAAAACCACTTGGAGGGTAGCTACCTGGGATGGTTTGGCACAATATGACGTGAACGGATTGGGAGAAAACATCACCAGATAGATGGGGACACGAGATGCCATTGGCGGCTATGGCGAGGTTCGGAGGCAAAAATTTGTGGAGGCTTTTCGGGGAAAAAGAAGTGAGCATGGCGTAGAACGCGATGAGGCAAGTCTAAGAAAAATTACGGCAAGGGCTGAAGCTTACCGGAGGCGACGAATCGACGTCGGGAAGCGATCTTGGCCTAGATTGGGGAAAACTCGATTCCGGGAGATTGGCTGCACCAAAACCAAATTAACTTGGCAAGGAGGTAGATGGCATATGATGGCACAATGTGTAACACAAAAGGATCACGGAAAAACTCACCGAATAGCTCGAGACGCGACGAGCAAACTCGGGACCGAAGGGCCTCGATGCCGACGGCGTCCTGACCTTTGAGGGGACTTGCCACGGCTTGGAATGGGTTTAGAGGGGTCAAGGGGTCATATGTATAGGCTTGGAAGAGATAGAAACTGACTCCAATTCGTGGATTTTGGTTTAGAGTCTATTTCAGAAAATAGGAGATATAAGGCAAACGGATGAACGAAACGGAAAGAGGCCAATTGGGATGGATTCCTTGCGTGATTTGGCACAACTTTTCTTTTGGAAAGACATTGAAATAAGGTCCAGATTGGAAGTTATGAAGAGAGAGAAAAACGGAATGGATCGATCATGCGCTGGAGGTTGAAGACGCATGAATTCTCTCACCTCTTTCTTTTTTTAAAAAAATTAAAATTGAGCTCAAACAAACTCCAAAAAATCCAAGAAAATACAGAAAAATTCCTTGTGACACAAGGAACACAAATAAAATACTTTTGGAAAATGTTAATGTTTAATTTAATCATATTAAATATTTTTATTTAATAAAAATTCCAATTAAGCTGTAATTAATTCCGGAAAAATTCAAATGGTGAATTTTATTTTTAAAAGCTTCAAAAAGGCTCTGAAAATCTGGATGTTACACTCACATTCCAATCAAATACAAATAAAACAATACTTCCTAATCGTCACTATTCTACGCAAAGGTCTAATCTTCTGGCTCCCACTCGGGTCCTGCTAGGTACGGCGTGTGTAACTCTTCCTCGGAGTCACTGAAGACCACCCTTCTGTTGCGAGCTTGCGGTGCATGCTCTCCATCCTCGGGCATGTGTTGTCTCTCCTCGGAAACTAGGCGACGATGGTGAAGGCGGGGGTGTCGGAGTCCTCGGTGAATACTCCTTCTGTCCGTACTTCTCCTTGAACCTCCGAACGAGCTTGACCAAGCTGATTTTGTACATCTTGCAGAGGTGACGGATGGCCTTGTGCGCAGCTCCTTGTGCTAACCTCTCTCCACAAGCGCTCGTGTACTTGTAGCTATGGTGTAGAACCTGTCCGCCGAACTTGGTGGTGAAGTATAGCCAAGTGATGCTTCCCATATGAGGTTTTCTTTCTCCTTCATCGATGGTGCTATAGATTGGTGTTCTCTTAAATCCAAGGCTTCGCAGTAGAACTCGAAGAAGCTTCCTCCATCCTCCTGTCTGGCGGATGAATTTCTGCGACATCTACAGAGTGGTATGAGGTAGGAGTCAGTTTAAAACAATGATTCTTTGCGGAATTTTAGGCGAGAAGTAAGAACCCTTAAGAACAAGGAAAGAGAGTAGAGAAATTACCAGATATCAAGTTTAATGGTTTTGTTTTTAGAAAATAAGTTTTGAATTTTTTTGGTACGGCGACAAGGTTGACTTAGGGCTTCGTCCTACAGTCGATATGGCTCTGATACCACCTTTGTAGAGACCCGAATATGCAAATCCGGACTCTTCTGTGTATTCTGCACTAGTCCAGGATCACGCTAGTGCACACAGTGTGAACAAAGATAAATATCATCCACATCACGATATACTTAAGAGAAATCAAAATTATATCATTAATTATCAGAGTACGACCTTATGGCCAAGCTTACAATTAATAGCCTGAAGGGCTTAAAGAAACTAGCAGCGGAAAACCAAATAAACTCATGAGTCATTCGACATGCCCACAGGCAATCGACTGGAAAACGAAGTCCTAATCCGTGAAGTCCTCGAAGTATCCTCCCTCCAGCAACTCCTGCTGATCTGGTCCTTCCTCCTCAACTGAGCAAGTATGGATGAAGCCGTGAGTACATAGAGTACTCAGCAAGTCGTTTATAACAAAGTATGCAATATAATATGCAAGGCTTACCAAAGGATGGCTAAAAAGGTTAATTTTGCAAAAAGCAACAATTTAAGGTAAATACAGTAAATAGATTATAAAGCAAAACTTTGACAAATGGTATTTAATACATAATCAAAGGAATTGAGACCAACCACTAGTGAACTAACCATCCACCCAATGAATTCACCAGTGAACTACCCATTCACTTAACCCAACCAAGATTTTGAGAAAACTCTACCCCTCGTGTGAAATCACCGAGCATTGTCCATGACTGAAGACACGGCTATTCGAATAGTTTTACACTCTGCAGAGGTTGCACAACTGTGCCCACATGATGTGATAATCTTCACATTAAAGAGAATCACGACAAGGCTTTTACAATGCTCCATCTCAACCTGATCCCACTTGTTAAGGTTTCGCCGTCGAGTAGGGTAACCCCCTAGTCGATAATTGCCCCCCTTGCGCCACAAAAACATCAATAGCGAAACCAAAGTTGAGACTTCACAAATTATTATGCCAAGTCTATCCCATATTAGACATGTGGTTTGCACGGTAAAACTCAGATCAATGGCGCACAAAGTTAAGTCCTTAAATTTACCCAGGCGAAGCATCCACATCCCATGTGCAACCTGCACCCCCTTTACTGCACGATCATTCGCCCGAATGAAAACCAAATTTGTATAACCAATACCAATGACACTACCCATGTCATGGCAAACCAATTTTATAACTATGGTTAACCACCACGTTCAGGTATATCATTAAGTCAAGATTAATTAACCACATATGATGATAGACCCAACGTACTACAAGCATGGCTAAGCAATTCTAAACGTACCACCCTTGTGATAACTAGTGTTGTATCACTAAATAATTTTCCATCCTATGGTGACAATAGAATCATGGTATTCAAATTACCAAGGAGGAAATAATTAATTAGGTCATTAACTACCAATACAAGGGTTTCATAATAAAGTAGCAATGCATAATAATTTAAAACAAAATAATACATAATAGATTTGAAAGCTGGGTTCAACATGATCAAAGAACACGACTTGCCTTGGCCTTGCTCAGTTGACGGCTCTTGATCCTCGAATCCGGCTTCAGTTCCCTCGAACGCGTGATCTAACGAGAGAGAAACAAATCAAAACACAAAATAAATTCAAGTAAAAATCAAATGAACTCCAACAACTTCCAAACCTGAACCACAAGATAGAGCTCAATTTTAGATGAATTTAGGAAAAAGAATCGGGTCAATCGGAGTTCGGATGAGGGAGAACGGGCTCTTGGAAAAATCTAATTTGGGTAAAAGGCTGAAATTCGGAAAATGACAATGTGCTGTGGACTCGGTGCACGGTAGGGCATGGTCTACGGTGAACCCGGCGCACGGCACAGTACGGCTGATTGGGCTTGCTGACGCGACCGCTGACTGGGCCCTAGGGATGACGTGGCAAGCTGACGAGGCTCGGTATATGGCACATGCGACAGAACGGTGGGCCCGGTTTGTCAAAGGCACGGCGCACGGTGGACAGAGTCCACGGGAAGGCGAAGCGGCGGGGCGCGGCTGTAGTCGGTGCTGACGCACGCGGGTGCGGGTTGCGAGGCGGCGCGGGCGCGGACCGAGGCGAGGCGACTGGGCGATGGGGAGTCCGGGCGGCGGCGACTTGGGACTACGGCGGGACGGCGACGACCTCCTGCGGCGAGGCGGCGATGAGGCTCCAGAGATGGGCTACGGCCGGGGCAGCACACGGATGGGCGACACGCGTCGGCCATCTGGCTGGTGGGCGCGGGCACGGATGTGAGCCGCGTGGCAAGGGGGCGGGGCAGGCCGGCTGCGGAGCGGCCTGGGCCGAAGGCGGCTGGACCGGGCTGGTGGGTTTCGGCCCACCCGATTTTGGGATTTTTAGGATTTTTCTTTTTCAGAAATTCGGCTAAATCCTTTTGAGCTCTAGAAAATAGCAATTAACTCCAGAAAAATTCAAGAAAATTACAGAAAAGTCCTTGAGGCTCAAGGAACTCAAATAAAATATTTTCGGCAAATGTTGATGTTTAATGTAATCATATTAAATCTTTTGATTAATAAAAATTCCAATTAAGCTTTAATTAATTCCAGAAAAATACAAATGGTGGATTTTATTTTAAAAAACTTTTAAAAGGCTCTGAAAATCAGGTTGTTACATTCTTCCTCCGGCCGACCTACGGCGGGCTCGCCGTCGATGGAGGAGGCGGCGGCTGGACGTGAGCACCCGCAAAATGCATCGCTCACGCCCACGCCTACCCGCTGGCGGAGCCTCGCCGACCAATTCGGCCGGGGTGCTGGCTGGCGGCTCCAATGGACGGCGGCGGAGCAGGGGAAATGCGGGTGCGGCGGTACCTAGTGGTAGAGACTAATTGCTGGCTGGGGAAGCATGCTGGCGAGATTAGGGGGCTACCTCGGGGTCGATGTAGCTCGGGAAAGGCGGTGGTGGTCCGGCGACGGAAGACGGTAGTGGACAGGGGAGGAGCTCCGTGCCAGTGAAGGAGAGGTGGGAAAGAGCTTGTCTGAGGATGGGAATGGCGTCGCCTTGCTCCAAAGTCGCTTCGGGGAAAAGGAATCGGCCTGGCATTGCTTCAATCGGCGCTGTGCTCATCGGCCGACTTTGGGAAAGAAGAGGTGGCCGGCGAAGCTAGGGGCTCGGGAATGTCAATTGGTTGGGGTGGAGGGTGGAGCAGAGTGTGGCGGTGCGGCTGGGAGCATTGGCGAGTATTTATAGCCGGAAAAAGGATCGAGCGGCAAGCGGGCGGTTGGCCGGTCATTGCAGGGGCGTGGTGACAGCGTGGCTACAGGAGACGGTGATGGCATGCTGGTGCAGGGCGTGGGGTGGACAGGTGATGATGCCAGAGCAGGAGGATGTCAGGAGTGCGCGAGCCGAGGTGGGATGCGACGGGAGCAGTCGGCACTGTGCATGATAGAAGTGGTGCATCTGGCACGGTGGTCGGGGCGATGCGACGGATCGATAGAGGTGGCGAGCTGGAGCATGTGGCTGACGACGGCGGCGTTGACGCACAGGTAGACAGCGACTGGCGGTCCATGCGAGGCGCGGCGAGGAGGCGAGCTGCGGCGGCGAGCGGAGGAAAGGCTTCGACCTTGGCTGAAGCGAGCAGGGGAAGCGGGGAGGAAAAAGGGGAGCGGGTCAGCCTGGGCTGGCTCGGGCCAGGCCAAGAAGGCCCCTTCCTTTTTATATTTATTTACATATATATATATATCCATTATATGCATATATATACATATGTATGTTCTTAGTAGTTTATTTCTTTACATCTATTTCTTCATTAGTATTATTATTATGGTATTTTTATGTATATTTTATTTAATTAGGATTAGGGTGTATGTACATGATACATATTCATTCATCCCCTTATTATTATTATTATTATTACTATTCTTAAGCTCAAAGTGATTATTTAAATTTTTATTCAAATTATACTCTTCCCTTTTTTGATGGATCATCTTTTCAGATTCGATTTTTAAAATAAAACTTTCTATTATTTTCACATTTCCTTCTTGGCTTTCCATTAGTTTTATTTTTCATAATTTTTTCAATTATTGGAATCCTCAACCTAAATTCAAAGAAACACCATTAAAATCCAAATATCGAGAAAACATTTTTCAACATAATACAAGGGCTACACATTTCCAAATTCAAAATTTTTGGGATGTTACAAAAGATAGTGTTAGATCGTGGATCGCAGTTTATGTTTTGATTTTGGAAAAGTTTCCGTGAAGTCTTGGGTACTCATCTGAATTTCAGTACATCGTATCATCCCTAGACGGATGGACAGACTGAGCAGGTGAAACATATTGTTGATGATATACTAACAGCTTGTGTGTTAGACTATGGAGCCAAGTAGGATAGATGTTTTAACTTTTCAAGAGTTTTTCTACAACAATAGTTACCAATCAAGTTTGTAAATGTCACCGTTTGAAGCTTTGTATGGAAGGAAATGTAAAACCTCTCTCAATTGGAAAGAGACCATTGAGGGTCAAGTCTTTGGACCAAAATGTTTAAATGAAGTTGAGGAGAAAGTATGCCTAATTCAAGAAAGGTTGGGACAACTCAGAGTAGACAGAAAAGTTATGCATATAATCATCGTCGAGATTTGAGTTTTGACCCAGATGATTACGTATATCTCAGGATTACACCGTTCAAAGGAGTTAAGAGATTTCAGGTGAATATAAATCTTACACCAAAATATGTTGGACCATTCAAGATTTTGCAGCGTAAAGGATAGCAAGCTTAACAGTTAGAGCTACCCATGTCTTTTAGTGAGATACATGATGTTTTCCATGTGTCTCAGTTGAAGAAGTGTTTGCGTGTGCCAGAAAAGCTAGTGCCAGTGGAAGCTGTAGATCTTCAAGACGATCTTACCTATAAGGAGCACCTTGTAAGAATTTTGGTAGTGTCTGATTTCCAAACCTATTCCTTTAGTAAGCCCAAATACCGGGGTTGAGATTGCATTTAAGGGGGGAGGTTTGTAACATCCTGATTTCGAGTGCCTTTTTGAAGTTTTTAAAATAAAATAACCATTTGAATTTTTTGGAATTAATCTAGGCTTAATATGAATTTTCCAAAATTAAAAAAGATTTAATCTGAATAAAGTAAACATCAATTAAAAGAAAACCAATTTTATTTGGGTTCCTTGTGATGCAAGGAATTTTTCTGCATTTTCTTAGATTTATTTGCTATTTTCTAGAGTTCAATTTGATTTAAACCTTTTATAAAATTCTAAAATATCAGAAAATCCTAAAAACCTTAGTGGGTCGAATCCACCCACTCTTTCTTTGGCCCAATCCATCTACTCGGCCTAGCCAGCTCGCGCCGTGTGAGCGCCATGCGTCGGCTATCCCTTCGCTCGAGCGCTGCATCCCGGGTGTCCGCCCATGTTCTCCTCCCCACACCGCTACGGCTTGGGGCCCACCTGTCAGTCTGTCTTCGTCTTCCTCTTGGACTTCCTTCTTTGCGCCCTCTCCAACTCGAACTCCACCGCCATAGCTGTACAGGACTTTGTCTTCCCTATGTATAAAAGGTTGCCAAGACCCTGCAATTTAGCACACCGAGCCAACTTGATCTTCCTCACCTACTCTTGCCGTCGCGTTTCACCGAATTCTTTGCCTCCATTTCTATCTCTAGCGAGTAATTGTGCCCACACTGGAGCTTCTTCGACCACACCGTCTTCACCCCGAGGTTCGCCGTGACCTCTTCTTCCCCTTCAGCCCCTCGCCGTGGTCCATGCACCACCCGAGCATGAGTTCATTGTTGACCCTAGGGTTCTATGCCTACCTCCTTAGTGTCGCCATGCTCCTAGGAGTCTGTTGCACACCTTGCCGAATCTTGCCGAGCTCTCCTCATTGTTTCTATATGCACCATTTGCTGATAAGAACAGAAGTTTAATCCTAGATGGTTTGATGAGTTTGAAAGTTGGCCGGAGTATAGCGAGTCCAAAGATAGAGTATATTGCTTTTGTTATTTCTTGTTTAAGGACCACAATAAGAAGGAAGCTAGGTATGATATATTTATTGTAAATGGTTAGAACAAAAAAGGCGACTAAAAGTGTATATAGGTGGTGTGAAAAGTGTCTACAATCAAACACTTACAAATTGGGATGATTTGTTAAAAAAAGAACATACCATCCATACACAAAGTGAAGCTTCTAAGATTGTTTATTTTGCTCAACTAAGGTTCGACTAGGGGCCTCAATTGATGTTGCTAGACTGTTATTGAAATAAGGATTACCTTTCTGAGGATACACAAAGTAAAGCTTCTAAAATTGCTACTTCATTATCATTGTATTTTGCCATCGATAATATTGAATTGTTGATACTAAAATTGTTGAATATATTACTACTTAGTATAAAATTGCTAAAATGTTATATATATATATTGTTAATATAATGTATATATATATATATATAGAGAGAGAGAGAGAGAGAGAGAGAGGACGTTGAAATAGGGCATCAAGCCTCTCTGCCTTTGGATTGCTTTTAGATGCGTGCTAGTGCAATGATATATAATATATTAGCAAACCCGTTAATATTCATTAATTCAAAAATGTATCAATTTGTAAAAGAAGTCATTGATTTCATGGATGGAAAGTCTTAATCATATATAGGTAATTGGTGAACTCTGGTAATTTTTTTTCCAGTTCTAGTTCCATATTACTACAAAGCTAATCAGCACAACTGTCTATGCCGGAGCAATCTGCACGAAATTAACAGGCACCCAACCCAAATCGAAATGAAATTTGAAGGATCAAATCAAATCAAAATATCCACATCAGGCCCGCAAATCAACACCAGGCCTAGTAAATTTAACCCACGTTTTGCGTTGCAATCCACGCTAGGAGAAACAAATTTAACCCTAACTCCTACAATAGTTTCAATAAGCTCAAGCTTGCAGTCGTATCGGTGAGTATCGGTAAAATTTTGTACCGGTCAAAAATTTCAAATTCACCAAAGTTCATCTAAAAATTTGAAAAAATTTAAAAAATAATAATAATAATAATCAAATTTAAATTCA
Source organism: Dendrocalamus latiflorus (assembly GCA_017311315.1). NCBI lineage: Eukaryota > Viridiplantae > Streptophyta > Magnoliopsida > Poales > Poaceae > Dendrocalamus > Dendrocalamus latiflorus. The sequence goes on along the minus strand of CM029625.1, from coordinate 853,700 downwards.
AAAATTTTGTCCAAAAAGATTCCAAAAATTCCGGTAACCAACGGTTACCAGTTGTATTGCTATCATCTGATAAAATTTTGGAACCGATACATTTTCCTTCCCTGTTCTCGATCGGTCCATGCACAAAAATACTGGTGTTGCCGACTGAATCGAACAGTACAACTAATAATATGCTACAACTCCAGTACTAGTACCAAATTACTATGATACTATTGTACACCAGCTCCTTACGAAAGCACCCCATTGCAATCGGAATTCACTTCGGTTAAATTCTGTCGATCTAAGATCAGATCCATCCATTCGTCACACAAGGAGGAACCTGTGCCAACAAATGGCTGGCCACAACTGATGCCTGTATCCTTCCCTACCTATTCAGAGTGCACAAACCTACCGAGCTGAGGTTCTTTACTTGTATTTCTCCATTATACGCCGCGCTTCTTCGACAGTGTCTTCCGACGAATTGGCTCCTCCATCCACCTTCTCTTTTGGGTTCGATGAATTGGCTCCTCCATCCACCTTGGAGCCGCCCTCTTTTGGGTTCATCGCCTGGAAGCCGAAATATATGAGCCCCGTCATCGCCTGTGACCATGGGATCCAGCCATCATCAGGCATCATGTATCATGAACGAAAATTGCAGCACAACGATACAGTGCGAGTGAATTCTGACGGTAAACAGTAATTCTTTGAGCTGCAGTAAATATTATTTATTTCACTTATAGAATGTACTGGGCATGTTTGCAGTTGTTACTAAACCACAACTATATATGTGACTAAATGTTAACGAACATTGTGCAGAACGCACTGCTGGCCGACGGCAGTACGCACAGTCATAGAGCAAATGGTTTGTTTACGAACCAGTACAAAGAATGCAGTGGAGACAACAGACTTGAAAAGAAGAAGGGCGACTGACACAGCAACGAAGGTAACACCTATCCTGGCAATCGGCCGTGGAACTGAACCCTGTCACGCATCAAGAGGGCAAAATTATTCAGTCAGTCCAGTTTCATAGCTTAACAAACTGCAGTTGTATTGCTCTTTTTTTTTCAAAAAAAAAACAAAACAAAAATGAACTACGGCAGCTTGTGGTCGGTATAGTTTTCGAGAGCTAAGAATACATGGAATTGAGTAGATATAAATGGCTAAGGAACACATACTGGGACAAGAGTAGTTCCTGCCTCCACAGCATCCTTACCAACCCTCCATGCTGTTTGAACAACTGCTGCGATATACAGTGTTAAAAGAGTACCACAACCCACTTATTAGTTATTACAGTTTCATCGTGATCAAAACAAGGCCACATGCTATACTTAACACGGTACGGTACAGAGGCATCCTTGGAAATATACATGCGACCCAACATGAGGATATACGGTACAGACAATTTCGTCACGGAGCAAAATTCAGGGAAGGCAAAGGCGACACTTTCAGATTAAATACGCAAGTGTTGCAGCAGCATAGTGCATAGCTTACTGCGCTAGGCTTAAGAGCAGCAAGAAACCTGACAGGATCACGCATCATGTATATCCTATCCAACACCGGAGTTAGAAAGTACAAACGCAAATATTTGCGTCTTTTGGTGTGCTAGCTAATGTAGAGCCAACAGAAAAAGGACATGTTTCACTTGAGCGAGATGGAAGTGACACAAACATCAAAAAGTGTAAGAAGCCTGCAGCCTATCCATCCGGTGACAACAGTCTAATATGATATTTTTAGCGAGAGGACATAGTTTTGCTTGCATATACATATATACACAGAAGAGAAGCGGCAGTGCTCTCTAGCCCCAAATTGAGGAATTAATTAAAGCCTACCCTCAGCATGGAAATGGAAGGAGCGAGAGTTAAGTACACATACACAATACTGGTAAAAACAGTGAGACTGAGAGGAGAGGAGAGGAGAGGCGTGACATGTAAGGAGATGGACCTCTCGAGAAGTTGTTCTGCGCCGAGGCGGCGACGACAAGGCGCGAGCGCGACTGGATGGGAGGCATGGTGAGCAAGGGAGGGTGCGGAGCGGCTAACCTAGTCCGACAAGCGGCGGCCGGAGGAAGTCGGGCGGCGGCGGCCATGCCCATGGCCATGCGGTGGATGGAGGACTCAGGAGCGGGGAATGGATGATGATGAGGAACAAGCCGGTTATCTGTATTGGATGGCCATGGATGCACCTAGTCGAGTTGTTAGAGTCGATCACGGCCATTGATTTTTGCTTGTATGGATGAATGCTATTGGTGAACCTGAAGCATCCATCCATCCATCGTTGGTTGAACTGAACCTGAAATCCTGAATCATCATCATCATAATCTAATTCTACTACTCCACTACCAGAAATCTAGCATACATATGCATTCCATTTCCAGCCAAACCAAGTTGCCTGCAATGTTTGTTTCTTTCTTTGATTGTTGGAATTCCATGTCGGTCCGGTTGCATTTCAGCTGTCAGCAAAGCTAGCGCAATACGATTTCTACTACAGTTGCATTTTACAGCAAATTGATGAGTACTGCTCCCTGTCTCTGTTCAGTTCTGTCACTAAGCTGTGTTGGCACCAGCAAGCAAGCCAAGGAGCTCTCGCTATCCATCAGCATTCAGCAACATGGACAGACTGACTCATTGACTCTGCCTATCCAACACCTTATCCCTGATGGCTGAGCTGGGCCACCCTTGTTTTCCATGGCCTTGAATGGATGGATAATGACCCTTCCCTCCATTTCCAGCCACACTGCTGCTAGATTTCATTTCATTCCGCTTGCTCTGTCTGAAAAAATCTCCATACATACAGTTTCAATATGTCCACACTAGCCAGACTGTTTTCTTTTAATTCTGTGTCGAGTAACACGCATCATCAACCCCTCTCTTGCATGAATTGTTGCTCCGGATATTGGTTCATCGTGCTAACCTTTATATTGGTTCTTTTGTTTATAGTGATCGCGTGTCTCTGTTATGTGGCCATGTGGGGTATCCCATATCAACGCCGGCACATAGTCCAGTTAGCAGCTGCGTCACGTGAGGATCCATAGAGATAAGTTTGGAATAAGTTCCAAAGAGAATTCAATAGGATAAATTTGTTCTTTAGAAAGCTATCACTTTCAATTAGTTAAGCAACCCTTCAGATTGCCTAGAGTTAGTTAAGCAATTCTTAAGATTGCCTTTCTTATCTCCTTATCCCTAGTTATACGAGATGTAAGCTTGGATTAGAATTCAAGAACGAAAATAAAGAAATCTCTTCCCTATCTCTTTCTTGAAGGCTCATAGAAATGGAATTTTTTGTATGGATAATCCGTTTTTTTATTCGTAAATACATAAATATACCCGCGAGAAAATTTTTTACAAAAATAGTCTCCAGTCGCCCCCCCATTAGGCGACTTCTGCCTTTCGCCCAACCGGGAGGCGACAAAATATCTGTCGCTGGTTGTTCGAGCGACTGCAAGTAGTCGCTTTCCTATTAGGCGACTGCATGGCAGTCGCCCAATGGATGGGCGACTTATAAGCGCAGTCGCCCAATGGAGGGGCGACTTTACTCAGTCCCCGTGATTTTTTAGAGTTTTGTCAATTTTGTAGTTTTAAACTGGAAAAAAATATGGTATAGTTGTAATAAAAGTTTATGTTTATTGTATGTTGTAGGTGCATTAAAAATTTTGAGAAATTTTTTTTAAGAATAATTGACTGTAGAACGTTTGATATATACATTGGCAAGTGATATTTTTATGTTACTAAGAATTAGTGTACGAAGAGAACTGGTATGTTAATATTGTTAAATGACTTGCTATCTGAATCATTGATCGCGAACACACGAGATAATAACCTTATGTGAATAGAAATAAACTTCATAATACAGTTGGGAGTAACATGCTGCGTATATTTTTATTACATGCATAACATATAGCATGATATGCGACTAACCCACCCAACTGCTCGTAGCACCTACTGTGTGGACCGGGGCCACTTTGCCTTCCTCGCCACATTTTGTCTACTGGGTGTAGCGTGGTTGTTTTCCCTTTTTCTCGCGCCTTGAAGATGGCTCCGCTGCATCCTTCTTCCTGTCACTCTTGGACTTGAGAGCTGCCTCACGAGCTTCAAGCTCTTCCTCCTGACGCTTCATGGCTGCTTCACGCAGACTTAGCTGCTCCCGCCTCCTTTGCAGCTCATCCTCCTTGCCCTTCAGACGGATTTGGTCCACCCTCACGCGGCGCTCTTGCTCAAGCCGCATCTGTCGTTCCACCTCGCGAGCTTGAGTCATCTTGACAAAGTATTGTCCTTTGTTTTCCACCTCCTTTGGCCAGTTCGCTGGCCATGCCGGCGGCATCCGATCCACCCATTCGATGAACTTGCAAGGCTATGTGTGGCGTGGTAGATGTCATGGATCAAGTTGAAAAACGATAACGAGAAACAAAGGATTTAGTTGTCGTCGTTACCACGAAGTCGTCATCCAGGTCTGGACACTTGAAGAACATGCGGCCGTAGTTGGCTCGTTGTACTGGATCCATCCAGACGCATAACATCGTCCTAAAGCCGCAATGGCACTTCGGGCGCTCATGCCACTCCGGCACTCCAAATGGGTCGGACCTCCAGGAAGACATTGTTGTGTAGTAGTATTGTGATGCCTTGAGGAGGAGATGTGGTATGGGAGACATAGGAGGGAGGCCTTTATGTAGGCAGGTTATCTAGTGCAGTGGGCATAGTCCATGGAGAGGACGACATGGGAATCTTTTCTTTTTTTCAGGATTCCAATGTAGCAATAAATGTCCCTATGAAGGCTTTTGAGAGCCTATAGTCTCGTAATAAATTCATAGCTTGGACCATCTAATGTATGTGGTACAACGTAGCCTTTTCAGTCGTTTGCAGGAAACAGTCGCTATGAAGGCTTTTCACTGCACAAAGCTGGCATATTTTGTCATCTCACTGCGAAAAGCTGGCATATTTTGTCATCTCAGTGAGCAAAGCTGCCCCGTTTTGTCATGTCAATGAGCAAAAGCTGACCTCTTTTGTCATGTCACTGAGCAAAGCTGCCCTGTTTTGTCATCTCACTGAGCAAAAGCTGACCTTTTTGTCATGTCACTGAGCAAAGCTGGGCCGTGTTGTCATGTCCCTGAGCAAAGCTGCACTCTATTGACATCTCATTGAGCAAAGCTGCCCCGTTTTGCTATAAGTAGCACGGTTGGGGTCCCATGACATTGTAAATCAAACAAAGAAGTACCCTCTCTTTCGTGGTGAAACATACTATGTCGGAAGCCGAGGGGCCAGTGGGATTTGGGTCACCGAAGGAAGACATTCACTTAGAAAGGAGGGAGATGTTCGGTCCACAGTACCGATTGATACCAAGCCGACGTGCTCAACCAGCGTGGCCGAAATGCAGACACAATGAGTACGCGGTCGTCCAGATCTTGGATTCCCCGAACGATGGCGGGCGACGTTTCTTCCGATGCTCACGCTCCGGGGTACAAATTAGTAATATTATATTTTTTATTGGTTATGGACCTTCGAAGTTTACCGTCCTTTTTTTTAGCAGATGGCAAAATGCGACTTCTCCCGCTGGATCGACCCTCCTCATGAACGGTATGTTGATCGTTATGTGGATACATTATGGGCTCGAATATGGGACTTGGAGTACCGAATGGAGAGTCTCACTGAGGAGAACAACGACCTCCGTGAACAGATGCAACGCGAGAGGGGCAACGAGGAGGTCGTGAATATAGGAAGCTCTTATGATCCCACATGTTGCTGCGCGAACCCGAGCTGCATATGTGCATGCCACTACCACGATGGCCAGCCACGTCCGAGGCGGCCCCCTCAGCAATTCTCCATGTGGGTGCCACGAGGCTCGTTTGGCATGTAGGTCACGAGGGTTATGGTTGTGTCGTATTTTAGTTCATGTATTTGTTGATGTGTTGATGTTGTGGCGGTAGGACGGTTGTGTTGATGTGTTGGGTGTACTACTTTCTGTGACCTTCATATTCTGTGGCCTCTTTCCATAACGATGTAATGTGCAACGTTGTTAAGAATGTGATGGATTGGTTGTTATCTACGCGGAGTTGTTATCACAAGCCACAAAAAAAATGCAATGCTGAAAAGGGAAACAGCACGTTCCACGAAATAAGTGCATTACAGAAAAGGGATGTAACATACAAGGTTTACAAATGGTACATGAAATTTAGCATGCATTACAACACCAACTACTGATCCGGACATACATTGCATCGTCTAGCTGTGTGCCCCTCCTGACCGCATCGCCCACAACGTGCACCAGATGTTCCAGCTTGTGATTCGTCCATGTCATTTCTAATACGTCGGCTCTGTCGCCGACCCTTCCCACCCTTCAGCATGTTAATATTCGGAACCCAGGTCCTCGCTGAAATGTCCAAAGTGGCGAAGTTTCCCACCGCCCTGAACCCCCGGAGCTCCCCACACCAAGCTTGCAGTATTCTCTCCTTGAAAAAGTACTCGGACATGAAGTTGGAAGGATCCATGCCCGCGGTTCCGCATGCAGCGAGGACATGAGAGCATGGCATGTGTAACAACTTAAGCTTGTTGCATGTGCAGCTAGGTTCGTTTGCATGATCTCCAAGGCATACCTCGTGAGTAATAAGTGAACGAGATGTCCCAAATCCGGCTCTGTCACAGAGTATCACCTCGAAACGATACTCCCTGTTGCCCATGACATGCACTGTGTGCAATTGACCCTTCTGTGCCTTTGTCTCCATGTACGCAGTAATTTTTGACGAATACAGGGCTCCGAGATTGGCCGCATGAAGTGCGGCACTCGCGTGCCTCTCCCTGAAGTAGCGGATTGTGCTGTGAAGAACACCTTCCACGATGGCGACAAGGGGCTGAGAACGGAGACCCCTGAGAACCCAATTGTACACCTCGGCAAGGTTAGTTGTCATTATTCCGTATCTTGCGCCATCCGTGTCGTGCAACAGCGATCACTTCTCCAATGGTTCCCCCTCGATCCACTGCGAGAAGCACTTGATGTTCCGCGCGCTCCTCCTTCTTGGACCACTTGGGTTAGACTCATCGATTGCTGGCAAGCATTGCGGTTGTGCCGCCCCAGGAGTGACCGGCCCCTTGCTCCTCTCGTCGACGTTCTTCCTGGTGTGCTCATCCAACAACCCCCATAAAGCATCAAATTTGCTCTGCTGGTTCTGCCTAGCCAGCCTCTTGAATAGCTTCATCAAAGATTGTTTCGGGAATTGCTTGAAAAAGTTTGCCCCTAAGTGACGACTGCACCACCGGTTCCTCATGTTCGGCCAAAAAAAGGTCTCCTCAGGGTCTTCTTGAAGTTTTCGTATCGCCTTTAGAATACCGGCGTGGCGATCATGAATTACGCACACACCAGGACGGGTGCCTACAACTCCAGCCTTCACATGTCTGAGAAACCACAGCTAGCTCTCATAATTCTCACTCTCCACAAATGCAATAGCCAGCGGCAATATTTGATTGTTACCGTCAACGCCTATGGCCGTCAGGAGCTGCCCTTTGTATTTGCCTGTCAAGAAGGTCCCATCTACAGAGATCACTGGCAGCATGTGCTTGAATGCTTCAATGCTTGCACCAAATGCAAACAATGATCTCTGCAACACTGCAAATCCCGGTGGACTTATGGACGGCTTCTCGTGCACGGCGATGTACGTGCCCGGGTTCCTTTGTTGCAACACCTTAAGCATACGAGGAAGGTTGTCGTACGCCGCCTCGAAAGTGCCAAAACGTTTTTCCAACGCCTTTTGCTTGGCACGCCACGCCTTCGCGTAGCTAATCTTATACTTGAATTTATTCTCAATAGCTACCACAATATGTGTGGCCGCAACATCTTTCTTCTCCACTATCTCCCCATACATCAAATTGGCTATAAATCCGGACGTGAGGTTACGATGCCTCGCCAGGACAGTGTTTAGAATGCAGGAGTGCGGCTCCACCTTGGACACAATCCAGTGAGTCTCATACTTGGGTCTACGTGCGTGCACCCTCCAAGGACAACCAGCCTGCTCGCACTTCACAGTGTACTGCTCCTGGCTTGATTTGACGACGCGAAATGTCTGTTGCATTGAAAGGGCCCAAAGCTTGATGGCATCCTGCAGCGCTTCCTTGTCAGCAAATATAGCATGCACCCGAACCTCTGTCTCATGATACTCCCATGGTGATTCATACTCATCATGTGCGGAAACACCCTCCGCATTAAACCTGTTCCATTCCTGGGGGATAGGAACTTCTTCATCATCGGAACTGTCCTCCTCGTCGTCCTCTACAGCTTGCTCTTCATCCCATGCCCTCTGGTCATCACATTCCATCTGCTGCACGATATACTCATTATGCTCTCCTTCATCAGCTTGCCCAGTTCCCTCTCTATAGCTTGACAGCTGTAACTCTCCTCCATGTACCGCATCGACTTGCCCAGTTCCCTCTCTATAGCTTGACGGCCGTAACTCTCCTCCATGTACCGCATTGCCTTCATCACGAGCAACTTCATCAGCTCCACCAACGTGCGGCCCGCCCGAGCTGCTAGCACCTCCCGAAGCATAGGCGGACGCACGAGCTTGCGCAGCTGCTTGTAGTGAGCACGGTTGCACAAGCAGGACACACTCGTATCCACAGCGCCGGCACCCTTGCACAAAGCCCTTCCATGAAGCAGAGCGCACCAATGTCTTCAACTCCCATCTGATGTCAGTGGGAGACCGGCTCCAAAGCCCTTGCACAACGACACTGCACACCTCGGGGTCCAATGAAAAACTCTGGGTCAGCCAATGCTGCACATATGTCATTCCAGCATTCTCGTCATCCGGAAGTACGAGAGTGACTTGCGGAAAATCGCTCAAATCCACACCATTCGGACCTTCACGAATAATTCCAGCACCATAATACACTCTCAATGTAGTAGTGGCCATTAATGATGTAGCCCTACATGTATGATTGAAATTTACGACATGTCAAATAACATCGTACAACACTAAACTAAACTTTCTATACTAAAAAGGGTAGTAAAATTTCTAGACTACAAAATATTCCATACTACAAAATGTATACTACATCTACAATTTTTACTAACACCAATATTTCATCTAAATAATAGTGTAAATACAACATAATTAACAAAAATACCTGGATCCAAATCGATGGAATAGCTTGGACTCCTTCTTCCTCCCTCACCTCCTCCTTCAACCCTGTTCTCCTCTCCTTCTCTTCTCCCCCTCCCCTCCTTTTCTTCCCCTCCTCCCTCTCTTCTCCCCTTCTTTTCTTCCCCTTCCTCCTCTTTTCTTCTTCTCTCGTTTCTTCTCTCTGGCTCTCTGGGCAGAATGAGGGAAAAGTGGTTCTCTGGGTGAGGGAAAATAGGCAGGGGTAGTGGGCGGACGGTGGAATATCCACCCCTGTCGCCCTACCGTTGGGCGACTGCAATTGCAGTCGCTCAACCGTACAGCGACTGCAATTGCAGTCGCTCAACCGTACAGCGACTTCATAAGTCGCCCAACGGTTTACATATTCCCTAAATGTCGCCTCCCGGTTGGGCGAAAGGCAGAAGTCGCCCAATGGGGGGGCGACTGGAGACTATTTTTGTAAAAAATTTTCTCGCGGGTATATTTATGTATTTACGAATAAAAAACGGATTATCCGTACCAAAAATTCCATAGAAATGAAGCATTTGACTGATTTATTGGTATACATATACATATACACACACACACACAATGATGACGCTAATGTGAATACATATAACAACTGATAATATGAATACATGTAGCAACCTGAATTAATCTCATCTTGAACCAAGGCATCACATGCATGCAATTAATCAAGGCGTCACATGCATGGTAGGCTAACACCCCCTTCCTGCAAATGAAACGGGAGTGGTTGGACGTTCAAACTAGAGCAGAATTCCTTGAAGGTCGCCATTGGGAAAGGGGTCGGCAAGCTCGTGCCTGCTGACGCCGGTGAAGGTCGGGGAGAAGCTTCGGGAGCGAAGAAGAAAGGTCGATAGCGATAGTCCCTGACATCGAGAGATCACGTAGGTGACACAAGCTGGTGGTGCCTAGAGAAGGAAAGGAGGGAGGGCGTGATAGAGGAGAAGAGTGGTGGCTTCAAGGTGGAAGAAGTAGAGGAGGAGCTAGGGAGGCTACCGATTATGAGGGAAGCCGCCAGTGACAGCAGGTCCGGAGGTGGCACCAGGGTGGTGTAGGAGAGAAAGATGGGGAGAGGGAGAGGAAGGAGAGGCGATAAGTGGTGCCATCCACGCCAGGGCGCGCGTGGGTGGCGCAACGTGGGAGTTAGCGGCACAGTGGTTGAAGTGCTACGGGTATGCTATGCAAGCACAATTTCAAAAATTCTACTACATAAACAAGGAACCTCCACTACTAATAGGCCACAAAATTACCACTAGACGTGCAGACTCATAGCGGAAGTAGAGTCGATGTAGCGTGTTGATGTGGTGGTAGTCGTACTTGCTGCACGTCTCCTCCTTTAGCTCCTTGTGATTGTCACAGGTTGCAGATCGTTCTAGTGCTGAAACTTCGCATCAACACCTCCAAGGTATCCACACGTACGGGGTAGGAACACCGTGCACTAGAGTGCTAGCGCCGGCTGCATGGTATTAGATGATGAAGGTGTAGCGATTAGGGTTTCGGGAATTCTGAATTTTCTCTATAACCCTATGCCACCACCTCTCTATATATAGGCATCCATGATGATCCTCGAACTTGAGGCCATTAGGAACTCGTGGCCTATATGAATTCAGATCACCATCTAAATTATATATCAGCCCTTTAAGTGTATGACCCTATAGGTTCACGTGCACTTAGATATGGCCCGAGTACTCCTGCTCATTCACTAATCAGTAGTGGCCCGTAGCAAGACATACGGACTCCCAAGTATACGTAAAGATCATATTGGATGAACCTCAACAAAGCTCATATGCCTAAGGTTCGTAATCATTATGATGATCTTGTCAAATTAAACCAATGCTTTGTGTGCGAGTGTCTGACACAAACCCATCTAGACGAGGAAAATTAATGGCACTTTTCTTTAGCAAGACTTACCATTAAAATACATGGCTTTGGATGGTGCAACTAATTGGGAGGGCATCAATTTCGCTTAATATTATGTGAGGGAATTTTATTTCTACTATGTTAGAAGCATTTGTAGAAATTTAATAACATGTATAGAAATAAATAAACAGAGATATAAAGCCATCCTTAAAAATTACATTGCATCGTGATATAGTATGGCCCTTTCACACGGTGATCTCTATCGCCACGCTTCCTGTTCGCCATGTCTCCAAGTGGCCAAAACCTCCAAGTACTCCCAGTAAGCTATTACTCCATAGCACATACTAGTAAAGGTTACAAGGAGTATAGAAGCAACACAAGCCGACACACAGGTCGTTATACAAATATAGACAGCCTTGGGCTACAATAAGCATGACACGCATGCCATGAAAATTACATACAAATATGCATCTCATACATCATTCATATGTATAATGGGCCATAATATTCACAACAATCCTGCAAAACAAATATGCATGGAATCATATTTTATCTAACATACTAAGTTATTATTCTAGTCACAAAGGTCCTATTTTGAAAAATTTTGGACTACATAGATTCAATCTACTGTACTGTTTCGTCCATGCAAATCACATTAGATTAATCACATTAACCCCTTTTAATCACAACTCCGATTCGATCAACAAAAATTGATCTTCACATGCTCCATGGATTTACGCCTTCACTGTCTACCCCAATGGCAAAAAACTGACTGATAGAGGCAAGTCAGGATTTGGCCATGAAAACACGATCACAGAATAGCGATTATGAACCCATCTATATATAGACCACTGCACATGGACGATCATATCAACCATCGCTAAAATCAATATATCATATAGAACGATCACAGAACCAATAATAGATCACAACTATGACTCCCACATATCACCATATACATCTAATTTGAAACTAAAATTAGATAGGATGGCTCTAATACCACTAAAGCGCTACGGATAGGCTATGAAAGTACAATTTCAAAAATTCTAACGCATAAACAAGGAACCTCCGCAAGCAATAGATCACGGGATTACCACTAGACGCGTGGACTCGCAGTGGAAGTACAGTTGATGTAGCGTGTTGATGCAGTGGTAGTCGTACTAGTCACATGTCTCTTCCTTCAGCTCCTTATGATTGTCATAGGTTGCAGATCATCCTAGTGCTGAAGTTTCACATCAACGCCTCCAAGGTATCCATATGTATGGGATAGGAACAGCGCACGCTAGAGTGCTAGCGCTGGCTGCATGGTATTAGATGATGAAAATGTGGCGACTAGGGTTTCAGAAATTCCAAATGCTTTATAAAACCCTATGCCATCATCCCTCTATTTATAGGCATCTATGATGGTCCTTGAACTTAAGACCCATTAGGAACTCAAGGCCCACATGAATTCATATCACCATCTGAATTATATCCCAGCCCTTTAAGTGTACAACCCTATAGGTTCACGTATACTTAGACATGGCCCCACTACTCCTTCTCGTCCACTAATCGGTAGCGGTCCCTGGTAAGACATTTCGACTCCTAAGTATATGTAAAGATCATATCGGATGAACCTCAACAAAGCTCATATGCATTTCCCTTTATCTCATGATATCGATCAAGCTCAAGGCGAGTACATGCCATCCTTGTTGGTTAGCTCGATCACTCTTTCTCGATTATGTGACTCGAATTCCCTAACTACATTTAACTCTTTAACTACGAGTAGCATGGCCATGCATTTCTAGAATCCAATCATTCGAGAGGCCTAGAGATATCTCTCCCATTGCATGGAGGGGCAAATCCTATCTTGATCAATCATGCCTTGATGTATGCATCATGACAAAACCCGAAAGCTATCTTTATAATTACTCAGTTATGAAGTAGCATTTAGTAACCCCTAAGTTAGCCATTATGCATCTTGAGTACGTGCGACAACCTCAAGTCTAAGGGCATAGCATATGTATTGTAACTGAGACCAACTGATGACATGTAACAATGCAATGTCCTCGTAGTGTCTCATGGTGGGTCGATCCAACCCCATGTTCGCTAACATCTATCCATATTATTGGGTTTGATATCTCCATATCTATGACCCGTGAAACATAGCCATCAGCCAATACATATACTAGTATATTTATATGTGTCCTCATATGTTTCTAACTAGGGATCGTTTAAGAATAATCATCGCAGAAATATAGAGTTTCACAATCAAGTCACACACTTGCTAATAAATATTGACGATATTATTCAAGGAACAAGATAACATATTATCCAATAAACCATGAGCATAACGAAATATAATCATCTCTATGATTGCCTCTAGGGCATATTTTCAATAGTCACCCACTTGCACTAGAGTCAATCATTTAGGTATCTAATAATGATAGCTCTTATGTTCACCTCATGCTTTGGCTGTGTGAGTGGTTTGTTAATGGATCAGAAACATTTAAATCCATGTATACGTTGCATATCTTTACATCTCCTCTATCCAAAATATCGCGAATAAGGTGATAGCACCTAAGTATATGCTTGGACTTCTGATGGGATCTAGGCTCCTTAGTCTACGCAATGGCTCTATTATTATCACAATAGAGATCCATTAGGCTCGAGGCACTCGGGACCATATCCAACTCAGCAATGAAATTTCTTATCCAAACACCTTCCTTCGTAGCTTCAGAAGCCGCAATGTACTCGGCCACCATCGTAGAATCAGCAACCTTTTCTTGCTTGGAACTTTTCTAGCTCACTGCTCCTCCATTCAAAATGAATACACAACTAGATTACAAACAATAATCATCTTTGTTGGTTTGAAAGCTTACATCGGTGTAACCATTTACAATGAGCTCTTCATCACCACCATAAACTAGGAACGCATCCTTAGTCCTTCTCAAGTACTTAATAATGTTTTTCATAGCCATCCAGTGACCTTCACTAAGATCAGCTTGGTATCTGCTTGTAACACTTAGAGCATATGATACATTTGGTTGAGTACATATCATGGTGTACATAATAGATCCAATAGCTGAAGCATATGGAATACCATTCATATGGTCTCACTCTTCAGTTGTCGAAGGACACTGACTCTTGCTAAGACTTATACCATGTGACATAAGCAAGAACCCCTTCTTGGCATCCTGCATATTGAACCATTTCAACACCTTATTAATATAAGTATTTTGGCTTAATCCAATTAGCTTTCTTGATCTATCTCTATAGATATTTATCTGTAAGATATATGCTGCCTCAACTAGGTCCTTCATAGAAAATCTATTTTTCAATGAGGCCTTAACAGATTCTACCATAGGAATGTCATTCCCAATCAATAATATGCCATCAACATATAATATTAGGATTACAAGTGCACTCCCACTAACCTTCATGGAAACACAAGGTTTTTCTTTGTTCTTGATGAAACCAAACCTTTTGACCTCCTCATCAAAATGTATATTCCAACTCTAAGATGCTTGCTTCAATCCATAGATAGATCTCTGAAGCTTGCATATTTTTCTAGCATTTTGAGAATCAACAAAACCCTCAGGTTGTGTCATGTATACATTCTCACTTAGGTTTCTATTTAAGAAAGCTATTTTGACATCCATCTGTCATATCTCATAATCGAAATTTACAACAATAGGTAGATGATCCAAACAGACTTAAGTATAGTGATAGGTGAGAAGGTTTCATCATAATAAACACCTTGAATTTGTTTGAAACCCTTAACCACCAATCCTTATGGATATGAACATTTCCATCCATGTCCAATTTTTTCTTAAAACCCGTTTGCACTCAATGATTTTTACACCATCAGGTGGATCAATCAAGTTTCAAACTACCCTTGACCTCGACCTCGACCTCGCCCGTGCCCCCGGCCTCTGCGACCCTGCCCTTGACCGGCGGGGACGCTGTATTCGGAGCCACCTTTAATATCGAAGACGTAGCGAGCCCTCTGGGATCTGCACTGGTTGCGCTTGGGCTTGTCACTCGATGGGTCCTGCTTGCGCTTGGTGTCCTTGGAGGAGTCCTGCTTGTGTTTGGGGGCGTCCTTGGAGGATCCTTGTTTGCACTTGGGGGCATCCTTGGAGGATCCCTCCTTCAGCGAGTCCTCTGCCTGGTTGGAATCAAAGTCGTCTCTGTTGCGTCGCCGTGCATCCTCCTCCACCCTCGCGTACTCTTCCATTTTGTCAAAGAGCTTGGCGACCGTTTTTATCAGCTTGCGTGCATTGTATTCAGCCAGCGGCCCAAGGTGAAGACCTTGGATCACCACGTTGATAATAGTGGTCTCGTTGACGTCCTTGACCTGGCAGCGGACCTTGGCGAAACGTTTGAAGTATTCCAGGAGCTTTTCAGAGGGCTTTTGCTTGATAGCGAAGAGCTGGTCCGCGTCGACGTGTTCCATGTAATTCCCCTGGAAATTGTTGTAGAGGTGGTCATGAATCTGCTCTCACGCATAGATGGAGTTTGGCTCTATGGTAAAAAACCAAGTGAGCGCCAGTCCCTGCAACACGAGGGGTAGTCCCTTCGCTTTGGTGGAGTCGTCCCCACCTGCGGCTTCGATGGCGGTCTCGTACACGCGCACAAACTCCCAAGGGTCTGTGTCACCTTTGTACAGCTCGATGGTGGCGGGGAACTTGAAGTCCTTCGGCCACGCCAATTGATGCAGGCTCGCGGAGAGGGGGGACTCCGGATCCACACGCCAAAGTGGGATGCGACTGGATGTAGGGGTGTCGCAGCTATCCGCCCACTCAGGCGTAGGCTCTGCCACCACTGCCGGCGGGGTCTGCTGACTGCGAGCCTCTTGCATCTCCCGCACGGCTCCGCGGAGGTCCGCCAGCTCCCGCTGTAGTGTGCCGAGGGCCGTTAGTAGGGCGTTCTCCACCGTCAATGTGGTTGCGCCAGCCTGAGCGCTGGCACGCACTGTCGGGTTGGTGGCGACCACGGCTTGCGCTCCAGAGATGCTCGGCGCGCTGGTGCGGTGGACTCCGGAGTCCGTGATGCGGCCGACGTTGCCGCCGGGGCCGCTTGCCGCTCCCACGCGCGGGTGCGGGGGCAGTGGCTGTGCCAGCACGGGCATCGGCGTCACCGCTCCTAACAACCCGATCAGTACTGCCAGTGCCGATCGCCATGCCAGCGGTGGGGTCGACCGTCGTGCCATCCGCACCAGCGGCCAATGCCGAAGCCCTAGCGTTGACGAGCGCCTCCATTTTACTCCTCTTCTTCTTTGTTGCCGATGATGAAGCTTTCTTGGGTGCCATTCTTCTTCAGATCTCAGAGCTTGCTCGGTCGATCCCCACGGACAGCGCCAACTGTTGTGGTTACAGACCAAACAGTGAAATGAGGGTATGGTAATGGAGATGACAGATAAACAATGTTTTGCCCTTCCCCATGTCCAGGGCAGCCATATATATATATATATATTCACATCGGGAGTATTTTACAATTATGCCCTTACACTCAAGTACCCTCTGCATGGGTATTTATGTCATTACACACATCCCATTTTGGGCTTTTACAACCCCTTTGCAGGCTAGCTGGGTTTAGGTGGGGGCCACCCCTACAACAGCGTACATTTTTACTTTATCGAATAAATCCTATAGCTTATATTCCTAACATTTTGAGATGTAGTATTTTATAGGGTTCTAATGGACAATTGTTTGAATTATTAACTTCTCTTGCTTAGCTTAATAATCTATTAGAGCATGGGATTATTTAATTGCCCAAGTAATATTTAGCTTGACAGACTTAAGGAAATTATCGACCTTTATACATACGCTTACTTACAATATTTTGAATCATTTTAAGATTGGAAAATTCGTTTTATTTATAAAATGAATTTTATTTTAGCTTCATACATGCACAATTCAAGCAATGGTTGAGTTTTATGTACATATACCATCATATGCCAAAGATCATTATTAATTTAACCTACCACTAAGGTTCAACTACCGACGGCATGTTAATAGCAAGAATTAGGTTTTAATAGAGCCTATGACTATCATGCGAGTTTCTTGCACAATTATTGGCTGGTTTCTTATATCACCTCTATTTCTATCAAATTTGTATTTTGGTCAAGATTGCTAATAAAAAGGAACACATCAAATTATATTCTAGTAACACAAAACTAATTCGATTGTCCTACTTTGTCTGCCATTTACCATTAGCAACCATGATTATTGTTTACAAATATAGAATTATATTTTTGCCACTACCTCTAGTTAAACTTGTGTTTTAATTTACATTCTAACTAATTATTTAACCTTCACCTAATTATTTCCCTTAATCACTTAATTGTTCATATGCATATAATTCTACATTTTGATGTATATATATAAATTTTATTTGAATCCAAATCAATTATCTTAGCTTCCTTGATTTATTTCCTAAATATTTCCTATTTGAAATGTGCTAAAAAATAATAACAAAATGTGTAGAACCAGGGATTCGAACACGGGATCTGTGCATTCATGTGTGATGCGGCTAACCATCTAGGCATTGGGCTGTTAGCAACTTACCAGAGGGAGTAACACAGAAGAAACGAGCAGGTGGCTGGGGACCAAAACAGAGGAGGTAGAGGCCGAAATAGGGGAGAGCGGCGGCGCTGGCCGGATGGCGGCTCCGCCGGTGGGAGTTGGCCGGAGGGGCTAGGGGGACCACCAAAATGGATCAAGGGGGAGGCGAGCAAGCCACAGGAGGCAGCGCATCACCCAGGGCGGAGTCATGGGTGGTCGGTTGTGGCAGGGAGTGGCCGGGCGCGGGTGGCTGCGAGGACGGTGACGGTTGGAGGGGATGAGGAAGAAGGTAGGGGGAGCATAAGCTTGCGTGGACCACAGGGATACTCACCGACGAGTTGGCGGGCCGGAGGGGGACTGAGGCTGGCTGGCATCGTGCATGGGCGGCGGCGCAGAGGGGGTCACCGTGGTAAGAAACTCTCAGGCAAAGATTGTGTCAGCCATCAATTGGGGGATGTTGAGGACGGTGAGGAGATGCACTAATGGTGAGGAATTGGACTGGAGTGCTCTAGACGAGGAATGGTGTCAGTAGTGGCTATTTTGGTCGGAATAGGAAGGGATGGCGGTGCGACGAGCCCTAGTGCTTGGATTTCCAATTGGTTTTGGGGGAGACAAGGAGGAGAGCGGGAACACAGAATGACACGCTCATTTTAGTAAGAGGATCACCGGAAGTCTAGGGACGATGATGGGGCGGGTTGGCTGGTGCATACACGTTACGACCACTCGATTGAACGTGGTCGCAACCGTTTGTCATCCGACAGCTAGATTATGCCTGCTAGTTGCGATCACTCGACCGACAACTGATCAATCAACTACTCAATGTGATCGCTCTGTACGACACTAGATCAATAGCCTTCTTGTCTCGATTGCTCAGTACATCAACTCCACATGTGGTCGTGACTTCCTTCCGCCTATTGACTTCAGTCATTCGACCACCACCCGAACGAGTACCCACCGAAGACAACACAGTGCGCGAAAAACAGAGGAAGAATGGCGATGCTCTGGAAGTGATCGGAGATGAAGAAAACTAATCTATTATTTCATCATCGAGATATTGGCTACAAAGCACCTCACAGCATCCCTAAAAACCTTCTCCACGAAAGCCCTAAAACTCTATTCCGCTAGCCTATAGCACCCCCTATATTTATAGCCAGCGCACAAAACCATGTCCAACACAAACACCTCAAGCCGTGTCCCAAACCACCTGGACACAAGATCTTATCCCTTCTCAAATCAAGGGGCCCGAAACCCTTTCCTAACATGGGTTTTAACCAACTCGTATAGATCATGGACTCCATCCACAACTCCATATGACACCCACGACAAAGCCTCCAGGATATCCCCTCCTGTACCTTCATCGTGCACCATCATCACGTACTCTTGCGTGAGCCCAATCACCTCGCATGACCACCTGACCGCCTGGACCTCATATTACCCCCTCCTAGTTCCGATCTTACTTGTCACCGACTGTAACTGTCTCCATGCCTCCACGCAGCATCCACCTTTGACCTCCATGTGCCCCAGCATGAGCTCGACCACCTCGCATGACCTCACGACCACCTGGACCTCAGATTACCCCCTCCTAGTCCCGGTCATCTTCGCCACCTATCATGGCCACCTCCATGCCCACCTGCATATGCAAAGACCAAAGAAACCATATCCAAGCAACACACATTAGTAAAACACACCCTTGTCTATCCCCAGACAAGATGTAAACCTCCTACGACCATCTCCCAAGTCGTTTACGACTGCACTGTTCCATCGCTACCACTTACGGCCATGCACAAGATCATTTACGACCGCTCTGGTCTATCGCTACCACCTACGACCATGAACCAAGTCAATTACAACCTTTCTGGTCTATCGCTAACCGAAACAGATCATTAGACCAGCTACTACCATCGCTAACTCATTGTACCGACTACTGAGTCACAGCCACAACACGTACTCGAAACCAACCACCGACCGCAACTCATATTCGAAGCCGACCACCAACCATGAAACCACTTCTACCGAGTACCGAGTCCTCTGACTATGAGTACCTCAGCCAATGACCATCCACCATCGACCACCATTCACCAACCAGTCTACCACTGATTCAACACTAGTACTTGACGTACTCGAAGATCACAAGAGTGAAGCACTCGTATCGACTATGAAGTCTTACAAGTACCGACCGTGAAGCCAACGGCAACCGATCGCTAAGCCTTCGACTACCGAAGACAGACAGCAGACTAGAAAGTCTATGAGTATTGACAAGACTACCGAAAATTCGACCATGAAGGTAGTTTGCAAAATGTACGACAATCGACCACAAGGCCCTAGACTATCGACCAGTAAACCTTCGACTATTGAGTACGACCAGTACAGTCTACGACTATCGAGTACTATGGTTATGACCATGAAAGAGTACTGTAGCTATGATTACCTACCGTGGTTGTAAAGCTGAATTCGTACTGCTATGGTCAAAAGGTGAAGACGCACTACCGTGGTCGAAGCCAGACATGGTCGAATGTTGAACGTGGTCAAAAGCTTTAACGTGGTCGAAAGCTGAACGTGGTCGAAAGTTGAACGTGGTCGGAAGCTGAACGTGGTCAGAAGCTGAACGTGGATGCAAGCTTCACCGTGGTCGAAAGCTGAACGTGGTCGAAAGTTGACCGTGGTCGAAAGCTTCACCGTGGTCGAAAGCTGAACGTGGTCGAAAGTTGAACGTGGTTGAAAGCATCAACGTGGTCGAAAGCTTCAATGTGGTC
Organism: Dendrocalamus latiflorus; assembly: GCA_017311315.1. NCBI lineage: Eukaryota > Viridiplantae > Streptophyta > Magnoliopsida > Poales > Poaceae > Dendrocalamus > Dendrocalamus latiflorus. The sequence goes on along the minus strand of CM029625.1, from coordinate 833,439 downwards.
AAAGCCTGAGCGTGGTCCAAATCATGAACGTGGTTGAAAGCTTCAACGTGGTCGAAGCCTGAGCATGGTCGAAAGCTTGAACGTGGTCGAAGCCTGAGCGTGAAGCTTGAACATGGTCGAAAGCTTCAACGTGGTCGAAGCTTGAGCGTGGTCAAAAGCTTCAACGTGGTCGAAAGCTCCTGCTGACCACCAAGTTGTAAGAGTTTCTTTCGACCACCAAGTCGTAAAAGCTTCTTCAGTAGTCGTAGTCGTGTTCATGCCATGGTCGAATAGCGTCTGTTTGCCATGGTCGTGTAGCATATATTTGCCGTGGTCGTATAGTCTGTTTGCCGTGGTCGTATAGTTGTCTGCCGTGGTCGTAACCTTGTCTGATGTGATCGTGACCTTGTCTGATGTGGCCGTAACCTTGTTTGATGTGGTCGTCACCTTGTCTGATGTGGTCGTAACATTGTCTGATGTGGTCATAACATTGTTTGATGTGGTCATAAGTGTAATGCCGTGGTCGTAACCTTGTCTGAAATCTGTAATCACTTGAAGCTGAGCAGAAACACTTGAAAGCACAGACATCAATAGCAAATGACCAAGTCTTTCACAAACGCAAAATCCAAGACAAACCAAAGTGCCAATTATTCATCATATATTAATCTACGACCATCCACATGGTCTAACAAATATGAAGATGCAGAAGGAGAGACATATGGCTTTGACGAAGACTTTTCAGAATTCTAGGTTGCGTTTCCCTAGTCAATTGCCTGTGGTGAATTGATAGGTCATCTTCGAAGTTTATTTTCAGTAAGGTTTTGTAGCCTCTTTGGTATAAAGTGGCCTTAATGTCGGTACTCTATTATTGTAAAAAATTATCTTTGGTTACGTAGTCATTATTGTTTGATTATGTGCACTAACTTTGATCTGCAACTAGTTGAAATACACATAGGGTTTGAATTTAGAAATCCGGCCCCGACAAATGTGATGTGTTAATGCTTTGAAGATTGATGCTACCTGCATAAAATTCTACACATAGATGAAGAAAATCATCTTTTATTATTTACCAGCACTTCTTTAGAAATAACCCATTAAATCCATTTGTGCCAGGAGCTTTATTAGAGGATAATCTTTGAATAACTTGATCAATCTCGTCCGGCATGAAGGGAACTGAAAGAGACTCAAGTCCCTCCACTCAGGTAATAAGATCTTCAAGATGAAAGTGCATGACTGCACCAAAAGATATACCCATTCTATTTTTGAAAGAATCCTAAAGAGCTGCCACTTTCTCATAATGTTCAAAGATGATTCGACCATCAGGGATGGTCAACTGCGTAATATTATTCTGCCGAAAATGTTAAGAGGCAATTGCATGAAAGAATTAGATGTTCTCATCTCCAAATCGAGCCCATCGGGTAGTGCATCTCTTCTTCCAATAAAGTTGCTTGTGATGAAGCAGAATCAAAATATGTTTTTTGATAATCTTTCTAAAGGTAATCTCTTGTATACATAAATTCCTGTGTTTCTCAATAGAGTCAAAAAAGCAAATGACCTGATTACAACGGGAGATGAGAGACTTCAGTTTAGCACTGATTTTGGACGCCGCATCTGGTTTGTTACATGTGTTGTTCCAGGCAAATTGAACTACCTCTTTGAAGCCAGAATGTTCCACCTAGAAATTCTCAAAGTTAAATAGTGTAGTCCTTAGGATGTTTGTTTGAATGGTAGCTAAATAGGGGATGTGATCAAAGATATACTTGGCTAACAGCTGGACCAAATTGTTGGTATAGGAGCTTATCCAATCAGAGATGTGAATACCCAGTCCAGTTGCTCCAGAAGAGGATGTTCTTGTATGTTACTCCATGTAAAGGTGCGACCTTTAAAGGGGGTTTCTAGCATACCCAAATGACTGATGACTTCATTAAAAATAAAAATGACATTAAGATTATCACCCTGCATGTTTGTATTTGTAGTTGACCTGTAGAAATTGATATCTCCCATGAACATCCAATTGTAGCTCGTTGGAATTGTGATATCACAAAGCCAGTTAATGAACTCTTCTTGAAGAGGCCCCCGACAGGGACCGTAGACTGTTGTAAGAGACGAAGTCTCTGCAGAAATAGTTTTAGTGAAATGTACTGTGATAAGTCTCTGCAGAAATAGTTTTAGTGAATTGTACTGTGATCGCATAAGGCTTTATTTGGATTATCGAGCCAGTTAAGTAAGCACTGTTCCAAATGACAATAAAGCCTCCAGAAGACCCAACAGATGGAGAAAAAACAAATTTGTCAAACCGCCTAGGAGCTAATTTTTTTTATGTAGGAGTGATCAAAATCTTCTCTTTTGGTCTCTTGAAGACAAAAGACCAAACAGTTACTCTCTTCTATCTTTTCCCTAACTGATCACCACTTTTCATCCGAATTAATTCTATGAACATTCCAACATAAAACATTCCAAATACACCAGCTATTATTAATCATAGGAAATGAAGATGGAGAGAACTGGGAAGAGCCACATCACAGGCCTAGCCCCAAGTAAGTCAATTAAACAAGTATTGTTCTAAAACAAAGTATTTCCGAAGCAAAAAAACATTGAGCCAACAAAGGTAACTAGACAATATCATTACAGTTCAAAAAACACAAAATAAGAAGCTAGGCAGGACATGGCCTCAGTCCAGTGGTAGATCATTGGAGGTACTAGCTTCATTACCATTGCCGTTGTATTGACTAGTTAGTTGTGTGAGCTCCGCAGGAGCAACACCACACCATTCAGTTCCCAACATTTGGAGAGTGGAAACAGAGTACTCAGGAACATAGCTAGATCACTAGAAAGAAAATCCTTAATAGATAGGATTTTCCCACTAGTCTCTACTCCAGATGGATTAGCAGAAGGCTGAACAAGAGGGAGGAGTTGTGGAAGATAAAGCAATTGTTGGGCGCTCCCTTGTCCTACTCCTGCCAGCAAAAGAAAGCTCAGAATGACGGAAACCATCCTCGGGTGCATTGAGACAAGAGCTACATCTCAATTCCGTGTCTACTAGGGACAAAATTCTCTTTTTGCGCTAGGTTTTAGTCTTTGGAGGCACAGTATGTAGAAGAAGCAATAATAGGAGTGTTGTTGCCTGTCACTTGAATCATTGGCACCAAAAACTTAAGGGCCTCCGATAGAAGGAGAGGTTTATAAGGAACAATGGCTAACCTGTCATCTTTCTCCATCGACGACTCACCCCTCATATTTGTACTGGAGTTAATCGGAGCAAAGGTCAGCTTTCTAACGACATTACGACTGAAAGTGGAATCAGTAAAGTGCAAGCGAGGTGGGTTCATAGTCTCCTCCCAGGATATCTTTAGAGGAACCAACTCCCAGGAGATAGCAGCAACTAGGCTAGCCATGGCTGGAAAATAACTTACAGGCTTTGGAATAGACGGGAAGCAAATCATGCTTGAAATGAGCCTGCAAGTACAAGTGTCCACATTGCTAGTAATTGAGGGCTCCATTGGAATTAAAGCTGTCTGGGCATCTAGGATGACAAAAGTAACATCTGAGCCAACAACCACGACAAATCCGGATGAAGAAGAATTAGAGTCTCCCGACTCCGAATCAGAAATAGAGATCTGCATTTGTAGTTCATCCTGATGTGCATGCATCTACCAGAGCAACCCAAATCTACCCTTGATGATTTTGATGACCTCCTTGAGCCCACTGATCCCAGTGGGGATCCGGCTGTGACGATGGTAATGGATTATCCTCAACATGATTTTGCTGAAAAATTGGTCTTGACCTTGGTGGACCAAATGTAGAGCGGGGTCCTCCTCCTGAGGGAGAGCATCCAGGAATTCAGAATTGAGAATGAAAACCTGGATAGTCTAGGATACTCCCTACCCACCAGAAGTCTGCCCCTTCTTAATCCGCCACGGCATGACCAAGGGGTCAGTGCTTTGACTAGCACCCGACCTTTGATTCTATCATTCTCATGCCAATGCAAAAGCTTACCAATGGGAGATATAGTGGAAATGAAGGTAATCTAATGGGTAGCCTAGAAACATTATCCAACTAGTTCTAGTAAAAGTTGATGTGTGCTAGTTAACTCCTTCATCATGCTTAATAAACCGGATTGAATGCTGAGGATCAATCTGGTGGGCATTGCTAAATATCACCATGTCCCATTGCAACTGAGAAGAAAATTTAAAAATGCCAACACCGAGAGGATGCGGAGAATGGCTTAGAACCTGAACAGGAAGAACATCTTGAATGAAGGTCCTGATCTCCAAAAGAGCAGCACCAATCTGTTGAACTAGAATTTTCAGCTCAACTAGAGCCAAAGCAAATTGCTCATGCTCCCGTGGAGGGCTGTCGGCGAAGACAAGATCAGCATGGTCCAGCTTGGCCGCCCCGCCATCCTCCGAGTCTAATCCGACCAGGACAATCTATCTGGATTATCAATGTGGAAGTCAGCCATGGCGATTGGGGCAAGGGAGGAAGGTACAGGATTGGGGAGAAGATGAACCATCACTGAGACGATGGAAGTGGAAAGTGCTCAAAGGAACTTAAAAAGAAATATGCATATCTATTATGATTTACTACCTTAGAAGTTTGAGTGTAAGAAATCTTAACAGACACTGGCATAACAGTTTCTTGTTTTCCCTTGAATTTTGATATTTGAATACAGTTTTGTAGCAGCTTCAAATGTGGTTTGTAATTCAAGGGATGAGCAGAAGTTAGATTCATGGATGACAAGCAAATGACTTAAAACTAAATAATATGCAGAAGTACCACTTTACTATATTGCAAGTTTGAGTATATAAAACTTAACACAAAAAAACTTACAGAGCAGTTGCTTATGGGATGCTTCTGTGCCTTTGTAGCTTGAGCAGAATGAGCCTCGGGGAGCGCAGCAACAGCGATGAGTTGTGCCTACACGTGAGCTGTGTACTCGAGCTCAAGCTCGGCTACTAGCTAGGGCGCACACACTTACACTAGGGTAAAAACCTGATGGAAGGATTTGGCTTATTGCCAATTGGGGAATTGCCGTCTGACCGATGTATATCATAGATTGGTTTCAGGAAGCGAGGATGGCACTTGGGGTTAGCTTGGGCTTGATTTTCTCTTGATGTCTATTGGGCCTAATAAGCTGCCAGAAGTATGTTAGTATATGTACTGTATACTTTGTGTATTAAGAAGATGTATATTTTTTTTTTGGTGAAACGTTTGGTGGTACAACTGCACCCCATGCACTATATAGGCTCCGCCACTGGGAAAGGCCGAATAAAAATGTCTTGTTCCCAGGCAATGACCACAACTAGAATTTTCCAAAGGATTGGAGGGAATTAAGGAATTCAATGCATTTGCCATCATAGGTGTAATCAAAGGCAGAACATTAGCAGATCCCTGAGATTCAACATTTGTACCTTGAGCACCTAGTAATGGTTGGCAAGCTGTGCTGAGTTGATGATGAACTTGTTGATATAATGAAGAAGAATTTTTTTACAAGCATGGAACCAATGATCAAAGAATTCTTTAGGAAACCAGAATAGAACCAATCTTGATCTCTTCATGACAGAGTGAATCTCTGAAGAAAGAACCCTTTACACCAGGAGCAAAAGAAACATTCTTTTTCCTATGAATTCGACCATCCAAACATCATTTATTGGATGAAATGGTCATCCAAGAATTCCCATGCTCGCTGATCCAGAGCTGGTACTCATGCTTCTAGTTTGGTCCACCATCTCAATAGAGATGAAAATGCACCATGAATCCTTTCCAATCACTTTTTTCAGAGAATAGATCAGGAAGCCCACTTTTTCCAAGGCACTGAGAAGCGGAAACCATAAATATAGAGCTTCTTGACCTTGAAATTCACCAATTTGCCCACAAGGTAAGATCTAAGAGCCAACTTCACTAATTCTTCCATCAAACGGAACGTAAAATGAGAAATGGAGGCCACGAGAAAAATTCTGAATTGGAGAGAGATCCATAGATTACCAAAGAATTAAACCACTTTAGGACTTGATCGACGAAGCGGTAGCCAGCGAGGAAGGGCCATGTTGCCTGAGCAGGGGAGAACCAACGGAGGTGCCTTGTGGTGGCCTCCATATATGAGTGGTACTTGAAATCAAATTAAAACCACTATGTTAGTATGCTTGATAGTTATACCGATTTGTTGCATTGATCCCTCCATGTAAATTTTTTGTACTCACTATTGTTACCCTAGTAATAATATCCACAGTTGATATGATTAATTGTGGAATTTTAGAATAAGTATAAGATAGAGTTGCTTAGCCTGCATTGTTGTTGGGATACTAAATGATCGGTTGGATACACTTTCAAAACATGAGTTGGTTATATTGCTGGACTAGCGTGATCACCCTTAATATTTTTCTTAGAAAACAATATTAAAAAACTATATTTTTGACTTGGGTAAGATATTTATATAATTTGTGGCGCGAGAGGAAAGTTGCATGTATTGGTTGGATGGTAGAGACTATGCGGATATAACTTGTGGTGGAAAAGAAAACTCACATGTAGTGATTGATTGTTGAAGACTCTTGCCCGGGTCGATTAAGGACCGTGAACTTATGTGTTGTTGATCTAAGTCTTTTGTACAACCACAAGTACCTTTTTAGGAAGACCCTAGCGTATAAGTTGTTTTGGTATAATCTTGCACCTGTGGTAGATCGGAGTAGTGTGAGCACTAGAATGGTGGCTCAAGGTGGTTCCTGTCACAGTAGTGTATGGGGCCAAAACCATCGACACAACGGTAGATTCCTCAGGGTTTGTTCTGTTTTAACTCCCAAGAGCTAAAATTCATCGGATGAGGTAAGGTTGGAGTCAAGCAATGTAAATGGCTTATTATGATCTAGTGATGGTCACACTGTTTTTACCTTGTGGGTAAAGTGTAAAACCTTTGCAGAGTGTAGAATCTATTCGAATAGCCGTACCCTTGATCATAGGCAAAGTTTAGTATTGTCGCTAAGGCTAGTCATATGTTTTCAAAACTTAGTTGGGAATGGGAGGTGTCCACTTTTGAAACTTGGACACAACTATGTGAAAGTCATTGCTCATGGCTATAGAGAGTCAATGTCGAGAACCAAATATGCAAATCCGGACTCTCATGTGTATTCTGCACCAGTCCAGGATCACGCTAGTGCACATAGTATAAAAAAAGATGAAATATCGACCACATCACGATTTACTAAGAAAAGACTCAAATATTATTAATTATTATCAGAGTGCGACCTTATGGCCAAACTTACAAATAAATGCTTAAATGGCTCAGGAAACTAGCAATGAAAAAATAGAAAGAAGAGTAGTATTCACTCGACATGCCCACAGGCAATCGACTAGGAGCGAAGTCCTAATCCGTGAAGTCATCGAAGTATCCTCCTTCTGGTACCACCCGCTGGTCTAGTCATTCTTCCTCAACTAAGTAAATATGGATAAAATCGTGAGTACATAGAGTACTCAGCAAGTCGTTTGTAACAAATATGCAATATAGTATGCAAGGCTTATCAATGAATGGCTGAAAGGTTAATTTTGCAGAAAACAACAATTTAACATAAATACAATAAATAGATTAAAAACGTAAATCTTAGAAATGAGTAATAAGTAAATAATCAAAGAAATTAAGACAAACCACAAGTGAACTGACCATTCACTCCAATTAATCACCCGTGAACTAAGATTCACGAAATGAACCACTAGTGAACTAACCATTCACCTCCCAACTTAACCCATCTAGATTTTTATGAAAACTATACCCCTCGTGTGAAATCATGAGCATTGTCCAGAACCAAGAACACGGCTATTCGAATAGTTTTACACTCTACAGAGGTTGCACAACTATACCCACACGATGTGATAATCCTCATGTTAAACAAAATTACAACAAGACTTTTACAATGCTCCATCTCAACCTGATCTCGGTCGCTAAGGTTTCGCCGTCGAGAAGGCTAACCACCTAGTCGATAATTGGCCTCTCTTCCATCAATACAACATCAGTAGCGAAACCAAAGTTGAGATTTCACAAATTATTATGCCAGGTTTGTCCCATACTAGACATGTGGTTTGCACGGTAAGGCTCAAATCAATGGTGCACAAAGTTAAGTCCTTAGATTTACTCAGGCGAAACATCCCTATCCCAATGTGCAAATTGCACCCCCTTTACTGCACAATCATTCGCCCAAGTGAGAACTTTTTTGTATAACCAACACCAATGATACTACCCAAGTCATGGTACTCAAATTTTATAACTATGGCTGACTACCACGTTCTAATATATCATTAAGTCAAAATTAATTAATCACATGTGATAATAAACCCAATGTTACTATAAGCATGGTTAAGCAACTTAAGTGTATAACCCATGTGACAACTAATATTGCACCACTAGATAATTACCCATCCTATGGTGACAATTTAATCACGGTATTCAAATTATCAAGGAGAAATTAATGAAATAGGGCATTAACTACCAATACAAAGGTTTGTAATAAAACAAAATAATACATAATAGATTTGAAAACTAGGTTCAATATGATCAAAGGATATGACTTGCCTTGGCCTTGCTCAGTTAATAGTTCTTGATCTTCAATTCTTACTTTAGCTCCTTTGAAAGCGTGATCTAACGAGAGAGAAAAGAAACAAGGCAAAAAATAAATTCAAATAAAATTTAAATGAACTCCAAAAACTTCAAAACTAGAACCAAAAGATAGTGCTCAATTTTAAATGAATTTAGGAAAAACAATCGGGTCAATCGAAGCTAGGACAGAGGAGAACGGACTCTTGGAAAATTTAATCTAAAGAAAAAGACTGAAAATCAGAAATTCTACTGTGTTGTGAACCCATGCATGGAAAAGGCTAGTCTACGGTGACCCGGCTCATGGAATAGTGCACGGTGGCTGGGTGTGCTGACATGGCGACTGGGGCTGACGTGGCAGGTAAGGTGGCGGCTGACTCGACTTAGACGGTGCACAGGTCTTATGGCACAGTACTTCCGATAGGTGGAACCAAGGTGTCAGCGGCACAGTGCACGGAGAACTAAGTGCACCGAGGAGGCGAACCGACGCGCGGACGCGGGTGTGGGCAGAGTTGGTGGTGCACGAACTGAGGCACGACGCACGCGAACCGAGGGCGGTGACTGCGGAAGCGGACTGAAGCAACAGCGGTTGAGGCGAGCAACGACGACGGCTAAGCGGTGGCGAGACGGGACGACCGAGGAAGGAAACGGTGAGAGCGGCGGTGCGAGGTGCTCACCAGCGGCGATGCGAAGAAGGAGAAGCGGTGGCCAGCTCTAAAGACGTTGACGAGGTAGCGACGGCAATGGCGGTGGCACACAACGAAGAAGACGAGGCAACACGGCTCGGCGAGATGCAGAAAACGAGGGGCGGCCGCGGCTTAAATTGGCGTGGGACTGAGGCGACCGCATCGTGCACAGCACGGACGCCGAGACCAAAGCAGAGATGCACGGCAGAGTCTAGGGTGGAGACGACAATGGCAGCGACACAGAGATGAAGTCCAGCTCGGCGATGATGAACATTAGCCTGGCATGTGGGCCCCACATGTTAGCGGCTGCAATTGATGGACGACTCAGATGGCAAGCAAGAGATTGGACAGGTGTCGGCGGATAGCACAGATGAACAGTGAACAGACCATTAGATGCGTGACATAAGGCAATCAGACGGCTACAGGAAATGGCAGTGCGGACGGCTCGGATGCGGGCAGCAGGCGGTGGATGGCCGACACATGGCCGCCATCTAGCGGGCGGGCACGGACGCGGATGCACACCGCATGGCAAGGTGGAAACGGCTAAGCAGCAGGCTGGTGGGTCGGTGAGTTGGTGGGCTTCGGCCCACTAGGCCTTTTCGGGGTTTTGGGATTTTTCTTTTTCTAGAAATTCAAATAAATTCTTTTGAGCTCTAGAAAATAGCAAATAAATCCAAGAAAATTCCAGAAAATTCCTTGAAACTCAAGGAATCGAAATAAAATGCATTCAACAAATGTTAAAGTTTAATTTAATCATATTAAATATTTATAATTAATTATTAAGCTTTTAATTAATTCCAGAAAATCTAAATGGTGAATTTATTTTAAAAGCCTGAAAAAGGCTCTGAAAATCAGGATGTTGCAAACCTCCCCCTTAAATAGAATCTCGACTCTGAGATTCTGGCTCACTAAAGGAATAGGTTACCAAGTGCGACTGTTGTAGCTACGGGCTAAACAGGAATAAAGGGGACTAGTAGAAGGAGAAGAGGAGAGCTGGATATGTGGGAGAGCTGGTAGAACGAGAGGATCTCCCCCTTCCTACCCCTCCTGGGGGTTTATATATATGAGTGGGGTAGAATGGGAAATCCCCATTCTACCCCTTAGTACTTACAAAGGATGAGGGTACATTGGTATATTTACACTGGTATATTCCTCTACACTATTGGGCATATTACATGTTGGACTGGTTGCACGGCCCAGTCGCGGGGGGTTGGGCCACCCCCACAACAGTACTCCCTCGACAGCAAGCGCTGAGGTCCCGATGGGCGAGCTGACGTGCTGAACTATCCCAGCCCCCCGTTCCCCGACAGCAAGCGCGAGGGCACCGACTGGCGAGCCGATGCAACCAGTAGCTACGAAGGGGTCCATGGAATCCCGCTCCGAAGCCGGGTTATCCAGCTGAGGCAACGTTCACAAGGCCGACAACGAAGCCGTGCCGTCCCGCCGAGGTGATGCCTACGAGGCGGACGGCGGAGTCCTGCGCCGGAGCCGTGCCGTGCCGCCGAGGCGATGCCTACGAGGCGGACGGCGAAGTCATGCGCCGGAGCCGTGCCGTCCCGCCGAGGCGATGCCTACGAGGCGGACGGCGAAGTCCTACGCCGGAGCCGTGTCGACGCCGTTCCCCTACCTTCGAAAACAGTGCCCGCGGAGAGCGGGCGCTTGCGGCGTAGGCCAAGGGCACTACGCGCGCGGAGGCAGGGAGGCGGAGCCACCGTTCCCGTACCTTCAAAAATAGTGCCCGCGGAGAGTGGGCGCTTGCGGCGTAGGCCGAGGGCGCTACGCGCGCAGAGGCAGGGAGGCGGAGCCGCCGTTCCCCTACCTTCAAAAACAGTGCCCGCGGAGAGTGGGCGCTTGCAACGTAGGCCGAGGGCGCTACGCGCGTGGAGGCAGGGAGGCGGAGCCGCCGTTCCCCTACCTTCAAAAATAGTGCCCGTGGAGAGCGGGCGCTTGCGGCGTAGGCCGAGGGCACTACGCACGCCTAGGTAGGGAGACGAATGCTGCCATTCCCCTACCTTCAAAAACAGTGCCCGCGGAGAGCGGGCGCTTGCAATGTAGGCCGAGGGCGCTACGCGCGCGTAGGCAGGGAGGCGGAGCCGCCGTTCCCCTACCTTCAAAAACAGTGCCCGCGGAGAGCAGGCGCTTGCATCGTAGGCCGAGGGCGCTACGCGCGCGGAGGCAGGGAAGCGGAGCCACAGTTTCCCTACCTTCAAAAACAGTTCCCGAGGAGAGCGGGCGCTTGCAACGTAGGCCGAGGGCGCTACGCGCGCGGAGGCAAGGAGGTGGAGCCGCCGTTCCCCTACCTTCAAAAATAGTGCCCGCGGAGAGCGGGCACTTGCAGCATAGGCCGAGGGTGCTACGCGCGCGGAGGCAGGGAGGCGGAGCCGCCGTTCCCCTACCTTCAAAAATAGTGGCGCACTCCCTGGTGCAACGCTCGCGAGGGCGCGATATCCACGTGGTGCGCTGCTTAAAGTGAGGCACTCCCTAGTGTCTCGGCCATGTCACAGTTTTTATACTCCGTAGAGTGCGTGGGAACAACATCCACATCTTATTTATACTCCGGAGAGTACGTGTGGGAGCGACGCCCACACGTGCGCGGGACATCCGCGTCTTGTTTATACTCAGTAGAGTGCGCAGGGACAACATCCGCTTCTTATTTATACTCCGTAGAGTGTGTGCGGTGGCGGACCTCGACGCAGTGGTGGATCCAGGAATTTTAGGATGGGTGTTCGAAGTTAGGAAAATATTGTTCAGTGGAAAACATAAAGGTCCACACTTCACAATAGCAATAGTTAAAGTACAATTTTATCACAATATATTTATTAAAGTTATTAAGGTATAATGTTCCAAAAGTACCTTTATGTTGAATCTACTCATGTCATTTTCATATGACCAATTTAAACATTCAAAAGGATACTACTAGTGGCATTGTCACTGGAAGTAGCAGTAAAAATAAAACGATGAAGTTCAAAAATGCAAAAGTTCAAGAGTAGCATTACCCGCTGCTTCCAAATCAGCAGTAATTGTTCCAAGCTTTACCGCAAGAGGATATTTAGTCTGTTGGTAGTGTTCAACTGCATGATTATTCCCACCACTTCCATCCCAAAGCCGCCTCCCGCAGAGGATCATACCATCAGTTAAATTTAACTAGAGATTCTCAGTTTTATCACATTTGCTACACTTCCATCCAGTAGGAGGCACAATAACACTTTATCAACTGCAAGCCTAACCTGCAGATCATATCACAAAGCCAGTCAACCAACACAACCACCTTTCATTCTAAATTCATAATGTTCTGTTCTATGCCATCATCTCCATTTCAAGATAATATCCAAAAAAACAAATAACACAAATTTGCTTCAACACGGGAGCTCAACACAAATAACAAAAACAAACTCAAAATTATTCTGATCTACTCACAATTCAAGAAGAACTAACATTTTGTGTAACGTTTCATTATTTGACAGGCATATACAGCACTCAATCAACATAACTAATTAGATACTACCAAATTGTTATACACACCCATGTTTCTTTGCTGTACATGTCATTATTTTATCTAATCCTACAATCCAATAGGATTTTTGGTAGGATTTAATTCAAATTTGAACTAAACCCCAACCAAATCCTGAACTAAATCCCATGCAAACCCCCCTCATGGTCTCATCCAAGCATAGTGTCCCTTTTATATAAAGAACCTTTCGACCTTCCAAGCAACAATTTTGTCCCATGATGAAAGAATGGTGAATGACTGAATGGAAATGCCAAGAAAAGCACTGCTCACTCTGGAGACTGGAGCCGAGGGTCGGAGCTCGGAGGTGCGGTTGGCGGCCCGCGGCCGGTCGCGCGGCGTGGAGCTGGACTGCTGGAGCCTGGTGCGGACTACGGAGGCGGCGAGGCGCGGTGCCATGGAGCACTGGAGGTCTGGAGCGGAGGCCGAAGGGTCGGAGCCTGGGAGGCGCGGTCGGCCGGTGGCGCAGCGCGGAGACGGAGCTCGGAGGTGCTGGAGTGCTGGACTGTTGGAGCGGTGGACTGGGGAGGCGCGGTTGGCCGGTCGGCGCACGGCGCGGAGGCGGCGGAGCCGGAGCCCAAGGTCGCCTCGTCTCGTGCGGGCGTGTGGCTAGGGTTAGGGGAATGGGGGCACCGGGAGTGGCGGTGGGGAATCCGGATGGGGTTTGGCCATTTGGGGGGTGGGGTGGGGGGGCGTGGCCGGGTGGCGGGTGGGCTGATCAGGCCAGGCGCGGAGCCGCGGAAGTAAAATGGGCGAGGCCCAGGTATTTCGGCTGATTGTCTGATCCATACAGATGAGTAGCTATTTTGACCCAACTATATGTATACATATGTATTATATCATGTATATACTAGATTTTTTGCCAAAAAATTTGGGTATTCAGCTGAACACCCATGACCCACTGTAGATCCGCCTTTGCCTCGATGCTACATCTTATTTAGAGTCCGTAGACTGGTGCGTGCGGAGGCGTACCTCGACGCTACGTCTTATTTATACTCCGTAGAGTGCGCGCGGAGGCGTCCCCCTGTTGCGTCTTATTTAGAGTCCGTAGACAGGCGCGTGCGGAGGCGGACCTCGACGCTACGTCTTATTTATAGTCCGTAGACTGGCGCGTGCGGAGGCGGACCTCGACGCTACGTCTTATTTATAGTCCGTAGACTGTCGCGTGCGGAGGCGGACCTCGACGCTACATCTTATTTAGAGTCCGTAGACTGGTGCGTGCGGAGGCGTACCTCGATGCTACGTCTTATTTATACTCCGTAGAGTGCGCGCGGAGGCGTCCCCCCGTTGCGTCTTATTTAGAGTCCGTAGACTGGCGCGTGCGGAGGCGGACCTCGACGCTACGTCTTATTTATAGTCCATAGACTGTCGCGTGCGGAGGCGGACCTCGACGCTGCGTCTTATTTAGAGTCCGTAGACTGGCGCGTGCGGAGGCGGACCTCGACGCTACGTGTTATTTATAGTCTGTAGACTGTCGCGTGCGGAGGCGGACCTCGACGCTACGTCTTATTTAGAGTCCATAGACTGGCGCGTGCGGAGGCAGACCTCGACGCTACGTCTTATTTTAGACTCCGTAGAGTACGCCGACGCTCGAGGCAATCGTGCGATTTAAATAAAAAATGAGGATCAAACAGAGGCTACGAGGAAATGGCCGAAGGCGACAACAAAACGCTCCAGAATGCCATACCAGAAAAGCATCTTATGCTGCGGTAGCCCAAAACGGGCCAAAACCGAAGGAGCAAATGCGGCCAAATCAAATGCTCTGAGAGAACTGTAGCCTCAATAAATAATACGATGAACAGTTTCTTTATTGCCATGTATGCAAGAAATGCAGCAGCAATAAATGAAGCCCCAACGTGATGGCATGCAGTGCGTACCAGACGGGGTGGTGGCGACGTGGAGTAGACTCAGCTGGTGCGGAGTCCCTGATTGCGCAGAGCATGCGGAGCGTGGCACGGAGATGTGGACTACCTCGGAGACTTCGTGGGGACTTCACCAACGAGCGTGCCACGGAGGCTTGGAGACCACAGGAGGTGCGCCCCCGATCCGCCCCTTCGAGGAGGGCGAAGCTTGCGTCGAGGAGGCTGCGACAGTGCTCCGCGTCTTCGACTGTCTCAGCGGCAGAGAGCCTGGCGATGCTTCACGGAGACCAAGGCGACGCCGCGGAGTCTACGCGAGCGCAGAGACGAACGGCGCCTGGCCCACGCGGAGCCCGCGCGGAGGTCACTGGAGGCGCAGGCTCTGGGCGTGGAGGCTCCCAAGCACCCTTCGCCTGTGCAGAGTTCTTGGCCGAGGTGGCTATTCCACCGGATCGAGAAGCTGGCTGGGGACTTCGCGCCTGCATGCAATGTACATTCAGATGTGACTTCGCAACGCCAGGCCGGATCCTCATGCCATGAAGCCCAGAAGCTGTCGTCATCTCGGTGCGGGGTACACTTCGCCGCGTGGTTCGCCGGAGCGCAGGCCGACGCAGGGCGTCAAGGAGTAGCCAGGCGCCCACCGCTTGCGGAGGTGACGCCCGACGCGACGGCACGGAGCACTCAAGCAGAGTGAACTGACTCCCTGCATACATCCCGCCACGTCGAGCTTGGGCCGGAGACTTCGGGCGGGAGACTTGGCGAACGCACGCCGGAGACTTCGCGAATGCACGTGCGCCGGCAACCTCGAGTCGGAGACTTCGGGCTGGGGCTTCGCGCATGTGTGGATTCGCCGGAGGTTTCGCGAATGCACGCCGAAGACTACGCGCACGCGCGCCGGTTGTCACGGAGGCGAGGCGAAGGCCGGCGTAGCAGCTTTGGAGGCGACCTTGGTGGGGCGAGGGGTCCCACTTCCGTGCAGCGCCACTCCCTGGCGAGGTCAGTGCCGCCGATGCGAAGACCGCGCAGAGCGGAGGACCGCGCTACTTCGGCCGAGGCGCAGAGGCGGATGCATTTCGTGCCAGGCTTGCCTTCGGTGGAAGAGTTGGTATTTCATGCATATCATAGGAGCTGCATACGTAGAAGTACACTCCCTGCATGCACACGCTGATGTATACTCCCGCCGTCCCGCGTATACCGTGTGTCTTCGGGGAAGCGAAGGCGCGGCTCGGTGTGCAGGCTTCGGCGCGGAGTCCATATGAAGCTCGGAGGAGCGCGAAGACTTGCAGCGCGGAGGGCCTACGCCGTACGCGGAGACTCGGCAACCGGAGACCAGACGGGCAGAGCCTGAGGTGGATCCCAAGCGGCGCGGAGACTACAGAGCGGACGCTTGACGCTGGCTCGACGTCGGCGAGGTGGTCGGCGCCTGGAATCCCGCAGTGCGCGTGCGAAGTCCGAGCACTGCGGCCTCAGCCGGAAGCCGGAGCGTGAGCATGGAGGTGGAGGTGCGGAGTCGGAGTCGCATTCGTCGATGCGGAGCAGCATCCTATGCACGCGCGGCCGGAGCACGGAAGGTTGACGGCGGCAAGACACGGAGGTGGAGCCTGATGTACCTGCAAGCAGGCGCACATGTTCGCCAACACGACATTCTTGCCGCCGCTGCCAGAGTGCCAGACTCCGCCGTCGCGGAGGGACCCCGCCTTCGCCGAGGCGCAGACGCACGGAAGCTTCGCGGCCGGCACCGCTCGACGACGCAGAAAGTCGACGCTTCGGCCGATGCACGGAGGCTCCGCAGCCAGACTCCGCCGACGCGGAGGGACCCCACCTTCGCCGAGGCGCAGACGCAAGCTTCGCGGCCGGCATCGCTCGACGACGCGGAAAGTCGACGCTTCGGTCGATGCACGGAGACTCCGCAGCCAGACTCCGCCGACGCGGAGGGACCCCGCCTTCGCCGAGGCGCGGACGCACGAAAGCTCTTGAGCTCGCGGATGAAGATGAGCCTGGCTGTCCTCGCGCAGTCCGCGGTGCCGCGGGCGGGGGGGAAGCGCCGAGGAAACACCAACGAGGGCGACGACGGTGTCCAGCTGAAGCCCAGTTGTAGCAGCGTTCTGGAAGCCCCGGACACCGTTGCCGCTGGGCATGGTCGATGACGAGCTCGCCGTGGACGCATAGGTCGACGATCATCTTAGTGCATGCATGGACGGTGGATGCCTCATGGCCAGCCGGAGTCCCGTGATGAGGCGACGCTGTGCGACTGCGACGCGGAGACAGGCGCGGAGCCAGCAGAGAGGACGTGGCGTAGAGCCGGCGGGCGCCAGGCGACGTTGCACAACGGCGCTGGTCATCCCGCACTCCGTCAGCTTCACCGAGTACACGCGGCACTAAAGTAGAAGCCACTGCTCCGTGATATTTCATGTGTGCATGCATGGGTTGGCGCGTACTTGCATGGCGGACGCTTCATGCATGCGTACATGGAGCTGACGGGCAACATGGATGGATGCATGAAAGGTGCATGCGTACGTCCTGCATGCATACGTGAAAGTTTTGCATGGATGGATAAATAAATGGACAACTTGTGCTTATGCACGGTTGAATGGATACGAGACCCCATCGCATGGATTGTACGCGGAGTCTGGTGTCTGCGCCAAATCCCGAGATAACACGGAGGCTGCCTCGACTGCATGGGCTCGAGGGCGGTCGACGACGCGGAGCCTTCGGCCAGTGCGCAGAGATACGGAGTCTTGAGGCGGAGCCGCCGTGGAGCTCAGAATTGACGCGGGCTCCGGCAGACTCGGTGTGGAGCTCGAAGTCGACGCGGAGACTGATGGAGTCTATGCGGAGCTCACCCGTGGGCCGTGGAGGTCCGCCGCGAAGGCAACGAAGCCAGCTATACGAGTGCTTTGCCGACACACTTGTCTTTCCTTTGAGCGGGAGACTTCGGGAAGCAGAGACTCGAGGACAGCACGGAGCTCTCAATCGTACGGAGACGAGTGGGGACTCTCCGAGGCGGTCGAAGGCTTCAACGATGCGGAGTCCACGGCTGCGCGATGACGACGTGCTCGGAGAGGTGTACCCCGGCGGAGTCCAGCGCGGCACGGCGTGCTCGGCAAGGTGTACCCCGTGCGGAGTCCAGCGCGGACGAGCCGAAGGCGTGCAGGCTTCCTGGCTAGGAGGATCATGCCCTCAACTCATCCAGGGCATCATTTCCCTGTATAACACTCCCAGCGGAGCGGAGCAACGATTAGATCCACTCAATACACCATATAAAACATGGTGAAGTACATAAGCGAAGCAAGCACATCTCTGTAGTCAAGATGGTAAAGTTTTTAGCGAGTAAACTACTTATCTGTCGCCGACGGTTTGCAAGACGCTATCGATGCCACGAACGAAGCTGTATGCTCCCAGGAACAGAAAAGATCCATATAGCCGCCGCTTTTGTTGAATGCTAGAGAAATCTCTTCCATACGCAACTTCCTGTCGTCCCCACGGACGGCGCCATCTGTTGTAGCTACAGGCTAAATAGGAATCAAGGGGACTAGTAGAAGGAGAAGAGGAGAGCTGGATCTGTGGGAGAGCTGGTAGAAAGAGAGGATCTCCCCCTTCCTACCCCTCCTTGGGGTTTATATATATATGAGTGGGGTAGAATGGGAAATCCCCATTCTACCCCTTAGTACTTACAAAGGATGAAAGTACATTGGTATATTTACACTGGTATATTCCTCTACACTATTGGGCCTATTACATGTTGGACTGGTTGCACGGCCCAGTCGCGGGGGGTTGGGCCACCCCCACAGCAGCGACATTGGAGACAACATTGTTCAGGCTTCCCCTTGCAACACTTTAAGATATCTGGCTTCCTTGATCTGATGATGTCCCAAGGCTTGCTCTTGGAGGTTTGGCAGGGGTACTTCCAAGGTTGAGTGAAATTGGCTTGATTGCTTGACACTTCCGTGGACACTTGCGAGCGAAATGACCTAATGATGCGGTAGGATTGACTTCTGCTGTTGCTAATTGCTTCACCCAATCGGTTGGGTTCCAGATAGGTACTGACGAGGTGCTGGTGTTGTGGTCTTGAATTCCGTTTGAGGTGGTACACCTTCTGGTTGGCATGCATTGATTCTAGCTTTTTGTGATTGTTTTGATTGGGTTTCTTGTTAAATCATCTTCCTTCCGAGATTGAGTTCCACCTAGAAGGAGTGTCTTATCTGATGGGGCCATGCAATTGTCTTGGTTGGATTGTTGTGCCTCGACTTCTAATGGTATATTGGTAAATGTATATTTGTTAAGATGGTCGAAATGACTATATTTGTTTTTATTGGGTTTTTGGTGAGTAGTAATTGTTGGAATAGTACTAGACATAGGTTCATAATGACATCTGTGTTGGCTAGGGTTTCATTGGACCATATTCAGTCTAAACAGAGGTGAAAATGGACTTCACGACTCAAAATAGTCAAGATAGGTATATATATACCTAAGAGATTTTGGTGAATAGTAAGGGTTTGGGTCGCATTGGACTTAGGGTTTGGAACAGTGTCTAGGAGGTCTAGGGTTTTACCGACATCTAATTTGGCCAAACAAAGTCGAGAATGAGCTTCGTGGAGTCAAAACGGGTGTATATTCATTTTTTAGATTTTGGGGTTTACTAGGGTTTGATACAGGAAAATGGAGTTGAGAATAGTGTAGATGGGCTCGAAGTACATGAAATGGGTATATTTTGTATTTTTGGGTATGGATGAGTAGTAACGGACATGCACTATTCATTGCGGGTCTGGTACTATTCATGGCAGGTTTGTACTGTTCACTAACGGGTCAACTACTGTTCATACTGGGTCAAGTGCTACAGTACTGGGTCGATACTGTTCATCTTCTTTCTCTCACTGGTTACTGTAGGACAGAGAGTAGAGCAAAATCGTGGCGGCATTTTCAGTTGCTACGGTGACTTTCAACAGAAACCGATGGCATGGATGGGTTACTGGGACTGAAGAGAATCCATTTTTTGGCTTGGTAGGGTCTAGGAGAAATGACATGGCTGGTAGGGAGGTGGGGAGTTCTCGGGACTTTTGCATGGCACAGAAGCTACAGAGTGTGTCTTTGGTCAAATCGGTTGTAGTTTAACCTTCTACGGGTGGCTAGGGTGGCTTGGGTGGGGTTGGCTTTGGTTGGGGAGGTCAGAGGTGGACTGTCCATAGTGGAGGGGTGTGACCGAACAGTGGAGTTAGGCGCCAACGAGCTAGGGGCTTGGGGACTAATGGCAATGCTTCGGTAGTACTACTAGGGGTATATGGAACCTACAAAAGCAAGCAATTGGAACGTAATTGACTGAATGGCAGTGTAACATCCTAAATTTTGAATGTAGGAAATTTGGAAGAATTTAAAATTTTTCTCTACATCTTATTGGCATTTGAGATTTTTGCCGAAACCTTATTTGGATTATCCTGAGTTTTGCCCTGAGCAAGTAATAACTGGAAATGAATCTCGAGCACAAAATAAACAATCATATAAACAAATAAATAAGCAAATAGCTACAAATAATTTAAATATTGTTTCACCCTGACAACCTAACAATTGTTATAATTCGCTAAATCAAAGACTTATTTAAAGATTAGAAATGGTAATAATGAATAAGGCCAAGAAATCATTTTGATATAGCTCAATCATCATACAAAAAGGAAGGAGAGTATGATAAAAAAATTTAAATAAAGATGGGTGAGTTCAAACTCTGAAATAGTAATTCGAAAATATATTTATAGAATCAAAATATAGTTTATAAATTAGTAAAAGGGAAATAGTTGAATTAAAAGTACAACTCAAACATACATATGCAAATATATATATATATATATATATATATATATATATATATATATATATATAAATAAAAAAAGAAAAAGAGAAAGAGTTGGGGTCAGGCCAGCCAAACAATACGGCCCAACCCCTGTTTCCTTCTCTCCCCACCAGCTGGCCCCAAAATCCCGCCCCGCCGGCCCATTTCCCTCTCCCTCCCGCCTTATCCCACTGACCAGCGGGGCCCCATGCCAGCTCTTCCCCTCCCTCTGCCGCTGGCCCCCATCCCTACGCACCTGTCTTCTTTCTTTTCCTCCCCGGAGCGCCCGCGCCTTCATTTCTTTTTTTCTTCTCCCTCCTCCTTCCGTGGCCGAGCGCACTCCACGTCTCTTATGCACTGCCGCCGCCCCTGCCACCCTCAGTGCCATCACCTCACTCTGCGTCGAGCCCCGCGCCTCCGCACGCCGAGCCCCGCGCCCACGCCACCGCATCCGTCACCGGGGTCTTGCCGTCGTGTGGAGCTCCCCTGTCATCCGCCCTCTGCACGTGCTATAAGAACCCCAACACGCCTCCGAAACCTTCACCACCTCTCCCTTGTGCTCACGCCGTAATGAATTGAAGCCCCTTGCTTTGTAGCTAGCCAGCGGCATTCTTCTCCCCCAATTCCGGCAAACCGCCGCCCCGCCGATTGGGGCCGTCCCCGGCCAATTCCACCGCGCCATAGCTCCACCAAGACGTCGCGAACTCGCCCCCGCCGCCTGTACGTCACCGGCGCCATGCACATGCCCGTGTCACCGCTGGCCATCGCCGCCCGCTCGCCGTGGTCCATCTCCGGCTCCGCCGACCCCACCGCCGACACCACCGTAGCACCGAGAGCGCATTTTAGCTCTCTCGGTTCTTCTCTGGCCGCCCCTCGCTGCCGGCACCGCCGCCCGCGCACCACCCCTGATTCCTCTGTTCTGCGCCCCTGTCACACGCCTCAACTACTATGGCAAGCCCGCCACCATCAGGTAATACCGCGTAGCCGAGTGGCTAGCACCATGTGCCTTCACCCCGCCGTCCCGAGTTCGATTCCCCTCTCTGCAGTAGTAGATTAGGTTTTTAGTAATTGTTTTGCTAGGTAGTGTTAGTAAAGAAAAATCCGGCAAAAATCAAGAAATAATTAATGAGTGATACAAAATTAGTAGGAGATAAATGAGTTTTCAGACAAGAGTTAGTTGATACTAATAACAAATGATTAGAAATTAAATGACCACCATAAATACTAATGATGAGTTAATACATAAAACTCTCACTGACCTGTGGGCCATGCCTCATTTATTTAAATAATAGCCGGTCCCACTTGTCATATGCACAGTGCATAGAAAATAAAAATAAAGGAATAAATTAAAAATAGGAAGTGGGACCCATCTGTCAGATTTTTACTAATTTCTGGAATTAATTAAACTGAAAACTTTAAATGGGCATAACTTATTCATTTTAACTCCGAATTGAATGAGATAAATTTCTAAATTCATCTAAATTCAAGATCTATCCAATGGAACTAAGATCAGAAATTTCAGAGCTCATATGAAATTTTGGTGAAGATTATGGACAATTTGGGAATAATCTAAGGAATGTAGTAAATTTAATTAGGAGGTCAAATAAAGTTACTTAATATTTAATATCTGATTATTTGCTATATGAACAACTAATATAGCTTAAATAGTTAATTGAGGTCTAACCTACCTCATGGAACTCCATTGATAAAAACGAAAATAATAATAATAAAAGATATTATTAATAAAAAGATCGAGTCATCGTAATTTTACCACCAACTTTGTCTCAACTCACCCGAATCACCCATTAACTTATAATAAATCTAAACTAAGCTTATTCGGACTTATTTGGATCTTTGAGTTAATTGCTTTCATTTGGATTCAGTCGATTGTCACGTAATTAGAAATTGGGGGTCGTGAAGATTCAGTGGATCCAGCAAGATTGAGCTTGAAGTGAAGATAGAGACCAGAAGCTCAAGAGCAAGCATTGTGTGAGCTCAAGACCGCGGTAAACTGCGTCAGGCGAGTCAATACTTTGATCATGTTGAACCTACATTTTCTGCAAATTACTTTGGTTTAAATTATCAGATTGCATGCTGTTATTTTATATGCAAATACATGTTTAATTTAAGATTCTAGTTATATGCCCATTGTTTGTCGTGACTAATATTACACCTCTTTTGGATTACTTGATTATGTGAACCTTGTCGCCCTAGTAAAATTATAATGGTAACTTTTCAAAAGTAAGTCCGTAATTATATGCCATGCTTAGTACTGCTTAGGTACTCTGGGGCGCTGAAATGCCCCAAGCATCATTAACATTTTAAATTATGAGAAACTGGTCTGGGAAGTCATGGTGGTAATGACTGGTATATGTTCGTACGATTATTTTATGTCCCCAAAAACCCCAACTTGCTTAAATATCTGGGCGGATGGTTCGAGTGTGTGTATGTGGTGCAGTGTAAGCACAAAGTGAGTAGTGGTAGATCCGCCCAGATACCACTAAGGACTGAATCTTGTCATGACCTCCTGTGTAAAACAAGTACAACCACAAGTCTGTAAAGTACAACTTGGCTTAGTAAATTTACCGGACCCTGGAATTCATCATCATGGCAGTAGTGCAAGTGGCGGCCTGGGTGGCAGGCTTGAATGGGACTCCCGCAAGTGGCGGCCTGGGCGGCAGGCTTGAGGGAGAAGTTCTCTTGCGACGCGCTAGTAGTGTGGGTAGCCAGCTGCTAGGCGCATAGGAGGGGAAAATCCTGCACAACGAATGGGTCCCATCGCAAATGGGAGCAACCCAGGGGGTGAGATGATGGAAGGGGCGAGGTACTTTGAACGGTTACTGTGATGGTTTGCTCAACCGCATGGCTAAGGAATCATGTGGGGCAACGAGTGATCTGTCTCTTGTGGGTAAAGTGTGCAAACTCTGCAGAGTCAAAACTATTCGAATAGCCGTGCCCACGGTCAAGGGCGGACATGGGAACTTAACTAGATATAGTTCTATTTCAAAAACTTTGTGGGTGGGAATGGAAAAGTAGAAGGGCAGTGAAAAGCCCTGATTTGAGTTGTCCTGGGTGTCGTCCCAGTGGTAATGTAAGTGGCTATAACGCTGAAGGTCTAGCATATGGTGCAGAGACCATGTAACGGTGGATGGAATCTGGATCACTATTATTATTGCATTCCCTTACACATTATGTCTTCGGTCAAAACTGCTAGGTCTCAAGAAATTTCTATGTATTATATTTCAAATAATGGCACTTCTATCCTTGCAAAAATAAAATACAAGGGGGAATAAATAGAGTCGTGAGTAAAGGAGATAGATGTTTGTGATGAATACATAAAGATATTGGTGGATTCATGTCGATCATAAAAAGGACATGATAGAGTGGATTCGGGATAAATATATTGGTGGATCTTAAATGAATACATAGGCTAGGTAGATGATTTAAATGATTTTGGGGAATTAGGGAGTGCAAAGGTAATTGCTGGATTATAACATTGATAACTAATATAAATTCTTGGGAGATGTTGGCGATAATGGGATGAATAGGATTTGATCAATTACTGGATGGATGAATTGAATTTTTGGGAATTTGGAGGTATGATATCAATTATTGGAGTATAAATTTGATCAATGATATTCTTGGTGGATGAATACTAGTGAATCGTAAACTTGATTAATGATATTCTTGGTGGATAAATACTAGTGAATCGTAGACTTGATCAATGATATTTTTGGTGGAGCTATAATAGTGAATTAGCTAGAGATAGATAATGGAAAATAAGGTTGATTATTAGAAGAGCAAATTGTGGTTGTGGATCAATAGCAAAAAGGAATGGGTTGTTAGGAATTTGGAATACAAAAGATATTTGTGGATTGTATAATTGATGATATTCGTTGTTTGGAGTTTTAGACAACAATCAATATAGAAAGTGTGTGTTCGATGGATTACTTAAATGATATTAGATAAATGATGTCACTAGCTGTTTGGAATAATTAAATGATGTCACTCACAGTGGAGTCTTAGACAGCAATCAATTTGGAAAGAGAATATTAGGTGGATTAAGTAATGATGACACTCGCTGTATGGAGTCTTAGACAGCAATCAGTAAGGAAAGTGTGTCTTTGGTGGATTAAGTCAATTATGGCAATCGCCGTGTGGAGTTTAGGTAGAATTAATAACACTATGATTTAATAATAATAATAATGCTACTAAAAGCGATTTTTGGCAAATAAAATAACCTGAGCCTCTCCTTTGATAAGCCATGCATACTATTTATTTGCATCCTGTGTATTGACTCGCGGAGCACGGTGGTTAGTGTGCTCACACTTGCTCTCATAACAAATCCAGAAGAAGGAATCAGATCACTACGCTTCAGCAATACTTTTGGTTATGATGGAGAAAAAGATGAAGTCAACAAAGGCTAGGTCGCGAACCTCCAGTTGGCTGCCTGTGGGCACGTCCTGAAGGTCCCACTTGCGTGCTTCGTTCTTCCGCTGCTGCAATTTTAATGATTTCGGCCTAATCGGCCCATGAGTAAGTCTTCTATTATATTTATGCTTCCGCAAGATATGTACTTTGATATTCAGAACTGTAATCTGTGAGCACTATCTACTGATCCAGGGAATAGTGCGGTGGAATCACAGAGGAATCTGGATTGTAAAATCTGGGTCCTTACAGGCAGGAATTGAAAAGTTGGCTTACTCGGGGGGGAATTCCGATGATCGACAGCGAAGCGATGGTTGTCGGAGCAATTGGGGGTGGGTGGCTCACCTTGAGCACCGGTGCATCTCAATGGAGGGGCTCAGGGGTTTATATAGGGTGAAAGAGGCGGTTCGACACAGGGCTTGGGTTAGGGTGGCGATGGCACGTGGCAGAGTCAAGACGATGCTGGAGGGCACAATGCAACTGGCTGAGGTGATATTTGTGCTTCCTTAGGCTTGACATTGTAGCGGTCAAAAGGTTACAAGGTGCATCAGGTCAGCTGTGAGGGGGAAGCACAGTGATGGTGCAGAGAGGACAGTGAGGCGGAGGGGAGCGAGCAGGTACGACACTCAGCCAAGTGGGGGTCATGGCAATTAAGAGGCAAGGTATGGCAGCTCATGCTAGCAGTTGTGGCTTTACGGGGTCAAGAATTGCGGCGCGGGGGAGGTCGGCCATGGGAGAGAGCAGAGAGAGCGTGAGAGACCATGTGGAGGTCATCCCATGTGTGTGATGAGTAATTGACATCGGTTTAGGAGAGTCGAGTTTGATTTGGTTGGTTCGGACCTTAACGTTGCGTGGTGCAATTGGGCTCGATCGGACTTGGTCAAACCTGGTCAAAGTGGTTAGGATGCATATTATGTCGACTTGCCAGGTTTAGGCTATTTCATTGATGCCATTATGCTTTCATGTATCGAGCGGTGCTATTTGATGTATTTCTTGTCTGTGTTGGCTGCAGGACGTCGAGGCGGACTCGTGGCGAGACACGAGGTGACAGGATGTCGGGCCCCCGGATTACCAACCCGGACCCTCTGTGTATTACAGCACTAGTCCCAGATCAAAGCTAGTGCACACAGTCAAACAGAATGGGAAACATCACCATCAACGATTTATTACAATAGATAAGAGTACTGACCACAGGGTCACATTATTACATTGGAGGTTTCAAGACCTCGCACAATCAAAACACAGCGGAAGCAAAGCGAAATTAAAGTAAACCCATCAAGATGCCACAGGCAGTTGACTGGGGAAGCGCGACCTAGTCCTCCGGGAAGAATCCATCGCAGCCACAAGCGAAGCAGTAGTCGTAGTCACCTTCTTGAGCTTCAACTTCCTCTGAGATTTTATTTTTAAGTGTAGCATGTGAGTACATAAAGTACTCCGCAAGTCTTGGGAAAAATGCATAGATGCAAGGCTTAACAAAGGAAGGCCATATGGTTCTTTTGCACAAAGCAGTATTTTAAATTCAATTACTAATTATTTTCGAAGGCATTAATTTAATGAAGTAAATGTTTTAACAGAATTAACTTTCTAGTGAAGGTTCCAACTACCAACACTAGCTAACCAATTACCATTGGTCAAGTTTTAAACTGCGGGTTCCATCCACCCTCTCTGGCTCCATCCGCCAGGATTCCCTTCCGAGAGTTCCCTCCACCCTCGGAATACAAAACTTTTGATTTTAAAACAAAGCCAGAAATCTACCATGTGAATGCATTCCTTGCCCGCCCTTGACCGTGGGCACGGCTATTCGAATAGTTTTACACTCTGCAGAGGTTGTACAACTTTTCCCACAAGAGATAAATTATCCTAAAAGTCAACACGCTTCCTTTGGCATGAGACCCAGATAAAATACCACAAAGCCTTTACCTTACTCTAATCTAGCTAGATACCACCCGCTGAGGTTTCACCGCAGAAGGGTTAAATCCGCCCAATCTGAAGTCCCCTCTTGCGCCATATGAGTACAGTAAATCCCTGTCCCTCACTGTGAATAACCAGTCCATCCCTGGCACCCACTTTCCACTGGTGGCACCTAAACTAGACTATCATAAGTTAGTCAGCTAGGTCGTACCCATATAGACTTGTGGTTGTACGGTTAATGCTCAGTTTGGACAAACACAAGCGTCGGTCCTTAATTGACTAGGGTGGAACATACACTTAACAAGTTCTCGTGCTTACTGCACCAACCCAAACAGCCATCCACCCTAATCTAAACCAACTTTCACATTTTTATTTTATTTTAAAGGATCAGTGGCAACTCCAATTACCACTACACTTTGTAAACACAAGGCTATTACAATAAATCATAATTTCCCATTTTCAAGAGTTTCCAAAGTTATTAGATAGCACGACTAAGCATTATTCTACCATTCTAATATTCACAAGGATTAATGGTAATCTCATTATTGAGACAAAGGAAGTTCTAGGGTGACAAGGTACATGGCAATCAATGTCAAATGAGGGCATAACAAAGTTGGAATAACTAATTCCTAAAGACTTGAACTAGTGACTTTATGTAAATAGCAATGCACATAATTTAAAATACTTTAAAAACATTTCGAAAGCATAGGCTCAAAATGATCAAAGGAGACTTGCCTTCTTGCAGGGTTTCTGGGTCTTCTTGCTGCTGTGAAGAGGGTTCGTTGACAACGTTGGAATCTACGCGAGAAAAGACGAGGCAACAAAACAAATAAATACAAACGAAAATTCAAATAAAATCCAAAAATTCAACAGAGGCCATAGTTGGATAGATTATGATTTTAGAAGAATTTAGAAATTTGAATGGCTGGAATTGGAGTTAAAATGAGAAAGTTATGCTCATTTGAAAATCTCAGATTTGAATAAATCGAGAAATTCAGAAATTTCTGACAGGTGGGACCCACTGGAGAATTAAATTTTAATTTCTATTTTTATTTTGAGAGACTGACAGGTGGGGCCCACTGAACAGTAACCACTGGTGGTCACTGACATGTGGGACCCACTGGACAGTGAGCCCACGGCTCAGCCTCTGACACATGGGACCCACTGGACTCCGGGCCCACTTGTCAGAGATAGCACAGAGAGGTGGGGCCCAGGCGGCAGTGGCCAGCGCAGACCGGCGGCCGCTGACGGGTGGGACCCACTTGTCAGCCCGGAAAATAAACGAAAAACTCAACCTCCGCGCGCGGAACCGAGGGCTCGAACGCGCGCCGAGGGAGTCGGGGGAGGGGAGAGCGAGCGGTGATAGCCAAGTGAGCGGGGAGGCTTTGCCTACCCATATAGGGCAATCAAACCTTTTGAGTTACCTGCCGGAGGGGAGGCCGGGGAAGGTGGCCGGAGGCAGGGTCGTCGGCGGCGAGGGAGTGGCGGAGGGGTTCAGGTGACGCATGAAATGCAAACCCGGAGCGGAGACGACTCCAACGGAGGGGTTGGCAGGGCTCGGGGACGGGCGGAGGTGGCCGGCGACGAGGGAAGGGCGGAGCTGGCTCGGGTCCTCCGGTGCGACGGCGCTCCGGCGGCGGGGAGGGGCGGCTGAGGTGTCGGGGAGGATCGCACGGGCGAGAGGGAGCTCGGGGAAGTGACGGCGGGCTCCGGGGATGACCGAGGCGGCGGCGAAGGCTCGCCGGAGTACTTACCGGACGCGCACGGGGAATTCGTGGTGCGACGGCGCTCGGGGCTCAAGGGCAGAAGTGGAGGGCGCTGGGAGGTGGTGCGGAAGGAGGCGGAGCCGAGGGAGCTATTTATAGGGGCGGAGGAGGGGACACGGGCGCGCAATTGCTCGCCGGTGTGGCGGCCGAAAAAGGAAGGGAGGGGGAAGAAACGGGAAAGGGGAGGCAGAGAAGGAAGGGAGGCGCGGGCGTTGGGGATTTGCTTCCCGCCGGGGCTCAGGGATTCCAAAACCGGGGAGAGGCAGGGAAGGCAAGGCCGGATCCGGCGCGGGTACGGTCGGCCGGCGAGAAAGGAAAGAGGGGGGGAAAGAAAGGAAAGGGGCGCTCCGCGGGGACGACGGATCCGACAGGCGGGCCCCGCGTGCAGTGAGAGAGAGGAGGGAGCGGGCGGGCGGCGCGGATGGCTGCCACGCGACCCAGAGGCGGATCGGGCGTCCGAGAGCGGGCGAAGCGGGGACGGCCGAGATGAGGCGGGCTGTACACGCGTCGCCCAAAGAGGAGGGGATGGCGGGATGCGAACGCGGGTGGCTGACAGCCGGGGCCCAGGGGCAGAGAGAGAATGAGGGGGCAGACGCGGGAGGCTGACAGGTCGGACCCGCTTGGCGGAGGGAGAAGGGGGAAGCGGGCCGGATCGGCCGAGCGGCGACGTGGGCGGATCTGGGCCGTCCACGCGTCGGCCGGAGGAAAAGATTTGGATTTTTAATGATTTTTAATTTCAGAAAATGCTAGAAAATTATTTAGGCCTCAGAAAAATATGAAAATACCTCCAAAAATTCCAGAAAAATTCACAGAAGCTCCTGGACATATTTTGGACTAAATAAAATTACTTCCAACTACTGTTGATATTTAATTTTCATATTTTGAATTACTTTTTAAACTCTAAAAATAGTTTTTAAATTCCAGAAAATCCAGAAAGGCAATTAAAAGCCAAGTAAAATCCAATTACCTTAAAATAATTAATTTGAATTTAAATTTTTCAAAAAGCCAAATTTTGGGATGTGACAAACCTACCCCCCTTAGAAAGAATCTCGACCCCGAGATTCGGATGGACTGGGAAAAAGGTCGGGGAACTCTTCTTTTAGATCCTCTTCACGCTCCCAAGTTGCTTCCGATTCTGAATGGTTGCTCCACTGCACTTTACAGAACTTGATAACCTTGCTGCGCGTACGGCGCTCTGCTTCCTCCAATATCTTGACTGGATATTCTGGATAGGTGAGGTCCTCCTTTACGTTTATTTCATCTAGAGGCATCTGCTCTTCTGGAACTCTAAGACACTTTCTTAGCTGAGACACATGGAAGACGTCATGCACCTTTGACAGCTGAGGTGGAAGCTCCAACTGGTAAGCAACTTCTCCTCGTTTCGCCACAACAGGAAAAGGTCCAATAAATCTGGGAGCTAGCTTTCCACTGACTCCAAAACGTCTCATTCCTTTGAGAGGTGACACCTTCAAATAAACATGATCCCCAGGTACGAATTCTAAGCTTCTACGTCGATTGTCTGCATAACTTTTCTGTCTGGTTTGTGCTGTTTTTAATCTGTCCTGGATTAGACGAACTTGTTCTTCTGCTTGCTTCAGCACATCTGGTCCAAACACTTGTCCTTCTCCTGTTTCCTTCCAATACAATGGAGTCCTACACTTTCTGCCGTATAGGGCTTCGAAGGGAGACATTTGCAAACTGGATTGATAACTATTGTTGTAGGAGAACTCTGCATAGGGCAAACTCTGATCCCAATTACTCTTGTTTGCCAGTACACAAGCTCTCAACATGTCTTCCAGGATTTGATTTACTCTTTCTGTTTGACCATCTGTCTGTGGATGATAAGCTGTACTGAAGTTTAAGTTTGTGCCCAAAAGTTCATGTAGCTTTTGCCAAAATCTCGAAGTGAACTGGGTTCCTCGATCTGACACAATCTTCTTTGGAATCCCATGCAAGCACACAATTCTTGACATGTACAACTCTGCAAGTCTATCCCCGGAGTATGTGGTCTTTACTGGAATGAAATGGGCGACTTTTGTCAAACGATCCACTATAACCCAAATTGAATCGTGCCCTGTTTTGGTTCTTGGTAATCCAGTTATAAAATCCATACCAATTTCTTCCCATTTCCACTCAGGGATCTGCAATGGCTGCAGGAGTCCAGCAGGTCTCTGGTGTTCAGCTTTAATCCGTTGGCATACATCGCACAAGGCTACGTATTCTGCAATTTCTCGTTTCATACTTGACCACCAATACCTCTCCTTGAGATCTTGGTACATCTTGGTACTCCCAGGATGAATTGAATATCCAGATTCATGGGCTTCCTTCAATATTAACTCCTTTACCTCTTTCTTTTCAGGTACAATAATTCTTTTCCCAAACCAAAGGGTACCTTCTTCATCCTCTGAAAATCCCGAGGCTTTCCCTTTCTTCATATTATCCTTGATCTCCTGGACATACTTGTCCTCCTTTTGAGCTGCTCTGATTTGATCTTCTAAGGTTGGTTGAACTTCCAAGGTGGCTAGAAATCCTTCCTCCACTACTTCTAGGTTGAGCCGTTGGAACTCTTCTTGAAGGGCAGGCATACTGTCCTTAATCCACAGCTTGGCACAATAACTCTTTCTGCTCAAGGCATCTGCTACCACATTAGCCTTTCCTGGGTGATAATGTATTCCAATATCATAATCCTTTATTAACTCAAGCCATCTCCTTTGCCTCATGTTGAGATCGGGTTGAGTGAATATATATTTCAAACTCTTGTGATCCGTGTAAATTTCACAACGGTTACCAATCAAGTAATGCCTCCATATTTTCAGTGCATGCACTACGGCAGCGAGCTCTAAATCATGCGTTGGGTAATTTCCTTCATGGGGTCGCAGCTGCCTTGAGGCATATGCTACTACCTTTCTTTCTTGCATCAGTACACAACCTAGTCCCTGCCTTGACGCATCACAGAAGACTTCGAAATCCTTCCTAATGTCCGGAAGCGTCAACACTGGTGCAGAAGTTAACCTCTTCTTCAGCTCTTGGAAACTATCCTCGCATGGTTTACTCCATTCAAACTTCTTTTCCTTCTTCAGCAACTGGGTGAGAGGTCTTGCGAGCTTGGAGAAACCTTCAATAAATCGACGATAGTAACCAGCCAATCCAAGAAAACTTCTGATCTCGGATACTGACTTTGGTTGTGTCCAATTGAGCACATCATTAACTTTCTCCGGGTCTACGGATACTCCTCCTGCCGAAATCACATGGCCCAAGAAAGCTACTTTCTTCAACCAAAACTCACACTTACTGAACTTGGCATACAACTGATTTTCTCGGAGCTTTTCCAAAACTATCCTCAAATGTTCGGCATGTTCTTCCTCATTCTTGGAATATATCAAAATATCGTCGATGAATACAACCACAAACTTATCCAAATATTCCATGAACACCTTATTCATCAGATTCATGAAGTATGCTGGGGCATTGGTTAGACCGAAAGACATCACTGTATACTCATACAATCCATAACGGGTGGCAAATGCGGTCTTGGGTATGTCCTCTGGTCTTAACTTCAATTGGTGATATCCTGATCGAAGATCAATCTTAGAGAATACACATGATCCTTTCAACTGATCAAACAGATCATCTATTCTAGGTAAAGGGTACTTGTTCTTAATCGTCACATCATTCAATGATCGATAGTCCACACACATGCGAAGACTTCCGTCCTTCTTCTTCACTAACAGTACTGGTGCTCCCCAAGGTGACGAGCTTGGCCTTACAAATCCTTTATCCTGCAGCTCTTCAATTTGTTTCTTAACTTCCGCCAAATCATTTGCGGACATCCGATAAGGTCTCTTGGAGATTGGAGCCGTACCAGGTACTAGGTTGATGACAAACTCTACTTCCCTGTCTGGCGGCATTCCGGGCAAATCTTCAGGGAATACATCTGGGTACTCACTCACTATAGGTACTTTTTCCAGAGTCACTCCCTTTACGCTGTTCAAACTACACCTGCTCTGGGTAAGGGAGTTTGACTTATACCTTACTTGAATCCCATCAGAGTTAGTGATTGTAACAGCTCGGTCAGCACAATCTATCTATCCTTTATACTTGGTTAACCAATCCATTCCAAGTATTACATCTAAACCCTTGGAGTCTATTATAATAAGATTCGCTAAGAACTTAACTCCATTTATATCCACAGTTGCGTCAAGGAAAACTGTGTTAGTCCTCATTTCCTTTCCAGGGGACTGGACTAGCATGGGGTTCTGTAGTTTACTCACATCCCAATTATACCTTTCAACCACATCTTTTGACACAAAAGAATGCGAAGCTCCAGAATCAAATAATGCTGATGCAAATACTGAGTTGACAAGAAACTTACCCAGAACTACGTCGGGTGCATCCTGGGCTGCTTCCGCGGTCACATGGTTGAGATGCCCTCTGCTCACCACTTGTGGAGCCCTTGGGGTCTGAGGTGTCCCACGGCCTTGTCCTGCATTTGGAGCTCGTGCTGGTGTAGTCCCTAGGTTGAAACGAACTGGGGTCATTGCTGGGCGTTTCTGGGGACAGTTGCTGGCATAGTGCCCCATGTTCTTGCAGTTGAAACACTGCACTCCTGCTACTGAAGTCTTGTTCTGCTGGGGTTGGCCACCGTTGCTTGCCCGAGGAGTTTGTGGATTTGGGCGAGGTCCTGAAAAGGGAGTCCTTGGTATGCTTGACTCTGAAGGTTTGTGAAAGTGAGGTGCGTTGGGGCGGAATCGAGAGCTGCTTGCTCCTTGCTGGGCTTGAAACTTCCTCTTCCGAGTTTCGTATAGCTGGCGCTGAGCATCTTCTTGGACAAAGGCCTTGTTCACTAGGTGCTGGAAGGTTGGGAAGTCATTGGACACCAGCTGCACCTTGAGGTTGGGGTCAAGTCCCTGCGTGAACCTCCAAATCTTGGTCGCCTCCGAGGTGACCTCTTCAGATGCATACCTGGACAGTTGGGTGAACTTGTTCAGGTACTCGGAAACACTGAGGTTTCCCTGCTGCAGTTGGTAGAATTCTCTCTTCTTCATTTCCATTATCCCAGTAGGGATATGGGCAGTGCGGAAAGCTTCGACAAACTCATCCCAAGTGATGGCTTGTGCATTTTGATGGGCGGCGCGGTAGTTTTCCTACCAGTTGGCAGCCATTCCCTTGAGCTGGTGAGCAGCATACAACACCTTTTCATTATCGTTGCACTGAGCTAGGACCAATTTCCTTTCCACATCCTTGATCCAATCATCTGCCTCCAGGGGATCCACTGATCCAGCAAAAGTGGGAGGCCTTGTCCTCATGAATTCTCCCAACTTAGACTGAGGTGCCTGGTTGGGTGCATGCTGGGCTGGCTGCACTTGGTTCTGGGCGAGAGCTTGAAGTAACTGCAGCTGCATAGCCATCATCTGCTCCAAGTTGGGGGCCTGAGCAGGAGGTGGTGGAATGTTGTCCTCCGGCTGGTTGTTGGCGTCACGGCTGCTGCCCGGGTTGCTCCTCGTGTTCACCATCTGAAGCGGTTTAGGTTAGCAGAAGGTAAGAGGGAAATAACAAAGGTAAGAGATTAGGGGAACTAAACCACATCCCAAGCCAACACACAAGAAAGAACTAGCAACCACTTAGGGAAAAACTTTATTAAAAACAAGATAACTCCAAGGATGGCTGTACCACAAGTGCACATAGGCCTGGTACAGTCCATCTAGCACACCAAAACATAACAATAAGCGTTCTAGGGACGCGGACATTTTATTTGGGTACTACGGACTCAAAAGACTACTAATCCTCTCCAAAGACGCGCTCCTCAAGGTCTTCTTCCGGGTCCTCTTCTGGATCCTCCTCCAGGTCTTCCTGGCGTTCTCTCACGTGGTGACGTGAACAGTCACACTCGGCCGAGGCACGGTTACGACTGGAGGCAGTCGACCGAGAACGGGAAGGAGAAGGCTTGCGCTTCTTGAGAGTAATGACAGGTGGCGGACTGGGGCGTCGCACCTTCTTGCGTGCTGTAAGTCTGATGTGGAGTCCTGAAAGTCGAGCTGGTGCCGGGTTGTTGGGGATGACGGCTGGTACTGGGGAAGACGGCGTGTAATCAACTACGGGTGAAGACGGCGCGTAATCGGCTGCGGCTCGGAGACGTCCCAACTCAAACTCAGCTGCCTGGCTCTGGAGAAGCTGTGCGCGAAGCGTGTCGGAATGCTGGTAGCTGGAAGTGAGAAGCATCCGAAGTTGTCCAATCTCCTCCTGAGCTCTAGCATAAGTGACTGCCATCGCCTGGGTGAGCTGCACCTGATGTGACAGTCGAGGATCGTCAGCTGGAATATCAAAGGGATCTGGATACCTCTGTCCTACCCTGGGGTTGATGAAGAAGCAAAAAGGGGACTGATGTACAGCATCCTTGTGCAGGTGGCACAACTCGTCAATGGCGAGGCGTGCTGCGTCCTGGACAGCGTCGAAACAGCGGGACCGAGGGTGCTTGATGGGGTAGGTGTGGGACTTGAATTCCTCTTCCTGTGCATACAGGAATACCTCCATCGTCCAAGAGTCTCGATCCAGGATCCGCGTCTTCCGACCCCTGAAGATGGGCGGCTGACGGTACTCCAAACACTGCATCAGCTGCCGGAGAAGGCTAGCGAATGCTCCAGCATCCTCTCCATGTGAGTAGTAGTCCCACGGGGCAGCGGAGGATGAACCAGCCATCTACAAAGTTGAGTGAAAGAAAAGATTAGTAAAAGTTTTAACAAATGGAGTTGGAGACAAGAACGAGATTCTAAGTAGGAAGAGAGTAGAAGCAAAGAAGCTTACACATTTTTAATATACTCTTTTTATAAATATAAGTCCTTATGGTTTGCCATTCCTAATCTAGGTCACGTCCTACAGTCAAATTGGCTCTGATACCATCTCTGTCGGGCCCCCGGATTACCAACCCGGACCCTCTGTGTATTACAGCACTAGTCCCAGATCAAAGCTAGTGCACACAGTCAAACAGAATGGGAAACATCACCATCAACGATTTATTACAATAGATAAGAGTACTGACCACAGGGTCACATTATTACATTGGAGGTTTCAAGACCTCGCACAATCAAAACACAGCGGAAGCAAAGCGAAATTAAAGTAAACCCATCAAGATGCCACAGGCAGTTGACTGGGGAAGCGCGACCTAGTCCTCCGGGAAGAATCTCTCGCAGCCACAAGCGAAGCAGTAGTCGTAGTCACCTTCTTGAGCTTCAACTTCCTCTGAGATTTTATTTTTAAGTGTAGCATGTGAGTACATAAAGTACTCCGCAAGTCTTGGGAAAAATGCATAGATGCAAGGCTTAACAAAGGAAGGCCATATGGTTCTTTTGCACAAAGAGTATTTTAAATTCAATTACTAATTATTTTTGAAGGCATTAATTTAATGAAGTAAATGTTTTAACAGAATTAACTTTCTAGTGAAGGTTCCAACTACCAACACTAGCTAACCAATTACCATTGGTCAAGTTTTAAACTGCGGGTTCCATCCACCCTCTCTGGCTCTATCCGCCAGGATTCCCTTCCGAGAGTTCCCTCCACCCTCGGAATACAAAACTTTTGATTTTAAAACAAAGCCAGAAATCTACCATGTGAATGCATTCCTTGCCCGCCCTTGACCGTGGGCACGGCTATTCGAATAGTTTTACACTCTGCAGAGGTTGTACAACTTTTCCCACAAGAGATAAATTATCCTAAAAGTCAACACGCTTCCTTTGGCATGAGACCCAGATAAAATACCACAAAGCCTTTACCTTACTCTAATCTAGCTAGATACCACCCGCTGAGGTTTCACCGCAGAAGGGTTAAATCCGCCCAATCTGAAGTCCCCTCTTGCGCCATATGAGTACAGTAAATCCCTGTCCCTCACTGTGAATAACCAGTCCATCCCTGGCACCCACTTTCCACTGGTGGCACCTAAACTAGACTATCATAAGTTAGTCAGCTAGGTCGTACCCATATAGACTTGTGGTTGTACGGTTAATGCTCAGTTTGGACAAACACAAGCGTCGGTCCTTAATTGACTAGGGTGGAACATACACTTAACAAGTTCTCGTGCTTACTGCACCAACCCAAACAGCCATCCACCCTAATCTAAACCAACTTTCACATTTTTATTTTATTTTAAAGGATCAGTGGCAACTCCAATTACCACTACACTTTGTAAACACAAGGCTATTACAATAAATCATAATTTCCCATTTTCAAGAGTTTCCAAAGTTATTAGATAGCATGACTAAGCATTATTCTACCATTCTAGTATTCACAAGGATTAATGGTAATCTCATTATTGAGACAAAGGAAGTTCTAGGGTGACAAGGTACATGGCAATCAATGTCAAATGAGGGCATAACAAAGTTGGAATAACTAATTCCTAAAGACTTGAACTAGTGACTTTATGTAAATAGCAATGCACATAATTTAAAATACTTTAAAAACATTTCGAAAGCATAGGCTCAAAATGATCAAAGGAGACTTGCCTTCTTGCAGGGTTTCTGGGTCTTCTTGCTGCTGTGAAGAGGGTTCGTTGACAACGTTGGAATCTACGCGAGAAAAGACGAGGCAACAAAACAAATAAATACAAACGAAAATTCAAATAAAATCCAAAAATTCAACAGAGGCCATAGTTGGATAGATTATGATTTTAGAAGAATTTAGAAATTTGAATGGCTGGAATTGGAGTTAAAATGAGAAAGTTATGCTCATTTGAAAATCTCAGATTTGAATAAATCGAGAAATTCGGAAATTTCTGACAGGTGGGACCCACTGGAGAATTAAATTTTAATTTCTATTTTTATTTTGAGAGACTGACAGGTGGGGCCCACTGAACAGTAACCACTGGTGGTCACTGACATGTGGGACCCACTGGACAGTGAGCCCACGGCTCAGCCTCTGACACATGGGACCCACTGGACTCCGGGCCCACTTGTCAGAGATAGCACAGAGAGGTGGGGCCCAGGCGGCAGTGGCCAGCGCAGACCGGCGGCCGCTGACGGGTGGGACCCACTTGTCAGCCCGGAAAATAAACGAAAAACTCAACCTCCGCGCGCGGAACCGAGGGCTCGAACGCGCGCCGAGGGAGTCGGGGGAGGGGAAAGCGAGCGGTGATAGCCAAGTGAGCGGGGAGGCTTTGCCTACCCATATAGGGCAATCAAACCTTTTGAGTTACCTGCCGGAGGGGAGGCCGGGGAAGGTGGCCGGAGGCAGGGTCGTCGGCGGCGAGGGAGTGGCGGAGGGGTTCAGGTGACGCGTGAAATGCAAACCCGGAGCGGAGACGACTCCAACGGAGGGGTTGGCAGGGCTCGGGGACGGGCGGAGGTGGCCGGCGACGAGGGAAGGGCGGAGCTGGCTCGGGTCCTCCGGTGCGACGGCGCTCCGGCGGCGGGGAGGGGCGGCTGAGGTGTCGGGGAGGATCGCACGGGCGAGAGGGAGCTCGGGGAAGTGACGGCGGGCTCCGGGGATGACCGAGGCGGCGGCGAAGGCTCGCCAGAGTACTTACCGGACGCGCACGGGGAATTCGTGGTGCGACGGCGCTCGGGGCTCAAGGGCAGAAGTGGAGGGCGCTGGGAGGTGGTGCGGAAGGAGGCGGAGCCGAGGGAGCTATTTATAGGGGCGGAGGAGGGGACACGGGCGCGCAATTGCTCGCCGGTGTGGCGGCCGAAAAAGGAAGGGAGGGGGAAGAAACGGGAAAGGGGAGGCAGAGAAGGAAGGGAGGCGCGGGCGTTGGGGATTTGCTTCCCGCCGGGGCTCAGGGATTCCAAAACCGGGGAGAGGCAGGGAAGGCAAGGCCGGATCCGGCGCGGGTACGGTCGGCCGGCGAGAAAGGAAAGAGGGGGGGGGGGAAAGAAAGGAAAGGGGCGCTCCGCGGGGACGACGGATCCGACAGGCGGGCCCCGCGTGCAGTGAGAGAGAGGAGGGAGCGGGCGGGCGGCGCGGATGGCTGCCACGCGACCCAGAGGCGGATCGGGCGTCCGAGAGCGGGCGAAGCGGGGACGGCCGAGATGAGGCGGGCTGTACACGCGTCGCCCAAAGAGGAGGGGATGGCGGGATGCGAACGCGGGTGGCTGACAGCCGGGGCCCAGGGGCAGAGAGAGAATGAGGGGGCAGACGCGGGAGGCTGACAGGTCGGACCCGCTTGGCGGAGGGAGAAGGGGGAAGCGGGCCGGATCGGCCGAGCGGCGACGTGGGCGGATCTGGGCCGTCCACGCGTCGGCCGGAGGAAAAGATTTGGATTTTTAATGATTTTTAATTTCAGAAAATGCTAGAAAATTATTTAGGCCTCAGAAAAATATGAAAATACCTCCAAAAATTCCAGAAAAATTCACAGAAGCTCCTGGACATATTTTGGACTAAATAAAATTACTTCCAACTACTGTTGATATTTAATTTTCATATTTTGAATTACTTTTTAAACTCTAAAAATAGTTTTTAAATTCCAGAAAATCCAGAAAGGCAATTAAAAGCCAAGTAAAATCCAATTACCTTAAAATAATTAATTTGAATTTAAATTTTTTTCAAAAAGCCAAATTTTGGGATGTGACACCGGACTAGACACGGGCGGTGTCGAGGTCAGAATGGTCGGATGTGTCGAAGACAGCTAAGACTCGAGGTGGTTGCGAGTCGTGGACAACAAGGAGCGCGGAAGCTTCCCAGAAGGTGCAGAAGGGGCGAAATGGGAATTTCGCGAGGCTGCAAAAGCGGGAGCGGGCTCCGTTCGGGTTTAGCGGGCGTAACGGGTTGGAGACCCGTTAGCCAAGGGCAATAAATAGATGTTGGTGGCTGCATGCCCACCAAGGCACTCAAGGGCTTCTAGGGTTTGCTTTAGTCAAAATGAGCTTTAGAGAGTTGTTTTGTCTTTAGGCTTTACTTGGTGAGAGTGGGTGGAGGAGACAGAGTGTGTTCTGTACTCTTCTTCGATGTGTTCTTGAGTAGTTCTCTCCTCTCCAAGCATGTAGTGAGGGTTTCTTGTCTTGGGAGAAGGAGAGATTGGAGTGATAAGCATGTAATCTTCCTTGTTCTAATGTTCATGTGTATGGAGACGTAGTTCTTTGTATCTCTTGTTTCCAGGAATGAAATTTCAGAAGTTTTCTCTCGTACAGCCTCTCTGTTCTTCGTTCCTCTCTTTGAATGATTTCTTGACTTTTTGAGTTTTGAGTTGTTTCTTGGTGAGGAGTGCCAAAATGGGTTGCTATGATCTAGGAGATGCTCAAAAGCCATTTGGCTAGTCAATCCTAAGAGCATGCCTTGTTTAATCTCAGATTTGGTGTTTTTCCCTCCTCTGTTCATGTTCTTGTTTCTAGGGTTTTTTGGTGCTGTTCTTAATTCCCTTCATGAGATGCTCTAAGATTTGGACTCTCGGGTCCTTAGGCTATTGCTAATCTTCTTGCAGAATCTCATGTGAAAAGGATCTGTGAATCTTGAGTAATTGGATTTTTTTTGTGCTCTCTCTGAAGCTTCCCATGCATTTCTAGGGTTTTAGTGCATTTCATGTTTCCCTTCTCAAGATGGCTTGAAATTTGGCTTGTAGAGTCCAATGACAATTGCTAACATATCTGCAAAATCTCATGGCCTATGGATCAAAGATTAGAAAGTATTTTGAGTTTTAGTGTCTCTCTCTGAAAGTTCTCAGTTTCTGTCCAAATCCTTAGGGTTTCATGGAATCTTTTGTTTCTAGTCAAAAGATTGTGTTTTATTGAGAGATTTTAAGTACTAAGAATATTGCTTAGCTAATCTCCCATTTTTATGGTTAAAGAATCAAAGTTTGGTGGGAATTTTGTTTTAATCGCTGCACTCTGTAAGTATTCAGATTTTTTGTCAAAAGTCTATCTCTGCACCATGAAACTACTGCTCGGCCAGCAGTTCTCTGTACTCAGCCCAAGGCTTCTTATCCTCAGTCCATATCTTTATTTTGTGCACTTGGTCTGCAGCAAATCCAGCTCTTGGCAATGAACTCTTGTTTCGGTTTTTAGTCTCCTCATTTCAGCCGAATTGCTCCTCTCATTTTCAGACTGTAGCAGGGTCTCTCGGCTGCAGCAAATCAGCTTATTTCAGCTCTTTACTGCTGCCAAAATACTTCTATTTCTTCTACTCTTTTAGTGTTCGGCCAGCAACTCTTTTACTGCAATTTGTGCTCTCATTTCAGTTCAGTTTTTGCAGTTCTTTTTGCCAAGTGTGCAGCAGTATTGGCATATACTGTGCTGCTCCTTTTTCAGTTTTTCCTATGCAGATTTTTCAGCAAAGTGTATTTTCAGTTTTCATTTGCAGAATTTTCAGTCGTGTACTTTTTCAGTCTTTCTTTGCAGAGTTTCAGCTGAGTGTTTATTAGTCTTTTCTATCAGTCTTTCGATCAGATCTTAACGGAAAGCATTTATTTTTCTTCGTAGCTTTCATAGCTATCGGAGAAGAAAGAGGTGCGAATTCTCAGGGCGATTTTAAATCGGCACCATTCACCCCCCCCCTCTGTTGCCGTATTTGATCCAACAATTGGTATCAGAGCCGGTTAGCTCTTCTCAATAGATCTTAACCGGTCTCTAGAGGCACGGCGACGGACAAGTACTCGACCAAGCCCCCGGTCTTCGATAGGATCGACTATCCCTTGTGTAAGAGCCGGATGGAGACTTACATCCAGGCTCAAGGCTACGCCTTCTAGCGTAAGGTTAAAGTACGATTTGTTGTTCCTGCCGATGAGAACATCAATGCCGGGAACATGGCTGATGTTGAGGCAAACGCTAAGGCAAGGAACATCATTATCCAGGGGTTGAGTCGTAGCGAGTTTGACCGCATCTCTCATCTTTCGTCCGCCTTCGATATTTGGGAGACCCTCGATGCTTACCATGAGGGCACCACCCAAATAAAGACGGTGCGATAAGACCAGTTCAAGCGAGATTACAACAAGTTTGAAATGCTCGCTGGCGAGTCCCTTGATGAGTGTTTTGCGCGTTTTCACAAGATTCTGAGCAACCTCCGAGCGGTCGGTCTCACATACCCCGACTCGGATAACGCTCGACAGATGCTCGCTGCACTTGATCTGCGTGTTTGGGAGATGAAAGTGACCACCATCAAGGATACCACGGACCTCTCGACTTTGACTCTTGACGCGTTGTACTCACGCCTCAAGACTCACGAGATTGACATTGTCTCTCATAAGTCAAAGTCGCAGTCGATGGCTTTGGTCACCGATCCCACTTTGGCTTCCGGTTCTTCTTCTGATTCTCTTTGCGGTTTCTCCCTTGCTGCTCTCTGTGACATAACTGATGATCAGTTAGAGCAGCTTACGGATGAGCAGTTAGCCCTCCTAGCTCGGAGATTCTCCCATGCTTACAAGAGGAGGAGGGATGGAAAGAGAGGAGGACCCGTGATTTGCTTCGAGTGTGGTGGCCCCAACCACATTCGGGCAAATTGTTCCAAGCTGGGGAAAGGTAAAGGTGACTACGGCGGTTCGGGCAAGAACGACTACATCGACAAGAACCGCAACAAGAAGCCCTCAGCTCCCGCACAAGGCAAGAAGAAGTTCCGCGACCTTGGCAAAGCCAAGAAGCTCTTCCACCGCGTCCTCACCGCCTTCGACGACCTTGATCTCAGCGAGGTGGAGGGGTGGAGCGACGACGACGAGACGGGTGACCAAGAACCCAAGGGCGGCGACGACTTCTCCGGCATGTGCTTCATGGCCCTTGAGGGCGAACTGAGCGACAGCGAGCTGTACTCCGACTCGGACGAGGTATCCCCCACCTACGACCAGCTTAATCATGCTTTTCTTAAGCTAGGAGGATTTCATGCTAGAGCTAGGGCTAGGTGTACCGAGTTAGAGAAGGAAGTAGATAGACTATCACGGGAGCTTACTTCACTTACATCTGCTCCCTCCCGTGATGATTGTGATACATGCTGTGCTCTTTTGGGTGACATGGAGAAACTAAGGATCTCGCATGATAGTTTGTCTTCTGAGCTTGATACGCTTAAGGTAGAGAACATTAGTCTTCTTGCTGAGCTTGAGATGAGTAGGGTAGTTCCTGTTTCATCTACTACTGTTGAGACTAGTGCTTGCACCTCATGTGAGGATAAGAACAACGCATTTAGAGGTCTTTATACCATGTTGCTTGATCTGCCTGAGACTTGTGAAAACTGCAATAATTTGAAGATGAACCTAAAATGGGCATATCATAAAATTGCTGAGTTGCATGCTTCTTTACTTGAGTCTGTTGTTTCTTGCACCAACTGTCCAAAATTGACGCTTGAGCTTGAGTCCGTTTCTAAGCAATTTCAAGAGATGGTTGATCGTGACAACAAACTAGCTCAGTTTGCGACTAAGGATCCTATTAGCTCATCATGCATTAGTTGTGATAAATTAAAACTTGAACTCGTTGCTTTGAATGAACAATGTGTGAAGCTAACTAAGGATTTACTAGAGAAACCATCAACTCATTGTGATGTGATTGCTGAGGTGGGGAAGGAGAATCCCAAGGGTAAGGTTGAGACGCTTAGCGACGTGAACTAACCGGCTAGTAGTAGGACTGTCCCCTCAGAGTCGGCTGTGTATGCACAAGCCATTCTTTCCTCTACTGTTGGTTCTTCATCTGCTCCCTTACCTTCTGCTACTCCTTCTTCCCCCTGCTCCTCTTGTACCTCTCTCTTTCGGGAGTGTCAGTATCTTATGAACACTCTCGAGAGATTTGTAGGCGGCAAGAAGAAGCTTAATCTTATTCTAGACCAATCCAAGATTTGTAGATTTAATCAGGGTCTAGGATATGATTTCTATGAGGACATGAGGAAGCATCCACCTGCCGTGCTCAGACCCATAGCACCAGGTGTGATCGAGACTGAGCCTAGGACCGAGAAAGTCCAATTTAAGTCAGCGGGCTTTGTCCAAGGAATTTCTGACAGCAAGGTGATTCCCCCTGTAGCTTTGGCCTCTCAGAAGGCGAAGCCTCACTGTGTTACTTCTACCTCTCAGAAGGTGAAGTACCACTGCACCTTCTGTCAGAAGGATGGGCATTTGATCGATCGATGCTTCAGGCGCGCCAAGATCACGCGTAGAGACCGTGTTCGTGATCTTAGGCGTATTCAGGGTCAGCCCCAGACCTTGAGTACACCTAAGACCAACATGAGGTCTAGGCTTGCTTCTATTGATGGGTTTGGGCAGCATCGAGGACTTGGTTTTTTCGAGTTTTCTGGTTTTCGTCCTCATGCTCCCTTTGGTCATGACTTTCGTCGTCTTGAGGGTAGATCTTGTTTCCCCGTCGAGATAGCTACCCGTGGCATGATCAGCATGTTGCTGGTGTCTTGACTCGCTCCTCTGTAGCAGTCAAGCCCAACAACAGCTTCGGGTCT
The DNA here is from genome assembly GCA_017311315.1 of Dendrocalamus latiflorus. NCBI lineage: Eukaryota > Viridiplantae > Streptophyta > Magnoliopsida > Poales > Poaceae > Dendrocalamus > Dendrocalamus latiflorus. The sequence continues at coordinate 789,567 of CM029625.1, read as the reverse complement.
GCACACAGACCTTCTGGCTTGTTGAGTGACAGAGAGCGTAGGGTAGATAGAGGTCAGTCGTGCTTGACTACTTCATCTGCTCGACGTGTTACTCAGTATTGGGTGCCAAAATCACTTTTGATTTACCCCAGTACTGAGATTTTACTCTCTGTTTGACTCAGGTTCGCCGGGCAGGGAAGGGAAAGGTTTGGCTCGTAGACTCCGGGTGTTCACGACACATGACCGGAGACTCCCGTTGGTTTTCTTCCCTTGTCCGTGCTCCAGGTGATGAGACGATCACCTTCGGAGATGCTTCATCTGGGCGCGTCATCACCAAAGGTACAGTGCGCGTCAATGATTCTTTCATTTTGAAAGATGTTGCCTTGGTTAGTAAGCTGCAGTATAATTTGCTTTCTGTGTCTCAGCTTACCGATGACGGTTTCGAGGTGAGCTTTAAGAAAAACGCTTGCAAAATTCTTGATTCTTCGGGTAGTCTGGTTTACGGGATTTCTTGTTTTGGGAGGATCTTTCGTGCTGATTTTTCTGAGTCTTCTGGTGATCCTCTCCGTTGTTTGGTTGCTTCTGAGTCCCGCGACCTTTCTTTCTGGCACAGGAGACTTAGTCATATTGGATTTGACCCGAGTTAGCGGCCACGACCTCATTCGTGGTCTGCCGAAACTCAAGATGGTCAAAGATCTAGTTTGTGCTCCTTGCCGACACGGCAAGATGGTTGCCGCTTCCCATCCTCCGGTCACAGTCACTATGACCGATGCACCAGGACAGCTGCTCCATATGGATATAGTTGGACCAGCTCGAGTGCAGTCAGCAGGAGGGAAGTGGTATGTCCTTGTCGTGGTCGATGACTTCTCGAGGTATTCTTGGGTGTTTTTCTTAGCCTCGAAGGATGAGACGTTTACACATTTTCGAGGTCTTTTCAGTCGGCTTTCTGTTGAGCTCCCGGGTGCCTTACGAGCGATCCGTAGTGACAATGGCACGGAGTTGAAGAATTCCTACTTTGAGAGGTTCTGCGATGAGACAGGTGTAGAGCATCAGTTCTCCTCTCCGCACGTTCCACAGCAAAATGGCGTCGTGGAGAGAAAGAACCGTACCTTGGTCGAGATGGCCAGGATGATGCTCGATGAGTACTCCACACCGCGAAAGTTTTGGGCTGAGGCTATAGCCACCGCGTGCCATGTCTCAAATCGAGTTTTTCTTAGGGCACACTTGCACCGCAGTTCTTATGAGTTGAGATATGGGCGAAAGCCCAGTGTATCTCATTTTCGTGTGTTTGGTTGCAAGTGCTTTATTCTGAAGTCCGGGAACCTAGACAAGTTCGAGTCACGTTCTTGTGATGGGATCTTTCTAGGTTACTCGACTTCTTCGTGGGCTTATCGGGTTTGGAACTGCGAGTCTAGCAAAATGGTAGAGACCTGTGAGGTGACTTTTGACAAGGCCAGTCCGGGGACTAGGCCTGATATCTCAGGTTCTTTAGAGCAGTCCGAGCCCATCTTTGTGGATGATGAGGACGATGGAGATGAGGGTTGTCTACCCGATCCAGTCCCTCATCCACCCCTTGAGGTGCCTTCTTCCACCGCACCTCGAGGTGATCAGCCCATGCCCTCTGCTTCTTCTGGAGCTAGGGGCTCTGTTCCTACCTCGTCAGCTCATGAGGTAGAGGCCACTTCTTCATCTCATCCTGGACCTCCTAGACATATCCAGAAAGCACATCCTTCCGAGCAGATTATTGGAGACCTGTTTGAGTGAGTCACTCGTTCAAAATCTGGCATGTCTCAATTATGTCTCCATTCTGCCTTTGTTGCCTCCTTTGAGCCCAAGGACGTTTGTCATGCTCTCTCTGACGAGTCTTGGGTCAATGCCATGCATGAGGAGTTGGAAAATTTCCAGAGAAACAAGGTCTGGACGTTTGTTGAGCCCCCTCGTGGTCACAATGTTATTGGGACCAAGTGGGTGTTGAAGAACAAGCAGAGTGAGGATGCGGTGGTTGTTCGAAACAAGGCTAGACTGGTAGCTCAGGGCTTCTCCCAGGTTGAGGGTCTAGATTTTGAGGAGACCTTTGCCCCTGTAGCTAGACTTGAAGCCATTAGAATCCTGCTTGCTTTTGCGGCTTCTAAGAGTTTCAAGCTTTACCAGATGGATGTCAAGAGTGCCTTCCTTAATGGGTTCATTGAGGAAGAAGTCTATGTGAGACAGCCTCCTGGTTTCGAGAACCCTAAAAACCCACACCATGTCTTCAAGCTTTCCAAAGCGCTGTATGGACTTAAGCAGGCCCCTAGAGCTTGGTATGAGAGGCTTAAGTCCTACTTGTTAAGTCATGGGTTTGAGATGGGTAAAGTAGACAAGACTTTGTTCATCCGTCGGCATGGCACTGATCTTCTGCTCGTCCAGATTTATGTGGACGACATCATCTTTGGCGGCTCTTCACATGCTCTCGTTTCCCAGTTTTCCGATGTCATGAGCTCGGAGTTTGAGATGAGCATGATGGGCAAGTTGAGTTTCTTCCTTGGCTTCCAAATTAAGCAGACTCGGGAGGGTACTTTCTTGCATCAGGGCAAGTATACTCGAGACCTCCTGAAGCGCTTCGACATGAGTGATGGTAAGCCAGTGTCCACTCCTATGGCTACCTCAGTTTCACTCGATCCAGATGAAGACGGCGAGCCAGTTGATCAGAAGGAGTATCGTAGCATGATAGGCTCCCTCTTGTACCTCACTGCCTCGAGACCGGACATACACTTCGCTGTGTATCTTTGTGCTCGGTTTCAGGCTTCTCCTCGCGTATCTCACCGCCACGCGGTGAAACGCATTCTCCGGTACCTTCGAGCTACCATTGAATATGGTATCTGGTACTCTTCCTCCTCCTGTCTTTCCTTGAGAGCCTACTCGGATGCAGACTTTGCCAGCTGTAGGATAGATAGAAAGAGCACTTCAGGCACCTGCCAGTTCATTGGCACTTCTCTCGTTTCCTGGTCTTCGAGGAAGCAGTCCGGTATTGCACAGTACACCGCAGAGGCCGAGTACGTTGCTGCAGCCAGTTGCTGTAGCCAAGTGCTCTGGATGGTCTCGACCCTACGGGACTTTGGGTTAGTTATCGACAGTGTTCCACTCTTTTGTGATAACACTTCTGCGATTAACATTGCTAAGAAACCAGTGCAGCATTCTTGGACCAAGCACATTGATATTCGATATCACTTTCTTAGATACCATGTAGAGAAGGGTGACATCGTGCTCCAGTTTGTGGAGAGTGACCACCAGTTGGCTGATATCTTTACCAAGCCTTTGGATAGTTCTAGGTTTTCAGCTCTGCGGGGAGAGCTTGGGGTGGTTTGTCCTTATGGACTGTTGTGAGGGGGAGCTTTGTGGTTTACTGCTTTATTATATTGATTATATTCTTGCTCCTTTCTGTTGCATTACATTTGGGGTGCATTGGGTTTAGTCCTTCTAGCATAGGTTAGAGTGGTTTTCTTGTCTAGCGTTCAGACTTCTTACTCTTATCTTGTGATTCCAGGATGTTGATTGTTAGCTGTCTCTCTTCTCTCTAGGTTGAGCTCACTCACTGCTTTTAGGTTCTAGCGAGGGTCGAGCCACCCTCGGGTAGACAGGGTTCGTGTTTGCTCTTTAGTCAGTTAAATGACCAGTTGATAGTCCTAGAGTCATATGGGGTAGATGAGAGTCAGTCTGAGCCATAGTATTCTCTATATCTTATCTATGCTTTAAGGACTGCCTGTTTGGTTTTCTTTGCCAGCTTCTCGATTTTATTGCTTTAGTTCAGGGGGAGTTCATTTGAGAGCTTCTGGAGCTTATTTCTGACTTAACTCTACTTGAACTAAAAGTTGCATCACATGTTGAGGGGGAGCTGGATTTCTTGCATGTCATTCTGCATTGTAAATATCTACATTGAGGCTTGATTATTATCCTTTCATTACATGTTTACATCGCTTTACATCTTGCCATGACTTGTGCCTATTTGCTAGGTTGATCATGACTTCATATGTGTAGACTAACTTTTGCCATGATGAGTTAATTAAAATTGCTCAACTTGAATTAAAACTTGTCATGTTAGCTTTCGAGATTAGTCTCTCTTGAGTTATCCTTTTATGATTCATGCCATGTCAATTAGGCTAAGTTGAGCGTTGAATCTCTATTGAGCCTTAGATCGAGCTATTTTAGTCTCTTGATGCAGCATGCGTTAGTACAACATGTTAAAATGCAAAAAGATCTCTATTGTGCGAAAAAACTGATCTCACAAATTCTTTCTCATGAGACGGCTTGCCATTGCACAAGGCATGAACTCAGGGGGAGTTTTGGATGACCAAGATCATTGTCTTAAGCTTCTTACTTGGCATGATCGCATAAGGCTTGAGATCTAGCACATGATAAAACAAAATCTGGTTGGCAACAATCATGAGACTTCTCAAGAAAAACTTATCATTTGTGCTCAATTTGCTAAAATTTCAAAGGTTACAAGTACGTTAACAAGTGTTTCACTCTTGAGCTTGTAGCACTCTAATTTGACTCATTACTAGCTTCTTGGTTCTGCTTACCTTCTTGACATGGTTTGCATCATCCATGGATACCTTTAGCTAGACTTTGATCATGAATGACTTGTCACAAATTGCATTAAATTTCAGATTGTCATCTATTTGGTTTAGCTGTCTTATATATATCCTGTCATGATCTAGATAGCATTCTATTGAGTTATGGCTTGATGTATTACTTGTTGGTCATTTTGGATAATTCTCATGGCTCTAAATGACTAGAATAATCAAACTTTAGTCATTTCATCCATTTCCATGACTTGTTCTCTTCCTTACATCCTTGATGTGTTTATTGCCAAAAGGGGAGAATAGTGGTAGAAAAAGCCATTTCAGGAGCTTTGAGGAAAACTTGTTCTTTCTTTTTGCTCCTTGTGTCGACATGATCGTTAGCTTCATTTCCTTCCTTTGGACCATGTTTGACTTCTTTCTTGCATTTCAAACTCAAATTTGTGCTTTTTTTGAGTTTGTCAATATACTCATCAAGGGGGAGATTGAGAGACCATGTGGAGGTCATCCCATGTGTGTGATGAGTAATTGACATCGGTTTAGGAGAGTCGAGCTTGATTTGGTTGGTTCGGACCTTGACATTGCATGGTGCAATCGGGCTCGGTCGGACTTGGTCAAACCTGATCAAAGTGGTTAGGATGCATATTATGTCGACTTGTCAGGTTTAGGCTATTTCATTGATGCCATTATGCTTTCATGTATCAAGCGGTACTATTTGATGTGTTTCTTGTCTGTGTTGGCTGCAGAACGTCGACGCGGAGTCGTGGCGAGACACGAGGTGACCGGACTAGACACGGGCGGTGTCGAGGTCAGAACGGTCGGATGTGTTGAAGACGGCTGAGACTCGAGGTGGTTGCGAGTCGTGGACGACAAGGAGCGCGGAAGCTCCCCAGAAGGTGCAGAAGGGGCGAAATGGGAATTTTGCGAGGCTGCAAAAGTGGAAGCGGGCTCCGTTCGGGTTTAGCGGGCGTAACGGGTTGGAGACCCGTTAGCCAAGGGCTATAAATATATGTTGGTGGCTGCATGCCCACCAAGGCACTTGAAGGGCTTCTAGGGTTTGCTTTAGTCAAAATAAGCTTTAGAGGGTTGTTTTGACTTTAGACTTTAGTTGGTGAGAGTGGGTGGAGGAGATAGAGTGTGTTCTGTACTCTTCTTCGATGTGTTCTTGAGTAGTTCTCTCCTCTCCAAGCATGTAGTGAGGGTTTCTTGTCTTGGGAGAAGGAGAGATTGGAGTGATAAGCATGTAATCTTCCTTGTTCTAATGTTCATGTGTATGGGGACGTAGTTCTTTGTATCTATTGTTTCCAGGAATGAAATTTCAGAAGTTTTCTCTCGTGCAGCCTCTCTGTTCTTCGTTCCTCTCTTTGAATGATTTCTTGACTTTTTGAGTTTTGAGTTGTTTCTTGCTGAGGAGTGCCAAAATGGGTTGCTATGATCTAGGAGATGCTCAAAAGCCATTTGGCTAGTCAATCCTAAGAGCATACCTTGTTTAATCTCAGATTTGGTGTTTTGCCCTCCTCTGTTCATGTTCTTGTTTCTAGGGGTTTTTGGTGCTATTCTTAATTCCCTTCATGAGATGCTCTAAGATTTGGACTCTCAGGTCCTTAGGCTATTGCTAATCTTCTTGCAGAATCTCATGTGAAAAGGATCTGTGAATCTTGAGTAATTGGATTTTTTGTGCTCTCTCTGAAGCTTCCCATGCATTTCTAGGGTTTTAGTGCATTTCATGTTTCCCTTCTCAAGATGGCTTGAAATTTGGCTTGTAGAGTCCAATGACTATTGCTAACATATCTGCAAAATCTCATGGCCTATGGATCAAAGATTAGAAAGTATTTTGAGTTTTAGTGTCTCTCTCTGAAAGTTCTCAGTTTCTGTCCAAATCCTTAGGGTTTCATGGAATCTTTTGTTTCTAGTCAAAAGATTGTGTTTTATTGAGAGATTTTAAGTACTAAGAGTATTGCTTAGCTAATCTCCCGTTTTTATGGTTAAAGAATCAAAGTTTGGTGGGAATTTGGTTTTAATCGCTGCACTCTGTAAGTATTCAGATTTTTGTCAAAAGTCTATTCTCTGCACCATGAAACTACTGCTCGGCCAGCAGTTCTCTGTACTCAGCCCAAGGCTTCTTATCCTCAGTCCAGATCTTTATTTTGTGCACTTGGTCTGCAGCAAATCTAGCTCTTGGCAATGAACTCTTGTTTCGGTTTTTAGTCTCCTCATTTCAGCCGAATTGCTCCTCTCATTTTCAGACTGCAGCAGGGTCTCTCGGCTGCAGCAAATCGGCTTATTTCAGCTCTTTACTGCTGCCAAAATACTTCTATTTCTTCTACTCTTTTAGTGTTCGGCCAGCAACTCTTTTACTGCAATTTGTGCTCTCATTTCAGTTCAGTTTTTGCAGTTCTTTTTGCCAAGTGTGCAGCAGTATTGGCATATACTGTGCTGCTCCTTTTTCAGTTTTTCCTATGCAGATTTTTCAGCAAAGTGTATTTTCAGTTTTCATTTGCAGAATTTTCAGTCATGTACTTTTTCAGTCTTTCTTTGCAGAGTTTCAACTGAGTGTTTATTAGTCTTTTCTATCAGTCTTTCGATCAGATCTTAACGGAAAGCATTTATTTTTCTTCGTAGCTTTCATAGCTATCGGAGAAGAAAGAGGTGCGAATTCTCAGGGCGATTTTAAATTGGCACCATTCACCCCCCCCCTCTGTTGCCGTATTCGATCCAACAGAGCGAAGAGAGCAGAGGTGGCGGCGAGCTCTGTTGGTTATTCTAACGCGTGGTCTGGGAGCAATTAAGGGTGTTAGTGGCTCTGCAGGCGAGGGGTACGGGTGTTGACAGGGTTGTAGCGGTGTGGCAGCGATGGGCGAAGTCGTCACGGTGGCAAGTGAGCAGCGGCCAGGTGGGGGTTGTTTGATATTTGCCGGACCATGAACAGTACCTGACGACTGTGCCGTGTGCAAATGGATGGAGGGGGTGGTTCAGCAGTGAAAACATGGCACGAATGGTTGAGATGGGTGAGGGGTTAGGCCAAGGTTCAGATGGGATCAAAGACCAAAGCAAATTCAAATCCCTTTTGAATTTTTGGTTTTGTTTCAGAAGGAGTGATATGAACTCTACTTTCATTGGAAAATGCTATTTTCGTAGGTTACAAACATGGAACATGTACCATTTTGTTGCAGTCTGTTTAGTTAAAAGCTTTTATGCCGAAGATTAGTCTCGTCTTGCCAAAAGAGACGAGTTCACAGGAGTTGATCACCTTATAGTATTATACGTTGAAGAGAGCACAGATAAACAAAGGCAAAATAAAGAAATTATCATTGAAGTCATATGTATGTGTTACATTTTCAAACAGAATTGAACAAATTGTATGACCTACTTTGGAATTTTTTGTACGGATAATCCATTTTTTATTCGAAATTACATAAATATACCCGCGGGAAAATTTTTTACAAAAATAGGCTCCAGTCGCCTAATGGTTGGGCGACTGGAGGCGTTCGCCCAACCACACGGCGACACAATATATCTCGCTGCACAGTAGAGCGATTGCATTAAATCGCTCTTCCGTATGGCGACTGGCATGCAGTCGCCATACCGTTAGGCGACTGCCATGCAGTCGCCATCCCGTTAGGCGACTTCAGGTAGCCCCCGTGATTGTTTTAGAATTTGTGAATTTTGTAACGTTGAACCGGTAAAAAATACGGTGAAGTTGTAATAAAAGTTTATGTTCATTGTATATTGTAGGTGTGTAAAAAGTTTTTTAATTTTTTTTTTTGAAAGATTGAGTAGAGAACGATCGATACATACACTGTTAAGTGAGATAGTTTATATGCGGAAAGAGATGATAGACTTATGTAAATATAAATAAACTTCATAATATAACTGTGAGTAACATGGCGCATGTATTTTCATTACATGCATAACATATATAGCATCTGCAGCACGCCTCACTGGTCACCCTGCTGTGCCCCGTCACCGCGCCCGCGTCCTCCCATACGGCCTCGCTTGGCCCTCCTCCGGTGCAACGGATTAGGACGATCCGAAAAGGTAAAACGAGGAGGAGGGTGTCTATCCCGCCCCTGCGCTGGTGGAGTCAGCTGCACCTCTGGCTGTGTAATCTCCGGTGCACCGGGGAGGCCACTGGCAGAAAGAACCTGCGGTGCGACGTCGGGCGACGGCGCGAAAAACTGGTCCACATCCTCCTGGCCTGGGGAGACGCCGTGCTGGTAAGTACCTGCAATATTAATATCGTTAGTGCGTTGCATGTCGTCTTCGGATAAACACGGTATAAGACCCTATGCGTACCCGTAGCTGGCGCCATGGAGGAGGCGTACACCCCCTGCGTGGGGAAGACAGGGGTCTGCGTAGGAGGCGTGAAGTGAACCGGTGTAGGAGGCCCTGCCCAGGCTGAACCCCCTGGCTGCTCCGGGTGAGGTGGTGGAGGACGTGTCCACGTAGGTGCACCATAGTAGTGCCACGCTGGTGGAGGTGGCACAGGTGGAGGTGGCACTGGTGGACGAGCAGTCGTAGCGGGGGGCGTGGAGACCGCCGGTAGCCTCGTGCAGGACAGTAGGCTAACGATACGTCTACACCCCTCGTGCACCCGACGCGCAAAGCTGAGGCCCTCCTCATGGGTCAGCTGCGCACCACTGGCGAGCCTCTCCAGTACTGTGCCGGACTCGGCGTATAGGTCAGAACCGACGTCAGCCTGGACACAAAGACATAAAATGGTCGATTATGGAAACGACATTACCATTTGGGAATCTTTGAAATGACATGTAACGTACCGCGAGGTGAGCGTCGTGCGCGAAGTGCGCGGGGTACGTGTCCGTCGGAGCGGCGACGTGTGTGGCAGGCGGGTCTACCACATATACGAGCCTGATACGGGTCTGCGGCTGGTACCAGCGCAGGTACTCCGCGTACTCCCTGCTGTCGTACGGTCGGTCCTCGTCCACGCGGTCGTCGAGCGCATCCTGCCACTGCTCGACCCAGGGCTGCATTCTCACCGACCAGTCCGTGCCTCTTTTCACTCCCTTCCCGCTGTGCCTGCGTATAAAACCATTACGTAATGTGAGATACTTGCGAACGCAGTAGTAAGTATGTACATATTTAGCACAAACGTACACTCACCCGTGCACGTGCCGCGGAAGCGATGGTCCGACTGGTACAGGAACCGGCTGCCATAGCCCGAACTGCCGCATCACCCGCTGGGGTGCGTAGTCCTCCACGTAGATGAGGTACACGAGCTTCCGGCGGGTGAGCCAGAAAGCCCGGTCACGCCAGCAAAGTGAAGACAGACCGCCAGGAGCACGGGCCTGCACTACCGTATCAGCGTACGGCTCCCAGTGCACGTCGTCGGCTGTGATGCGGTCGAGCTGCTCCACAAAGACTCGGTACGCCCGCGTGACCTGCACGTGCGCGAACTGTACCTGCAAGAAAGACAAGTTGTTTACAATGACGATCGTCAATAAGAAAGAAATAGTTAACTGTGATAAAACTTACTCGGCGACGGCACCACATAGAACCCATCGTCGGCCGATCGACTTCTCCCCCGGATACATCTCGGGCCCGTACGGACCCACGTCGTCTAGCACAGGTCGTCCGACGCGTAAGCCCTCGAACGACCACAACTGTAGTAGCAGGGGACAACCCGTGAGGATCGAGTTCGGCTTGACCCTCGTGCACGCATCGCACAGCGCGCGGTACGTCGCGGCAAGTACGGCCGATCCCCAGCTGACCTGGTGGGGCTCGCCGTCAGCGATCGCCCTCGCATAAGCGATAAGGCGCGCATCCACCGAGTTGCCGTGGCTGGTGGTGAAAAGCACCCAACCAAACAGCCACAGCACGTACGCCTCCAGGTGCCGCGAGACCTGCTGATCGTCTGCCTGCGGAACCATGCGCTCCACCTGAATGCAAAAAAGTTGTTATTAGTACGTAATACCACAAAAAAGAGCTTCGAAGATACGATCGATTTTATATACCACGTACCCGGTACTGTCTGAGCCACCTCAGTGTCGGCCCATGGGTCTGCGCCTCTCCGAACACGTGGTGGTCAGCGGCCGGTGGAACGACACCCTCGAATCTGCCGAGCAGGTCAGCGCGCCAGTCGGCCGGGGCCTCCGGTAGGAAGGCAGCGTCTCCCGCGATCGGAAGCCCAAGAAGCAGGGACACATCCTGCAAGGTCGGCGTCATCTCCCCGAATGGGAGGTGGAAAGTGTGCGTCTCGGGCCGCCAACGGTCCACCAAAGCCGTCAGTAGGGAACGGTCGAACGGAAATCGTCGTGATCGATCCCCGCCCGCCTCGTCCCCGCCCTCGTCCCCGCCAGCGGCTCCATCCTCCTCTGTGGCCTGCACCATCCGGGCAAGAGGGAGTAGCCCGGCATCCCGCAGCCTGCAAACAAAGTGAAGGTCAGCACGGAACGAACTAACGGTCGCACTAAACGCTGGAATAGTGCTCACCTGGCAGTCCAACGAGGGTCGAGTCCCCAGGCCACGCGAGGTGTCCGTGTCCGGACCACTCCCAACTGAGGCGGCTCGTCCGTGCTCCCCGGTGGCGGCACTAGATGGGAAGCGCGATGAGAGCGGTCCACGTGCTCGTCCAACAGCGCGAACCGCCACTCCGAGTCACGTCCAGCACGAGTCATACCTGCAAAATTTGTACAATACTTTCAACATTCAATTTTCTGCATCTAAATTTGTACAATAATTTCAACACTAAATTTTATACATCTAAGACTGTACATTAAACTTGGTACATCTAAATTTCTACATCTAAACTTGTACATTATACTTTCTACATCTAAATTTGTACAATAAATGGTACACAAAATTTATAAACTAAATTTTCTAAACTTTATTTGTAAACTACATTTAGTACACAAAATTTGAAAATTAAATGTCTAAATTATATTTCTATATTTAATTTCTAAACTAAATTTTGAAACTACATTTTCTAAACTAAATTTGTAAACTAATTTTCTACACTACATTTTCTAAACGAATTTTCTAAACTAAATTTGTAAACTAATTTTCTACACTACATTTTCTAAACTAATTTTCTAAACAATATTTCTAAACTAATTTTCTACACTACATTTTCTAAACTAATTTTCTAAACTAAATCTCTAAACTAATTCTCTACACTACATTTTCTAAACTAATTTTCTAAACTAATTTTCTACACTACATTTTCTAAACTAATTTTCTACACTAACAAAAAATATAACACGAAAAATTACCTGAAAATCGCGCACTCCCCCTCCTCTTCTCCTCCTCTCCCTCTCCTTCTCTTCCCCTCCTCTTCTCCTCCTCTCCCTCTCTTCTCTGCGACGGCGGCCGAACGACACAGGACCGCGCTCGGCCTGGCCGAGCGCGGTATATATCTCACTACAAGTCGCCGAACCGTTGAGCGACTGAAATGCAGTCGCCTAACGGTTGGGCGACTGGATGGAAGTCGCCCAACCGTGGGGCGACTGCAATTAATCGCCCAACGGTTAGTAGATTCATTAAATGTCGCCGTGTGGTTGGGCGAACGCCTCCAGTCGCCCAACCATTAGGCGACTGGAGCCTATTTTTGTAAAAAATTTTCCCGCGGGTATATTTATGTAATTTCGAATAAAAAATGGATTATCCGTACAAAAAATTCCCTACTTTGAGGGTCCGTTCTATACATTAAAGTTGTTAGAACGTATTGGCTTCTTTATGTGAATTTTTTCCTTTCTTTACTCTTTTCTTTGCATTATCTGTAGAGATATAAAAATGTTTCTATTTTTTTTATATTTTAATTAAATAAATTAGAAAAAACTAATATTTGTTACATTGCCATTGCAGCGACTGTATTGTTATTTCTGCGCTAGCAGCAGAAGAGAGACTGCTCAGCCCTGCGATACGATGACGTGGCGCCAAGTCAGATGATGGATGGGCTTCACGTACGTAGGGACCTGTCATAGTTTGCTAGTCCATAAGCCACGTGTAGCTAGTCACAATCCGAATGGAGCAGGTGACGTCGGAGTCGGACTCGAGTGGAGGCTGAAAATAGTAAAAGAAATCCTCGTCTAGTGGCATGGGAATGGGAGAAACAAAAAGGGCAAGAAATCCAGGCAGGCAGGCAGATTCTTTTTCTTTTCTTTCCAAAGGAAAAATACTTGGTAAAAGAAGAGAAAATTGCTATAATAGGACTCCAAACAACGTGTTTCGCTATAATGAGACTTCTAACGTTGACATCGCTAAAATGACACCTGAAACATTGGCTTCTCGTAATACATGACATTTGGCTCTTTTAATTCCAATGTTTAGGTATTTCGAAACATTAGCCAAATGTCATGTATTACGAGAAGCCAATGTTTCGGGTGTCATTTTAACGATGTCAACGTTAGAAGTCCTATTATAGCGAAACACGTTATTTGGAGTCCCATTATAGCAATTTTCTCGGTAAAAGAAAAGAAAGAAAGAAACTCTTAATTGCATCGATCCACTTGCTCCGATTCAATTCAGTTCAAAATCCCAATCCAATCGTGCTCCCTCCTTCCTCCTCCTCTTGTAGTAGTTGTAGCCATGGGATTTAGGGAGGAGGAGGAGGAAGAAGAACAAGTCTTGTTCGTCTTCCTCTCGAGTGCTAGCTACTACTAGGTAGGATAGGAGAATAGAGATCCATCTCCAACCGTCTCACTCCGGTATGAGTACGCAGATTCCGTCCATGGAGGAGGAGGCGGCGGCGGCGGACAAGGACGACTTCGTCCTGCGCTCCGGCGTCCGCGCGGGCCTCAAGCGCGAGTTCGCCTTCGCCATCGCGTCCCAGGCTGCGCTCTCCTCCCTCGGCCGCACGCGCTCCCGCACCTCCTCCAGCTCCGTCGCAGCCTCCTCGCCCAAGCCCCCAACGCCCAAGCGCCCACCGGATCCGCAGCCCGCCCGAGATCCTACTGCCTCGCCACCCGGAGATCCCGCCGCTGAGGCTTCAGTGCTCGCCTTGCCGGCTGTCACGCCCAAGGAGGAATTGCCTGTCAAGCCCCCCGACGACGGCGTCTTCTTCATCCCGCCCGAGTCACCGCCCAGGCGGATCACGCGCTCCATGTTCAAGCCCCCTCCTCCGACTCCTCAACTCAAACTCAAACCCGAACCCAAACAGGAGCAGGAGGAGGAGGAGGAGGAGGACAATAACACCGGCCACTACCAGCCCGGAGGAGTTGGAGGAATAACGCGGAGGCGCTTCACGAGGTCACTATTGCTCAAGGACAAGGGGGGCGGCGGCGACGACGACGACTTGTCAGGTACGACCACCGCCAGCAATTCCTCTTCAGCTTCCCCCAACAGCAACAAGAACATGGAGCTCAAGATGTCCAAGAAGATCTCCTCAAATAAGATCCCCAAGAATCTTAAGGAGCTCCTCGCCACGGGCTTGCTCGAGGGCCAGCCCGTCAAGTACATCACGAGGAAAGGGAAGGTACTGTTGTCTCCCTCCCCCCTATACCTCCTCCTTGTTCATACATGAATCAGGCACTGCAAGTGAAATAAATTCAGATACTCGACTTTTTGAACAAAACATACTCCTTAAAAGATTCGATACCGTTTCGGACACCACGTGCATTTTAGTTAATAAAGTAGAAAAAATGGAATGTTGGAGCCGCGTATACAAAATTGAGCATCACATTCTTGTAAAATTCTCTTCTACCATAAAAGAAGAAGCATTTTATTACTACTGTAGCAGCGTCCTTTTGTTACCTAATGCTAACTCGTAGTAAAATTGCCGATTTTGGTCTCATATAGTATCCCTTAGAATACCCTGGTCTACATGTGGCTCATGATGTAAGAAAATGGGAGATAGCAGATAATTTTTCCCTTAATGTTCCACATGCAAAGATTTTGCGTCACCTGACCTGGTTGCATCTGCCATCTCGATTTTTCTTAGTCCATTTCACTAGTGCTGTAATTTTGACTAGGAATGTGTTTCTGGTCTTGTTTCAGCGAGCAGTACTTCGTGGAATCATCAAACGTATCGGCATATTGTGCTCTTGTTCTTCATGCAAAGGCCGAAATGTGAGCCCCCCCCCCCCCCCTCCCGCAATAACACCAGTTTGCCATGCCAGCTAAAAAAAATTCAACCAACCTCCCATGGGTTGCAGGTTGTTTCGCCTTATTATTTTGAGGTGCATGCTGGGAGTACTAAAAAGCACCCATCCGATTACATTTTCCTGGAAAATGGAAATAATCTGCATGATATATTGAGGGCATGTGCAAATGCTACCTTAGACATGTTGGAATCTGCAATACAGAACGCAATAGGCCCAGCACCTCAGAAGAAGACGTTCAGATGCCAAACTTGCAAAAGTGAGTTTTTCCCCTCTCATTCGCACCAAGGGGTTGTTTCATTTGATGCTCTAATTTGATTAATATTTAATCTTTCAGGTTCATTCAGAACTCTTCGCACTGGGAAATTTGCTTCGTTATGTGATTCGTGCCTTGAGTCCAAGGGAGCTCGGAATAGTACCAGGTATCTTTGGAGTAATATACATGTGGCCATGTTTTGGTCATTCCAGATATGCTGGTGACACCATGACGGAAAATTTTTCATATAGAGCTCTGTTTCTACTTTATGGTCTCTCTAAACCGCTGGCCCCTTGTCGTCCTATTGTTGTTTAGGTCATCAAAAATTGGACGGAGTCCTACTTCATCAGCTAGTGGATCTAAGAATGCACCCCCAGGAGCGAAGATTGCAAGCGCAGGAAGGCTTACAAGAAAGTAGGTGTTGTTGATTATGATTTAGCTTCCTTTCTCTTCGAGTTTTTCACATTTTATTGATCTCCTTTCTTGCTGTTTTATATAAAAAAGGGACAAGGGGTTGCATAAGTTGGTTTTCATGAGTGGTGTTTTACCAGAGGGCACTGATGTTGGCTACTATGTTGGTGGAAAGGTTATATTCTTGTTCTCTGTTATGTAACTTCTCATTTCAGCCAGTACATATATTATTTTGTTATTAACACTGGTAGTGACAACTTTCTAGAGGTTACTGGATGGCTATATAAAGGAATTTGGAATCTACTGTCACTGCTGCGGCACAGTGGTAAATTATAGTCTCTTTCGTTAGATGCATGTTGAAATTCAATGGCAGATAAAGCAACTCAACCAAGAAATCAGCCTAGACCTTTCGGTTCTGTGTTAGCCATATCACTGTACTTAATCTGAAATTCTTTATACTGCACGAACAGGTTAGCCCTTCACAGTTTGAAGCTCATGCTGGCCGAGCTGCTCGACGTAAACCGTGAGTTTATTTTTGTAGTTGCATTTTGTTGGAGCACTGTTGAGATTCTCATTCCTTTCTCTAACACTATTGCAGTTACCACAACATTTATATGTCGAATGGTGTTTCGCTGCATGAACTGTCGATTTCACTTTCAAAAGGTCGAAAGATGTCAAACAGACAAAGTGATGACTTGTGCAGCATCTGTTCAGATGGTGGGGAGCTTCTCCTTTGTGATACCTGTCCAAGAGCTTTTCACAGAGGTAATGGCATTATGCTAGCCAATAGGAGATGTTGCTTCTGTGCTCAATTAAGCTAACCTTCACTCTTTTAAGGATATGCTATTGTCCAGATATAAGTTTGCTGGTGGAATGAGTGGCTGAATTTACTGTGTGTTTACGTTGTGATTTTTATTGATGCTTAAATCCAGGTCTCAGAATGCCTGTCTTCCAAGATATATCTTAGTTGAACTGTAACACCATGTCTTCTTTGAAGTTTAAACTGTACATAATGATTCCTGTTGGATTTACTGTTTGCTTACTTTATGATACTGCATTTTTGACGGTCATGTTCCACTATTTCTTACTACCATCTTTGCAGTTCTTCTTCCTGATGTCTGGTGTTTATGAGGAATTGTGCTACATAGATCCCTTCTGGTGAACCCCTTTTGACAAGGCTAGTTGCTGGGTTCTCATTACGGCATGTCTTTATTTTATGTATTGCAGAATGTGTTGGCTTGTCTGCTATCCCAAAGGGAACATGGTGTTGCCGGTATTGCGAAAATAGGCAACAGAGAGAATGTTCTTTGGCATATAACAACAATGCAATAGCTGCTGGGAGGATTGATGGAATTGATCCTATGGAACAAATATTTACACGGTCCATACGTATTGCTACAACGCCTGAGACTGGATTTGGTGGATGTGCACTGTGCAAGTAAGTGTTCATCCATCAGCCTTGTATATTCACTGGCCTAGACATCTACTCTAGCTTCTTTGTCTTTTTCATACAATATATGTACTGTGAGTCTACCATGTAAACTACCCTCCGCCAGCACTGGAAATTTGGCAAAATTTACATCAAACAACTCTAGTTGTTATAGAGTATGGACTGCTGGAGCTAAGGAAGCAATATCTGAATGTCTTATCTCCTTACTCCTTAACAACTCATTGAACACTTTTGCGTTGATCTTAATTTCACTAATCTGTTCTTTTTAGTGTTTAGGACCTTAGGTAATTCTGATTTAGTATTAGTTCATAACTTATCATCTTGAAGTTATTTTCTATTGTGCTTATTGGTTTTGCTTTCAGTATGTTTTGGTCTATAACTTTATAACAATTGCATCATTGGTACCTCCCATTGGTAAGAATCAAAGGAAGTTTCGGAATGCTTTCAGTGAATGCCAAGTACCATTACATCTGATCTAGGATTCAGGATATTGCTTTGTTATTTATCTATCCTGTGTGTTTGCTAATACTCCAACGAGCCATTCCTTCATGTTTTTAATGCATAGAGATTGTCCATTTGACTATTCTTTGCAGGCTCCACGATTTCAGCAAAAAGAAATTCAGTGCCCGAACTGTGCTGCTCTGCGACCAAGTATGTTGCGAATGCTGACACTCATGGCCTGTCATGATTTATTTGTATTTTGTTTTCATGCTGTTTTTGAGTTGTGGCAATTTGATTTTATGATAATCAATCATATGTTGTTATTTGTCCAGTGTGGGAGGGAATATCATGTTGGTTGCCTGAAAGAACACAGCATGGCCGATTTGACGGTGATCTTTGTAGCCTGAGTTATCTGGAAAAGTTTATAGCATAAACAAATAATTGTATTAATGATTGACTGATGCAGGCATTGCCCGAGGGAGCATGGTATTGTTCCATGGATTGCGTGAGGATTAATGAGGCACTAAAAGACTTACTTAGCCATGGAGCAGAACCTGTTCCTGTTGTGGATTTAGATGTTGTAAAGAAGAAGCGTGAAGAGAGAGGTTTAAATGAAGATGGTGACCTTGATGTTAAATGGAGAGTATTGAAGGACAAAAGTTCAGCAGATAGTAAATTGGTGCTCTCCAAAGCAGTTGCGATTTTCCATGTGAGTTCCCATGGCTAAATAGTGGATAACAGTAATTGCTGAAACAGTTGTCCGATGGTTGTTTCTTCACTTGTAGAATCTGTGATAAACTATTACTAGGATGCTGCACATGTGTAGTAGCTTAAGAAAAATTAGTTATTATTATATAAGGTGTGTATTTTTTGATGTATTGTAATGCACACTTTCCCTTTCATGCATAACCTTGCAAACCCGTTGTTTTAAGCTCTAAATTATTTATAAAGAAGACAAAATAGAGTCTTCATTGATTCACTAACCTACAAGTAGGGATAGCCAAGGCTTGGTAAGTTCATACGTATTTCATCTATAGAAGGAGATACAATAATGACAACTTCTGCTTAGCATATCTGTATATTATATCTCAACCATGTAAAGAAGACTTGACGTTGGGGTTCATTTATGGTTGTTACTTCGATTGTGTATGAACCGTTAAGTAATCGGTGGTATCTAGTAATTTCCTAATCTATTATTGGCACTTTTGCAGGAATCATTTGATCCCATAATCCAAATTACAACTGGGCGAGACCTTATTCCAGCCATGGTTTATGGGTATGATGGACTAATGTCTACCTAATTTATATGTGTATCACGCTCAATCCAAAATTCTGGACGTAAGAGAACAAACTTATATATTCTTCTATTTCCAGGAGGACTGTAAGTGATCAAGATTACACAGGAATGCATTGTGCGGTATTAACTGTCGGGTAAACTTTTTTCTTCAATTGTTTCTTTTAAAAAAATGGCATTGTTAACCAATTGGCTGTACAACTCTAATTTTGATTCTGTTGATGCAGCAACACTGTAGTTTCTGCGGGTCTTTTCCGTATCATGGGTAGTGAAGTTGCTGAGTTACCCTTGGTTGCTACAAGTAGGGATAGCCAAGGCTTGGTAGGTTCATGTCTATTTATGTTTTGAGATATCTTGTATATTATCAATCAAGTGTTAGTAATTTTGCTAGCAATATATTATTTAGCTAAAAAAAGTAGGAAAGTTTTGAGTGTCTGAAGTCTGAACTAAACTAGCTTCACAAATCAAGCACCTGTTCAATGCCTAGTTGCTCTGACTGCCAGATATGGATAGGAGACTGCAGGTGCAGACCATTGCCTGGATAACTGTTTTAGGTGCCATATCCTATAGCCTTTTGGAAAATTGGAAGACATATAAGGAAACTAAATGGATGATGTTTTGGTAGATAAATGATGGTGGATGTTTAAATAGTCGGGAATAAGAGCTATTCTTTGATATAGCACGAGACAGTTGGAACTTGCTTTGTTACAAAGTTGTGCCCTTTTGTTCACACATGAACTCTGATTTAACTAGTATTGATGTTTGTTTCTCCCTCTCTGGACTGAACAGGGGTATTTCCACGCGCTTTTTTCGTGCATAGAACGGTTGTTGGCATCTCTGAAGGTGAAACATTTTGTGCTACCAGCTGCAGATGAAGCAGAGTCTATCTGGACACAGCGGTTCGGATTCACAAAGATAACTCAAGATGAGGTTTATATATGTTCCTAGACTCAACCATACGTCATTGTGTCATGTCAATTTCAGGTTGCGCTGATGTAAATTTGTCCTGCGCTGCAGCTGCGTGAATACCTCAAGGGTGGGCGGACAACGGTGTTCCAGGGAACATCAACCCTGCACAAGCTGGTCCCAGAATTGGAATGCTAGCTTCGTGAATCTGGTATGGAGGGAGAGGGAGCATGGGGGGTGAAGCTCTTGGTTGGCATGCTTCGAGGATTGGTGTAGATAGGGAAGGGACCCCTAGCCTCTGTTTTGGTGTATAGCTAGGAACATCCATCCATGATGGCTCCTGAAAAATTGATGGTCGTGGTGGCATTGGCATTTGATTTGTTCGCGTAGCTAAGGTGAAGAAGAAGAGGAGGAAGAAGAAGAAGATTGCAATTACGAGGATCATGTTTGGCGCATTGTAGTCGGATGGCCACTGCCTTGTTTTCCTTTTCGTTTGTTCAGTTCATTTTAGATTTACAATAGGAGTTGCTGTGTGTGTGTGTGTGTGTGGCAGACTGATAGTGTATGTGCGCTAGCTTTGATAGTGTCGCAAATTCAATGTACAGCATGCATCTTTATCTTGCGCACAACCGAACTCTGTTGTGAATTTGCGGTGCAAAGCATGCGTGCATGCTTTTTAAAGACTAAAGCATCAAGCATGCACGTGGAACCCTTGCAATTGGGTGCAGTGCGATCCGAATCCGGCGATGCCATGAGACTCCAAGCTGCTCAGCTCGACTCACTCATGTGTAACTTACCTGTGGGGCCCACCGGACAGATTGCAGCGGCAGATGAGGCATTGCGTATTTGCCTTGGGCATATGAATTGATTCCCAGCCGCTTCGCTTGAGCGAGAAATCACTCCTCTTCACCGTACAAGCGAAGCATCCTCGCCGCCGACTACCACCCTCCCACGAGTCCCTCCTCCAAGGTAACTACTTACTGCTTGCCTTGTGATGTGACCACACCACCAACACATATGATCCTAGCGCCCAATATCAAGATTGAACTAAAGGTGAATTCGTTTCTTCAGTTTCAACATATTTTAAATAACAATATGATGCTACCTAATGATGAATATATTTTTTTTTGTAGCACCACATCATGTTTGCACCAATTCAAGCAAGAGTTCAACTTGGACACGTTTTGAAATCCAATTCGGCCTCCAGATCAGTTCGGATTCAGCACGACGCCTAACTTCAAATGTGCATAACTTTCACATACGGAGTCCGTTTGAGGTCCACGAGTACTCGATGGAAAGCTTTTCTCGTCCTCTTTCCAATGGATCTAGCCTCATCTCCAAATTCCTCATGTGCTTGCCGCAATCACTCGAAGAAGGTGCTGCATCACCTATTTGGGTCAAATTGGGCCGTGTAATGTTTGGGCCCAAAGGGGAGGTGCTCCCCCACCTAGGTCTATACTGTTCATGGGTTACTATTCACATGAACAGTATCATGAATAGTACCACCTCATTTTTCTTAGTTTTGTGCGGCTTCCCTACCCCTATTTAAGAAGGCTACACCCTTCTAGTTTTCTTGGATTTCGTTTGATTAGTTTTTCTATGGTGAAAACTTTTGTTCTTCGCTTGTGTCGGCTAGACCAACCGTAAAAAACCTTCTGTGGAATTCCACCTTTTGAGCTTAATATAAATATTTGCAATTTCAGATTACTTGTTATCTTGTTCTTACGTGTTCTTCGGTTGCATGCAGGAATAGACCTTCGTGGTCAGGTCAACCGCGTTCTTGGCACGGTTGATAATGACTTGGAGTGTGGTTCAGCGATTGCTAAGGCGCAAGCGACGTCGTATGGTTGTAGTCGGGTCGCAAGAGTCACCTCCGCCAAAATCAAAGTTATCATCCTATCGGAAGATCGGGACCCCATCGCCTCATCAGTTGGTATCAGAGCTTCAGTTGACCGGTAGGAATTTCTCGTATCCCTAGTTAGTAGATTGGTTTTTTATTTCCTATAGTCCAGAAAAATTGCCCCACAAAAAGAGTTAATTTCCGCTGTCCAAACCCCGTTGTGCCTTTCAATCAGTTAGTTTTGGTTTGCTAAATTGAATTTGTGTCCGTTTTAGCTTTGTCTAGTTGCTGGTCATATCCTTGATTCCATAAAAAATCCAAACAAAAAAAATCCCCACCTTAAACCCTAATTCCAATTCGGCTGATTTTTCCTTCCTCTGCAGCCGCCACCAAAAACACCATAACTTTTGATTCCGATCTTATTTTTGAGTGAAACCACCGCCATTAGATTCCAAACTTCATTGTCTATCTATCTGTAAAATTTCACGTCATTACAGCAAGGCAGTTAAGAGATATATGCGGTGAAATTTGACCCAAATTTCTGAATTGAATCTGCAACAGTCGGCACTTGTGAATTTTGTGCGAATTTTTCGGTCGGTTTCCAGAAGTTGTCTCCAAAACAAAAGTTGCAGATAAATCCATCAGGAAACGGAGAAAAAACGAATCATTGAAAAAAAGGCAACTGACCAAAAGTTACGGCCAAAATACCAACTTGCTGTCCAGTGGACAGAAATCTTCAGTTTCCATGTTTTGGGTCAATCATTGTGTTCTTCCATTCCAGATTGCATTCGATTGAATTATCTTGTATTTACCACTCCCATACATTGTCATACACTTATTTTATCATTCTTCCATCTTTGGTTGATCAGCAACATAGGCCAAGTGCTAGATACGAACTATAATTCAATTCTGTGCAATTTCTAAAATTAATTGATTGTTTTCCTTTGCTACAAAATACATAACCTATCCAAGCTCCACTTTTCTCCTAACCGAACAGGTCTCGCTGTACCTTGCAATCGCTTTACTCATCACTTAAGTCGGATTTATCACGAACCAGCCACCGGTTGCACCACCTGTTTGCTTTGGGTAAGAACTTGTAAAAATTTGGTAAGAGCTTCAGAGATGTATTATTTGAATTGAGCCTCCATATCCTAGTAGTTGATAGGAATATATACTTGTGATTTGTTTCCTTGTTTGCTACTAACCATGGCAGGTTCACGAGATGATTACGAGATAGATTCATATCTTCTTCGAGCCATTGACCGGGAGCGCAAAGAAATTCGCAAAGAAGATGCACGCTTAAGACAAGCTTCTTCACCATGGGAGGCATATGATCGTGATAGTGCGTTCGGTAAAATTAAAATCACTTTGCCATCCTTTGCTGGTAAATTTGATCCTGATGCCTATATTGACTGGGAGATAGCGCTAGATAAAGAATTTAAATATCATGATTGGTCTGATAGGCAAAAGATTAGAGCTGCCACTAGTGTTTTTATTGATGATGCAATGCTTTGGTGGAAGTACTTAAGTAGACTTGGAAGAGTGCCTCAAACGTGGCATGCATTAAAGAAACTTTTGAGAGATCACCATGTTCCTAAATATTGTGCTGATTATTTGCTAGCTAGATTGCAATGTTTAAAACAACGAAGTAGAACTGTAAGGGAATATTATCATGATTTAAAAAATTGTTTATTGCGTTGTGGCTTAGAGGAACATGCTGAAGCTACAGAGAATAGATTCTTACGTGGGCTTAATAAAGAAATTCAGGACCTTCTCATTCACGAAGAATATAATTCTCTCCCTCATTTGTTTATACTTGCTTGTAAGGTTGAAAGTCAGATTGAGGAGAAATTGAGAGTACTTGATGATAAGAAACATGAGAACAAACCCGTGTTTGTGCCTTTTTCTGTGACTAACAACTTGCAGGTAGTTGAGAACCATGTCGAAGAGGAACATGAACTGATTCAATCATCGACTCCATTAGTTGAGAATAAAGATGAGGAGATGGATGCACCTACATCATCTGAGGGGAGCCAAAAAGGTAAAAATCATGGTGCTATCATCACTCACGGTGAGTGTGCTTGTGAAGAACTACAATTATGCACTGTTCATGCTATTTTAGAGCAAAACTTAGTGGAAAACAATTCTGACATGCCCATATTTCAAGTAGAGAATTCACACTGCATTGATTTGAGTGTTGAGAATGAGTTGAGTGCACCTTGTCAAAGAATAATTCAATTGCCTGCTGTTTTGAGTGATTCATGTGATGAGTTAATCACATACAATGATCATGTGGCTTTGGTTAGATATAAAGAAGTTTTGACTAGTATTTCTCCTGCTAATTCATTGTGTTACATCATGTTGGATATACCTATGAAATTGTCACATGCTTTGGAAAAAGTTTCTGAACTTGCATGTTCGAAATTCTTGTTTAGTGCCTACACCCCTAGGTATAAGTTTAATTTGATTGGAGATTATGGTGTAGAAAATTAATTTTTTGTATATCGAATATGCATAACTTGCGATCACATAGCTGAATTGAAACATGCTGTTTTGAACAACAACTCTTGTACGCTCAATCTTGTTCATTATGAAAGAAAAATAAAATTTAGTGATCATTCAATGCCTATGTGTTCTTTTCTTGTTGAAACATCTAACATTGATAATCTGAAGAATGAAATTGATGTATGGAAGAACATACAAATCTTTTCACCCTTGTTAGATAAATTTGTTATTGCTCAATTAAGATATGATTATATGGAAGAACTTTGCTTGATTCCGAAAGTTGTAACTTTGCCCATATGTGCCACCACTGCAAGTTTACAACTTCAGAGTTATGAATTGCTTAAATGCTTCACTTACATTTGCAAAACAAGTTGCAATAATTACTGTGTGAGAAATATTGATTTGCTCATTAACATATATGATTACTCTTGGGTTAATAATACAATGAGCTTTTATGATCGCTGCTGTTGTATAACACTAATAGTGCAACAACGAAGAACTGTTAAAATGGATGACATATACATATACCATGCATACATCTTGGCTTCTTTGTTACCTTATTTTCAGTTTATCAAAAGCTGAGGACGGCTTTGTTTGCAAGAAGGGGAGGATGATAAAAACATGTACCCTATGGATACAACCATATTTGCTATGCTTGTTGTTCCGATTACAAGAGCTCCTACGCATCACTTAAATTATAAGGTGAGCTCGTTTCAAAGAGGTTTTACTTTGTTTGATAAAGAACTTATGATATTACATAATGAGAGTTTGTTGCGTTTGTTATTATGTATCGAGATTTATGATGAAGATTATGCAATACGTGAGGCTACACATATGCTAAAACTGAGGACGGTTTTCTATCAAGAAGAGGAGGATGATGTGACCACGCCACCAACACATATGACCCTAGCGCCCAATATCAAGATTGAACTAAAGGTGAATTCATTTCTTCAGTTTCAACATATTTTAAATAAGAATATGATGCTACGTAATGATGAATATATATATTTTTGTAGCACCACATCATGTTTGCACCAATTCAAGCAAGATTTCAACTTGGACATGTTTTGAAATCCAATTCGGCCTCCAGATCAGTTCGGATTCAGCACGACGGCCCAACTTCAAATGTGCATAACTTTCACATACGGAGTCCGTTTGAGGTCCACGAGTACTCGATGGAAAGATTTTCTCGTCCTCTTTCCAATGGATCTAGCCTCATCTCCAAATTCTTCCTGTGCTTACCGCAATCACTCAAAGAAGGTGCTGCATCACCTATTTGGGTCAAATTGGGCCTTATAATGTTTAGGCCCAAAAGGGAGGTGCTCCCCCAGCTAGGCCCATACTGTTCATAAGTTACTATTCATGCAAACAGTACCATTAATAGTTAGGGATGAAAACGGTCGGAAACGGTCGGAAAACTCCTCAACCGTTTTCTACTTCTACATTTGAATACGAAAACAAAAGCGAAAGCGGTAAAGCCGGACACGAAAACGAATGCGAACTTACGGAATATCGAGAATTTCAAAAATGAACCAATTCGAGCGGAATTATGTCGAACACGGTCGGTATACGAAAATTCAATACGGAATATCGACCTGTAGGACCAAGTGCATAACAATTAACAAGTGACCGGTTCGGCCCAGTCATCCAGTCGTGCCGTGCCGTGCCGACCCACCTCACCTCCGGCCAGGCCCAAGCACGGCCCAAAGCCCACCGTACAGATTTGGCATTCTAAGGACTGTTCCGTACAGATGTACATGTCACAACAGATGTATAGGATCTTTCCGCGATAAAATCAGAATTTATGAGGGCTAGAATAGAACAAATCAAAATAGATAAAAATCTATTTATAGATTTTAGAAAATCTGAAGGACTAAATTGAAAAAAATATACAAAACCCTAATCCCCCGATCCCTCCTCCCAATCTCACCGCCGCCCGATTCTTCTCACCTGCTTCCTCCCCCGATCCCTCCTCCCAATCTCCCCGCCAGCCCCCTCCCTCCCACGCGCCCGGCTCCCCCGCCGCCCCCGGCGGCCCCTCCCTCCCTCGGCCTCCCCCACCGCCGCGGCGCCGCCCCATCCCCGGGACCCCGGCTCCCCCTCCCCGCCGCCCCCTCCCCCGCCGCCCCATGGCCCCCATCCCCGCCGGCCGCCGCCCCCTCCCCCGCCGACACTGCCCTCTGGGCCTCTGCCTCTTGCCCTCTTCACCTCTTCCGCAGCTCCGCAGCCTCCGCTCTTGCCTCTTCGGCAGCCCGCCCTTCGCAGGTCCTCCCCTCCGGGCTCCGGCAGTCCGGCTCCCAGCCTCAGCCGGTCAGCCCTCGCCCCTTGGAGCCTACTCCCTCAGTCCCTCTCCTCTCCTACTCGCAGCTGGAGGCCCGCGGCTCGGCAACTCTCCTCCAGGCTCCCGCTCCAGATCTGGCGCTAGGCGTAGGCGGCCGCTGCCGGGCGTCGGCTGCTCAGTCCGTCAGTGGGCGGCTCGGCCTCCAGATCTGACACTCTCCTTCAGGCTTCAGATCTGGCGCTCAGGCGAGGCGGCCGCTGCCGGGCGTGGCGTCGTGGCGGAGCTCTCTTTCGGTCCTCCCTCGGTCCCTCCCCAAATTCGGGCGGCCGCTGCCAGGCGTGGCGCCGTGGGCCGTGGCGGAGCTCTCCTCCCTCCCCAAATTCGGTTTAAACCGTATTTACAATACGGTATATTCTGAATAAAATGTAGGAAAGTAGAAAACGGTCGGAAATTGTCTAAACCGTTTCCGCTCCGTTTTCGAACTTGGTATTCCGTATTTCAAACCGAATTCGAATTTGTCCGAAAATACGAATTCGATCGGGTCAAATGTAGACAACGATACGGTTCGGTACGGGATATTTCCGTTCTGTTTTTATCCCTATGAATAGTACCACCTCATTTTCCTTAGTTTTGTGCGGCTTCCTCACCCCTATTTAAGGAGGCTGCACCCTTCTAGTTTTCTTGGATTTCGTTTGATTAGTTTTTCCATAGTGAAAACTTTTGTTTTTCGCTTGTGTCGGCTAGACCAACCGTAAAGAACCTTCTACGGAATCCCACCTTTTGAGCTTAATATAAATATTTGCAATTTCATATTGCTTGTTATCTTGTTCTTGGATTGCATACAGGAATAGACCTTCGTGGTCAGGTCAACCGCGTTCTTGGCACGGTTGATAATGACTTGGAGTGTGGTTCAGCGATTGCTAAGGCGCAAGCGACGTCGTACGGTTGTAGTCGGGTCGCAAGAGTCACCTCCGCCAAAATCGAAGTTATCATCCTATCGGAAGATCGGGACCCTATCGCCTCATCACCTTGCCCCCCTTTCTTTCTGCTCCAGCATCTTTGGCGATTGTTGCATACTACCACTTGTTCGGTTATTACGTACATCTACTTGCCCTCCTCTACGGTACAATACTGATTGATCATGCTGGATTGCTGGGTTCAGTTTGGGTTTCGTTTGCTGGACATTAATTTTTGTGTCTCACCGAATCTTTCAGTCTATTATCCTCAGCATATGATAGCGGGAAGCCAACACATGTCATGTTTTTGGTTTCTCACATGGATGCAGGATGCGTTATTTGAAGGGGTGGATCCACTGTCAATGACGTCCAGTCCCAGTCTGGAACTCGAATCAAGTTGTCACGTCGTCGTGACTTCTTCCCTGGAACAAGTGACAGACTCATCGTTGTGTCTGGACTGTTTCATCAAATCATGAGCCTACCACATTGAAAAGTCCCCAAAATTCAAACCAGAAAATTTTATGATTTTTGGTGCATTTTTGAGTGAATTCTGAGATCTTTCCCTTTTTGGAAATCTTCCCCGGAATGCGCTTTCCTTTCTCGGCCTTTCCGCTTTCTCCCTCCTTTAGCGCCCCGCCTCCCTTTCCGTTTTCCCTTCCCTCGCGCGCTCCGCGCCCGCGCCTCTCGTTGGCGCCGCTCCCCGCTGGCGCCATCTCCCCTCCCGCAGCGCCTCCCCACTCCCTTCCCCGTTGGCGCCGCCCCGAATCCCCGCCTCCTCCTCGCGCACGCGCGTGCGCTGCGCGTTGCGCCCGCGCCTGCGCTCGCGGTCGCGCCTGTCCCCGCGCCGCCCCGATCTCGGACCGCCTCCGCCGCCCCGACAGCTCCTGTCCGAGCGAGTGGACGCCGCCGCGCCACGTCGCCCGCTCCAGCTCCGGACCCACCTGGCGGTCGCCGCCCCTTCTCCCTCTCGCGCGCGGACGCACCCCGCCCCGGCCGCAGCCCACCTGCTCCCGTCCCTCGCCTTCAATGCGCTACAGCGTCGGCGTCACTCCCCCGGTCACCGCCCGTCCTGCGGAGGAGACGCCCCGACCTGCTCCCCATCTCCTCCTGTCGCCCCAGCGCCCGCCGTGACTTCTCCCCGAAGGAACCCCCTCCCCTCCGCGCGGGTATAAAGCTCCCTCCCCCTGCCATTTCTCTCCCTTTGCATTCCGAGCTCCCCCACCGCCCCATTCTCCTTTCCACCACTCCAGAGAACACCCCAGAGCAACCGATTGAGCTCCCGTCGCCCGTAGCTCCGCCACCATCTTCCCCATGCCGGTGACCCCGCAAAGCGGATTTCCTTCCCCGCTCCTCCATTCCTCGATTGCATTCGCTGGAAGCATCTCTGCTACCCCCTAATCGTGTTAGTACCCTTGTTTGGCCAGGTGGAGCCCTGTGGAGCGCCGCCGCCGAAGCTCTCCGCCGCCCCAGTCGTGCTCCCGTGGCCAGCTCTCCTCGGCACTCCCCAGCTCACACCGCCGCCGCGAATGTGGGCCCCCTCCTCCGTAGATGGTGTAACCGGCTCCGATTGAGCTTCCTCGCTGCCGGTGACCCTCTCCACCGCAAGATGGCCGAACCACCCCCTTCTTCCTCCCTCTCTCCCCTTTGGTCCCCGCAAACGCTAACCACCCGAAATGGATTCCCCGCTGTCCCCTCTACCCGCCGGTACCCTCGGTGGTCGCCGACGAGCCCTCCAGCGCCCAGGCCGCCGTCGCCACCGTGACCCCGCCGCGGGGTTACTGTAGCGGCTGGAGGAGGAAGACGACTCCTCCCCCGCGACGTGGCCTCTCCTCCGTCGCCCGATCTCCCCGTTGCCGTTTAAAGGTGGCCGTCGGATGAGATCCTGTCGCAGCCGTCCGATGCCACTTAAGTCCCCTCCTCTCCACCGCCCGATTCGTCCGTACCGCTTCGCCCGCCTCCCCTTTGCCACAGCCATCCGATCTCCCGTTTCCCCATCTCGTCCGTTCGCCCCGCGTCGCCCCGCTGCCGTCCGCCCCGAGCCACGCGTCGGCCATCCGAGCCGTGCGGGCGCAGCGCTGGCGGGCCGCCTCCCTTCGGCCCATCCTCCTCTCCGCGCACGCGCGCGTTCCCCGTGGGCCGCGCTGGCCGTTGGCCGCGCGGGCCGTCCGCCGGGCCGGGCTGCACTGTTGCGCCAGGCCGGGCCTTTTACTGTTCATCGAATTTCCAGCGGTTTGTTAATTTCTAAAATCCCAAAAAAATCCAAATAAATCCTAGAAAATCACAGAAAATCCCAAAAATTCCCAAATTTCACCACTTTGCTCCAAATAATATTCTAGACCCTCTGGTGAACTCCATTTCCACAGATTCATCCTAGAAAAATTCTTAAAATTCCATTTGGGGTGTTTATGCAATTTATTTCTTTTTAATTAGATTATTTTTCCTCGCTTGATTAGTTGCAAGCTGGATTTATTTCATTTTAATTGTTTGCGTCAGTGTCGGAGATCCCGGAGATTCAAGAGCAGGTTCAGGATCCTGGTGCCTCGACGTTCGAGCTCGCAGAGATCATCCGGATAGACGGCAAGTCCCAAATCCTTTGATCATATTGTATTCCATAATGTTTAAATATGTTAATACATTATTTGCATTGAGCTAGTTCTGAAATGTTAGTTCAAAATAAAATAAAATGTTTAGAATGACTTGTTATGTAGTTAATCCTACCACCGTTAAATGCCCCGTTAAATTTGTTGCCATGCCTTTGTAACCCTAGAATTAATTATCTGTTATTCTAGATAAATTGTAAGTTATTATTATCATGCAAAGTGTTACACTGTTAAGGTTGTGGCTGCGGGCCAATAGAATTTGGAAAACCCGACTCTAGGGCAGGGTAGTATGGGATGCCGTGCCCTAGGGCGGAGTATGTCGACATGTAAGATAGGGTAAGGGGGGCTGTGGTGCGCCGCGAGACGGTTTTCGCCCGCCTCTTACCCTGGGTTGCAGGTTGCGGACCTGGCCGGGGTTGCGGACTCCGGGGGAAAAAATATAAGGACTAGACCCTTACGCTGAGCAATTGACATGGTGACCGCTCAACCACAGGAGTTGACTTGTCAACACTGGTTTAGTAGCTGCTCAACTCGATTGAAACTCTACAGGCGTTGTGGAGAAGGTGTTTGGGTAACAAAGGTTAGGCAGGCCGTGATTGGGTGCCTAACAACGGTAGAGTTCACTCGAAGCGGCACCGTTTTCTTTTTCTTGTGTGTGTGTGTGTGAGCGAGCCAGACCCGAGTGAATTCTACCGGGTAGAGCCTATATAAAGAGTTGAGCAGTGAAACGACCTGGCTTTCTTAACTCTTTAGCGGGAGTTAAGGGATCGTGTGGGTAAAGCTGAGCAAACTCTGCAGAGTCAAATAAATGGTATTCGAATACGCCGTGCTCCCGGTTATTGGAGCTGTGTCATCTGGGTGATTCCAGCAGCAAAGCTTAAGTAGATTTGTAAATACTTTAATTTGGTTAGTTGGTTAATGAACTCTTGATGAAAACCCCTGAGATCTTAAGAAGTAGTTTTGGGTCCATTTTATAAAATGTTTGCAAATAAAACTGCATCCATCAAAGTTAATAAACCAAATATACTCCCTTCCTTTGATGTTCCGTGCATGTAATAAGTTAGGGTCCCTTTGGGACTTGCTGAGCCGGTTGATTGGCTCACGGCTTGCTTTTGCCCTTCTTTAGAGGATCAAGACGAAGGTGAAGGTCTCCCCGTTGAGGAAGCCCCAGAAGGTCTCTTCTTCGACAAGGACCCGTGGCTTTAGGTCTTGGCCGCGCTCGAGCGGATTCTGGTGTTTTTGTGATGTAAATATACTTTGGGCTTGCACGCCCCGCTGTTGAGAAATGGATGTTAATCCGTATGTGAAATATATGCTGGACTTTTGTCGTAAGCATGCGATGGTATACTCTTGCGCGACACTTCATAACTGTTCATGCGTGAATAGTTGCGAGGTGCCGTGTCCGTACGCGCCCCTGGAAACGGGGGCGTTACAAGAAGTGGTATCAGAGCAGGCTCTTGACCGTAGGTTGAGACCTAAGGCAAATTAGGAAGCGATTTTATCGCAAAATTTAATTTAAGCCATAAAAATGGTTTACGAAAAATATAAGTACTATTGCTGTCTTTTCCCTCTCTTGTTGCTACCTTATCTATCTTAGTTTACTTCCGCTTAAGTTTTACTTCCGCAAAATGTTTACTGCTTCTCTGGTCTAGCTTCAAAATTTCGTTTCTCGGCAGCTGGAGGAGTAGCCGTTGTTCGCTAGACTAAACTGACCCTGAGTAGTAGCAATATTTTTGTAATGTGAAGCAAGTGCAATCATGAACCCTAAGTGGTTTGTGTACCACTTGCATATTGTAAATCTATGTTCCTTATCCTTGTATGTCGTTTGCTTAATTATCAGTAATCCCTCTCAGTTCAAAGCTTTCTCCTGTCCCCTTTCGCTCTCGTTCTTACCTTTTTCATCCTATACTTACCTTGAAAATTCAATGTCTTACTTATCTACTCTTATTCTCCAAAGCTGCTGCAAAGCTGATCTCAAGTTCCCAATTGGCAGATGGATCCAACACAGCAGAGTGGTCAGACCAACAGGCAGGGTGCACCTGCCACAGATCAAGCCCAGATGTCAGAACAGCCAAGAGAATCACTATCACAGTTTATTGTCAAGGTGACACCCGAAGAGTCAGTGACAGCGTCAAGCGCAACTGCATTAAAGTTTATAGCCTTCCTGCAAACTCAACCCCCGATATTCCCTTCAACAACAGGGTCACTGAATGCAGATGACTGGTTACAAGATATTGAGAGAAGAATGAATACTATCCAGTGTACAAATAAGGAGAAAGTCCTTTTCGCCACCTATCAGTTGTCCGAGCCCGCAATTACATGGTGGAATGCTATCGAGTGGATGCACCCAAATAAGGAAGACATTACCTGGGAAGACTTTGTGAAGAGATTTCGCCAAGCCTGCATTCCTCCTGAAGTTATCGCAGGGAAATATCAGGATTTTCTCGATCTTCAACAAGGGGAGAACTCCATCACAGCATATCTACAGCAGTTCCATCAGTTATCCCAGTATGCTCAAGAAGAGATTGATACTGAAGCCGGAAGGATGGAGTGCTTTATGAAAGGCCTACGACCTAGTATGAGACAACGCCTTCAGTCCATGAAGTTTTCAAGCCTATTAAGCCTAGTTGATCGAGCTCTCCAATTAGAAGAAAGACCAGGTTACGTGAAAGTTATGAAACGAAAGCAGCCTTCGCCTCCTTCACCAACGGCTTGTTTTCACTGTGAACGGGATGGACATTACCGCTGCCAATGCCCACTGAAGTCCTTACCTACAGAAGAAGCTAGAAAGCAAGCAAAGAGGCAGACATCAACATCACGTCCGCCACCGATGGAAGAAGAAGAATCCTACCCTGAGAAGACCCAGTCTGAACAGTCTCAGCAGTATGCCACTCCCTCACCACTCGCCATCAAGTGCCTCACCTGCGGTGGCAAGCATCTTACTAGCAGCTGTCCACGAAGGACAGACGCATGCTTCCATTGTGGAGAGAATGGACACTACAAGCATCAATGTCCCAGGAGGAGTCTGTCATCAGAAGCAGCTAAACTCCAAGCCCAAAACCAGCATACAGTCAAGAAAATATGAGCTAGGCAGAACAAGAAATGAGATGATGTACTTTTGGTTATCCTTTTGTAAGCTAGAACTAAATGGATGTCTGTAAATTACTTTAACTAAGGCTTGTGGCAAGACTATGAAAATGTATGAAAACCATCTGTGTAAAATGTAATGGATGAGAAGTTCATGTTACAATGAAGTTGATCCTAACGGACCCAGACATATATGTGGCCCTGGTACTGCATAATTCAGCTAAGTGTGAACCTGTAGCATATACCCAATGATGATATGCAGGTACAAGTGAGAAGGAGTCAAAGTCAATCCAGCAGAGGTTAAAGCAGATTTACTGCAGCCAGATATGCAAGGGCTAGATGCCATTTGGGCATGAACTGACTAGCCAATAATAAAGGCAAGGTAGTTTGTGAGATCAAAACAGTATCATTGGTAACCTTTGAAGGTCAGAAAGTGGAAAAAAAAACGACGAGAAGTATTGAAGGATGCAAGAAAGCGCATGATCAACATGCTAGCAGTCACACCAGATCAAGTGCAAGAATACCCTGATGTATTTCCAGAGTAATTGCCAGGCAGATCCCCTGACAGACAAGTAGAAGTTGTTATAGAATTGATTCCAGGCACAAAACCAGTTGCCAAAGTATCAGTACAGAATGTCAGTCAGTGAATTAAAAGAGCTCAAGAGACAGTTAGATGAACTGCAAGAGAAAGAGTTTATTCGACCAAGTGTTTCGCCTTGGTCAGCCTCAGCCTTGTTTGTGAAAAAGAAGAATGGCGAACTGAGAATGTGCGTGGATTACAGAGGTTGAAATGATGTCACCATCAAGAACAAGTATCCCCTCCCCAGAATTGATGACATGTTTGATCAGCTCAAGGGTGCCAAAGTGTTTTCCAAGATCGACTTGCGCTCGGGCTACCATCAGCTCAAGATCCGAGAGCAAGATCGAGAGAAGACAGTTTTCATCACCAGATATGGATTATTTGAATTCACGGTCGTGCCATTTGGTCTAACCAATGCGCCAGCATATCTCATGAATTTTATGAACCTGGTGCATATGGACCAATTGGATCGATTTGTGATTGTCTTTATTGATGATATCCTGATATATTCCAAGAGTGAAGAAGAGCACAGACAGCATTTGCACATGGTATTGTCAAGACTGAGGGAACATCAGCTATATGCAAAGTTTGACAAGTGCAGTTTTTGGCTAAAAGAAGTTGCTTTCTGGGTCATATTATATCAGAAGATGGAGTTAAGGTCGATCCAGAAAAGATTGCCACAGTTATGGAATGGAAACAGCCCAAGACAGTGATAGAAGTGGAGAGCTTTCTTGGATTGGCGGGCTATTACCGCCGAATCATAGAAGGATTCTCGAAGATTTCTCGTCCACTCACTCAGCTACCGAAGAAGGATAAACCATTCACATGGACAGATGCTTGTGAAGAGAATTTTCAGCTGTTGAATACTAAGATGACAGAAACACCAGTGTTGATTTTGCCCAACCCAGAGAAATAATTTCAAATCTATTGTGATGCCTCCAAGCAAGGTTTGGGTTGTGTGCTTATGCAAGATGGAAAAGTTGTTGCCTATACCTCAAGACAGCTGAAGCCACACGAAGAAAATTACCTCACACACGATTTAGAAGTAGCAGCTAAGGTGCATGCACTCAAAATCTGGCGGCACTACCTGCTAGGAAATCGTTGTGAGATATTTTCTGATCACAAGAGCTTGAAGTACCTGTTCATACAGCCAGAGTTGAAAATGAGACAACGAAGATGGCTGGAGTTGATTAAAGACTATAATGTTGAACTTCAGTATCACCCGGGCAAAGCAAATGTAATTGCCGATGCCCTTAGCCACAAAATTTATCCAAGCAAAGTCAGTCGATCAGAGTACCCACCAGAGTTACAGAGAGATATATTACAGCTGAACTTGGTGATCACAGAACAGGATGAAGAAACAACATTAGAAATTCAACCGTTATTAACAGGTCAGATTAAAGCAGCACAAGATGAAGATGGAGAGATTCAAAAACTGAAAAAGGATATTCAAGGAGAAGAGTCAGCAGAGTACGCAATAGATGAGCATGGAATCCTCACTTTCCGTGGTCGCTATTGTATACCAAGCAAGAAGGAGTTAAGAGAGTTGATTCTATCCGAAGTCCATTCATCTCAATTCTCAATCCACCCAGGAAGCACCAAGATGTACCAAGACTTGAAGAAGAAGTATTAGTGGAACAAGATGAAGGAAGAAGTAGCAGAGTATGTAGCTAAATGTGATGTTTGCCAACAGGTCAAGATAGATCACCAGAAGCCATCGGGATTGTTGCAACCTTTGCCAATACCCGAATGGAAATGGGATAGTATCGGCATGGACTTCATTACTGGACTTTTCAAGACTCGTGAGGGATATGATGTTATCTGGGTCATTGTCGATAGATTGACCAAGGTGACTCATTTCCTCCCGATTAAGCAAACCTATGGGAAGGATAAACTTGCCGAACTGTATTTGACCAGAATAGTGACATTACATGGAGTTCCCAAGAAAATTGTGTCAGATAGAGGAGTACAATTTACCTCCAAGTTTTGGGGGAAATTGCGTGAAGCTATGGGCACCGATTTGAACTTCAGCTCAGCAAATCACCCATAGACAGATGGACAGACAGAGAGGACCAATCAGATTTTAGAAGACATGTTGAGAGCTTGTGCGATAGTGTATGGAGCAACATGGAACGCCTGTCTACCATTTGCTCAGTTCTCATATAACAACAGCTATCAAGCCAGCATCCAAATGGCCCCATTTGAAGCACTTTATGGCAGGAAATGCAGGACTCCTCTGAACTGGACAGAAACAGGTGAACGACAACTCATTGGTCCCCGGATTGCTCAAGATGCAGAAGCACATGTTAAGATTGTCAGAGACAGACTGAAGATGGCACAAGACCGACAGAAGAACTATGCAGATAACTGCAGGAAAGACTTGAGTTTCGAAGTTGGAGACTATGTCTACATCAAAGTCACCCCATTCAAAATAGTCAAGAGATTTCAAGTCAAAGGCAAATTAGCACCAAGGTATGTGGGACCGTTTCAGATA
Organism: Dendrocalamus latiflorus; assembly: GCA_017311315.1. NCBI lineage: Eukaryota > Viridiplantae > Streptophyta > Magnoliopsida > Poales > Poaceae > Dendrocalamus > Dendrocalamus latiflorus. The sequence continues at coordinate 753,873 of CM029625.1, read as the reverse complement.
ATTGGAAGAGTTGGGGAAGTAGCTTATCAAGTGCAGCTCCCACCCAACTTATCCAGAATTCACAACGTGTTCCACGTATCCCAGCTTCGGAAGTGTCCACGCCAACCAACAGATAAAGTACCATTGTCAGATATTGAGTTGCAAGATGACTGCACCTATGCTGAAGAACCACTACAAATACTTGAAACATTAGAGAGGCAGCTCAGGAACAAGAATGTCAGATTTTGCAGAGTGCAGTGAAAAAAAAATCACACAGCGGATGAGTCCACTTGGGAAAGAGAGTCAGATTTGCAGCGAGATTTTCCCAACTTACTCCCTGGACCAAGTTAATCTCGGGGTCGAGATTCTTTTAAGGGGGGTAGGTTGAAAAGTCCCCAAAATTCAAACCAGAAAATTTTATGATTTTTGGTGCATTTTTGAGTGAATTCTGAGATCTTTCCCTTTTTGGAAATCTTCCCCGGAATGCGCTTTCCTTTCTCGGCCTTTCCGCTTTCTCCCTCCTTTAGCGCCCCGCCTCCCTTTCCGTTTTCCCTTCCCTCGCGCGCTCCGCGCCCGCGCCTCTCGTTGGCGCCGCTCCCCGCTGGCGCCATCTCCCCTCCCGCAGCGCCTCCCCACTCCCTTCCCCGTTGGCGCCGCCCCGAATCCCCGCCTCCTCCTCGCGCACGCGCGTGCGCTGCGCGTTGCGCCCGCGCCTGCGCTCGCGGTCGCGCCTGTCCCCGCGCCGCCCCGATCTCGGACCGCCTCCGCCGCCCCGACAGCTCCTGTCCGAGCGAGTGGACGCCGCCGCGCCACGTCGCCCGCTCCAGCTCCGGACCCACCTGGCGGTCGCCGCCCCTTCTCCCTCTCGCGCGCGGACGCACCCCGCCCCGGCCGCAGCCCACCTGCTCCCGTCCCTCGCCTTCAATGCGCTACAGCGTCGGCGTCACTCCCCCGGTCACCGCCCGTCCTGCGGAGGAGACGCCCCGACCTGCTCCCCATCTCCTCCTGTCGCCCCAGCGCCCGCCGTGACTTCTCCCCGAAGGAACCCCCTCCCCTCCGCGCGGGTATAAAGCTCCCTCCCCCTGCCATTTCTCTCCCTTTGCATTCCGAGCTCCCCCACCGCCCCATTCTCCTTTCCACCACTCCAGAGAACACCCCAGAGCAACCGATTGAGCTCCCGTCGCCCGTAGCTCCGCCACCATCTTCCCCACGCCGGTGACCCCGCAAAGCGGATTTCCTTCCCCGCTCCTCCATTCCTCGATTGCATTCGCTGGAAGCATCTCTGCTACCCCCTAATCGTGTTAGTACCCTTGTTTGGCCAGGTGGAGCCCTGTGGAGCGCCGCCGCCGAAGCTCTCCGCCGCCCCAGTCGTGCTCCCGTGGCCAGCTCTCCTCGGCACTCCCCAGCTCACACCGCCGCCGCGAATGTGGGCCCCCTCCTCCGTAGATGGTGTAACCGGCTCCGATTGAGCTTCCTCGCTGCCGGTGACCCTCTCCACCGCAAGATGGCCGAACCACCCCCTTCTTCCTCCCTCTCTCCCCTTTGGTCCCCGCAAACGCTAACCACCCGAAATGGATTCCCCGCTGTCCCCTCTACCCGCCGGTACCCTCGGTGGTCGCCGACGAGCCCTCCAGCGCCCAGGCCGCCGTCGCCACCGTGACCCCGCCGCGGGGTTACTGTAGCGGCTGGAGGAGGAAGACGACTCCTCCCCCGCGACGTGGCCTCTCCTCCGTCGCCCGATCTCCCCGTTGCCGTTTAAAGGTGGCCGTCGGATGAGATCCTGTCGCAGCCGTCCGATGCCACTTAAGTCCCCTCCTCTCCACCGCCCGATTCGTCCGTACCGCTTCGCCCGCCTCCCCTTTGCCACAGCCATCCGATCTCCCGTTTCCCCATCTCGTCCGTTCGCCCCGCGTCGCCCCGCTGCCGTCCGCCCCGAGCCACGCGTCGGCCATCCGAGCCGTGCGGGCGCAGCGCTGGCGGGCCGCCTCCCTTCGGCCCATCCTCCTCTCCGCGCACGCGCGCGTTCCCCGTGGGCCGCGCTGGCCGTTGGCCGCGCGGGCCGTCCGCCGGGCCGGGCTGCACTGTTGCGCCAGGCCGGGCCTTTTACTGTTCATCGAATTTCCAGCGGTTTGTTAATTTCTAAAATCCCAAAAAAATCCAAATAAATCCTAGAAAATCACAGAAAATCCCAAAAATTCCCAAATTTCACCACTTTGCTCCAAATAATATTCTAGACCCTCTGGTGAACTCCATTTCCACAGATTCATCCTAGAAAAATTCTTAAAATTCCATTTGGGGTGTTTATGCAATTTATTTCTTTTTAATTAGATTATTTTTCCTCGCTTGATTAGTTGCAAGCTGGATTTATTTCATTTTAATTGTTTGCGTCAGTGTCGGAGATCCCGGAGATTCAAGAGCAGGTTCAGGATCCCGGTGCCTCGACGTTCGAGCTCGCAGAGATCATCCGGATAGACGGCAAGTCCCAAATCCTTTGATCATATTGTATTCCATAATGTTTAAATATGTTAATACATTATTTGCATTGAGCTAGTTCTGAAATGTTAGTTCAAAATAAAATAAAATGTTTAGAATGACTTGTTATGTAGTTAATCCTACCACCGTTAAATGCCCCGTTAAATTTGTTGCCATGCCTTTGTAACCCTAGAATTAATTATCTGTTATTCTAGATAAATTGTAAGTTATTATTATCATGCAAAGTGTTACACTGTTAAGGTTGTGGCTGCGGGCCAATAGAATTTGGAAAACCCGACTCTAGGGCAGGGTAGTATGGGATGCCGTGCCCTAGGGCGGAGTATGTCGACATGTAAGATAGGGTAAGGGGGGCTGTGGTGCGCCGCGAGACGGTTTTCGCCCGCCTCTTACCCTGGGTTGCAGGTTGCGGACCTGGCCGGGGTTGCGGACTCCGGGGGAAAAAATATAAGGACTAGACCCTTACGCTGAGCAATTGACATGGTGACCGCTCAACCACAGGAGTTGACTTGTCAACACTGGTTTAGTAGCTGCTCAACTCGATTGAAACTCTACAGGCGTTGTGGAGAAGGTGTTTGGGTAACAAAGGTTAGGCAGGCCGTGATTGGGTGCCTAACAACGGTAGAGTTCACTCGAAGCGGCACCGTTTTCTTTTTCTTGTGTGTGTGTGTGTGAGCGAGCCAGACCCGAGTGAATTCTACCGGGTAGAGCCTATATAAAGAGTTGAGCAGTGAAACGACCTGGCTTTCTTAACTCTTTAGCGGGAGTTAAGGGATCGTGTGGGTAAAGCTGAGCAAACTCTGCAGAGTCAAATAAATGGTATTCGAATACGCCGTGCTCCCGGTTATTGGAGCTGTGTCATCTGGGTGATTCCAGCAGCAAAGCTTAAGTAGATTTGTAAATACTTTAATTTGGTTAGTTGGTTAATGAACTCTTGATGAAAACCCCTGAGATCTTAAGAAGTAGTTTTGGGTCCATTTTATAAAATGTTTGCAAATAAAACTGCATCCATCAAAGTTAATAAACCAAATATACTCCCTTCCTTTGATGTTCCGTGCATGTAATAAGTTAGGGTCCCTTTGGGACTTGCTGAGCCGGTTGATTGGCTCACGGCTTGCTTTTGCCCTTCTTTAGAGGATCAAGACGAAGGTGAAGGTCTCCCCGTTGAGGAAGCCCCGGAAGGTCTCTTCTTCGACAAGGACCCGTGGCTTTAGGTCTTGGCCGCGCTCGAGCGGATTCTGGTGTTTTTGTGATGTAAATATACTTTGGGCTTGCACGCCCCGCTGTTGAGAAATGGATGTTAATCCGTATGTGAAATATATGCTGGACTTTTGTCGTAAGCATGCGATGGTATACTCTTGCGCGACACTTCATAACTGTTCATGCGTGAATAGTTGCGAGGTGCCGTGTCCGTACGCGCCCCTGGAAACGGGGGCGTTACACACATTCTCAGGGAAAGCAACTAAATGACTCTGAAGCTAGAACTGGAGTTACACATGTGGTTCCTAATACCTCTTGTGATGGACTAATTGGTAAAGGAGGAGCAACAATCAAGCATGCTTTCCTTTCTTTTCTTTTATCGCACATCATCGTCACTCAAAATGTTGAGCGTGTAACGCTAAAAATTCTTGTTGTGTTTGTTGCATTTGCATGTTGGAGTAAATTAAAGAAGTTGTGATGTCATTTGGGTTAACCAATGCTCCTATCTATTTTATGAACCATATGAACAAAATATTTATGGATTTTTTTGAACATAATGATGGGAGTTTTTGTAGATGACATATCCATATATTCGAGGAATGAAGTGCACGAATACTGCTTGAGGTTAGTATTGGAAATGCTCAAAAGATATTGGTTGCATGCAAAATTCAGCAAGTACAAGTTTTAGTTAAAAGAAGTGAGATTTTTCGGATATGTACTATGCGAAGGTGGAGTTGCAGTAGACCCACACAAGATTAAAGATGTGTTGGATTGGGAGCATCACAAGACCGTTACAGATGTCTGTAGATTTCTCGATTTGACCCACTACTACAAAATAAGTTATACTAGACGCCTCATCACAGACGGTTTATGGGGAACCGTTTGTGCTGTCCACTATCATAGACAATTCGTATTAATAACCGTCTGTGATAGTTCACAAGCGGTTATAAACACGAACTGTCTGTGATAGTTGAAGATATCACAGACGGTTCATATTAAAAATTATCTGTGATAGTTCATAGACAATTATTAATACAAACCATTTGTGATATTTGCATACATCACATACGTTTATTAATACGAACCGTCGGTGATAGTTCACAGACGGTTATTAACACGAACTGTCTATGATAATTACGTATTACATATGGTTTGTGGTTGGACGTGTCTGGGATATGCTACGTTATTAATTAATACCAAGTCAGACCAGTCTCGATAGATCTATCTTCATTGCGCTACATTGAAGGAGGTGGCCAACTTTGGGGAAGCATTCCGATTGTAAATATAGCTGCTTGTAGATCGACTTGTTCTAGCTTGGTGATTAGAGGTTAGTATTTGTTTCTAATTTATATGCCTTGTAATAAAGTGACTTGATAGCTAGATTTAGATTTAGCTTAATTGGTAGTTTGCTACAATTTAATAATGGGTCAGTACTCCTAATTTACTTCAACATATTAATTCTTGCTTGATATATATTGCTTCACGAATAGTACGTAGCTTGCTAGCTATATATAGTAGCATTAATAATCCAATTTGACACTAATTTATTACATGTGTAGTGTAGATGGACCGAAGCTGGATGTACATTGAAAACTGTGTGAATGAAGAGTACATTAATGACGCGTCTGCTTTTAGAAGAGCAGCCGAGCAGAATATATTGAAGAAGGAGATGGAATATATGTCATGTTCATGCATTGATTGCAATAATCTGAAGATGTTTACCAACTTAGCACAGATCGAAGCTCACCTGATTTGAAGGGGTTTGAAAAAGCGGTATACATATTGGGCTAGTCACGGTGAAGAGAAGATTATACAGGAAGGTGTTGAGGGAGACAACGATATACCAGTTATGTCTGTGCTTTTGATGAGGTTAGATTGTATGATGATAATCTAGATCAGATGCTACGCAATGCAGAAGGAAACTATAATGAGAGAGAGTTTGGTAAACTCGAGAGCTTGATAGAAGACCTAGAGAAACCTTTGTTCGCAGACTACAAGTCGAAATATATAAGGTTGTCATCTGTTCTTGAGCTGCTGAAATTGAAAGCAAGCAACGGTTTATCCAACAAGAGTTTCAAGGTATTGTTAAGTCTCCTAGCGAACATCCTTTTAGAGGAAAATGTGTTGCTGAGAACCACTATCAGGCCAAGAAGATTCGTTGTCCATTGGGAATGAAAGCAGAGAGAATACATGCATGTCGGAAAGATTGTATCCTCTACCGGTCTTTGAGCATGATCGGATACTTCAGCTTACGAGTATCAACCATCGACCACTACGCAGCTTGACTTACAACTGTGACTTCTACGACCACTGTAGCACTTGGACTCACTGAGTACATAGACTTCACAGTACTCGAACACATCGAGTACCCGACTACGACCACACAGTATTAAACACATGAGTAATCGATACGACCACGTAGTACTTGAACACGTGAGTGTAATTTGTTGTAGAACCGCCAAGATAACCCTAAGGTTGCATCATGTGATAACCTCTCAATGCAAAACAATACAACCACAAATTTGTAATGGGTATGACTTGGCTACGTAATTTATTAGACCTTGGTGTCATCTTGTACGGTGGAGGAGCGGGGTTGGTGCATGCGGATTATGATCCAGCTTAAATAGGACACCGAGTGGAAAGTGATGTTTGCCCATTGTGCTAGCCACAGGGAATTATCGTAGTCCCATTGTGCTAGTTGTTGGGGGTTTAAACTTCCTGCACAACTATGGTTCCTTTCTGTGGAAGAAATAATTCCATGGGTCGAGACGACAAAGGGGCGATGTATTGTAAAGGCCTCATAATGATCTTCTCGATTTGCATGTCTGAGGAAACATATGGAACATAACAGGTTGATTGTCACTTGTGGGTAAAGTGTATACCTTCTATAAAGTAAAAAATTGCTCGAACAGCTATGCCCACAATCATGGGTGGGTATGGGAAATTACTCAAGTTTGTATCTATTTTTAAAACTTGTGGGTAGGATGAAAAGAAAACTTGTCGGGTGGATAGAACCCTAAGTATTGATTTCCCCTAGGTAGATAGATCCCAGTTATTCTAAAGGGTGGATAGAATCCTGATAGTAATACTAGCATTGGTGAATGGAACCATGTAATAAGTGGATAGAACCTTCATTGTTATTAATATTGCATACTAATACATTATTTAAAAACATAGTTTAGTTAAATCTGCTAAGTCTTAGAAATTTTTATATACTATAACTTTCAACGGTAGTCTTGGCAAATAAAATAACTCTATCCATCCATTGTTAAGCCATGCATTTATATAAATGCATTTTGTGTGGTAGCTCGTGGAGTACAATAGTTTGTGCTCACACTTGTCCACCCAAATTAACTCAGAATCAGGAGAGTTAGATGACTATGGCCCTGTTCTTTTTAGCTTTTAAAAGCTGCTTTTCAGCTTTTCTATAGTAACTAGCTTTTAAACGGAGTATTTTTTCAAGATAGGGTCTACTAGTTAATTGCAGTACATACTTTACTGACTTCATTGATATCACCAAAAACCGCACGTGAGTTTCTGTTACTCTGTAATCTCTCACATAAATAGCCCAAAATCCACAAGCCGCAGCCAAAAGCCACAACCCGCAGTCAAAAAGAACATGCCCTACGCTTATGATAATGCTCCAAGAAACGATGGGGATGAAGATAAAGGAAATTAGGGCGATTCTTAACAATCCTAGTCCCAATCAGTAGGCTAGAAAAGAGATTGTGTGCACATATATTATCTTAGCTTGGATAATATATGTTGTACACATTTTACTCCCAGTCGCTTGCCTATGGAAACTTATAGCCCTGTCTTTGTTCACTGCTTTCACTAGTGCTTTTATAATGTAAATATTTGGCCTAATGGCCCTTTATGTAATTATACTAGATGTGGAATATTTAAACTCTGATATGTCATATTAATATATTGTATGGTTCATACGATATATGAAATGATTCAGTAATATATCTGTGAACACTATCTACTGATTCAGAGAGTAGTATGATGCAATCACAAAGGATTTTGGATTGACAAAATCCGGGTTCGACACCTTAAGCATGGTGTGACCAAAAATTTATATTATTTCGATATGTATTTTTGAAGTTGTACTAAAAATTGCATTACTTCAGACTAAATTTCCTATTCTAAAATAGAGTAGACTGGTCAGACTGGACCTCCTCTAGTCATAACATTAAGGCCGTTCAAACCATCGTCTTAGTCAACGGTCTGATCGTCAGGAATTGGTCAGACCGCTCTTGGCCTCCGATCTACTCGCTTGAGGCTTGATCAAATCAGTTGTTTTTCTTACATACTGGCAGGTGTGCATCCAAGATTGTCATATTAAGATTGTTTTCCACATTTTTTTGAAACTCGTGATATTTGTGAAACCTTGCTAAAGGTGTAACTATAAGCTATTACATCTCTTCCAAACGCAAATCAATCTGCTTCGTAGCGTGTACTGGTTTTCCTAGGTGCCAAGTCAAGACTCATCAAGGGTGCCGAAGATGCTGCTGATCTCCAAAACTTTGTGATATGTGTTGAGATGCTTGCTGCTGCTATTGGGCACCTGTTTGCATTTCCCTACAAGGATTACGCAGATGCCAGCATCGGTGCATCTAGTAGCTTCTGGGGAAGCCCTTTTAATGCAACATGTTCAACGATTTCTATCATGATACAGTTCACCAGGTATTGATCCCGTACCTCCACTTGTCAAAGCATGTCCTTTTTCAGTTACAGTTTTGCCCTGACAGTTTGTTGTTGACACAGTTTGCTCCTACATATCATGACTACTAGTTGGATGCCCGTACGTTGCTACGGATTAAAACATAATCGTAACATTTAAAAAGTCTAATTGCAAAATAATAGGGAGCAAAGGAAATCAGGGTTATTAAAACCCACTCCGGTCTGCTCGCGCGAGAGCGCTTCACACACCTGCAGAGATCTTCGACCGGCGATGCGTGGCGAGCACCGTCTCGCGGTCACACGGCAGCTTGCGCTTGCGGTAGCGTAGAGGCCTTCCAGCTCGTTGACCGGTGGGTCCTGCTAGTGCGCGGTCCTGCGTGCAGTGGCGGGGAGCATGTGCGGGGAGCGTGTGCCTCTCCGTGACTGGGCGTGGAGCGTTGTGCACGTCGCGAGGTGAAGCGCGCGCCCCATCCTCCAACGCCACAACGCACCGACACAAGACCCTGGGCGATGGACCCTGGTCCTCCCGGACCCCATTGGCAGCGATTGAGTGTAGAGGGGCTAGGTGTGCGGGGGCTTAGCAACGGGGCTTTTACGGGCGCGCGGGCCGTCTGGGAGAGGAGCACACGTGGAGCAGTCGAGGCACCGCTCGGAACAGTACCAGCCGCCGCTACTCCCTCGCCGTATGTGACATCCCAAGGTTTTTCTGTGTTTTTTTTTATAAAAAAGTTATTTAAAAGATTAAAAAGTATTTTGAAGGAAATTAAAATTTAAACTTTAATGCAAGAACTGTTGTTGAAAATATTTTATTTAAGTCCAAAACTTACCCAGGAACTTCTGTGAATTTTTCTGGGATTTTGGAATTTATTTCATATTTTTTCTGAGCTTTATTGAATTTTCTAGCCTCTCTGAAAATCAAAAATCAAAATTAAAACTAAAATTCCTCTCCCCTCCCCACAGGCCGCCGCGTGGACGGCCGGGTCTCCCGCCCGATCCCGCCTAGCCCCCTCCCCAGCTTGCCACTTGGCCGGCCCAGGTCAGCCCACCCGGCCGCGTCGGCCCATCTCTGCCGTTCGCCTTGCGCCCGCGCCTCCCTCTCTCGCTGACCGCCCGGACCTACCTGTCGGGTGCGTCTCCCTCCCCGCGCCACCTTCCTTCTTCTCCCCTTCTCTTTCCTTCTTTGCTCCGGCCAACCGAATCCGCGGCGAATCCGACCTTGCCTCGCCGCCTCCTCTCCGGTTTTGGTATCCGATCACCGCCCGTGTCAAATCCCCCGATTCCGCACCTCCTTCTTTCCTTCCACGCCCCCTTCCCTTCTTTCCCCCCGTAGTGCCCTCGCGTCGGGCGCCCAAGCTTCCGAGCGCCGGAGCTTCTCCGGCGAGGAATTGCAGCCGTCACCGGCATCCTCGCGCCCCGCCGCCACCTCCCTCGGCCTCCCCGCGCCCGTGCGAAAACCCTTCGCCCCTCAGCCGCGCCTCTCTGCCACCAGAGCTCTGCCGCCACGTGAAGACCCGAGCCGCCGTAAAAATATTTAGAATATGCATACAAACATGTTCTAAAAGTTTTTAAATCCATAATAACACACGGGCATTCAGCTAGTGCAGGTCAATTATCAAAAGGCAAGAGGAATCAGGTGGGAGATGGTAACTGTTGGTGGAAGTGGAGAGGAGGGGTAGTTAGATATGAGAGAGAGGGAGAGGGATGTTAGATAGATGATCAAGATTTTAGTATTCAGATCGGACGGTTGAGAAGGGAGGAAGGAGAATGCACCAACCACCAACTTAAACTTATTAAATAGTAAAGAAAATAGTAAAGATAAAGATAAAGGTCAGTATTTAGATGCCTCATGTTAGATGCTTGAAGGCAAATTTTAAGGTGACAGCAAAAGCTAAAGACACCACACAAACAGCATCAATGCTTTCAACACAAACCTAAAAAGGGACATGACTTTTGCGCACAATGGGCAATGAACCAAACAACCCAAAAGCCATGTAGATCTAACATAATTGTTATGACTAAAAACAAAACAAGGGACATATTGCTATAGAAAGAAACAGACATCGGACAAACGATAAATTCCATTGGAAATCCTATGATCAATTAGGCACTGTGTTACACACAATACAGGACTGAAACTTTCTGAACATATGTACAGGCACCTGCCAAGGGATGCCAAATCATAACTGCACAATATGCTCAACAATAAAGGATGCCGATGCAGGTACAATCGTTATTTGCTAACACAAAAATGTTGCACGTAGTCTGAACAAATAGCAAAGACCTGAACATTCGATCTCAGCACAATTCACCCTTTACATTCTAGCCAAATTAATCATAACCATATGTGGTCTACAGGCGGTCGGGCACCCGACAATTCAATGCAAACCATTAACTTCGGAGATCTTGCATACCCTATTTGAAGAACTAACTGCCTATCCTACCATGCAAATATCGCATCCTTTGAATTGGTTACCTGTTATACTCATCCTAAAAGGTTTGGATGCAATTAAAACATAATCGTAACATTTAAAAAGTCTAATTGCAAAATGATAAGGAGCAAAGGAAATACTCTAAAATTAGTCTATCAAACAAGAACACTATAGATCAGTGGAGAAGCTAGGAATAAAATTGAGGCTAGGTTGAATCTTTTGTCGGACTAAACTAAATTGACATACATATAGTGTTTTACTTTTTACAGAATTTTAAATTCATATAGAAACACACAATTAGAGACAAATAATGCAAAATAAAGAAATATAAAGTAGGTACCTCGAAAGTCGATAATACGAAACATATACTCAGGAATATACTCTAGAACACATGATAAAATGAGATTAGCCCATGGAAAGAGAGATTCCATATGAGCAAAACCAAAACGTATATATATGGGCATATTATGTAAGTAATGTAAGGTCCAAATTCTGTAGGCTGTACATAGCAACATGGAAGCAGAGAAATATACAAGCAAACCAACACATTTGATTTTCCAAAATGAAAACTAAACTCTTAGGAGCCACAATCCCTTGGAGGAAAACACATGAAAATTTACTGGTCATATTTTCAGCCTAAACCCACTGTACACATTGGTTCACCACGTATCAGCTACGCAAGTGCTAAACCATCTAGTATTTCCTGAACAAGGATCGGACGCAAAGGAAGAACGAGGTCTTGAAGAGAGTCCGGTACTTCTTCCACCCGCTGAAGTACTTGCCAATTACAACCTTGTAGCTGGGCCTTTGCTTCACCAGTGTGTAGTACTCGAGTATCCTGGGCCTGCAGCTGATGTATTCCTCATCGAGATCAAGAAGAGTTATGCGCACAAGAATAGGAATGAACATCGAATCAGCAGGTGAGAATTCATCGCTGCCAAGATATTTGGTCTTATTGAGCTGCGCCTCAATATCATCGAGGAGTTTGCTCAGCTCTTCCTCGCTTTGCTTCATAATGTCAGGGTCCTTCAGTTTGTCTTCGGTCTCGTAAGCCTCACGGAGCTTGACATGGTACATGCTGGCTAAATCTGGGGCTTCGTCCATGCGAGCAATCAGCACCCGCCGCGTGAACTTGGAGACAAATGTGCGGTACTTGACTGGGGTGTGAGTGAGTGTGAACATCTTAGGATTCCAACCATCGACTTTCTGCATCCATTGGCAAACTTCAGTATTCAGAGGGTGGATTCCGCCGCTTAAATGCACCGCAAGTCTGTCTATGTACCTAGGACAATACAAAGCATATTAGTGAACATTGCTGCCTGGTGAACAGTATTAAAGATGTCCAAGTTTAATGTATTCGCAATGTGAAGGAAGAACATACTGAATAATATCGATGGCGCGAAAGATGACATGAGCGCCATTCTGGAAGACTGGGAGCTTCGCAGAGGAGCTCATGCGGAAGAAAGCCACGTTCATGGTTTTCCCGGTCAGTGGATTGACATGATATGAGCTGTAGTCAATACCCTTCTCTTCTAGTGCCATCCGCAATCTCTGACTGTCCAGGGAATACGGGTGGTGATATAGCTGCATTGCTATAGTAGCACCAAAGAACGATGTGATTATTATGGATTCCTCATGACTATCACATATCAATCAGTCTTGCAGTACCAATGGAACATGAGGAGCAAATGTGCAATTTATATGGATTAATTAGTATTTAGGGATTAACGTCTCATCAAAATGATACATGAAAGGAGGCTGGTTGATCTCCACAGAAGTGAGCTGCGAAGTTATTTGCGAACAATTACGCAGCTGAAACTAAGACAGATACCCATATGAATAAAGGGCACAATATTCACAATCAGAGACAATTGATTCAACACTCCATCTGCATATATCTTCTACTGTCCATTTATTCAACCATACTACAGATACTGATCGATCAGAGTATATGCTTCTTCGTATGAACCCTAACAAAAACAAAAAAACACCGATTACGTTTTTCTCGATCAAATCTTAACGGGAATCACCTGCCTTTCAATGCAAAGTCATGTGAGCTTTTAGGAATCAAGAAACATAAGCATCATGAAACCCCTACAGGAGATCTGAAGTCTTAAATAAAGGGGGGAAAACGAGACTTTACAGAATCTCGCCATTGGTCCGAAAATAATAGGAAACCACCGTAAAACTCGATCGAATATAATCCCCAATTCAATCAATCCCACGCAGAAATCAACCAGCGCAGGCATCCACGACTGCTCTCACATATACTCCTCAACACATAACAAAAAAACAGGGAGAAGGACAGAACTGTACCTCCCGACGCGGACGAAGAGTCGGAGACGGAGGCAGGGGCGGACCCAGGACAAAATCTGAGAGGGGGCACAACAATACACATAGTATACTGAATTGTTCTCATTCATAATTTTAGCATGAGTGAGAGCCTTTTAGTTGGGCTGAGTGGGGGCACTAGCATTAAATCTTGGGCTATATACCTGAGTTCCTGCGAATTGAGTGGCGGCCTGGGCCCTCACTCCCCCCTCTTTGGGTCCGCCCCTGGACGGAGGCGACGGCGAGGGGAGGGAAGGGGAGGGGAGAGGCTTCGCGAGAGATTCTTCTCGCCGAGAAGACGCGGGTCCGCCGCAGCTTCTCATAGCTCCTCCTCTACCCGTGTGCCGCCAAACCACACCGCCGCCCCTTCCGCGTTGGCCACCGATGAGCCGCATCATCCCGTGCGCCGCCGCCTTCACCTCTCCGCCACCATCACCTCCACTCCCGAGCGCCCCCGCCACTTCTCCATTCCACCGTAGAGCGCCGCCGTCCTCATCTGCTCACTCCACCAAGCGCACCACCGCGCCACCATCTCTCTGCCGCCTCTCTTCTCCATCTGCGCCCCCGCACCTCCACCAAGCGCCGCCATCCGTCTCCTCCTCTCTCGGCCGACCTTTTCCTTGCGCCGCCTCTCCTCTTCTCCGGCCACCGCGCCATCGCATCCACCGCCCGCGCTTCTCCCCCAAAACCCCCGTGCGCCCCTCTACCTTTGCCACCCTCGCCGCCGGCCGCCACTGTGCCGCTGTTCGCCGACGACTGGGGATTCGGTGGGGAGGTAGGCGCCCGGTCGTGAGGAGGGCGGAGGACTGTGGGGAGGAGGCGAGGCGGAGGTCTCGGTGGGGAGGAGCGGCGGAGTACTGTGGGGAGGAGGCGAGGATGGAGGTCTCGGCGGAGGATTCTGTGGGGAGGAGGTGAGGCGGAGGTCTCGGTGGGGAGGAGCAGAAGCTGCGCACGAGATTTGGTGTTGGGGGAGGAGAGAAGCAAAGAGAGGCCCCACATGTCGGCGTATTTTTTCTGTGAGAGGGTGGGAGAGCGTAGGACGCACCATCACCTTTAACTCACCTTTAACTCGTTCTTTTAAGGAGTAGAGATGTATTCTACAGCAACAATGACGGTGAAGAAGTTGCACGCAATTATCGCTGCCGTACATTTGCGATAACTGGCCATGAGATGGATGCCACGAGGAGGAACAAACCCATGCAGTGTGGCAAGGTTAACGATCTACAGTCCAATGGTTCCCTGTATAATGATGATAGCCATTTGCAACCGAGGACGACGACCAACTATGCAGATCTGGAAGTAATCAAGTCCTCTTTGCTAAAAGAACGTGCCGCCACTTCAGCGCAAGCCTATGACCTATGCTGTCGGTCTTGTTGGAGACTGATTTATCAAATCACCCCGCAAAGGTTCCTGCTTCTAATGGTTCCTGCTTCTAATGGTTCAAGTAAGCAGTGATGATGGTGTATATGATCTTACGACGGAGTAGTTGTACAGCTGCATGTCCTATGTAGAGAGAGAACCTTACTTGCACACTACCGTGCATACAATTTTTCAGTAGCTCTACAGTCTCTACGACAGAGTTGGCGTTGTTAAATTCATGAGCGATTGGTAACGCAGCCGTGCATACAGTTTGCTTAGCCCGTTGTGCATGGAAGGCCCACCCAAATATATGCAATTGTATTTCATTCAGGCCTGCGTTGAGCATTGCAAACTAGAATTTCGTGTAGCCATAGTTTCAAATGATTTTGTCATGTTCCTGTTGTTGTTTAGCAGTTGGCGACACTGTACACTGATATTTTTCATCTACTTGGGGAAGCTATAGACTGACGGAAACAGAGCAGTGCGGAAAACTTGGGGATACTAGAAAATGCACAGATTGCAGAGCATTACAGCATACACACCCTCAAGCCTCAACTTGGATTCTTTCATTTTACAGTACATATCAACATGTGCTCCTCCCCGTGGTTTGGCTACCAAAGATCAGCATAGCACAAACTCGTTTTGTTTCTGAAGCAATACCGGTCATATACTCTTATTAATATTATTCCACTTCGTTTCTGAACAAGTGTTGTGACTGCAACAACGTATCAGCCTTGGGAACGTGCAAATGTATAGAATACAGAATCCAGAAGCCATCAAGGCTACATTACCCATTTCATTGAGTATACAAATTGCTAATTTCAACTGTATTTTGAGGCTAAAAACACTGATCAAACTATAGCCGTTCCAAGGGAGCCTTCATAGTTTTTGGCCATGTTCTTTGTCGAGGGCAAACCAGCAACAACGTCTTCTTCAATGCCACATTCATTAGTGCCCCTTATGATCTTGAAGTATCCGTCCTACAGAGCAGTACCAACCAAAGTTCATTAATAGCTGAACAGATGTTACTAATTTCACTGTGGTACTTTCATAAAACAGGGTATTTGTCACAAACTTACGTCACCCCAGCCTCTGTTCCACTGGTTTGCAAGAAGCTGCATGGCATAAAGGATGAAACAAAACAAATTAGGATTTGACCATCAGTCAGTAAATAGCATAATATGGGGAATGAACAAAATACCCAGTAATCCTCGCCAGCATCACTGGTTCCCCATCCAATCAACTTCACAGCATGACCGCCCATCACGCCACCAGTGATGTGCTTGTATACTCCTGATTTGTAGTGCGCAAAGTCCTTGACAATTTTGCAGTATTAAATCAGCACAATAGAAATTCGTCCGAAAGATAGAATATTTCCTTTTCGTTATAAAGATAGACTTCATAAGGTTATATAGTAGTAAAGCATATGAGCTGTATATTAGATGACTACCCAATAGAAACAAACTCAACGCTTGAAAGATCACAACAGCATTTCATATTTCAGTATGCACATGGTCCCATGTAGTGTACCTTTAAAATGTTCTTACAAATATTTCTGCACCCCCCCCCCTCCAAAAAAGAACTAGAGAGTGCATAGTTGCTTGTTTGGTTTGTTTTCCCTTTTTCTCCTTCTGTCCTGTCCTTCCTAAGCTTTTATTTAGATTTATAGCCTTCCTGAGCTTTATATTCTGTTTGTCCTTTTAAAAGTTATATAGCAGTAACTGAAACCCATAGTCAACCATGTTTTCTGTTAACCAACATCTTTTACATCGTATTAAAAAAGCACAACAAACTTCGGGAATGGCAACTCAATGTTACCTCATAAACCGTGAAAGCAACTTCTACAGGGCCATTTTTGTAGACCTCTGCCATGATGTCATGTGGATCAGAATTTACTCTGTATGCATTGACACTAAAATGTTTCTTTTCCTGCCAAACTTGGTTCTGCACCTTGCATTTCTTTTCACACACTGGTGTAGGATAAGCAGGTTCACATCCTGGATGCTTGCAACCATCTTGATCAAAGTATGGATCGCACTGCAAAACAGTGGAAACAGTTTAGCATTTTCGGGGTATGTCAAGCTAAAATTTTCATGATGGTGCATCTATTTCGTGTTATGTGCTACACTGTGAATACAAAATGAAGTCAATAACATGTGTTCACAAACAACAGAATGTCAATAACAGCTTGCACTAACTCATTAGTGCAAAAGTAAATGATGCATGCACTAACTCAATAGTAACATGTCTTAAAAACAGGGGTTTGTTCCATTACACCTCTTTTTAGAAAAGGTTTACAAATCTTAAAGCAATGTAGTTAATATTAGATGATAGCAAATCTGTAAAAAATCATAAAAAATAAATCAAATTGAAGATTAGATATAGATATAGACTTGAATATTATGTAGGGAAAAATCTTTGATTTAATTTATTTTTTAGGTTATGCATATTTTCCCCCACCTAATAATAACTACTTTGCTTTAAGATTTGTAAACCTTTTTTAAAAGAGGTGTACTAAAGCATACCCATAAAAAACAACAGAATGTCAATTATAGCTTGCATTAATAATTGATGTAATATCCAGTTTCCATAACATTTTTTTGACATATTCGGTACACCAAGTATTGCTGTTAGATCACATAAATATTCATCATAATAGTGCTTCTAGTGTTAGAAAGTAGAAATAGGCCTACACCTCATCGGTAACAACACCATTTCGAATGAAGTAGCGCCATGCCATGATAGGATAGCCTCCATCACAACCGTCGCCACACATAAAACCACAGCATGCCAGTAGGTCATTGACAGAAAGTGAAATAGTCTGCACAGAATAGAAACAGTAGCTTGGTTATGTAAGAGAAGGACAAAGCATGCCTGTTTTAAAGAAGCCACGACTCATGAGAACAGACATGTCCTTCATATTCACTCACCACGTTGAAATGAATGCAGAAACGATCCTGGAGACACTCCACAGCACCAAACGCCCAACACGAACCACAGTGACCCTGCCATTTTCAACAAAGATATAATACCTTGAGCATCTTGCATTGACCCATAAGCCCTTATGGGGCTAACAATTTATGGTGGCATGCATAGCTTACTTGATCTGCTCATGAAACCAGCATTTTCCATGGTTTGTTGGAAAATTTTTGAGGAAATGAAGTTGATTAGTATATTCATCAAGGAAGTAGAACCGGTTTCTGGCAGAAAGGGGGTTAGCGTTGAGGCAACTGATAAAACTTACCAAGTATGGTCCCAATTGTGTTACAGTGAGACCATGCAGACCTGGCATCGAACTCGTTTGGGAGCTTCAGTGATTTTGAATAAGTTTTGGCAGGAACATCATTTAGTACACTCCGAGGTGTTGGCTTCACTCCAAGGATATGCTTAAATTGCGCAACCTGCACATAAGAGGATGATTTTGAGGTCACCAAACAAAGAGGAGATAAATGATGCCTTGGATGCAATGTCAACAAGAGGGTGTTGTTATTTACAGTATAGTTTGCAAAGTAAGGATTCTGTGCAGCCGTCCACCCAGCATCGGGATGCTTGTTGATCGTCTCTATGATGTCGTTCTGTGAAAGTAGAATACCATACCATATGCAGTATCATGAGTGAACATTCATTGAGAGAAGGTGAGAAGGACGAGATAGGAAGAGCTTGATTCGAAGGGGGAAAGAAGAAGCTCGGTAGTAACCTGGATGATTCTTATGGAATTGTCTCCCTCTCCAACAGTGAGACTGAGGTTGGGATTTGGGACTCCGAATACCTGCATGTACATATAAATGTGATTCAGCTTACTACATAACTCATGGTATAATTATTTTTCTTTTCCTTTTTTAGTTTCGGAGGAGCAGAAATTCTTGCTCGCGTTTATTTCTATTCACTTGAGCAAGACCGAGAAAAGAAAGACAACTCTCATGCTGCAGCGAGTTAAAGAAGGGAAAAAAGCCTAACTTGTACAGGTATAATTTGGTTTTTCAGTAGTCAATCGATGGATAAAGCAGATCTGTGCCAGAAACGAAATAAGATATTTCTGATTGGATTCCACCAGCAAGAGCAATACTTGGTTGGATCTTAGTCTTAGGTACTGGTGTTGTTACAGTAATAATTAGTTGAATTGCAGATCGAGATGGATGGATGGATCGATGGAGAAGCTCATGGTGATGAACAGGGTACTGACCTGGGGAGCAGCAGCAGAGAAGAAGGCTAGTGCTAGAGCTAGCAGCTGCAGCTGCAGGGGCATGCAATTGCAGCCCATGTTCTTGTCGATTGCTTCAATCGCAATCCCTCTTCACTGTGAAGTAAGTCCTGCAACTCAGTAGTATCACATATATGTAGGGAAGAGAAGAGGGTTGATAGGAACTCTCAAGGAGTTGCGGAGAAGCAAGGAAATACTAGCCTGGGATGCGTATGTGCACTACCTTGACCTTGTTGCTTGCTTAATTTTGCTTCTCCCTGCCTTCCCTTGCTTCTCTTCCTGCCTCTCTCTCCTCCTCCGCACGCCGCAGGCCTTGCTTCTGATTGATTCAGCTCCTCCTCCTGCTGACGTGCACCAGTAGTCAATGATGGGCAGCAAATTTAGTGGCAATCCAAGAGGAGAGCACCAATCGAGAGGGGAAGTTAAACTGAAGACGGTAGGCACTACCGGTATAGAGAGGCGAGGCGAGGCGAGGCGGCCGCACACGACAGATTTTTTTCTTGGCAGTGACGCCCCCATTCCTCGCTAACGCCCTCTTTAGCTCGAGTTCGCTGCCACGTCTCAATTGACAAAGCACTAAAACCTATTTTACCGACTTAATTCTTGAATGCCTCGCCATTGCTTCTTTCCTCCTAGATTTTTTTAATAAAACATCGCTATCCAGTTTTTCCACAACACTACGTAATGAAAAGACTTTGACTCATAGCGTGAATTCTGTACAAGTATTAAGAATTAATTAGCATTGGTCTCTGCCATTCAACTTACGTTATGACCCGCATGTTTTGGTGGAGCTGAAAAGCTGTTCATTTTGATTTGAGCTCTAGGTTTTTGATTCTTTTTACTATTTTTAAATATCGTTTTTTTTCTAACTTTTTGGTTTTTTTAGCTTTTTTGCCGATTTTTTTTCCTGTATTCGTTTGCATTATTCGTGATTGCTTAATCTGTTCTTTCTATTTTTATTTTTTAAAATTTAATTACATTAAATAAACCACCATCAACTACAATGTAATTTCAATCAGTTACAGTGCAATTTCAGCCATAAGCCACTTTTTTCAGCCGAAATGATCGGGCTGTAATTCATGACCCGTTAAACCATCTAATCTATTATCCAGATTTAATTACGATTCAACATTCCAAACTGTCACCAAGTATCCAGATTTTACTACACAAGTGCATGGCATTTCATCTGTTTACGCATTTAGGGTTCTTTCGATGGCGTAACATGCTACTTAAAGGAACCGACACATCAAGTAACAAGTATTTTTTAAAATTCTAAAACATCTAACTATCTCCAACCTCTCGTGATCGCCTTGGTGTCACTTCCACCAAACAACCGCCGGCCACTCCAATCACGGCGTCCCACCCCTCCCCCTCTCCCACCCCAAATCCTTAGCCAGATCCGACTTCCTCCTTCAGTTCCCCCAGCCATAGCCTACTTTTCCTCCCCATCCCCACGTCCGGCCCCTCACCCCTTCCGCCTCCGCCACTACCCCTGAGCCGACCGACAACCTACCTAGGTGCGGGAGCCCTTCACCAAGACGCGAATTGACAGATCCAAGCCTCCCACCTCACTGTAACATCCTAAATTTCAGGTATTCAGAAATATGAAAGTTTTAAAACTTTTTCTTGCATTTTGCTGGCATTCAAATTTATTTTGAATATTTATTTGAAATCTTCTGAGTTTTGGTGACATGCAAAGTAATATGGAAAATAATATCCAAATTTAAAAACAATGATGGTGATAATAAGATAAATAGGAAATCCAAGGATCTACACACAAATTAGAGATTAAGTGTTAAATAATAGAAATAAAAACTCCAATTCCAATTTACCTAGGTAAAAGAAAAACAGTGGCTAAAGGAGTATTAAAACTCACATCTAACTAGTTGAAAATTTAAAACTTAAATTTCAAATGTCATGCAAAAATTTAAAAATCAGTGTCATAAATGTGAAACCAAAATTCAAATTAAAAGTCTAAAATTCCAAAACCAGCTATAACATTTTCCTTCTTCACTTTTTCTATTTTCCACTCGCCTTTTTCTTTTCTCCCCGCCCCCCCCCTCATCTCTCCACTACCAGTGGGCCCGGCGTCACCGCCCCTTTTCTCTCCTCTTTCCCCCATTCTTCCTCTGCTCGGCGGGCCCGCCTTCCCCTTCCCTCTCCTCCCCCCCTCCTCTTTCCCTCTCTACGCGCAGGCTCGGACCTGATTCCTCCTTCCCCTTTTCTTTCTTCTCTGATCCCTCCTCTGACTTGCTTCCCTCCGCCTACGTCACTGCAGTCCTGCCTCCCTGTTCCCGCGTCACCGCACGGCCGTCTCCAATCATGTCGCGCACGTCGCCGCTTCCGTGGTGCTCGTGTCACCTCGGCCTGCCGCTCCTGTGCGCGCGTCATGCCCCCGCCCCGCACGATGCCGCGCACGTCACTCCCTGCCTCGCCTCCCGCTGCCCATGCCCTATCGCCAATCGCTCGCACGCCGCCCGATCAACTCGAAGACCATAAAAGCGTGAGCACACTCCTATCTACCTCGCCGCATCTCCCTCTCACCCCCACCTCATGGAATTGAACTCACCGCGCCCCTAATGCCGCTGCCGGCCCTTCTTCTCCAACTTCGGAGCTATTCCAAGCCAATCCCTTCTTCCTGTAGCATCCTTGGAGCCACATGAGTCCATCCCCGTCCTTGGTTGAGCTCGTCCCCACCTCTCCGTCACTGGCACCGATCGCTCCCCCGATCCGCCGCTGCCTCACGTCGCCGGCACGCCTCGCCACCTTCCAGGCCGAGCCACCACCTACTCCCCTTGGTTTCTTTCCTCTCTCCTCCGGTCACCGCCGTGCCATTCGGCCTCGCCGTCGCCTGCTCAAGCCACCGCCCAAGCTGACCTGCGCCGTTCCGGGCCACGCCACCTCCTCCACAGGCTTCCTCGCCTTGTCGGGATCCCATTTTGCCAGCCTGCCCTACCCCTCTGGCCTCCCCTCCCTGGAGCTCCTGCTGCTCGGCCGCGCTGGCTAGTTCATCTGTTTTGCCCCCAACCCTGCCTCACCTCAACTAATTAGCTGGCTCCTCTCACTCACAAGCGAGCGCGTGCTCAGTTGGTCAGCTGAGCCGAGTCCACCCCGCAGGTCTCCGGTTCATATCCTCTCTGTGCACGTTTTTGCTTTATTTTCTTTTAGCACATTTTAGCTAGGAAATGATTAGGGAATAACATAAGGGAGCTAAGATAATTGATTGGGTTCAAGTAAAATTTGTGTATACCCCAAAATATAGAATCATATGCATATGAATAATCAATGTCGTTTGAATAAATATTGAAAAGACTAGTTATTAACTAAGGCATTAGCAAAAGAAGGTTTTGCTTAATGTCCAAACCTAATAAGAATCCTAATTCAAAATATGTTCAAATTAAAATTTAAGAAAATACATTGGATGTTATGTTAAAACTATAAAAACAAAGCTTTAAGCTAAAAGATTACCCTTAATTATAATTAAATATATGCCATAACATTTGACATGCAGCCCTAAAGTAAATTTTAACGGTAGATTCAATTAAATGATAAATCAAGCAGCTTTATAAAATTAATTAAACGACATGTTGTAACCATAAAAAAATGAAATACATATTTAAAATTTGGAAGACAGGAATTAAAGTATAAACCCCGCCATTAGCCGTCATTGATAAATAAGTCTCAACGGCAACTTTAGTAAAAGTGGTAGTAAATAAGAATATGCTATTAACCATCAATGAGATAATTAAATACTCATGTGCTTCAATGAATTATTAAATTAAACATTAGGAGAATACTTTGAATAATTAGTAAATGGCACCCCATAATATGCCATAACCTAAGTTCGACTCATGGAATTTCCTGGATAAATATAAACAATATAATAAAGAAGTTAATTAATAGAAAGTTCGGGTCACCGTATCCTGACTAGCCACCTCCGAGTACTAAACAGGAAATAATCCCATGAATATACCTTTAGCATGACCTATCCTTTAACCCCCATTCTGACAGGTTCCCCTGCTAATTCCCACCTCACTCCAACCACTACGACACTGACAATACTCCGCGCTCAATCAACCTTGTCTCAAAACACCCATTAACTCATAATAAAACTAAATTGAGTTTATTCGGATTTATTGGATCTTTTGAGTTATTTGCTTTTATTTGGATTCAGTCATTTATCGCGAATTTAGAAATAGGAGTCCTGAAGATTCTATGGATCAAGTGAGATCAAGAGCGAAGTGAAGATAAAGACCAGAAGCTCAAAACCAACGAACGAGAGAGCTTTGCGTGAGCTCAAGACCGCGGTAAACCACGCAAGGCGAGTCAATACTTTGATCATGTTGAACCTACATTTTCTGCAAATTACTTTTGTTTATATTATCAAATGCCATGCTGTTATTTTATATGCAAATACATGTTTAATTTAAGATTCTAGTTATATGCCCATTGTTTACCTTGATTAATATTACACCTCCTTTGGAATATTTGAATATGTGAACCTTGTTGCCTTAGCAAAATTATGATAGTAACCTTTTGAAAATAAATACGTAATTATACGCCATGCTTAGTATTGTTTAGATATTCAGTGGCACCAAAATACCCCAAGCATCACTTTTACATCATGAGAAACTGATTTGGGAAGCCATGGTGAAAATGGCTGGTGTATTTGTACAAGAATATTCTATGTTTTCAAAAATCCCAACTTGCTTAAATATCTGGACGGATGGATTGGGGGTGTGGT
Organism: Dendrocalamus latiflorus; assembly: GCA_017311315.1. NCBI lineage: Eukaryota > Viridiplantae > Streptophyta > Magnoliopsida > Poales > Poaceae > Dendrocalamus > Dendrocalamus latiflorus. The sequence goes on along the minus strand of CM029625.1, from coordinate 730,454 downwards.
GCAGCGGTGCACGAGAGTGTGGTTAGTGGTAGCACCGCCCAGATAACCCTATGGACTGAATCTTGTGATGACCTCCCAAAGTACAACAATACAATCACAAGCTGGCAAAGTGTAGGCAGGGCTAAATAATTTGTGTGGCTCTAGGGTGGTTACGTGAAGGTGTGAATACGAGCAAAGGGATGGATGGTCACATCCCCGCCTTTGCCTGCGATGACTCACATGGGACCCTTCTAGAGGGATGCACACATCCTATAGAAGGTAGAACCTAGCAGGCGTAACCACAATAGGACTATGCATTGTAAAGGTCTTATGATAATTTACTCAACCACATGTCTAACGTATCGTGTGGAGCAGCGAGTGGATTATCTCTTATGGGTAAAGTGTACAAACTTTGCAGAGTCAAAACTATTCGAATAGCCGTGCCCACGGTCAAGGGCGGACATGGGAACTTAACCAGATATAGTTCTATTTCAAAAACTTTGTGGATGGGAATGGTAAAGTGGAGGGCAGAGAAAGTGTAAAATCCCAATTTTTGGAATGTTAAAAAATTATGAAGAATTTAAAATTCTATTTGCATCTTATTAGCATTTGACATTTTTGCCGAAACCTTATTTGGATTTTCCAAGTTTTGTGTTGAGCAAATAATAACTGGAGTTAATTCTCGAGCACACAATAAGTAATCATTGCAATAAAGGATACTGTTGTAGGGGTGGCCCCCACCTAAGCCCAGCCAGTCTGTTAGAAGGTTGTAAGGCCCAAAGTGGGACATGTATAATGACATAAATGCCCCTGAGAGGGATACTTGAGTGTAAGGGTATAATTGTAAAACACTCCCCATGTGCATATATATACCATCCAGGCCACGGGGGAAACCCTAAGCATTGCTCACCTAACTCTCCACTACCATACCTCTCTCTCTGTTTGGTCTGTAGCCACAACAGTTGGCACCGTCCGTGGGGAGGACAAGAGCAAGCCTCAAGATCGGAAGAAGGATGGCACCGAAAAAAGCTTCATCATCGGCGGCTAAGAAGAAGAAGGGAGGCGCGACGGAGTCCTGCGTCAACACCAGAGCTTCGGTGTCAGCAATTACGAGCGGGGACGACGGTGCGGGTGCGACAGCCACGAACATCGATGCTCATGGCGCGATGATCGACCCACCACCACCGGCGTAATGGACGACCCCGCCCCGCGTGCGATGAGTGACCCCACTGCTGGCGCGACGATCGGCACCGGCAGCACCGACCGGGTAGTCGGGGGCGGTAACGCCAGCGCCCATGTTGGCACGGCCGCTGTCCCTACACCCGGTGAGGGAGTGGAGAGCGGCTCCAGCGGCAACGCGGGCCTCGTCACCGACTCTAAAGTCTACCACACCGGCGCATCGGGCAACCCAGGAGCGCAGGCCATGGTCGCCGTTGTCCTGGCAGTGCGACCAGGTGCGCCGATTGCCCTGGCTACGACAACAGTGGAAAGCGCCCTGCTGACGGCCATCGGCACGCTCCAGAGGGAGTTAGTGGATCTTTGGGGAGCCGTGCGGGATATGCAAGAGGCTCAAAGTTAGTAGACCCCGTCGGTGGTCGCGCCGGAGCCCACGCCAGAACGAGCGGATAGCCGTGACGCCCCCATGTCCAGCCGCGTCCCGCTACGACACGTGGACCCGGAGTCCCCACTCTCTGCGGGCCTGCAGCGGTCGGCATGGCTGGAGGACTTCAAGTTCCCTAGCGCCATCGAGCCGTACAAAGGCGACACGGACCCTCGGGAGTTCGTGCACATGTACGAGACCGCCATCAAGGTTGCAGGCAGGGACGGCACCACGAAAGCGAAGGGACTCCCCCTTGCGTTGCAGGGAGTGACGCTCTCTTGATTTTTCACCATAGAGTGACACTCCATCTACGCATGGGAACTGATCCACGACCGCCTCTACAACAACTTCCAGGGGAACCACGTCGAGCGCGTTGACGTGGATCAGCTTTTTGCTGTCAAGCAAAAGCCCTCGGAGAAGCTCCAGGAGTACTTCAAGCGCTTCGCGAGGGTCCACTGCCAGGTCAAGGATGTCAACGAGACAACCATCATCAACGCAGAGGTACAGGGCCTCCACCCAGGGCCGCTGGCCGAATACAATGTGCGAAAGCCAATCAAGACGGTGGCGAGGCTCTTTGACAAGATGGAAGAGTACGCCAGGGTGGAAGAAGACGCGCGATGGCGCCAGGGCGATGACTCCGATTCCATTCAGGCGGAGAAGTCATCGCATGAAGGAAGCCCACAAGAAGGGGATGACTCCCCGAAGGGCAAGCATAAGATAAGGCCCGCAAGGGACGCCCCTGAGCACAGTGATGCCAAGCACCACGAGAGTTCATCAAGCAGTAGACACAAGCCCAAGCGCAACCAGCGTAGACCCCAAAAGGCCCGCCATGTCCTCGGCATAGAGGATGTTCCCCGGGACTCTACCCCCGCCTTCCGTGGGAGGGGCCGGGGAGACCGGGGATGGGGACGTGGGAGGGGCCGCGACGAGAGATCGCGCGCGGAGCAGGAAATCCAGGACTACGGCAGGTGGTGCGAAGTGCATGGCTATGGTGACCACTTCACACGGGCATGCACCGTAGTTATGGCGCTGCGACGGGAAACCGCTACAGCTCGAGCCTTGGAGGCGCCGCCCCCCGTCGTGGCCCACGTGCAGCAGCCGCAAGAGAGCCCTCCGCGAGCTAGGGCCCCGGAGGGGGCCTAGCGCTGCATCATCAGCGTCATCTCCGGAGGCTCCTAGCTGGGGGCCTCCTCGGCGCAACCACCTCCGGGAATGGCACACCGCGAGATCGCCTTCACGCCAGCCGACGCCTAGGGCGTGGAGTTCCCCCACCAAGATCCCCTGGTCATCCAGGTCGCCATCGCAGGATGCGACGTCAAGCACGTCCTAGTCGATGGAGGAAGCTCCGCGAACATTTTGTTCGCAGCGGCCTTTGACCAGATGGGGATCCCCCGAAGTCACTTGGGCCCCTCGGGAATCCCGCTACAGGGCTTTGGAGGTCAACCCCTGAGGGCGTTGGGCCAGATATGCCTACAGGTCTCCTTTGGCCAGGACGACAATGTAAGGAGCGAAGATGTCACCTTCGACGTCGTCTACATCCCGTACCCTTACAACGCCATATTGGGGCGACCAACCCTCAATTCCTTCGGGGCAGTTCCACACCACGGCTTCTTATGCATGAAGCTTTCGGGCCCGTCGGTATCATCACCACCCACGGCGATCAGGATATGGCCCGGCGCATCGAACTCGGTACCCGAGGCCCGCACCGCGAGGTTCAACGGGATTCGTAGAGTGGGCACGACAGCGCCAAGGCCCTCGGCGGCTCCAAGAAGCACCCTGCTGGGCTCCCATGTGGACCGCTCCAGCAGTAGAGGCTCCCTGCGTGCCCTACCAGGCCGCCACGGCAACGGCAGTCGCTTATATTCCCGCCCTCGAGTGATTAGTGGTTAGTACTCTGTCTTGTAATCGCTCACCCGCGCAAACGGGAATTCAATAAAGTTCACCATTTGCGAACCCAGTCTTATTTTCTGCCAAGGCGCGCGGAGGCTCGCCTCCGCGCGCACTCTCTGTGAGTATAAACAAAGACACGCGTTCGCGCGTGCACTCTCTGTGAGTATAAACAAAGACACGCGTTCGTGCGCGCACTCTCTGTGAGTATAAACAAAGACACGTGTTCGCGCGCGCACTCTTTGTGAGTATAAACAAAGACACGCGGGGGACGCCTCCACGCACACTCTACGGAGTATAAATAAGGCGCAGCGTCGAGGTCCGCCTTCGCGCGCACTCTACGGAGTATAAATAAGGCGCAGTGTCGAGGTCTGCCTCCGCGCGCACTCTGCGGAGTAAAAATAAGACGCAGCGTCGAGGTCTGCCTCTGCGTGCACTCTACGGAGTATAAACATGACGCGGATGATGTCCCTGCGCACTCTACAGAGTATAAACAAGACGTGGATGTACCCGCGCACGCGTGGGTGTTGTCTCTATGCGTACTCCCCGGAGTATAAATAAGACGTGGTTGATCTTCCCACGCACTCCACGGAGCATAAATGATGGATCGCAATCGGCGATAGAGGGGGGGGGGGGTGAATGTCGACTTTTAAAAACAACCCCTCGAAAGTATCTCCTTCCCAATAGCTATGAGAGCTATGGAACGGAGCTCAAAAGATCACTGCAACCTTAATCTATCTGAGAAAGAAGCTAGACAACACAAATTAAATCAAGACACACAGCAGAGACCAAAAGGCAAAGTAAATCAGCAACAAAAGAACCCCAGGCCGGTCTGACCGCAATGGTCTGGGCGGTCAGACCGCCAACCGGTCGCCGGTCAGACCGCTCAATGAAGGCCGGTCAGACCGCCGTTCATCCACTGGTCTGACCGCCATAGTATATCCGGTCTGACCGGCCCCCTAATCCCAGAATACAGTCTGAAAAACTGAAACCCGAAATATTGTTGGATCTTCAAAAATCTGAGAAATTGGGGGTTTGCTCCCAATCTTTTCAGCCCAGAGCAGCATAACAACAAACTAAATAGCAGAGGGACATCAAATCATAGGGAGATCACCAAGACAACAAGAATTTGAGATTTTAGTCAAAAATAGTCCTGGGAGAGACTGAATTTCAGATTCCTCACTAATATTTGATCTATTGCTTATGAAATTTTGCAGTCACTCTAGCAATCAACTCAGGACTTCAAAATCCAAATCTCATGCCATCTCAGAAAGGGAAAAAGGAGATTCAAACATGCCCTGTCTAGGAAACCCTAGAAAATCAAGAACAGAGAAAATGGGCAAAATGGAATCTTTGAATTTTCAGCTGTGCTCTTGGGAGTTTAATTGATCAAATGATCTTGAGGCATCATCCCAGCATAGAGCTATCCATTTTACACCTTCTCAGCAAGAAACAACTCCAAAACACATAAACTCAGAAATCAAACAGAGAAGAGCACGCAGAGAAAACAGGCAAGCACGAGAGAAAGACTTTAAAAGCTTCATTTCCAGTAACTCAAGGATCACAAAGGAGTCCCCATACATGATTGAAACAAGAGGAATGATTACATGGGCATAAACTCATCCTCTCCCTCTCCCAAGCTCTCACCCACACAAGAAGAACACAGGAACAAGAAAGCTACGGGAGACAAGCCATCCTCCGCTCCTGCTCTCAACAACTCCGCACCAACTAAAGCCTAAAAGCAAAAGAACATCCTAAAGGCCATTTTGACTAAAGCAAAACCCTAAACCATCTCTCAAGCCCCTGGAATCCATGCATGCACCAGGAGACATCCCCTCCTTATATAGGCTTTGGCTAACGGGTCTCCAACCCGCTTTACCCGCTAAGTCCAAACTAAACCGGCTTCCACTTGTGCAGCTTTGCGCTTTTACCAAAACGCCCCTCCTGCACCTTCCGGGAAGCTTCCGCGTTCCTTGTCATCCAAGCCTCGCAATCACCTCGAGTCTCCGCCGTCTTCGACACATCCGACCGTTCTGACCTCGACACCGCCTGTGCCTAGTCCAGTCACCCCGTGCCTCGCCACGACTCCGCCTCGACGTCCTGCGGCCATCACAGACAAGAAACACATCACATAGCACCACTCGACGCAAATAATCATAATTAGCATCTGTTGTAGGGGTGGCCCCCACCTAAACCCAGCAGGCCTGATAGGAGGCTATAAGGCCCAGAATAGGCCATGTGTAATGACATAAATGCCCCTGAGGGGGATGATCAGCTGTAAGGGTGTAATTGTAAAAGCACTCCCCATGTATATATATGGAATACAGGCCATGGGGAGAACCCAAGCCATTACTCATCTCCATCACTCTCCACTACCATCTCTCTCTCTATTTGCTCTGTAACCACAACAGTTGGCGCCGTCCGTGGGGAGGACGGGAGTAAGCCTGAAGTTCGAAGGAGGATGGCACCGGAAAAGGCTTCGACGGCGGCGGCGAAGGGAAAGAAGACGGCTGGGGCGGGGCGTCGCGTGAGCTCTAAGGCTTCGGCATCGGCTGTCGCGGGCGCGGGTGGCGGCGTGGTCGCAGCAGTCGAGGACGTCGACGCTCGTGCCGCAACGACCGACCCCGCCGTCGACACCGCGACGACCGACCCCGCCATCGACACCACGACGACCGACCCCGCCGTCGACACCGCGACGACCGACCCCACCGTCGACATCGCGACGACCGACCCCGCCATCGGCATCGCAGTGACCGTACCCGCGTCGACCCGCCCGCGGGGCGCAGCGGCGGCCCCGCCTGCGCCGGCAGTAGAAGGCGTGCTACTGGCGGCCCTCAACGCGTGCCAGCGGGAGCTAGGGGACCTTCGCGGAGCTGTCCGTGACATGCAAGCGGCTCAAAGCCAGCAGGCCGCGCCAGGGGCCACGCCAGAGCCCGCGCTGGAAAGGGCAGAGCTCTTCGACAAGATGGAGGGATACGCACGGGTTGAGGAAGCTGCGCGGAGACGCAACACTTCCACCCTCGATCTTGCTCAAGCGACACGCTCGACATACGACGGGGTCGTGGGCGACGATTCGAGGTCGCGAAGACGACCTCGGCCGCGATGAGCGACCCCGGGCGGAGCAGGAGCAACTCTATTACGGAAAATGGTGTGAGGTGCACGGTTATGGTAATCACTTCACGAAGACGTGCGCCGCGGTTATGGAGTTGCAACGGGCGATGGCCGCACCCCGGGACTCGCCCCTTCGGCTCCCTGCCGAGGTCCAGGAGCGGCATCCGAGGGGCAGCCCCTCGCAAGCCAGGGAGGATGCATGGTGCCACGCCGTCAACGTCATCACTGGAGGCTCCTTATCAGGGGCCCCCGCGGAGCAGCCGCAATCGTGGCTGCCGCCCCGCAACATCACCTTCACCGGGAATGACGCTAGGGGCGTGGAGTTCCCTCACCATGATCCCTTGGTCATCCAGGCCCACATCGCGGACTGCGACGTCAGGCGCATCCTTGTCGACGGAGGGAGCTCTGCGAACATCCTATTCACAAGGGCCCTCGACCGTATGGGAACCCACCGAAGTCGCATGGAGCAGGCAGGAGCTCCGCTTCAGGGCATCGGAGGCCAGCCGCTGCAGGCCATAGGGCAGGTATCCCTCCCCGTCACGCTCCACCAGGAGAGTAACATCCGGACCCACCATGTCATCTTCGACGTTGTGGACATCGCACACCCCTATAACGTCATATTGGGACGGCCCGCCATCAACTTCTTCGAGGCGGTCCCACACCACGCCTTTTTATGTATGAAGCTCCCGGGCCTGGAGGGTGTCATCACCGTCTTCGGCGACCAAGACCTTGCCAGGCGCATCGAAGTCGGCAGCCAGGGTCTGCATCGCCTGGTGCACGCCCTACCGGACGTGCTGGGCGACGCGCCCTCCGCCCCGGGATGGACGCCCAAGCCTCGGCCCGAGGGCGGAGTCAAAAGGGTGCCGCTCCAAGCGGAGGAGCAGTTTGTGTCTATTGGTGAGGGGCTCGCCCAGAGGTCGAGCAAGATTTGCTCCAGGTGCTTCGAAACAACACCGACATCTTTGCATGGTCACCAGAAGATATCAAGGGCGTGGACCGCGCCATAATCGAGCAGCTTCGCCGCATGTCCATGGATCGGCAGCAGGCGGCCAAGGTGGAGGTGGCAAAGCTTCTTCGAGCCGGGGTCATCCGTGAGGTCCACCACCCAGAGTGGCTCGCCAACCCAGTATTGGTCAAGAAGGCTAGCGGGGCCTGGCGTATGTGCATCAATTTTACGGCGCTCAACAAGGCGTGCCCAAAGGACAATTACCCTTTGCCGCGCATCGATCAATTGGTCGACGCCACCGCGGGGTGCGAGCTAATGAGTTTCTTAGATGCCTACTCCGGTTACCATCAGGTATACATGGCGGAGGACGACGAGAGCAAGACTAGCTTCATCACACCAATCAGCACCTTCTGTTTCATCAGGATGCCCTTTGGCTTGAAGAACGCGGGCGCTACCTTTACCCGCCTCGTCGCCATTGCACTGGCCGCCCAGCTCGGGAGGAACGTCGAGGCCTACGTCGATGACGTGGTAGTCAAAACCCGGCAGCTCGCTCTGCATGGCCGGGACCTTCAGGAGACCTTCGACAACCTCAGGAAAGCCGGCATCAAGCTCAACCCCGACAAGTGCGTCTTCGGCGTGCAGGCAGGCAAACTCCTGGGATTCTTCGTGTCTGGGCGGGGCATCCAGGCGAACCCTGATAAGGTCGACGCTATCTTGGGTATGGAGCCGCCCAAGACGACGAGGGAAGTCCAGAGGCTGGCGGGCCGCATGGCAGCCTTGAGCCGCTTCCTATCCAGGGCGGCGGAGCGGGGTTTGCCATTTTTTAAGACACTCCACGGGTGCGACGGATTTCGTTGGGATGGTGACTGTGCAGAGGCCTTCAACGCGCTCAAGAAACACCTGGCGAGTCTCCCCACTCTGGTCACCCCAGCACCAGAGGCTCCCCTCCTGCTCTATCTGGCCGCCTCAGCCACAGCGGTCAGTGCCGTCCTCGTCTTAGAGGAAGGCGCCGTGCAACGGCCCACATACTTCGTCTCCGAAGCCCTTCAAGGCGCCAAGACGAGGTATACCGAGCTAGAAAAGCTTGCTTACGTGTTGGTCATGGCCTCCAGGAAGCTCCGGTATTATTTTTTGGCCCATCCAATCACAGTGCCTTCCTCATTCCCACTGGCGGAGATGCTGCACAACAAGGAATCCACAGGGCGCATCGGCAAGTGGGCTGCCGAGCTCGCCCCGTTCTCCCTGACATACGCCTCAAGGACGGCAATCAAATCTCAAGTCCTCGCCGACTTCCTCGCCGAATGGACTCCGCCGGCTCACCCTGCTCAGAAGCACGACGACCCGGTTTGGACCCTCACCGTCGATGGCGCCTACGGCGTCGCGGGCGCGGGCGTGGGCGCGGTAATTGTCACACTCGAGGGGCAGTGCCTATCGTACTCGGCGCACCTCGCGTTTTCGGCCACCAACAACACAGCGGAGTATGAAGCGCTACTCTTCGGCCTGACCAAGCTCAAGGCAATCGGTGCGCGGCGAGTGCTCGTCCGCACGGACTCGCATTTGGTGGCCGGCCATGTAGACAAGTCATATCAAGCCAAGGACCCCGAGCTGGCTAAATACCTCGCCGCCGTAAGAGCAAGGGAAAGGCATTTCTTGGGCATCACGGTCAAAGCCATCCCTCGCGCGGAAAATGAGAAGGCCGACGCTCTCGCGAAGGCGACCAGCCAGCAGCTGCCACCCCCTGACGAGGTGTTTTACGAAGTATTGCCGCAGGCGGCCATCGCGCAGGACAATCGGGACACAGCTCTTGTTCACCACGTCGCCCGGCAGGGCGACTGGCGAGAGCCCATCTTTAATTTCCTGCAGGGCATCGCCGAGCCAGAGGACCATGCCGAGCTCCGGCGTCTGCAACACCGTGCCAGATCCTTCCAGGTGTTTGAAGGGACGCTCTACAAGCAGGGAGTCTGTGCACCACTCCTGCGCTGCCTCTCCCGCGAAGAAGGAAAGAAGCTCCTCGAGGAGACCCACGCGGGGGCCTGCGGGTCCCACCTCGCGCCGAGGTCATTGGTCGGCAAAGCGTTCAGGCAAGGCTTTTACTGGCCGACTGCCATCAATGACGCCCAGGACCTCGTGCGTCGATGCCAGGGGTGCCAGTGGATGGGGCGCATCATCCGCTGGCCCCCGACGAACCTCAATCCTATCCCCCCGGTGTGGCCGCTGGCACGCTGGGGCGTCGACATAGTGGGACCGCTCCCCCGAGCCCCAGGAGACCTGCGGTTCGTGGTAGTCGCCCTGGAATACTTTTTCAGGTGGCCGGAGGCGGTAGCCCTATCCAAGATAACCTCGGCGGCCATGCAGCGTTTCCTCTGGCAGAATATCATATGTCGCTTCGGCGTGCCTAGGGAACTCACCGTCGACAACGGCCTGCAGTTTGACGCCGCCCCATTCAAAGAGTTCTGCGGCGACATGGGTATCACGATTCGGTTCGCCTCGGTTGGGCACCCCTAGTCCAACGGAGCAGTCGAAAGGGCGAACGGTGTCATCTCCGTCGCCGTTAAAAAACGCCTAGTCGGGTTGCCGAAGGGCAGGTGGCCGAGCGAGCTTCACAGTGTCCTCTGGTCTCTTCACACAATGGTAACGCGGCCGACAGGGTTCACGCCCTTCAAGCTTTTTTTTGGCGACGAGGCGGTCACGCCTGAAGAAATCAAGGCTGGATCGCGGAGGGTCCTCGTCCAAGCGCCCGATGAAGAGCGTCGCGTATCCTTGGACCTCCTCGACGGGGCGCGATCGAGCGAAGCCCAACACGTCAAACAGTACGCGCGGCAGACAGTACGTACTCGAGACCGGTCCGTGTATCCGCGAAGATTCAAGGCCGGGGATCTCGTCCTTAGAACGACACTCCACGCGGAGACCGTTGGCAAGCTGGAGTCCAAGTGGGAAGGTCCATACATTGTGGCCGAAGCATTGCAGAAGGGAGCGTACCGCCTCGCCACACTGGAGGGGCAAACTCTCCGCCACACATGGAATGTGGACAAGTTGCGGTGATATTACGCCTAGAAGCGGGACAAAGGTTACAATGGCATCAGCCCCTCCTTGTACGGTGCTCGCCCGCGCAAACGGGAGTTCAATAAAGCTCGATGTTTCCAAAAGTATCATCGTCTGGCCGCAATATGTACAGGACTATTAGTCGTAGCGTCAAGGTTCACCTCCGCGCGCGAGAGTCCGCGGACTCTAAATAAGACGTAGCGTTGAGCTCAGCTTCCGCACGCGCGAGTCTACGGACTATAAATAAGACGTAGCGTTGAGCTCAGCTTCCGCACGCACCAGTCTACGGACTCTAAATAAGACGTAGCGTTGAGCTCAGCTTCCGCATGCGCGAGTCTACGGACTATAAATAAGACGTAGCGTCGAGGTCCGCCTCCGCACGCACCAGTCTACGGACTCTAAATAAGATGTAGCGTTGAGCTCAGCTTCCGCACGCGCGAGTCTACGGACTATAAATAAGACGTAGCGTTGAGCTCAGCTTCCGCACGCACCAGTCTACGGACTCTAAATAAGACGTAGCGTTGAGCTCAGCTTCCGCACGCGCGAGTCTACGGACTATAAATAAGACGTAGCGTCGAGGTCCGCCTCCGCACGCACCAGTCTACGGACTCTAAATAAGACGTAGCGTTGAGCTCAGCTTCCGCACGCGCGAGTCTACGGACTATAAATAAGACGTAGCGTTGAGCTCAGCTTCCGCACGCACCAGTCTACGGACTCTAAATAAGACGTAGCGTTGAGCTCAGCTTCCACACGCGTGAGTCTACGGACTATAAATAAGACGTAGCGTTGAGCTCAGCTTCCGCACGCACCAGTCTACGGACTTTAAATAAGACGTAGCGTTGAGCTCAGCTTCCGCACGCGCGAGTCTACGGACTATAAAAAAGACGTAGCGTTGAGCTCAGCTTCTGCACGCACCAGTCTACGGACTCTAAATAAGACGTAGCGTTGAGCTCAGCTTCCGCACGCGCGAGTCTACGGACTATAAATAAGACGTAGCGTTGAGCTCAGCTTCCGCACGCACCAGTCTACGGACTTTAAATAAGACGTAGCGTTGAGCTTAGCTTCCGCACGCGCGAGTCCACGGACTATAAATAAGACGTAGCATCGAGGTCCGCCTCCGCACGCACCAGTCCACGGACTATAAATAAGACGTAGTGTCGAGGTCCGCCTCCGCACGCACCAGTCCACGGACTATAAATAAGACGTAGCGTCGATGTTCGCCTCCGCACGCGACAGTCTACGCACTATAAATCAGGCGTCGTCGGCCCAAAACACAACTCACAGCATTGAGAATAAATGGGGCATCGTCCCATTGCAAAAATATGAGGTCAAATGATTACAGGTATGGGCGCGCAAGCGCGAACCCCGTCCGCCTGACATAATCAATGCCTCAGTCTTAGCGCGGTGCCGAGGGGCCCGGGCCGCCGCCAGGGCCTCGGGAAACCTCTTCGAGCCAACGGAGGAAGTCCCCTCCCCCGCGCAGCGTTTGCTGTACTGCAACCCTCGCCGCATCCTCCCCGACGCGACTCCAAATCCGCCGGTGGAAGTTCTGGAGGCTAGGCTCGATGGAGCGAATAGCATCCGGCAGCGCCTCCGGCCGGCCAAGAAGATCCAGGTGAGGGTTTGCCAGCTCCTGCATATGCCTACACCCACGGGTGTAGAGCATGCCGAGGGCAAGGCACGCGCCGAGATAGCCGCAGTGATCCCCGAAGGTCTTGGCGCTGCGAAGCGCGACGCCCGCCCCCTCCTCGATCAGCCCAAGCGTCTCCATCAGGTCCTCCGGCCCGTGGGTGGCGTCGGGCACGTCAACGCACAGATCACAGAGGGCCCGGTTCAGAGACTCCATGGCCCCCCAGACTGACGTGGACACGTCGTCCAAGGCGCGGGCCTTCCCTGCAAGAGTCTCGGTCAGCTGGGTCTTCTCCCCCTCCAAGGCGGCAATCTGCTGCAGGAAGGAGGCGCGTTCCTCTGCAGCGGCGCGTTCGGCTTCCTCGGCCTCGACTTGCAGGGATGACAAGGCACCCTCCAGCGCACGGAGCTCTTCGTCCCTTGTCGCGTGAGCGTCATCCGCTTCGCGATGCCTGGCTTCTAGGGCCCTCCGCTCCCGGATGCGGGCCTCGTCTAGCGCGTCGCTGATGACAAGCGTCTGAAAGCAGCAATGTAAGTCACCAGGCGCCCAGTAGCGCCATACAAAATGCGCGGCACAGGTACTCACCCTTATTTTCGAGGCCCGCAGCGCCAGCGTTAGGTGGTCTCCCTCGCATGATGATAGCACCTGCCGGTCAAGGCTGCCACTGGCGCGTTCTGCGGCCATGGTGAGAGCGCGGAATATCTCCAGTCGCGGGAGGTAGTCGGACAGGACGGGTTCGGACCCCGCCGCGCCGAGGGTTGTGGAGGCTTCGGCTGCTTCGACAGCGGCAGATACCGGCGCGACACCCTGTACAAGGTTTTGGACTTCACGCACCCCCCCGTTGCGCGATCCTTCACCGCGTCCGGGAGACGTCGTCTCGCCTGATGCTGACGGAATGAGCGAGCAGATCGGAGAGAGTTTCGCGAAGTCGAGCGGAGAGAGGGAGCCACGCTTACCTCCTGCCCCCCCTCACCGCAGTAGGGGGTGGTGTCTGTTCGGCTACCAATCGCGGCGTGAGCGCCTCGGTGGTCAGGTGCGAGGCCCCCTCGGCGACATCGGGCGTCACAATCCCAAGCATGGGGCCTGCAACGTTGTAGCGACCCTTCGGAGGCGGGGGAGACTGCATCCGAGGGCGTTTCGGCTGAGGAGCCGAGGGCGATTCCTCCGAGACGTTAGCGGCCGCAGCTCCTACTCCACCTTCGGTCTCCGCCGCGCCAGACGTGTCCCTGGTGGTAGCAGTACCAACGGCCACGGCCCTCTCGTCAGGCGTAACGTTCCTTTCCGAGTTGACGGGCTCCGGCCTAGTGAAGGCCGCGCCCGTACGTTCAGCAGCGTCTCCGGATAGTACGGCCGGCGGAATCAAGGCGGCGCACCCCGCCGAACTGGCCCGGCCGGGCGTGTCACCGGTCGAGCGTCCTGCCCCAGCAGCACCAGCTGCCGAGGCGGTTGGCAGGCTGAGTATGGCAGCATCGGAGCGAGCCCGACGCCGCGAAGACGAGGCGTCTGCGCAGCCGCCACCGCCATGATGACCCGAAGTCCCCGCGGGAATCTCCGTTGGCATCGGGCGTTCCGGCACAGCGATACCCAAACCTTCGCATGTGCGGTTCACCCGCCCTGCCTTCGCCGTTTGGGTCGCGGCCTCGCGTAGCTTGTGCTCCTCAAGTGTGTATGGGCCGAGGAACACCTCAGTCGCGCGCTCCGCGTCTTCTAGCTGAGCCACTGCACAAGAGACAGCAGGGCAATCACGTGAGAACAAGTGTGGATACGTCAAGAGATGCCTGCGGCACTCTAGACAACTTACAAGGGGCGGAGGGCGGAAGTAGGCGGGACACAGGCGGGCAGATCCCGTCCGCTCGGTCATCGCCCCGGCCCGTGTATCTCCACCGGGAAGACAGCGGCGCCACCCCGTACATCGTGAACTCTTCGGCCAGGTCGCGCATGCTTAGCCGGCGGGCGACGCCGACAAGTCTCCAGAGTCTCTACGCGTCGTCAGCCTCCGGCTTCATGCGTGGCGAAGTATTGAACGAGATGGGCCCGCCTCGGCATAGCAGGCCACTCGGGCCGGTCACGTGGTAATAAAACCACCACCACGTCCAGCCAGACTCCCACTTCCCCAGGGCGGCCGGCGCGGGGAACAGCGTCGTGCAAGACGATCGCAGCACGAAGTCCACACTACCAAAATTGGAAATAGCTCCATCTCCAGCCTTCTTGGGGCGGCAGCAGGCGTCGTGCAGGGTGGCGAACAGGCTCACGCTGGGACGCCGGCCTTCCGTCCGCGTCGCCCAGGAGAAGACAGCCAGGCGGACTATTGCGCTCGGCGCCAGCTGCGCTAACTCCAACCCATAGGCCCGCAAGACTTCGCCCACAAACATCTTTGAGGGCATGCGAAGGCCGGCGTCAAAGAACGCGACGAAAACGATCGTCTCTGTCTCCCGGGGCTTCGGCTCCGTTTCATTGCGACGGGGTAGGCGAGCCCCATCCCGATCCTCGATCTTCCCGTCACGAACAAGCCGCTGCAGTGTCTCCTCGGTCACGCGGCTCTTTCCCAACACGCGGGAACACCGGCCCCCTGAGTATTCCATGGCGTCCCATCTCCTGTCGGCATGCGAGCGCCCCCGCAGCACCAGCTTGTAATCCCCAGAAGGGAAGGACAATTTGTCCCAACTAGACGAGGAGCCACCACTGGGAGGGCGACGCGCGTCGCCCTGGCTGGCCATTGTCTCCTAAAGGCAGGCTAAAAGAAACCAAGGCAGGCAGTCGCGCTACTACCGACACGGAGTAACCCAGAACTAAGCGGCAAGCGGGACAAAAGTGCTCCCATCCCGGTGAGGGCACCTTATAAAGCCCGCTCGCCTCCCCCAGCGGTTCGAATATGCACGATCTGGAAAGAAGAACCGTCGGTACCTGGAGGGGTGCACCGGGTAGGTGGCCAGGCAGCGCACAACCCTAGAACGCGCTCGACACGCGTCCCGCCTCCCTGGGGAAGCAGCGAGCAGTCGCGAGCATGCAACCGCTCACATCCCACGACGCGCCAGTCGCAAGCCGCCGCGTGCCCCACCCACGCGGAAGCAGACTGCATAACGCGACAGCCTGCCCTCTGACAGGCCAGGCGTCGGCGCGATTCCAGCCGTCATTTAAAGCGCACTATCAAGCCGCGAGGCCGTGGCAGCTGCGAAACGCGGGAAAGCCGCCTTCACAACACCCGCCTTCACCACCGCATCGCCCACGGTTCCGGCCCCGCCCCCAACATGGACCCCGGAGCCAAGAAGTTTAAACCCCGCCCCGATAGCCCCGGCTACGCCCGCGGGGCTGCCACCCGTTCGAAGGGTAGGGGACGGAGCGCGCGCGACTACTTCGGCTTGGCGCCAGCTCCGCTGCCACCCATTCGAAGGGTAGGGGACGGAGCGCGCGCGTCTACTTCGGCTAGGTGCCAGCTCCGCTGCCACCCGTTCGAAGGGTAGGGGACGGAGTGTGTCGAGACCCGAATATGCAAATCCGGACTCTCTGTGTATGCTGCACTAGTCCAGGATCACGCTAGTGCACACAGTCAAACATAGAGGTAATCATCACCACAATCACGATATTAAATAAGGGAATCTCAAATTATTAATCAATATCCAAAAGTGAGACCTTATGGTCAAGCTTACAATCTCAATAGCCTTAGGGGCTTAACAAAATTTAGCAGCGGAACATCCAAAATAAAGCGTAGCGGCCAATCGACATGCCCACGGGCAATCGAGTGGGGAGCGAAGCCTAGAACGCGTAGTCGTCGAAGTACTCGCCTCCTGGAATCTCCTGCTGGTAGCACTCCTCATCCTCAACTGAGCAACATAGGCGTAAAGCCGTGAGTACATTGGTACTCAGCAAGCCGTTTGTAACAAATGATGCAATATAGTATGCAAGGCTTACCAATGGAAGGCTGAAAGGTTAATTTGCATAAACAGCATTTGAAATTACCATAAATAGATTGAAGGCGAATTGTAAATAAAACAATAATGAATAATCAAAGGAATTGAAGTAAACTACTTATGGACCTCCCATCCACAAGTTAAACCAACAGTGAATTAACCATCCATTGACCAACCACAAATTTTCCAAGAGTAACTATACCTCGTGTGAAATCACCGAGCATTGTCCATGACCGAGGACACGGCTATTCGAATAGTTTTACACTCTGCAGAGGTTGCACAACTGTACCCACACGATGTGATTAGCCTCAGCTTAAGGTAACCACAACAAGGCTTTTACAATGATCCATCTCAACCCGATCCCACTCGCTATGGTTTCGCCGTCGAGTAGGGTAACCCCCTAGTCAGTAATTGCCCCCTCTTGTGCCACAACAACATCAGTAGTGAAACCAAAGTTGAGACTTCACAAATTATTATGCCAGGTCTATCCCATACTAGGCATGTGGTTTGCACGGTACAACTCAGATCAATGGCGCACAAAGTTAAGTCCTTAAATAATACCCAGGCGAAACATCCACATCCCTGAAGTGTTAACCGCACTTCTCCCCTTTACTGCAGGTACCAACTCGATCAGAAACTCAACTTCTCACTCTGGTGGCATCCCTGGAAGGTCATCTGGAAACACATCGGGGTATTCCCTGACAATTGGCACATCCTCCAACTGAATTCCCTTGATCTGACAGACCATTACCTGCTCTGGCTGATTCATGCTAGCTGAAAACTGCACTTTCCTCCCATCGGAGCTGGTCAAGGTCACTGCTCTACTCCCGCAATACAAAACTGCCTGGTGCTTCTTAAGCCAATCTATACCCAAGATCACATCTAGGGACTGGATATCCAAGATAATCAAGTCCGCTCTGAACTCAACTCCCTGGATGTCTATCTGAACTTCGGGACAGCCTAGGTTGGTGCTCAACTCCGAACCAGGGGTTTGGATCAAATGAATAGATCCCAGAGTAACAATTTTCAACTGTTGCTTTAAAGCAAAACTCCGAGAAACAAACGAATGGGAAGCTCCAGAATCAAATAAAACTGTGGCAGATACTGAATGGACTAGGAACTTACCGATCACAACCTCTGGTGCTGCCTGGTTTCAACCATTTCTGCTCTGCTCTAAAACAAAGACCATTTGCTGATAACTGACTTCTGAAGGCTCAATAGGTAAGAGGGAAAAGCAAAGGTAAGCGGTAAACTCGTCTAAGGGGGATAACTAATGGCATCCTAAACTAAGTAGACACTTAGCTGGAAACGCTAACAAAAGAAGCGATAAACTCCACAAAAAGATTTTGACATGATTGCATCATAATGCTAGAAGCAAAACTGCAGCTCACATCACACCCAACGGCAAATAAGAAGCAAGACGATCTACACGATACTAAAAACTATAACAAGGTTCAAATCTAATGGCTCCTAATCTTCACGGAAATCTCCAATCTTCTCTAGACATATTGGGCGTTTCCTTGATCCAAACTTCACAGCACAACTTGAAGAATTCCACACCAATCTTCACTTGGGTTAGGGGAGACTCGAGACATCTATGGACATTATAGGGATAAGAAGTCAAATTGAATTTTGAAAACAATATTTCAGAGGAGGCAAGGAGTAAGATTCCTAAGAATGAGGTAAGAATAAAGAATTACTAGACAATCATTTGGTTGATTTCATTTAGAAAATAAATTTTGAATACTTTCTGATTCGGCCATTTTAACTAGGGCTTCGTCCTGCAGTCGATTTGGCTCTGATACCATCTCTGTCGAGACCCAAATATGCAAATCCGGACTCTCTGTGTATGCTGCACTAGTCCAGGATCACGCTAGTGCACACAGTCAAACATAGAGGTAATCATCACCACAATCACGATATTAAATAAGGGAATCTCAAATTATTAATCAATATCCAAAAGTGAGACCTTATGGTCAAGCTTACAATCTCAATAGCCTTAGGGGCTTAACAAAATTTAGCAGCGGAACATCCAAAATAAAGCGTAGCGGCCAATCGACATGCCCACGGGCAATCGAGTGGGGAGCGAAGCCTAGAACGCGTAGTCGTCGAAGTACTCGCCTCCTGGAATCTCCTGCTGGTAGCACTCCTCATCCTCAACTGAGCAACATAGGCGTAAAGCCGTGAGTACATTGGTACTCAGCAAGCCGTTTGTAACAAATGATGCAATATAGTATGCAAGGCTTACCAATGGAAGGCTGAAAGGTTAATTTGCATAAACAGCATTTGAAATTACCATAAATAGATTGAAGGCGAATTGTAAATAAAACAATAATGAATAATCAAAGGAATTGAAGTAAACTACTTATGGACCTCCCATCCACAAGTTAAACCAACAGTGAATTAACCATCCATTGACCAACCACAAATTTTCCAAGAGTAACTATACCTCGTGTGAAATCACCGAGCATTGTCCATGACCGAGGACACGGCTATTCGAATAGTTTTACACTCTGCAGAGGTTGCACAACTGTACCCACACGATGTGATTAGCCTCAGCTTAAGGTAACCACAACAAGGCTTTTACAATGATCCATCTCAACCCGATCCCACTCGCTATGGTTTCGCCGTCGAGTAGGGTAACCCCCTAGTCAGTAATTGCCCCCTCTTGTGCCACAACAACATCAGTAGTGAAACCAAAGTTGAGACTTCACAAATTATTATGCCAGGTCTATCCCATACTAGGCATGTGGTTTGCACGGTACAACTCAGATCAATGGCGCACAAAGTTAAGTCCTTAAATAATACCCAGGCGAAACATCCACATCCCTGAAGTGTTAACCGCACTTCTCCCCTTTACTGCAGGTACCAACTCGATCAGAAACTCAACTTCTCGCTCTGGTGGCATCCCTGGAAGGTCATCTGGAAACACATCGGGGTATTCCCTGACAATTGGCACATCCTCCAACTGAATTCCCTTGATCTGACAGACCATTACCTGCTCTGGCTGATTCATGCTAGCTGAAAACTGCACTTTCCTCCCATCGGAGCTGGTCAAGGTCACTGCTCTACTCCCGCAATACAAAACTGCCTGGTGCTTCTTAAGCCAATCTATACCCAAGATCACATCTAGGGACTGGATATCCAAGATAATCAAGTCCGCTCTGAACTCAACTCCCTGGATGTCTATCTGAACTTCGGGACAGCCTAGGTTGGTGCTCAACTCCGAACCAGGGGTTTGGATCAAATGAATAGATCCCAGAGTAACAATTTTCAACTGTTGCTTTAAAGCAAAACTCCGAGAAACAAACGAATGGGAAGCTCCAGAATCAAATAAAACTGTGGCAGATACTGAATGGACTAGGAACTTACCGATCACAACCTCTGGTGCTGCCTGGTTTCAACCATTTCTGCTCTGCTCTAAAACAAAGACCATTTGCTGATAACTGACTTCTGAAGGCTCAATAGGTAAGAGGGAAAAGCAAAGGTAAGCGGTAAACTCGTCTAAGGGGGATAACTAATGGCATCCTAAACTAAGCAGACACTTAGCTGGAAACGCTAATAAAAGAAGCGATAAACTCCACAAAAAGATTTTGACATGATTGCATCATAATGCTAGAAGCAAAACTGCAGCTCACATCACACCCAACGGCAAATAAGAAGCAAGACGATCTACACGATACTAAAAACTATAACAAGGTTCAAATCTAATGGCTCCTAATCTTCACGGAAATCTCCAATCTTCTCTAGACATATTGGGCGTTTCCTTGATCCAAACTTCACAGCACAACTTGAAGAATTCCACACCAATCTTCACTTGGGTTAGGGGAGACTCGAGACATCTATGGACATTATAGGGATAAGAAGTCAAATTGAATTTTGAAAACAATATTTCAGAGGAGGCAAGGAGTAAGATTCCTAAGAATGAGGTAAGAATAAAGAATTACTAGACAATCATTTGGTTGATTTCATTTAGAAAATAAATTTTGAATACTTTCTGATTCGGCCATTTTAACTAGGGCTTCGTCCTGCAGTCGATTTGGCTCTGATACCATCTCTGTCGAGAGCCGAATATGCAAATCCGGACTCTCTGTGTATGCTGCACTAGTCCAGGATCACGCTAGTGCACACAGTCAAACATAGAGGTAATCATCACCACAATCACGATATTAAATAAGGGAATCTCAAATTATTAATCAATATCCAAAAGTGAGACCTTATGGTCAAGCTTACAATCTCAATAGCCTTAGGGGCTTAACAAAATTTAGCAGCGGAACATCCAAAATAAAGCGTAGCGGCCAATCGACATGCCCACGGGCAATCGAGTGGGGAGCGAAGCCTAGAACGCGTAGTCGTCGAAGTACTCGCCTCCTGGAATCTCCTGCTGGTAGCACTCCTCATCCTCAACTGAGCAACATAGGCGTAAAGCCGTGAGTACATTGGTACTCAGCAAGCCGTTTGTAACAAATGATGCAATATAGTATGCAAGGCTTACCAATGGAAGGCTGAAAGGTTAATTTGCATAAACAGCATTTGAAATTACCATAAATAGATTGAAGGCGAATTGTAAATAAAACAATATTGAATAATCAAAGGAATTGAAGTAAACTACTTATGGACCTCCCATCCACAAGTTAAACCAACAGTGAATTAACCATCCACTGACCAACCACAAATTTTCCAAGAGTAACTATACCTCGTGTGAAATCACCGAGCATTGTCCATGACTGAGGACACGGCTATTCGAATAGTTTTACACTCTGCAGAGGTTGCACAACTGTACCCACACGATGTGATTAGCCTCAGCTTAAGGTAACCACAACAAGGCTTTTACAATGATCCATCTCAACCCGATCCCACTCGCTAAGGTTTCGCCGTCGAGTAGGGTAACCCCCTAGTCGGTAATTGCCCCCTCTTGCGCCACAACAACATCAGTAGTGAAACCAAAGTTGAGACTTCACAAATTATTATGCCAGGTCTATCCCATACTAGACATGTGGTTTGCACGGTACAGCTCAGATCAATGGCGTACAAAGTTAAGTCCTTAAATAATACCCAGGCGAAACATCCACATCCCTGAAGTGTTAACCACACTTCTCCCCTTTACTGCACGATCATTCGCCCGAGTGAAAACCAAATTTGTATAACCACGCCAACGACACACCAATGCCATGGCACAAATTTTATATTGGTGGCACCAACCACGATTCAGTATATCATTAAGTCAAATTAATTAGTCACATGTGATGATGAACCCAAACGATACTAAAAGCATGACTAAGCATACTAATCGTGCCATCCCAAATGTGATCGTAACATAGCATCACTACTAAGTTTCCCAACCTATGGTGACAATGGCATCATGGCATTCAAATTTAACAAGGAGGGAATTACTCAATTGAGGTGATAACTACCAATTACAAGGTTTGTATAAAAGTAGCGATGCAATGTAATTTAAAACAAAATATTTAAATAATAGATTGCAAACTGGGTTCAACATGATCAAAGGACACAACTTGCCTTGGCCTTGCTCAGTTGACGGTTCTTGATCTTCAAATCCAACGGCGGCTCCCTCGAACGCGTGATCTAACGAGAGAGAAACAAAACGAAAAGACAAAATAAATTCAAATAAAACTCAAATGAACTCCAAAAATTCTCAAACCTGAACCAAAAGGTAGAGCTCAATTTTAGATGAATTTAGGAAAAAGAATCGGGTCAATCGGAGCTAGGACGAGGGAGAACGGGGCTCTGGAAAATCTGGTTTTTAGGAAAAAGGCTGAAATTCGGAAATTGCACTGTGCTGTGGACCGGGTGCACGGGAGAACGGGTCTACGGCGGGCTCGGTGCACGGAACAGTGCGGCTGACCGGGCTGCTGGCGCAAGCGGCTAGGGCTGACGTGGCAGACACGTGGCGACACGTGTGCACGTTTGGCTGACGTGGCTCGGCTGACTGGGCTGCTAACGTGGCCAGATCAGCTCACGGGTCCACGGGTCACGCTGACTTGCGGGTCCCACCGGGCAGAGGCACGGTGCACGGTGGACCGGGCGCACGGGAAGGCGAAGCGGCAGGGTGGCGCGGGTGCGGCTCTGCTGGCGGCGCGGAGCGCGAGGCGGGGGTGCGGCCGAGGCGGCGAGACGCGTGCGGCGGGTGTCCGGGGCGGCGGACCGGGGCGAGGCGGCGCGGGGTTTGGCCGACGGGATGACCGGGCGGCGGAGCTCACCGGCGACGGCAACGACGACGGCGGCGGACCACAGCGGATGACGGTGGATGGCGGCGATGAACGGCGGCACAGCGACGGCGAGCGACGGCGGAGCTCACCGGCGACGTCGGCGAACGGCGACGCACGGCGTCGGCGGATGACGGCGGCGACGAGGGCGCACAGACGACGGCGAGCGGCGGCGCGGACGAGGCGACGGCTGCGCGCGGCGGCGAAGGCGGCAGCGAGGGCGGCGGTGAAGGCGGCGGCGATCCTCGGGGTCCGCGCCTTAAATACCCCGGGCTGCGGCGGGTTAGGGTTAGGGTTAGCGGCGCGCGCGGGAGTCCCGGCCGGATACGGCGCTGACAGGTGGGCCCCACCTGTCGGTGGCGTGGGCGAGCGGACGGTAGCGATGCGCGCGAGCGCGAGCGGCAGCGGGCGGATGGGTGACACGCGGCACGCATCCGAAGGGCCAAGGCGGACGCGGGGAGCGGCGGATCGGCGACGCGTGGCGTGGGCGGGGCAGGCCGGGCGCGGCTGGACCGGGCCGGTTCGGTGGGTTTCGGCCCACCGGCCGGTTCGGGATTTTCTCTTTTTTTTTCTTTTCTTTTTCCAGAAATTCAGATAATTCTTTTTGTGCTCTAGAAAATAGCAAATAAATCCGGAAAATTCACCAAAAATACCAGGAAATTCCTTTTGACACAAAGAACCCAATTAAAATATTTTCAACTTATGTTAATGTTTAATTTAATCATATTAAATCTAAATAAATTTTGAAAATTCCTTTTAAGCTTTAATTAATTCCAGAAAATTCCAGCAAATTAATTTTTGAAAATTGGCTTTATAAACTCCAGAAAATTAGGATGTTACAGAGCGTGCGCGTCTACTTCGGCTAGGCGCCAGCTCCGCTGCCACCCGTTCGAAGGGTAGGGGACGGAGCGCGCGCGTCTACTTCGGCTAGGCGCCAGCTCCGCTGCCACCCATTCGAAGGGTGGGGGACGGAGCGCGCGCGTCTACTTCGGCCACGACCGCAGCCCCTGGTCAAGTTCGGAAAAATTCACAGGCCGTAGGGACGGAGGGGGCCAAAGGACTCGGCAACATGGCTTCGGCCCTGTGAAGCCCTTCTCCATGAGAGGCTCCTGTTGTAGGGGTGGCCCCCACCTAAACCCAGCAGGCCTGATAGGAGGCTATAAGGCCCAGAATAGGCCATGTGTAATGACATAAATGCCCCTGAGGGGGATGATCAGCTGTAAGGGTGTAATTGTAAAAGCACTCCCCATGTATATATATGGAATACAGGCCATGGGGAGAACCCAAGCCATTACTCATCTCCATCACTCTCCACTACCATCTCTCTCTCTGTTTGGTCTGTAACCACAACAGCATCAATTAAGCATACTCAAGCATAATATGGCCCAAAAGCTCAAACGGGAAGAAGAATACGCCTTGAGTTCGACTAACCACACCCGACTGAGCCAAATGCCATCATGGCACGAAACGCACAAATCAAACTCAATCTTTCTAAAATACTTGTCAATTACTCATCACAAATATGGGGTCACATCCACATGGTCTCTCAATCTCCCCCTTGATGAGTATATTGACAAACCCAGAAAAAGCTAAAAGATGAGTTTGAAAGAGAGTCAAACATGGTCTAAAAGAAATCAAAGACGCTTAGGACCATGTCGACAAAAGGAATACTAGAGTAACACAAGAAAGAGCAAATTATTCTCCAAAACTCTAGAAAGTTCCCAAATGGCTTTTTCTCTGCTATTCTCCCCCTTTTGGCAATAAAATCATCAAGGATGCAAAAGAGAGAATAAGACATGATGAAGGATGAAATGGCTAAAGTTTGTTTATTTTAAGCATTTAGAGCCATGAAGATTATCCAAAATGACGATATGAGAATTATATCAAGCCATGACACATAAGTATGCTATCAAGATCATGCCAAAACATGTATAATCAAGCTAAGCCAAATAAGGCACAATCTAAAAATTTAGTCGAATTCCTTAGCATGTCAAGTCAACCATAATTCTAGTCTAGCTAGAGGTATCCATAGATGATGCAGGCCATGTCAATAAGCTAAGTGGAACCAATAAGCTAGTATTGAATCATTTTAGAGTGCTATTAGTTCAAGAGAGAAACATTTGTTCAAGTACTTGATCTTTTTGTATAATTAAGCAAATTGAACACATTTGACATAAGTGTTTCTTTTAAAACTCATGATTGTTTCTAATCAACAATTTTAGTCATGTGCTAGATCTCAAGCCTTATGCGACTACGCCAAGCTAGAAGCTTAAGAAGATAGTCTTGGTCATCCAAAACTCCCCCTGAGTTCATGCCTAGTGCAATGGAAAGCCGTCTCATGAGAAAGAATTGGTGAGATCAGTTCTTTCGCACAAAAGAGACCTTTTTTGCTTTCTTAAATATTGTACCAACTCATGCTTCATCAAGAAACTAGCATAGCTCAATCTAAAGCTCAATATAGATTCAAGACTCAACTCAGCCTATTTGACATGGCATAAATCATAAATGGATAACTAAAGAGAGACTAGTCTCAAGAGCTAAACAAGACATGAGTTAATTCAAGTTGAGCATTTTAATCAACCTATCATGGCAAAGACTTGACTACACATATAAAGTCATGATATATCTAGCAAGTAAGCTCAAGTCATGGTAAGATGTAATGCATTGTAAGCATGTCATTAATGGATAATAATCAAGGCTCCATGTAATTATATTACAATGCAGAATGAAATGCGAGAAAATCCAGCTCCCCCTCAACATGTGATGCAACTTTTAGTTCAAGTAGAGTTATGTCAACATTAAGATCTAGAAGCTCCCAAATGAACTCCCCCTGAACCAAAGCAATAAATTGAGAAGCTGGCAACGAAATCAGAAAAGGCAGTCCTTAAAGCATAGACAAGATATAGAGGAAACTATGGCTCAGACTGACTCTCATCTACCCCATATGGCTCTAGGACTATTAACTGATTATCTAACATACTAAGGAGCAAACACGTACCCTGTCTACCCAAGGGTGGCCCAACCCTTGCTAGAACCTATAAGAAGTGAGTGAGCTCAACCTAGCAAGAAGAGAACAACTAATAAGCAGCATCCTAGAATCACAAGATGAGAGAAAGAAGTCTAAGCAACTAGACAATAGAAACACTCTAATCTATGCTAGAAGGACTAACCCAAATGCACCCGCATGCAATGCAACAGAAAGGAGTAAGAGCATAATAAACAAGATATATCAAAGAAGCACAAAACTTCCCCTCACAACAGTCCATAAGGACAAACCACCCTAAGCTCTCCCCGCAAGGCTAAAAACCTAGAGCTATCCAATGGCTTGGTAAAGATATCAGCCAACTGGTGGTCACTGTTCACAAACTGGAGCACTATGTCACCCTTCTCCACATGGTCTCGAAGGAAGTGATACCTGATATCAATGTGCTTGGTCCGAGAATGCTGCACTGGGTGCTTAGCAATGTTAATCGCAGAAGTGTTATCACAAAAGAGTGGAACACTGTTGATAACTAACCCAAAGTCCCGCAGAGTCGAGACCATCCAAAGCACCTGGCTGCAGCAACTGGCGGCAGCAACATACTCGGCTTCTGCGGTGGACTGTGCAACACCAGACTGCTTCCTCGAGGACCAGGAAACAAGAGAAGTGCCAATGAATTGGCAGGTGCAAGAAGTGCTCTTCCTATCTATCCTACAGCCAGCAAAGTCTGCATCCGAGTAGGCTCTCAAGGAAAGATAGGACGAGGAAGAGTACCAGATACCATAGTCAATGGTAGCTCGAAGGTACTGAAGGATGCATTTCACCACCTGGTGGTGAGATACGCGAGGAGAAGCCTGAAACTGAGCACAAAGACACACAACAAAGTGTATGTCTGGTCTCGAGGTAGTGAGGTACAAGAGGGAGCCAATCATGCTGCGATACTCCTTCTGATCAACTGGCTCGCCGTCCTCATCTGGGTCAAGAGAAGCTGTGGACGCCATGGGAGTTGATACGGGCTTACCATCACTCATGTCGAAGCGTCTCAGGAGGTCACGAGTGTACTTGCCCTGATGCAAGAAAGTACCCTCCCGTGTCTGGTTGATCTGGAAGCCAAGGAAGAAGGTCAACTCGCCCATCATACTCATCTCAAACTCGGTGCTCATGACATCTGAGAACTGTGAAACAAGAGTATGAGAAGAGCCGCCAAAGATGATGTCATCCACATAAATCTGGACGAGCAGTAGGTCGGTGCCATGCCTACGAATGAACAAGGTCTTATCCAACTTACCCATCTCAAAACCATGACTCAACAAATAGGACTTAAGCCTCTTATACCAAGCTCTAGGGGCCTGCTTAAGTCCATACAAGGCTTTGAAAAGCTTGTAGACATGGTTTGGGTATTTGGAGTTCTCGAAACCTGGAGGCTGTCTCACATAGACCTCTTCCTCAATAAAGCCATTGAGGAAGGCACTCTTGACATCCATCTGGTAAAGCTTGAAACCCTTAGAAGTTGCGAAAGCAAGCAGGATTCTAATGGCCTCAAGTCTAGCTACAGGGGCAAAGATCTCCTCAAAATCTAGACCCTCAACCTGGGAGAAGCCCTGAGCTACCAGTCTAGCCTTGTTTCAAACAACTACCCCATTCTCACTCTGCTTGTTCTTGAACACCCACTTAGTCCCAATGACATTGTGACCTCGAGGGGGCTTAACAAGCGACCAGACCTTGTTTCTCTCAAAATTTTTCAACTCCTCATGCATGGCATTGACCCAAGACTCATCAGATAGTGCATGACCAACATCCTTGGGCTCAAAGGTGGCAACAAAGGCAGAATGGAGACAGAACTGTGACATGCCAGACTTTGAGCGTGTGTCTCGCTCAAAGAGGTCTCCAATCATCTGCTCGGAAGGATGATCTTTCTGGATATGTCGGGGAGGTCCTGGATGAGATGAAGAAGTGGCCTCTACCTCATGAACTGATGAGGTAGGAATAGAACCACTAGCTCCAGAGGAAGCAGAAGGCATGGGCTGATCACCTAGAGGTGCCGTGGACGAAGGCACTTCAATCGGAGGATGAGGAACTGGATCGGGTAGACAACCCTCATCTCCATCCTCCTCATTGTCTACAAAGATGGGCTCGGACTGCTCTAAAGAACCTGAGATATCTTGCCTAGTTCCCGGACTAGCCTCGTCGAAGGTTACCTCATAGGTCTCTATCAGCTTACTAGACTTGCAGTTCCAAACCCTATACGCCCGCGAAGAAGTCGAGTAACATAGAAAGATACCATCACAAGAACGTGACTCGAACTTATCTAGGTTCCCAGACTTCAGAATGAAGCACTTGCAACCAAATACACGAAAATACGAGACACTGGGCTTTCGCCCATATCTCAACTCATAAGAAATGCGATGCAAGTGTGCCCGAAGAAAAACTCTGTTCGAAACATGGCACGCGGTCGCTATAGCCTTAGCCCAAAACTTCCTAGGTGTAGAATACTCATCAAACATCGTCCTGGCCATCTCGACCAAGGTACAGTTCTTCCTCCCCACGACGCCATTCTGCTGTGGGACATGCGAAAAAGAGAACTAGTGCTCTACACCTGTCTCATCACAAAACCTCTCAAAGTAGGAATTCTTGAACTCCGTGCTATTGTCACTGCGGATCGCTCGTAAGGCACCCGGGAGCTCAATAGAAAGCCTAATGAAAAGATCTCGAAAATATGTAAACGTCTCATCCTTCGAGGCTAAGAAAAACACCCAAGAGAACCTCGAGAAGTCATCGACCACGATAAGAACATACCACTTCCCTCCTGCTGACTGCACTCGAGCTGGTCCAACTGTGTCCATGTGGAGCAGCTGTCCCGGTGCATCGGTCATAGTCACTGTGACCGGAGGGTGAGAAGCGGCAACCATCTTGCCGTGCCGACATGGAGCACAAACAAGATCTTTGACCATTTTGAATTTAGGCAGACCACGAATGAGATCATGACCGCTAACTCGGGTCAGATGGTCAAATCCAATATGACCAAGTCTCCTATGCCAGAAGGTAAGGTCACGGGACTCAGAAGCAACTAAACACCTGAGAGGATCACCAGAAGACTCAGAAAAATTAGCACGAAAGATCCTCCCATAACGAGAAATCCCGCAAACCAGACAACCCGAAGAATCAAGAATTTTGCAAGCGTTTTTCTTAAAAACCACCTCAAACCCGTCATCGGTAAGCTGAGAAACAGAAAGCAAATTATACTGCAGCTTACTAACCAAGGCAACATCTTTTAAAATAAAAGACTCATTAACACGCACTGTACCTTTGGCGATGACGCGCCCAGACGAAGCATCTCCGAAGGTGATCATCTCATCACCTGGAGCACAGGCTAGGGAAGAGAACCAACGAGAGTCTCCGGTCATGTGTCGAGAACACCTGGAGTCAACGAGCCAAACCTCTCTCTTCCCTGCTCGGCGAACCTGAGTCAACGAGAGAGTAAAGTCTCAGTACTGGGGTAAATCAAGAGTGATTTTGGCACCCAATACTGAGTAACACGTCGAGTAGAAGAAGTAGCCACACACGACTGACCTCTAGCTACCCTACGCTCTCTGTCGCTCAAAGAAGCAAAAGGTCCACGAGCAGACCTGAGGCTGTTGTTGGGTTCGACTGCAATGGGAGAGCGAGTCGGAGCACCAGCAACATGTTGATCACGCCGCGGGTAGCCATCTCGACGGGGGAAATGAGATCTACCCTTAGAACGGCGGAAGTCACGACCAAAGGAAGCATGAGGACGAAAACCAGAAAACTCAAAAAAACCAAGTCCTCGATGCTGCCCAAACCCATCAGAAATAACTGAAGCAAACCTAGACCTCGTGTTGGTCTTAGGTGCACTCAAGGTCTGGGGCTGACCCTGGATACGCCTAAGAGCCTCAACACGGTCTCTACGCGCGATCTTGGCGCGCTCGAAGCATCGCTCGATCAAGTGCCCATCCTTCTGACAGAAGGTGCAATGATACTTCACCTTCAGAGAGGTAGAAGTAGCATGATGAGGCTTCGCCTTCTGAGAGGCCGAAGCAACAGGTGGACTCACCTTACTATCAGAAATCCCTTGGACAAAGCTGGCTGACTTGAATTGAACTTTCTCAGTCCTGGGCTTGACCTCGATCACACCTGCGGCTATGGGTCTGAGCACGGCAGGTGGATGCTTCCTAACATCCTCAAGAAAATCATATCCTAGACCTTGATTGAATTTGCAAATCTTGGACTGGTCTAGAATAAGATTTAGCTTCTTCTTGCCTCCTACAAATCTCTCGAGAGTGTTCATAAGATACTGACACTCCCGAAAGAGAGATGTGCAAGAAGAGCAGGGAGAAGAAGAGACAGCAGAAGGTAAGGGAGTAGATGGAGAACCAATAGCAGAAGGGCGAATGGCTTGTGCATGCACAGCCGACTCAGAAGGGACAGTCCTACTGCTAGCTAGTTGGTTCACGTCGCTAAGCGTCTCCACCTTACCCTTGGGCTTCTCCCCCACACCAGCACACACATCACAACACGATTGTGGCTTCTCTAGTAAATCCTTAGTTAGCTTCACACATTTTTTTCCAATGCAATCAAGTTAGATTTTAGTTTATCACAATTTTTGCATGTGAGCTAACAGGGTCCTTAGAAGCATATTGAGCCATTTTCTTGTTGTAGTCAATCATTTCTTGAAACTGTTTTGAGACAGATTAAAGTTCAGTAGTTAATTTAGGACAGTTCAAATATGATGCAATAGGATCAAGTAATGAAGCTTGTAGTTCAGCAATTTTATGATCTGCCCTTTTTAGATTCATCTTCAGATTATTACAATTTTCACAAGACTCGGGCAGATCAAGAAGCATGGTATAAAGACCTCTAAAAGCGTTGTCCTTATCCTCACATGAGGTGCAAGATGTAGTCTCAACAATAATAGATGAAGGAACAACAATCCTACTCATCTCTAGTTCAGCCAAAAGACTAACATTCTCCACCTTAAGCATGTCAAGCTCAAAAGACAAACTATCATGAGAGGTCCTTAATTTCTCCATGTCACCAAGCAAAGCAGTACATACATCACAATCGTCACGGGAGGGAGCAGATCTAAGTGAAGTAAGCTCCCGTGACAAGCTCTCTACTTCCTTCTCCAACTCGCTAACCCTAGCTCTAGATCTAGCATGGAATTTCCCTAGCTTAAGAAAAACATCATTAAACTGGTCGTAGGAAGAGTATACCTCATCAGAGTCAGAATAGAGCTCGCTGTCGCTAATCTCGCCCTCAAGGGCCATGAAGCACATGCCGGAGAAGTCGTCGCCGCCCTTGGGGTCTTGCTCGTCCGTCCCATCGTCGTCGCTCCACCCCTCCACCTCGCTGAGGTCGAGGTTGTCGAAGGCAGTGAGGACGCGGTGGAAGAGCTTCTTGGCTTTGCCAAGGTCGCGGAACTTCTTCTTGCCTTGAGCATGAGCTGAGGGCTTTTTGTTGCGGTTCTTGTCGATGTAGTCGTTCTTGCTCACACCGCTGTAGTCGTTCTTGCCCTTCCCCAGCTTGGGGCAGTTCACCCGAATGTGGTTGGGGCCACCACACTTGAAGCAGATCACGGGTCCTCCTCTCTTTCTATCCCTCTTTCTCTTGTAAGCATGAGAAAATTTTCTGGCTAGGAGGGCTAACTGGTCATCTACAAGCTGTTCTAACTGATCATTAGTTATGTCACAGAGAGCAGCAAGAGAGAAACCACAAAGCGAATCCGAAGAAGGTTCAGAAGCCAAACTGGGATCAGTGACTAAGGCCATCGACTGCGACTTCGACCTATGAGAGACTATGTCAATCTCGTGAGTCTTGAGGCGTGAGTACAATGCATCAAGAGTCAGGGTCGAAAGATCGGTGGTGCCCTTGATGGTAGTCACCTTCATCTCCCAAACACGCAAATCGAGAGCCGCGAGCATCTGTCGAGCATTGTCCGAGTTGGGGTATGTGAGACCGACCGCTCGGAGGTTGCTCAAAATCTTGTGAAAATGCGCAAAACACTCATCGAGGGACTCACCAACGAGCATTTCAAACTTGTTGTAATCTCGCTTGAACTGGTCCTGTCGAACGGTCTTGATCTGGGTGGTGCCCTCATGGTATGCATCGAGAGTCACCTAGATGTCGAACGCCGACGTCAGATGAGAGATGCGATCGAACTCACTTCGACTCAAACCCTGAATTATGAGGTTCCTTGCCTTCGCATTTGCCTCAACATCGGGCATGTTCGCCACATTGATGTTCTCATCGGCAGGAACAACATACCGAGTCTTGATCTTCCGCCAGATGGCGTAGCCCTGAGCCTGGATGTTGGTCTCCATCCGACTGTTCCAGAAGGGATAGTTGATCCCATCGAAGATCGGGGGCTTGGTCGAGTACTTGTCTATCGCCATGGCTCTAGAGACCGGTTAAGATCTACGAGGAAGAGCTAACTGGCTCTGATACCAATTGATGGATCACAATCGGCAACAGAGGGGGGGGGGTCAATGTCGACTTTTAAAAACAACCCCTCGAAAGTATCTCCTTCCCAATAGCTATGAGAGCTATGGAACGGAGCTCAAAAGATCACTGCAACCTTAATCTATCTGAGAGAGAAGCTAGACAACACAAATTAAATCAAGACACACAGCAGAGACCAAAAGCCAAAGTAAATCAGCAGCAAAAGAACCCCAGGCCGGTCTGACCGCAATGGTCTGGGCAGTCAGACTGCCAACCGGTCGCCGGTCAGACCGCTCAATGAAGCCCGGTCAGAGCGCCGTTCATCCACCGGTCTGACCGCCATAGTATATCCGGTCTGACCGGCCCCCTGATCCTAGAATACAGTCTGAAAAATGGAAACCCAAAATATTGTTGGATCTTCAAAAACCTGAGAAATTGGGGGTTTGCTCCCAATCTTTTCAGCCCAGAGCAGCATAACAACAAACTAAATAGCAGAGGGACATCAAATCATAAGGGAGATCACCAAGACAACCAGAATTTGAGATTTTAGTCAAAAATAGTCCTGGGAGAGACTGAATTTCAGATTCGTCACTAATATTTGATCTATTGCTTATGAAATTTTGCAGTCACTCTAGCAATCAACTCAGGACTTCAAAATCCAAATCTCATGCCATCTCAGAAAGGGAAAAAGGAGATTCAAACATGCCCTGTCTAGGAAACCCTAGAAAATCAAGAACAGAGCAAATGGGCAAAATGGAATCTTTGAATTTTCAGCTGTGCTCTTGGGAGTTTAATTGATCAAATGATCTTGAGGGATCATCCCAGCATAGTGCAATCCATTTTACACCTTCTCAGCAAGAAACAACTCCAAAACACACAAACTCAAAAATCAAACAGAGAAGAGCTAGAAGAGAAAACAGGCAAGCACGAGAGAAAGACTTTAAAAGCTTCATTTCCAGTAACTCAAGGATCACAAAGGAGTCCCCACACATGATTGAAACAAGAGGAATGATTATATGGGCATGAACTCATCCTCTCCCTCTCCCAAGCTCTCACCCACACAAGAAGAACACAGGAACAAGAAATCTACGGGAGACAAGCCATCCTCCACTCCTGCTCTCAACAACTCCACACCTACTAAAGCCTAAAAGCAAAACAACCTCCTAAAGGCCATTTTGACTAAAGCAAAACCCTAAACCATCTCTCAAGCCCCTTGAATCCATGCATGCACCAGGAGACATCCCCTCCTTATATAGGCTTTGGCTAATGTGTCTCCAACCCGCTTTACCCGCTAAGTCCAAACTAAACCGGCTTCCACTTGTGCAGCTTTGCGCTTTTACCGAAACGCCCCTCCTGCACCTTCTGGGAAGCTTCCGCGTTCCTTGTCATCTAAGCCTCGCAATCACCTCGAGTCTCCGCCGTGTACTTCGACTAGGCGCTAGCTCCGCTGCCACCACTTCGAAGGGTAGGGGATGGAACGCTCGCGTGTCTACTTCAACTAGACACCAGCTCCGCTGCCACCCCTTCGAAGGGTTGGGGACGGAGCGCTTGCGCGTCTATTTCGACTAGGCGCCAGCTGCGCTGCCACCCCTTCGGAGGGTAGGGGACGGAGCGCTCGAGCGTCTACTTTGACTAGGCGCCAGCTCTGCTACCATGACTTTGAAGGGTAGGGGACAGAGCACTTGCGCGTCTACTTCGACTAGGCGCCAGCTCCGCTGCCACCAGTTCGAAGGGTAGGGGACGGAGCGCTCGCGTGTCTACTTCGACTAGGCGCCAGCTCCGCTGCCACCCCTTCGAAGGGTTTGGGACGGAGCGCTCGCGCGTCTACTTCGACTGGGTGCCAGCTCCGCTGACACCACTTCGAAGGGTAGGGGACGGAGCGCTTGTGCGTCCACTTCGACTAGGCGCCAGCGTCACTGAAACCTCTTCGAGAGGTAGAAGACGGAGCTCTTGCGCGCCTACTTCGGCTAGACGCAAGCTTCGCGGCCACTTCGAAGGGTAGAGGGCGGAGCACATGAAGGTCTACCTAGCGTATAGGCGTTTGCGAGATAAAGTCCTACGGGTCTATCGAAGGCAAGCGCGGTCGTGAAAAGTGACGGAGACACATACTTCAACCAAAGCCCTTTCTGTGTTCATCAGAGGATGTTTACAAGGGGATGCAGTAAGAATCAATTGTACAAGTGCCCTCAGATGTCCAGTGCCACTACTCGGCTGGCTCATCTTTAACATGCGTCCGCGTTGAAGCCTCGCTTGAGGAGGCCCGTGCCGCCTAGAAATCCAGCGATTCTTCAGCCCACCGCCAGTGTCGAAGGCGTCGTCAGGTCATTAGGTCAGAAACAAGCGGCCGGTCCCTATCAAGTAGCTACCCAGAGCATAGTGATACGCGCGGTCAGAACACCGGGACAGCTTTCACTTTGTTCATAAAAAAAGGGGGACGCATACATGGTAACGCACGCCTACACGCCAGAACCCTGGCATCACACCTGTGGGTCCGCGCCTTGCCCCGCGGCGGCGGCACCGCCTCCGTCGTGTCGTGGCATGTCGTCAATCCATTGGCCGAAGTTCTCCTCGTCGCCCATGGTCCGTCGCAGCTCTAGCTTCACCGCAGCCTCCCTGACATAGTCCCAGATTCGTTCATGGAAGGCTTGGGTGGCCCGACGAATGGAGCGTACGGTGCTTGACATCACCCCAGCTATGGCAGGAATCTCCAGCTCGGGGTCAGCTAGCTCGTCGACATGCCGGCAGCCCCAGTGATGTGCAGCGCAAAGGCCAGGCCCGAGGTCACGAAGGAGCAGTGGTTGTCGAAAGATTTGGCGGCACTACGAACAAGGTTGGACGCCTCCGCGATTCGACAGAGTGTCCACGGCAGCTCCTCGGGGCCGAAGGAACGAGGTGGCACCTCGGCAACAAGGTCTTCGAGGGAGCCTTCCAGCGCCAGCATGGCATCCCACGCCGCCACCGAGGCATCGCCTAGAGTGCGTTCCCGCTCCCCAAGGGACGCGGTGAGGCGGCCTTTCTCCTCCTCCAGCGCAGCGATTTGCCGAAGCAGGTCGTCCTGCTCCTCCGCGGCTGCTTGCCGTGCCGCCTCCGTGGCCGCTAATCGCGGCCACCGCCACGAGTGCCTCGGCATATGAAATCGCCTCCGCACGCTCCGCCTCCAAGCGTTGGATGCGGTCGTCCTTGGCGGAGTGCGCCTCCTCGACTGCGCGAAGGGCCTCTTCGGCAGCGCGCAGCCGGTCCTCTAACATCCCCCGCTCGTGTGCGTGAGGCTCCTGCAACGTCCGGTCAAGGGTGAGGGTTTGTATGACAAAGCTGTCAGTAAACTTCTAAAGGACCACGTGTCACTAAGGGTCAAGTACTCTCCCTCATTTCCAAGGCCTCTAGTGCACCGCCAAGGAGCTCCGACCCGCATGTCAGCAGCGCCTGGCGATCCAGGTTCATGGCCGCATTATCCGCGACCCCCCGCCACGCTCCCAGCACCTCCGGCCGAGGGACAAAATCCACTAGGCTTGGGCGCGTGGCCTCCACGATGGTAGTTTCGGGAGCGTTGGGCGTCCCTTCCAAAGGAACGTCCCCTCACCCCGAAGATTGTCTGCGCTCGGGGAGGTGTGCCGCTACGAAGGGATGCAGCAGTTAGAGCCCTACAAACGCATCATAGGATTACACCAAGGAAGGTGAGTTTACCTTCGACATCAGCTGGTGGACTCTGCCGGGGTGTCCCCTCAGCCTCAGACGGAATCGCAGGGATGCTAGTGCCATCTGACGAAGCCGGCCCTCCAGGCCGGGTGGCCTCCGTGCCAGAGTCTAATCCTAGCAGGGTCCTGACCTTGGTAGCTGTAGTGTCGGGGCAGGGGGCCTCAGTGTCGGAGTCGGAATCCCACAGGCCCCTAACCTTGGTCACCACAGCGAACCCCCTCTTTGGACGAGGGGGTGATTGCGTACGCGGCCGCTTCGCCTTTGGGGAGTGTACGGGCCCAGATTATACAATCTGGAATCCTCTGTGATTCACCGCACTATTCCCTGGATCAGTAGATAGTGCTCACATATTACAGTTCTGATTATCAAAGTACATATCAAGCGAAAGCGTAAATATAATAGTAGACTTACTCATGGGCCGATTAGGCCGAAATCATTAAATTGCAGCAGTGGAAGAACGAAGCACACAGGTGGGACCTTCAGGACATGCCCACAGGCAGCCAACTGGAGGTTCGCGACCTAGCCCTTGACATCTTCATCTTCTCGACCAACTTGTCCAATCTTGTTGCTGAGGCGAGGTGATTTGATTCCTGATTCTGAATTTTGTCGCAAAAGCGAGTGTGAGCACTCCAACCCCGTGCTCCGCGAGCCAATACACAGAATGCAAATAAATAGTATGCATGGCTTAACAAAGGAGAGGCTCGGGTTGTTTTATTTGCCATAAAACGCGTCTAGTAGCATTTCTATTATTATGTCATATTGTTGTTTTTGTGACCTAAAGACTCCTCACCGCAAATGACATCATTGACTTAATCCACCAAAGACTCACGCTCTTTATTAACTGTTGTCTAAGACTCCCAACAGCGATTGCCATAATTGACTTAATCCACCGAAATTACACTTCCTTTATTGAGTGCTCTCTAAACTCCAAACAACATGTGTCATCCTCTATTCAATCCACCGATCATATTGCTTTCTGTATTGGTTGCTGTCTAAAACTCCAAACAGCGAATATCATCATCTATATAATCCCCCAATCATGCACTCATTGCTGCCTAAGACTGCAAGCAGTGAGGGTCATCCTTTATTTAGATCCACCAATACCTTTTGTATTCTAAAATCCAATCTTGTGGATGCTAATCATCAACTCTTCATTCCTAAATTCTAATGACTATCCAACATAATTGCTTTTAAATCCACCGAAATCCTTCGTATCGGGACTTCCTAATAATTCAATTCTTTTGTTATTGATCCAAAACCATAATTTGTTCTCTCAATAATTAATCTTATTTTCTACTATCTATTTCTAACTTATTCATTAGTATACATCCCCCAAGAATATTAATGATCAAGTCTACGACTCACTAGTATACATCCACCAAGAATATCAATGATCAAGATTATAATCCAATAATTGTTATCATTCCTCCAATATTCCTAGAAATTCAATTCATCCATCTAGTATTTGATCCAATCCTGTTAATCCCATTACTGCCATCATCTTCCAAGAATTTATATTAGTTATCAGTGTTGTAATCCCGCAATTACCTTTGCATCCCTAATACTCCAAAAATCATTTAAATCATCTATCTAACCTATATACTCATTTAGACTCCACCAAATTACTTCTCCCAGATCCCACACTATCATTTCCTTTTTATAATCGACCTGAGTCCACCAATATCTTTATGTTTTTACCACAAACTCCCATCTCCTTTACTCATGACCCTGTTTATTCCACCCATATTTTATTTTGTAAGAATAGAAATGCCACTATTTGAAATACAATACATAAAATTTCCTGAGACCTAGCAACTTTGGCACAAAACATAATGCTCAAGGAATATTAACATGATTTTCCATACATATGGCATCACACCATATGCCTAATAACACCATAATTTTGCCATACATATGGCATCACACCGTATAACATCTTTCAGCGTTATAGCCGCTTAACTTACCACTGGGACAACACCTAGGACAACTCAAATCAGGGCTTTCCACTGCCCTCCACTTTTCCATCCCACCCACAAAACATTTTGAAATAGAAATATATCTGGTTAAGTTCCCATGTCCGCCCTTGACCGTGGGCACGGCTATTCGAATAGTTTTGACTCTGCAGAGTTTGCACACTTTACCCACAAGAGACAGTTCCCTCGTTGCCCCACACGATTCCTTAGTCGTGCGGTTGAGCGAACCATCACAGTAACCGTTCAAAGTACCTCGCCCCTTCCATCATCTCACCCTATGGGTCGTTCCCACTTGCAGTGGGTCCCATACGTTGTGCGGGATGTTCTCCTTCTGAACGCCTAGCAGATGACTACCACACTGCTAGCACGCCACAGCAGAACCTCACCCTCCGCGGATGTCCCATTCAAGCCCGCCACACAGACAGCCGCTTGCACCACTGCACTCCTCCACTGATGATGATGACTTTCAGGGTCCGGTAAATTTACTAGGCCAAGTTGTACTTTACAGACTTGTGGTTGCACTTGTTTAACATAGGTGGTCATGACAAGATTCAGTCCTTAGGGTTATCTAGGCGGTTCTACCACAAACCACACTCTCGTGCACACCTGCACCATACCCCCGAACCATCCGCCCAGATAAATAAGCAATCCGAGGTTTTTGGGAATATAAAATAGCCATATCCAACATACACCAGTCATTACCACCATGACTGCCCAACCAATTTTTCTCAGGATTAAAAGTGATGCTTGGGCGCTCTCGCGCCCATGATTATCTAAACAATACTAACACTACAAGGAATCAGGTGTTTCGCAACGACGCGAAAATGTTGCAATAGGCCCAGTTTGGTTGCAATAGGTACCAATGCCAACCAAATCACTTTCGTTGCCAAGCGTTGCTAGTGCTAGCGTGCTCTAAAGTTTGCGCATCGGTTTTGTGTTTCGTTGCAATAGATATGCTTATTGCCACGAAGTGGAGCATGGCGATACATAGGAGATGCAACGAAGTTATTTGTGGCAACAGAGGCTTTTGCCACGACTGTCATGGTGGCGATAACCTCTAGTGCCACGAACTTATTGCATTGCGATTGCAAATATTGCCACGAGTGACGCCGTGGCAATAGTGTTTGGCGCCACGAACATGCTCCGTTGCAATAAACGTTATTGCCACGACAAAACTGTCGTTGCAATAGAACCTTTTGCCACGTGCATCATTTTGTTGCAAGTGTTTTTCGCGCCACGTGACACATTTCGTTGCAATGGAAATTATTACCACGATTATAATTTGGATGCAATAGGTTTTATTGCAACAAGAAATGTTTGGTGGCTAGAGATGTTAACGCAACGAAATGAGTTAGGTTGTAAGTAAGACTAATACCATCGATGAATGTACGTGGCAATAAGAGCTGCATCGCAACGAAGGAGCAACGTGGCAATAAGCAATGTATCGCAACGAAATAATAATTCAGGGCAGCATATTGCATTTTATATATATTCAATGAACCGCTGTTGCAATACAGTAGTAGCGACATATAAAATGCAGCATGACATATGAAATCCAAACATCTTTATTTTCATCCACCATATTATGAAACTAAAAGGAGTATCATGTCCAGTGAAGCAAATAATACAAGATTATAATGTCAATCTCCAAAATGAGACTAAAAAGATCATAAATAATCTTGCGATAAGAAAAGAAATCTCCAAGGTCGATATTTGTTCATATGCGAGTTGCTCTGAGAATTCTTGAACCTTAGCGCCCCGCTCAATTACTTT
The DNA here is from genome assembly GCA_017311315.1 of Dendrocalamus latiflorus. Classification (NCBI taxonomy): domain Eukaryota; kingdom Viridiplantae; phylum Streptophyta; class Magnoliopsida; order Poales; family Poaceae; genus Dendrocalamus; species Dendrocalamus latiflorus. The sequence goes on along the minus strand of CM029625.1, from coordinate 691,246 downwards.
CCTGTGCAACACAAGCACAAAATTGGCACATTAATAAAATAGGCAAACTCATCCATGCAAGAAACCTATACAACTTGGGCTACAACATGGTTCTAAGCGAAAATACAAAAATTTGGTTAGCGACGATGATGGTGCCCAGGTAACTTAACAGTTCCAAGTTTTTTGATAATAGGGTGTGAATTTAGATGGCTCCTTAAACTGCAAGAATTCTGGGCTTAGAAGAATGCCTAGTAAACATGCAATCTTCCATTTACTGTTTCTCAGAAAAAAACATGATGTATCTATTAGTAAGCTGGTTTAGTTACCTATTGAATATTGTTTATCAAAATGGATCATCACACTGCACAGACACATGGTTTATCTATTAATAAGCTGATTTAGTTAGCTGGTAAGTGATTACAGGTTTTTACTAGTAACCTGTAAGTGTTTACAGAAATTTGGGCTTACTAAACTGGTTTATCAAAATGGATCATCACACTACACAGACACATGTTGTCTCAGAAAACATATTTGTTATTTCCATTTGTAAAGATTCATAAATTCATGAGAAGGGAAAAATAATATGTTGTTCTACATCGGTTGTTACCACATCATTCTACATTTTCATTAAGACAATTGCAGTATATTTGCATGTACCGACGATTAAGGATGAAGTACAAGAAACAAGATTGTACAGGGTTTTCATTACCGGATTTTTAGCTTAGTATCTACTGAAACAAGAATCAATATCTGCAGGAATTGATCAATTGATCATAAACAATGATTATCAAGTCCTATGCAACCATATGATTTTTATATGATTTTATGGAGCCTTAAAACATTGGGGAAGCTGAGAAAATATAGGACTGCACAATCTGAAAATTACTTGGCAAAAATCTGTACTGACATTTGCATTTCTTACCTTGTTCTTTTTCTGTGCACGGGTTTTAGCTGGTTTGTTAGCTAAAGTGATAACGTTCCATCTTACCAAGTCATACTAAAACTAGTAAAGTAGGCATCATATATCTTGGCTAATGGCTGACAAGAAGGGTATTGCATAAACTAGATAACATTCCATCTTGCCAATTAGCATAGATGCCAGTATGTCAATGACAAGAAGGGTAGTGCATAAACTAGATAACTAAATTACATATATGCTAGTATGTCAATGACAAGAGGGGTAGTGCATAAACTAGATAACATTCCATCTTACCATGTCATGCTCAATGACAATAGCTACAGGGAAACAAAAGTCTTGAAACTGCACAATGACAGCAGCTGCATTTCTCTTTCTTACATTAACTATGACATCCATAGAATCCAATATGGCAAAAGATGCAGGGAAACAAGCTTCTGAGCTTGCCTAGAAATCAGGAATCAATGCCATACATACGTCACAAGAAATTTCCTTCTGGGAAACAAGCTTCTGAGCTTGCCTAGAAATTAAGGATCAGTGTCATTCATACATCACAAGCTTCTGAGCTTGCCTAGAAATCAGGATGCCAGTAAGATCCTAGAAATTTCCACCGGCGTAGACACCTAAAGGATATAGAATGCAGCTAATTGTTCACAATCACATGGCCAGTACACATGGAAATCACTACCCTGGGTTTGTTAGTCTACTCATGCAAATAATGTCTAACAAAATGGAAAACCAGATAACTGGAATCAATATAGGACTGCACAATCTGAAAATTACTTGGCAAAAATCTGTACTGACATTTGCATTTCTTACCTCGTTCTTTTTCTGTGCACGGGTTTTAGCGGTATTCTGCAGCTGTTGTAATGAAATAATAGTTGGTGCCGCATTGGCATTGTTGTTATTGAATAGAATTTTGTTAACAGTAGAAGCTCTATTGGAGCGAGGAGGTGGTCTAGCTTCTTTTTGTGTGGTCAGAACACTTTCCGGCTGAGTCTGAAAATATTTAGATGTCAGATCAATATTACGTTACATTAATGCAAGGTAGAAATCCAGGATGGTTGGATCCATTGTTCAATTAACTTACCTGTTGTAATATATCTTCTCCATGTACTGGCGTTTGGACATTGTTCTTATCACTTATCCTCGCTGCAACCTCTGTTGTACCTAAGGTTTGAACTGGTTCACTGCAGTTGGTAGACTTCTAAAAGCAAAAGATAAATGGAATGTCACTTAGATGTTATATGCACGAATAGAAGTATAAAATGCTGTCCAAAAGGAGAACATGAGCAGCAACCACAATTGTGGAGGGCAAGGAGAAAGAGAAACATATACATTCTAAACTTGTAAAGTTCAATAGCTGAAAATGTACAACCCGACACAAGGTATACTAGTTAATAGTTATTACTGATATGTATTCCTAAGTGGAACAAAGCAAATCCTAGTATACTAGATATTACTTCATTCTTGGTCAAGTAGATAAAATTGCATTGCATTTAGTTCTAAGGAAAAAAGACCAGGGCATATGTCTACTCTGGCCTGTGCTATAGTAATAAAGGTACTAATATGAAATCAATATATTGTCTACATTGGAGAACATCACCTATGCTATAGTAACAGATGTACTAATCTGAAATCAATATATTGTCTACATTGGAGAGTGAACATCATGCAATCTACTCTGTCAATGTCCTTCAATTTTGTACAGAAACTAACAAAGTGTGAAATTAATAGGAAACCAAATCATAGCACAGTGCAAAACAAATAAATTCACACCAGCTTGACACAGTGTAAGGCTGGTGCTTGGATCAGGCTATATAGCATAACACCGTGTAAGCAATTTTTAGTGATTCGAAACAGGTTTGCTTGAACCATGTCTAGTAGGTTAACACATTACTACTAGTTGTTGTGTTGCATAGGAAGATAACATTAGAAGATCAACACAATCAGTGCATGCATAGTTCGATCAGAATGAGGTACTTCGGAAAGAGCAGCTGAAACCGTGCTTACAGTATCCTAGAATGCAAAGAATGAGAAATCTAAACTCTTAACTGGATTTAGAGAACAAACAACTGCAAGAGCAAGTTCAGTTGACACGTATGACAGCTAAATAACATCTTTCTCCTCATTGGAAGCATGTCGTCTTGTTGAGGCAAGTGCAACTATCCTATCTATTTACAGGTTACATCATTTCTCTATTTTACAGTATCCTTTTGTTACATTACAGTTTATTTTTGATTTAAGCTGACAGTTTATTCAGCCATCCAAAATCTATATCTACCAAAAGATGAGCTCTATGGTGAGAAATGACATTGGAGCAGTGGCGGAGCCACCGCCTGACCAGCCCGAGCTCCTAAAAGCTTCTGGCTCCGCTACTACATTGGAGGAAGTTCAAACTAAGCAATATGGCTTAATGAACAATGCAAAATCTACAACCTTAATGAAAAGAATCATGTAAATTAGCTTTGTGCATCTGGAGATTATCTCACATACGGTGTACAAATCCATGAAGGTTTAAAAAATATTCATTATTTTTCACCTGATGTAATGCTGCTTGTATCTGTTGCGCTACCATAGACTGGAACTCTTGCCTCATTTCTTGCATCTGTCTCATGCTTTCTTCCTTGTCCCTTTCCCTTTCAGCTTTTTCATTTGCAAGCTTTTCATTTACAATCTCAAGCTGTTCTTCAAGCACATCATTTTTGTGTTGGGTTGCAGCGGCAGCACGTGCTCGTTCTTCGAGTTTGTCATTCAACAGTTGGCTGCGAGTTGGATATTTTGCCAAGTATCCATGGCCATGAACTTTGGATGATTTGCTTCGCGTGGTTTCCTTGTACGTTGACTGGAAAATAATGTTTTCCTCTTCGGATGTAATCACGGCTCTTTCTGATGATGTTTGTCTCTCAGTAATTTTGGAAGCTGCATTATACTAATTGACAGTATAGAATAGATTAGATTTATTAACAAGGGCAAATGAATCACGATACTACTCGGAATGACAAAGTCATGAAGAAAGTTGTACTCACGTATACATCCTTAGAAACGTCATTTGACCATTTGCCATGCTTCGTGTGAGTAGCCATCCAAAGAGATAAATCACTTGGCTCTTCGCCAGTTTCGCGGTTTCTCTAAGAAGGCAATAATATATGACATGGATATCACATCATATAATGAAAAGTCTAGATTAATGAACCAAATGATTACCTGCTCATAGCTTAACTGGGAGAATGGTTTGGAACCCATCAGATGCATGGTTTTTTGTTGTTGACGGTTTGCAGAGTTCTGGCTGCTTTTCTTCTGAAAAAAATGAAGTGTTATTCAACAATAATGTAATATTTAGATCATGTGCATTTGCTGAAATAATTGAAGTTAGTACCTGAAATTGTTCAGTTCCAAAATATAACATCAAGTAGTGCCACTCAACAATGTCTACATCTTCAGGCATATGTTTCATCCTCTCAGCATAACTGGCGTATGCCTTGTAGGTAGAACTGAAAATTGATCGCCATCCTTTGTACCGCTCCTTTGCAACCTTCCATATCTTTTCCTTTGGATCCTCAGTGTTGATAAAGTCCCATCTACTCTGTTAAAAATAGAAAAAGAAATATGGGTTTCAGGATAAGATAATAGCGAAGTATTGCTGGATGGTAAACTGAAAAAACTTTGCACATACAAGTGTCAAGTATGAGTCCAGCAGTACTGGTCAAACAGAATTAAACTATACTGGGCAAAAACAAAACTGTACACAGAATTGAACTATACTGATAAAATTAGACGTTTTCACACACTGATAAAATCACAGTTCCAGTCCCTTTGTGGTAACATTTGTGTTTTTTAAAAAAGAAGTCACTCATACATGATTTGCTTAATGAAACATATAGAGCAGGTTTTGTGATAAATCTTTTCCCTTTGTGCATTTTCTTTGTTCATTTATGTTGTCATGAGCAACACTATTTAGTCCATGCATGAGGACAGTATGTATGATTACTTTCTTAAATATTGTATACATAATGCTTCTTAAATATTGTATACATAATGCCTTTTGGCAATATGTACTAAGCCTGTGCTCTTTTGGAGGTCTGTCCTCTCTAATTGACATTGCACCGGGAATGGTTTTGGCAGGTTCATAAGCAAGGTGTTGCACTTGGCAGATCGGTGGATCTCTCAAAGTTCAATGACTATGATGAACTCAAAGCTGAGCTAGACAAGATGTTTGAATTTGATGGTGAATTGATGTCTTCAAACAAAAATTGGCAGATTGTTTATACTGACGACGAGGGTGATATGATGCTTGTGGGAGATGATCCATGGGATTAAGGCTCCTTATCTTGGTGCTTGTTTGATATGTATGCAGTAGAGCTTCCCTTCCTAGTACTGATACCAGTTCATTATTTCATGAGCAGAGAATTCTGTAGCATAGTGCGCAAGATCTATATTTACACTAAGGAGGAGGTGCAAAAGATGAATTCAAAATCATCTACCCCAAGAAAGAAGGAATCTTCAGTGGCTGGCAAAGGATATGCTGCTACAGATGAGAAGGTTCATATGCCTGCGTCCAGCAATTTCTATTGCTCTATTGCGCCTGGAATAGAAGTTGACTTATGCAACATACCTGTATATCGTCTGCAATAGCCAGTTTGACATTATCCATCACATCTTTCCAACTGTTAACTCCAATTAGTGGAACCCTTTTCCTTGTAAAAATTACTACTTCATCCACAAATGTACGGGAGTTTTCTCCAATCGGACCTCCCATTCTTGTTGAAAATTGGATGGGTAGTTTCTGAGAGCCATTCCTAATTCTCTTTGTGGCAGCCGCTAATCCTTTAAGGGTACCACGCGCACCTTTCTTGCCATCTCCTTACAAAGGGTTAAGAAAAAAATGTGAGCACACATATATTCAGCAATAGAGATTCAAACCCCGAATTAAAAGTGTATACGAAGCATAACGAACCATTTCCCTGTTTTCTTTTCTTCCGAGCATGAGTTGGCCTATCTGTGGGTGGTGTGGCGCTCATATTATGACAGCCATCTTCATTGCATTGTTGATATAAATACGACACTGCACACAATATCAACAGGTTCAGCTAGATAATTTTGATTTTTTATAACGTATAGAATGTGAAAACAAAATAAATTACTAATTTCTTGAAGGTGCCCTTTCTGCCTCAAAAATTCTGTGTATGTTTTGGTTGTTTCCTCCCGGAAGTCATCCCTTAAATCTGCGAGTCACCAACAGTGTTCGGTACTATATATTGGTTATATGGATATAATTATGATCTGTGCAGGTGCGACAACGTAAATATCATACCCGTTTGTTGGTCCCTCTGCAGCTTCGCCAGCCAAAGTTTGTATGCATAAATTGGTTCATCTGTACAAGGTTCAGCAAGGTTTCGTGACTGCTCCCTTGGTCGCTTGATGGGTGTTATGCTCACTTGTTGTTCAGTTACTGCATCCCTTGTCAATAAAAGTCTGATTTTCCTATCTGCCACATTGTTTTCTGTCATGCTTTCTATGTCTCTGGAATAATCAATCAGCTGAAGACTTGCTACGTTTTCGCCACATCTCTTCATATAGTATAAGTAGTCCCTCCCTGCATACCCTAGCTGTTCTTTCCAAGCTATCAAGTTCAAATATGTTACATCGGCCCTATCAATGGTGATCCGGACGATCTCTCTCTCTGGACATTCTCCCTTGCAATGAAAACGTAGTTTCCACATCTCACCAGTCAATGGGGCACTATATAGATAGGGAAATTGTTAATAAACGAACATGTTGACAAGATCAAGAATGCAATTAATTATTTGCCATGAGTAGTTAATAAAAATCTGGTGCCCTACACACAACAGATTAATATTGAAAATTAATAGTAGATTCAGCACAAAACCAAGTATCCTATGCCATGATTTGTTACATGAAAACCGTGATTAAATTGTAAAAAGAAGATGACATAACCAATTCTATATTTGTTTGGCCTGATTATAAAATATAAAAAGAAACTATCCTATGCATATTAAGAATAGTAATGGGAATGACATAATGTTAGACATAAATACTTTGCCCAGCAATGTTCCTAAGACCTTATTTTATTTGTTTTACGATAAATTTTGATCTGTGTTGATGTTATTCTCAATTCCGTAGTGAGAACTGTAATTCACATATGAAAGCCGTAGTGAAATATGAATTATGGATATGTACAGATTACTCTACAGTAATGATACTAGTTGAAGGATACTATCAAGTGATCCTTATTGCTTGAATGGGGGCACAAAAACTGAAATTAACACTTTTCTGTATGAGCAAAATGCCCTATTGTAACCACAACAGCAAAGAGTATCATATGCAAATCCTACATCTCTATCATGATCCCCACTTATCTTCCATAATACCTGCTGGATCCTTCAAGAACCAACTGATCGTCTTCAGCAACCTCGGACTGAACCTCTTCACGATCACGACGTGAGCCGGCCAAGTTCCCACCTGGTGCCCTACAGAACAACAGATTCGTATTGAAAATTAAAACAAGATTTAGTAGAAAACCAAGTATCCTATGCACTCTAGTTATATGTAACGAAAATAGGAGGGAGCAGCATCAGTGCATCACACATAATTTTACTCATATTTCTTGATCCTTTAAGGAGCACTGCTGCATAGTATAGTAGCACTGAAATAAAGATTGTGCTCTTTGTTTGCTTGATTCAGAAAGTGAAGCTCCAATATTTCAGCAAAATCGATATATGCTGTTCGTAAAATTCGATAAATGTGAGTTGCTGGTCTTCATGATCATGTCTATTGTAAATGCCTTTTAAAAAAACTTTTATTCACTCTTTCTGCTAAGTGAATAGATACAGAATTACTAACTGAATCTTGTCCTTGGAAACAAGATGAGGATGAACATATTTTTCGCCAAGAATTACTAATTGAATCTTTGTTTGCTTGATTCAGAAAGTGAAGCTCCAATATTTCAGCAAAATCGAGATATGCTGTTGGTAAAATTCGATAAATGTGAGTTGCTGGTCTTCATGATCATGTCTATTGTAAATGCCTTTTAAAAAAACTTTTATTCACTCTTTCTGCTAAGTGAATAGATACAGAATTACTAACTGAATCTTGTCCATGGAACCAAGAGAAGTACTCAGAAAACAAGATTGAAACAACATGACGTACTTGCAATGATCCTGTATCTTTCGCCAAAAAAAACGTTCCTGTTCTAACCCTGGGAAGAGCAGAATCACAGACCTGTGCCCTATACTCAGACTTGTAACGATCCCCATTAATCATACATCATCATTCGTCCGATCTAACACCAGGTTATGGTAAACCCTAGGGGAAAGTGTCGGCAACATACCTGTAGGAAACTTGAGCAGCCAACGACTCCTCTTCAGCAGCACAGGCATCAACGTCTTGAGGAAGACCACGTTGGCCGGCCATGGTGGTAGGGGACGGCGTCCTGGTGGTAGGGGGCGGCGCCATCAGTGTAGGCGCGGTGAGTCGTAACCCAGGAGGCGCGTCTGATGACGAGGGAAATGTGGGGCCGGGGGCGTGGGGGTCGTGGGCTTTAACTTTGGAGCCAAAACTAGCGGGCGATGGAATTTGTGTAAAATTTTGGAGGGAAATTTCCACGGACTATGGTTTTGGGTTACAATGCAACTCTTTTAGAATATTTTTGATCAAATATGTTGAGACCACACGATTTAATAAACATAGGATTAGGTGGGGAGACAGGGAGTAGGGAGGGTCGAATCGTAGGAGGGAGTACCTGCGGTTGCGGAGCCATGGCCGAGGCGCCGAGCTGCAGGGATGGCCGGACGGGTGGCCATTTGGCCAGATCCGAGTCGACAGTCGAGGAGGGGCGACGCCGGCGGGGGAGAGGAGGGGCGCCGGGGGGGTGGACGAGGAGGGGCATCGGCGGGGGGAGGAGGGGCGCCGGCGGTGGCGGAGAGGAAGGGGACGAGGACGGGGGGAGAGGGGGGTGGCGGCGGGGGGGTCGAGGAGGGGCGGCGGGGGGGGGGGGGGGGGGGAGGGGCGGCGGCGGGAGGAAGGGGATGGGGGCGGGAGATGGGGTCGGCGCCGGGGGGGCGGGAGAGGGGGTCGGCGGCGGGGGAGAGGAGGAGGGCGACGAGGGGGACGGGAGTGGGGGGCCGGCCGGCGGCGGGGGCGGCGAGGAGTGGAGGAGGGGCGGGGGGCAGGCGGAGCCGCGGAGGCGGGTGGGGGAGACGGGAGAGGAGGGAGGGATGTGGGGGCTGCCCGAGGGGGGATTTGAGAGGAGACTATAATTTATTTTATGATGACCATAGCATCCATAATATAATTCAATATTGGCAATCATATGACAATGTCCTATTAAGTCTGTATCGAATTAAAACACAACATTGATAGATTTTTTTCTTCATTCTGTCATAAGGAACATAATTTACTCGTAAATATATCATAACTTTAATTTTCATACTATACATGTGTTGGTAGAGCAGCGAATTTGTACGAGATGTTAGCAGTTAAGGTGAAAATTTTATGTGAACTTTTTAGCTCAATCGGACAAAAAAATGCAATCTTAAATGATTGATGGACACGTGTATGTGGAATTCGTAAAGTATTGATTTGACAAAACAAAGGAATTCTAAAAATATTTATTTCACATAAAAAAATTATTAGAAGTCAGATAATGTGAAGGAATTCCAAAATATTTGATTTGACAAAACTAACGAATTGTGAAGAAAAATTTGACAAAACAAAAAAATTTTGTGCTATTGGCTGAATAGGGCCAGCAGTTCAGTTCAATCGGACAAAAAATGCTATCTTAAATGGTTGATGATAATGAACGGCACAGTAAAATACGTGTATGTTGACTTCCATCATTTTTTATACGCCGTACGGTATGATTAAGAGCGGCGAATTTGTACAAGATGTTAGCAGTTAAGGTGAAAATTTTTTGTGAACTTTTTAGCTCAATCGGACAAAAAATGCTATCTTAAATGGTTGATAATGATGAACGGCACAGTAAAATTCGTGTATGTTGACTTCCATCATTTTTTATACGCCGTACGGAATGATTTAGAGCGGCGAATTTGTACGAGATGTTAGCAGTTAATGTGAACTTTTTTTTGTGAACTTTTTAGCTCAATCGGACAAAAAATGCTATCTTAAATGGTTGATGATGACGAACGACATAGTAAAATACGTGTATGTTGACTTCCATCATTTTTTATACGCCGTACGGAATGATTTAGAGCGGCGAATTTGTACGAGATGTCAGCACGTAAGGTGAAAATTTTATGTGAACTTTTTAGCTCAATCGGACAAAAAATGCTATCTTAAATGGTTGATTATGACGAACGGCATAGTAAAATACGTGTATGTTGACTTCCATCATTTTTTATACGTCGTACGGAATGATTTAGAGCGACGAATTTGTACGAGATGTCAGCAGTTAAGGTAAAATTTTATGTGAACTTTTTAGCTCAATCGGACAAAAAATGCTATCTTAAATGGTTGATGATGACGAACGGTATAGTAAAATACGTGTATGTTGACTTCCATCATTTTTATACGTCGTACGGAATGATTTAGAGCGGCGAATTTGTACGAGATGTTAGCAGTTAAGGTGAAATTTTTATGTGAACTTTTTAGCTCAATCGGACAAAAAATGCTATCTTAAATGGTTGATGATGACGAACGGCATAGTAAAATACGTGTATGTTGACTTCCATCATTTTTTATACGCCATACGGAATGATTTAGAGCGGCGAATTTGTACGAGATGTTAGCAGTTAAGGTGAAATTTTTATGTGAACTTTTTTAGCTCAATCGGACAAAAAATGCTATCTTAAATGGTTGATGATGACGAACAGCATAGTAAAATACGTGTATGTTGACTTCCATCATTTTTTATACGCCGTACGGAATGATTTAGAGCGGCGAATTTGTACGAGATGTTAGCAGTTAAGGTAAAATTTTATGTGAACTTTTTAGCTCAATCGGACAAAAAATGCTATCTTAAATGGTTGATGATGACGAACGGCATAGTAAAATACGTGTATGTTGACTTCCATCATTTTTTATACGTTGTACGGAATGATTTAGAGCGGCGAATTTGTACGAGATGTTAGCAGTTAAGGTGAAATTTTTATGTGAACTTTTTAGCTCAATCGGACAAAAAATGCTATCTTAAATGGTTGATGATGACGAACGGCATAGTAAAATACGTGTATGTTGACTTCCATCATTTTTTATACACCGTACGGAATGTTTTAGAGTGGCGAATTTGTACGAGATTTTAGCAGTTAAGGTGAAATTTTTATGTGAACTTTTTAGCTCAATCGGACAAAAAATGCTATCTTAAATGGTTGATGATGACGAACGGCATAGTAAAATACGTGTATGTTGACTTCCATCATTTTTTATACGCCGTACGGAATGATTTAGAGCGGCGAATTTGTACGAGATGTTAGCAGTTAAGGTAAAAATTTTTGTGAACTTTTTAGCTCAATCGGACAAAAAAAATGCTATCTTAAATGATTGATGGACATATGTATGTTGAATTCGTAAAGTATTGATTTCACATAAAACCAGCCTACTAATTCAGCCTTGTGTTTTTTTTCAAGATTACGTGGGTTGATTGCTTTCAATTCATCCATATGCTTGCTGTAATGATAATACAAAAAAGGGCATTAATTCGAAATAAACATAGACACGGATACCAAAAAAATAAGTAAATCAAAAATTAAGCTTACTTAATCCATGGCTGGCCTCATCACAGTTTGTTATTATGTAGTGCCTCATCCTATGCATTTCAAAATTGGAAACCAACTCGATACTACTTCCTTTTCTATTGTAGTCAATGTTCCCAAATATACTAAGACCAGATGGTGGTTCAATAACGGTGGCGATTTCATAACGCTCCGGTCGATTAAGCTTCGTATCAACATCTTCAAAGAAGATGTTGCACAAAATGTAAGGCACTCCTCTGAGATATATCCCTCGGCTATTGGTCCTTCAGGGCGCGCTTTGTTCCTCACATAGCCTTTTAGCGTACGTAGGTTTGAAAAGGTTTGTGTTTCTGAAAACGTGAAGGAATTCCAAAAATATTTGATTTGACAAAACTAACGAATTGTGAAGAAACATTTGACAAAAACAAAATGTATTAGAAGATTTGATATGGTTCGTGTGTCTAGAAACGTGAAGGAATTCCTAAAGTATTGATTTGACAAAACTAAGGAATTCTAAAAATATTTATTTCACATAACAAAATTTATTTGAAGTCAGAAAACGTGAAGGAATTCGAAAAATATTTGATTTGACAAAACTAACGAATTTGTGAAGAAAAATTTGACAAAACAATAAAATTTGTGCTATAGGCTGAATAGGGCCAGCAGTCCAGTCAGGCTCGACCAGACTAGAACAAGGAGCCTGACCAAGCCGGCCGGCCCAATCAGCCTAGGAAGCAGAAGTGCCATGTAGTAGTGTTGTAGCGAGTTCGAGACAGCAACTGCCTGCACAACATATTCTGCAATTTGAATAGGTATGGCAATTGGTTTTGAAATTTCAATACCAGAATTTCAAATCTGAAAATCTTGCATATATAAAGAGTACAAATTCATTCGTGTCGTATTTACGTAGAGAATTTCCTACTGTAAATGTGAATGTAACCATTACCAGCAGCGCCCCCATGGGATATCTCAGGTAAAGTCCTAATTGTTGTTGAATTAGCCTGTGAAAAATATGAACATCGGACATAAATTATGACGTACGTACTGCTTATATCTTACAAACATTTCGTCACAGTATTCAGGTTTAATTATTTTAAGCATGCTTACATGCATGCACTAGCATATCCGGCCCATATCCAAAGGTCCACAGCTGTGATAAATAGTGTGAAGGAGTCAGGTACAAGTGTTTTGCAGAGCAATATGCCACTTCAGAGAAGGTTAATCAATGGAGGCTTGGCTAGTAATATAATTACAGAAAGCAGGGAAACTATGCATGAATATATATAGAATAAATTTGAGTCAAGATTCGCAATGCATCAAGAAGCTACTGTAGTAATTAAATTATTAGCAAGTGTAAGTACATGAGTGATAGATGATCTGATCTCTTGAAGAAGACTACAGTACATGCGATGCTTGATACATGATCTGAATTTTTAATAAAACAACTAAAGATTGCAGTACATGACTCATGAGGGACAGATGATCTGGTGTATTGAAGCGAGATTACTACATGAACAGATTGATAGATGATCTGAATTCTGTAAATAAACAAGGATTACCGTACATGACTTGTAAAGGAGTGAAACCAAAGAATACATGACTAAGCAAGGAAGCTAAGGATCAGGAACACAGAGTGCTGCTTGCAGCTTCCCTGCGGATATGTCCGTCGGTCAACAAGATTACTACATGAATAGATGACAAATCGTAGGCACTGACTGTAATTAAACTACTAACAGCACAAATTGCAAAATCACCTGAACAAATTAACACCTAATCTCAAAGAACAACTCAGTGAGCACAAGCATTCATCACAGTGCATAATTCACAATAACAGAATATTCATTGATCTCATGCATCACAGATCTCTGAACAGAATTCACAATTCACCATCATAGATCACCAATCACAATTTCAGATTAACAGTAAGTACTTGAATCTGTAATTAAGAACTGAGAGAGGAAGGGTGAGGAAATGAAATTTAACCGAGTAGAGCTGAGTAGAGGAAGCAGAGCAGAGCAGAGGGTGAGGCCGTTGGTTTTGGTGAAGAGGATGCAGGCGGCGGGCTCGGTGAAGGTGTCGGCCGTAGAGGAAGAAGGGGTTGCCGGCCGGCGGCGACGCTGAGGGTGACTCGGTGAAGGTGTCGGCGGCGCCGTGGAGTAGCAGGGGGCGGCGTTGATGGAGCTCGTCGGTGGCGTTGGCAGCGATGTGGATCGGTGGTGGCCGTAGAGCGGGAAGATGGCGGCGGTGCTACGAGGTGAGCGGCGGCGCCGAGGTGGGCGGTGGGCTCGGTGGATTTGGAGGGGCTGGGAGAAGTGGCGCAGACGGCGCACGGAAGGATTGGCGGCGCGGTGGCGAGGGCAGATGAAGGGAGGCAGAGAAGGGCGGTCGAGAGAGGAGATGTGGCCTCGGATCTCAAGGGAGCAGCAGTGAGGAGGTCAGCTGCGGGAGGAGATGTGGTGGAGGAGAGATGGTGGCGGCGCTAATGGAGGTGCGGGGGCGCATATGAGAAGGAGCAGTGGTTGGCCAGTGGAGTAGAGGGGAAGAAGGAGGAAGAGGCAAAGGGAGGCGCGCCGACCTGGTCTGAGGAGAGGTGAGAGGCGGCGCGGTGTAGAACTACCGGTGAAGGGGGGGGCGGCACGGATGGAGGAGCTGCGGTGGTGGAGAAGAAAGGGATGGGGACGGGAGGAGGTAGGAAGGAGCGGCCTGAGGGAGTAGGCGGTGAGGAGCAGCAGAGAGATGCGGTGGAATAGAGGGGGCGGCCGAAGGGAGTTGAGAAGGGAGAAGGGAGGTTGCGGAGAGAGAAGAACCGGGAGGAGGCGGTGTGGCAGAGAAGAAGAGATGGCCGGCGGCGAGTTTGGCCCGGTCTCGCCGGCGGTGAGAGTGGAGAAGGAGGAGAGCACAGTTGGGGCTAAGAGCAACTCCAGCAGGGCCCCTACTTGAGCCCTCAAACCTCATATTTGAGGGCTTGAGGCAAAAATAGAGGTCCAGCAGGGCCCCTACTAGAGCCCTCAAATTTGAGGAGCCCCTCAAATCCCCCCTTCAGCCCTCATTCCCAGGGGCCCCCTACTCTAGCCCTCATTCTTCTGTTTCTTCCCGCTGGTGAAATTTCACCGCCTCCACCGCCCAAAATCCCCCGCGCCCCTCCCCCTTCTTACTCCGCCCGCCGGTCCCCCTCCATCCCACTCCGCCCGTCCCTCTTCCTCCCACTCCGCCCGTCCCACGCCCGGCGCCTCCCTCCTTGCTCCCTCCCCCGCCGCCCCCTTCCCCGCCGCCTCCCTCCTTGCTCCTCCCCCCGCCGCCGCCCCCTCCCCTACCGTCCCCGCCTCCCTGCCGCCCCCTTCCCCCCCACCGCGCCCGGCTCCCCCGCCGCCCCTTCCCACTCCGCCCGCCGCCTCCCTCCTTGCTCCTCCCCCCGCCGCCGCCCCCTCCCCTGCCGTCCCCGCCTCCTTCGCCGCCCCCTTCCCCCCCCCCCCCCACCGAGCCCGGCTCCCCCGCCGCCCCCTTCCCACTCCGCCCGCCGCCTCCCTCCTTGCTCCTTCCCCCGCCGCCGCCCCCTCCCCTGCCGTCCCCGACTCCCCGCCTCCCCCGCCGCCCCCACCGCGCCCGGCTCCCCCGCCGCCTCCTTCCCCTTCCCCGGCGCCTCCGCCCCCTCCCCCGCCACCGCCGCCTCCGCCCCCTCCGCCTCGGCCCCCCGACTCCCCCCTCCCCCTTCCCCGGCGCGGCTCCTCTTCTCCCGGTGAGGTTCCCGGCGGCTCTTCTCCTCTCAGCGAGGTCCCCGACGGCTCCTCCCGGTTCCCGGCGTTCCCGGTGGTTCCTCTCGGCGACCCCGCCCGACGCAGGTGACTCCTCCCCTCCGGCGACGTCCCGGCGGCTCCGCATAGCTCAGTAGGTGAGGAGGAGAAGATGACGGGTGGGTCCGAGGTGTCATTGTCTGCTGGGATGGATTTGAGAGCCTTGATTTGAGGGGTGCTGTTGGAGTAGAAGCAAAAAAATTAGGCCCTCAAAAGTAGGGGGAGCCCTCAAATAAAAAGTAGGGGCTTAGATTTGAGGGCTACTGCTGGAGTTGCTCTAAGGGAGAAGGAAACGGCCGGGCTCAAGCAAAATCTGGGCGGCGGCTAGGGTTTCTGGTGGATTGGGGATTTCGGCATTTTTGCGGTTTGGTCCTCCCAAGTTCTGGAATTTACAATAAAGTCCTTCCCTCATTTGATTTCTTCTGTTATAGACCTCCAGAGCTCCGATTTCTTCGCGGATAGATCCTACACATCTGTGACGACGCGTATATCCGCGAGATCTCACCCATAATTTTAGTTTTTGGATAATACAACCCTAGAAGATGCAACGATCTCAAATTTCGTGGCAACACAACCTTGTTATTGCAACGAAAGATAGTCTTCTATACCAACGACTAACAACCGTGGCAATACAACCCTAGAAGATGCAACGAACCCAAATTTCGTTGCGATAGATAAAACCCTATTGCAACGCAAGCAACGATTCATGCAACGAATCAAAACCGTGGCAAAACTGTCCAGTATTCGCAACCATCAGCAAAAGCGTGGCAATAATGTCGACATATTGCAACGCAAATCAAACGAATCACAACGCAAATTCATTACGTGGCAATATTGTTAAGTACTTGCAACCGTTTTATAAATGATGGCGATAGCACCTACCAATTGCAACGAAATGCATGGTAATCGCCACGCAAAAATATCCGTGGCAACATGGTCAACTATCGCAACCAAAAATAAAAATGGTGGCAATAGCCCCTACCTATTGCAACCAATTTCGTGTCGTTGCAAAGTTGATCGTGGCATTAGGGTCAAAACCTTGTAGTGGTAAGCATGGCATATATTTAGAGACTTATTTTCGAAAGGTTACTATTATAATTTTGCTAGGGTGACAAGGTTCACACATTCAAATATTCGAAAGGAGGTGTAATATTATTCAAGGTAAACAATAGGCATGTAACTAAAATCTTAAATTAACATGTATTTGCATATAACATAACAGCATGCAATTTGATAATTTAAAGCAAAATAATTTGCAGAAAACGTAGGTTCAACATGATCAAAGTATTGACTCGCCTGGTGCGGTCTACCGCGGACTTGAGCTCACATGACGCTTTCTCTTGAGCTTCTATTCTTTGTCCTCACTTTGCCCTGACCACGCTGGATCCGTGAAATCTTCAGGACTCCAGTTTCTAATTACGCGACAAACGACTGAATCCAAATAAAAGCAAATAACTCAAAGATCTAAATAAATTCGAATAAACTCAATTTAGTTTTATTATGAGCCAATGGTGTTTTGGGTGATTTGAGGCTTGGTCGGTAATAGAATACGACGACTCGATCTTTTTATTACGAGCTTCTTCTACTATTTTTATATTTATCAAGGAAGTTTCATGAGTTAGGTTAGACCTATGATTTAATGTATAGGTTTAGCTAGGTATTACTTTGTCGAGCGCTAATATTCAAGGCATTATGGCCTACCGAATTAATTTTAGAGTCTAGGTATATAGCATTTTATGGGGTGATATTTTATGTAGCCCCAGTTTTCACTAAGCCTATTTCAACTTGAATTAGAATTCAGTTGTATGGGTCATATCTTGTTATTTCATGCTCATCATTAGTATCTATTAAATCTAGTATTAAGAGTTAATTAATGGTACCATTATTATGTTATCTATGCTTTAGTTACTGTTAGGCTTAGCCTTATTTCTAATTTAGCTATCTGGGCAAAGCTTGGTATGTATCATTTTATGTGACCCTAATTACTTGTGTTAATGGTTACATATTTACTTTGGAGTATCTATATGTCCGTGAGATTATTTTAATGCTTGATGACTGAGGGCTATTACATTTTGGTATCTGTATATTATTACAACCTTTTAATTTGAGTGATCTCTGAAAATTACTGATACAATTATTTTATTCCTTAGCATTAGTATCTTGCATATTTTAATTAATCTTATATTTACATAGGACCAAGCTCGCTATACCCAAAATTTACTCCTCTAAATTATTTGTTGAGAACCATTTATCGGTGACGTGCTAATGGCGAGGATTTTATTAGAGCCATCTAATTTAAATGTTTATGGTCACGCCTTCTGTTTAATTAATTTTATGAAGAGGCATTACTTAATTAAACCTACCCTTGCGATTTACTTAATGGCAGCATGTCAAATGGTAGCGCGTATATTTAATTATGGTCTAGGGTAATCTTTTTTAATTTAAACCTTGCTTTCATAACTAAACAGGGTATCCAATACTTTTATAAAGTTTTTGAATAATTAACCCAAGTCATCTTTTATTAATACCTTAGAATTTAGATTTGAGCTAAATGTTCTAAACAACATACATAACATTTAATCTATTATTACAGCTCAAATAACCTTATTTTATATCCTAATCAAATTTATTATCTCCCCTAGATTACTCCCTAATTTCCCATAATTTTTCTGAACTAAAATGGGCTACAAAAATTCAAATAAAAATGGGGAAGCAAGGGGCGGCCGGCTGGATTCGAACATGGAACCTGCGGCGTGCTAATTGCTAGTGCGTGCCCTGTTAGCCAGGTGGGCGAAGGCTTTAGACTGATGGAGAAAAGGTATTTCGCTACACGAGGTGAGGGGGCAGCGAGGCAAAATAGGGGACATTGGGCGGCCCTCGGCGCCGAGTTCGCCGGCGACAGGCGGTGGCCGGGTGGGTTGGTCAAGCCGGTGAAATGGAACCCTGAGGAGGCGAGGAAGCTAAAGGGGAAGGTGGCGCGGCCCGGAATAGCGGCGAGGCGGGCGGCAGCAGCACAAAGCGGCCGGCGGCAAGGTGGGTTCGGGGCGGCGACGCCGTGGTGGAAGAGGAGGGATGGTAGGGGGAGCACGAGCTGGAGGAGAGTGCTAGGAGTCTCACCGCACGGTTGGTCGAGCCGGAAGGTTGCCGAGGTGGGCTGGCGGCGAGGACCGGCGGGGCGCGGGTGGAGCTCACGGCGCCGGCGAGCTGCGGTGGGGAAGGAGCTCCAGCGAAGGTTGGAGAAGGTTTGTGGCAGTGAGGAGGTGCTCCACCGGCGAGGAATCGAAGGGATTCTCGTCGAGGAGGGAGCGGCGCTGGGGGCGGCGGATTTGGCCGGCGGTGAGGAAGATGGGCCGTGCGATGAGCTCGGTGCTCAAAGATTTGATTAACTCGGAGGGGAAGTAGCTGGGGAGCAGAGGCATGCTGTGAGGCATTCGGGGTGGTGGGGCGTCGCCGGAAGGCCGGGAACGGTGTGGAGGCGCAGGCGGCAGCCGGTGGTTCGGAGCTAGCGCTCGAGCTCGGGCTGAGCAGGAGAAAGAAGAGGGAGGCACGGGGGAGAAATGGGGCAGCAGACGCTACGTATATAGCTGCAGATGGCGGGGGATCGGGCGGAGCGGGGGAAGCCACCGGGCAAAGGCCGGCCCTATATTTTCAAGGGCCCTATGGCGAACTAATCATCCTAGGCCCATAAGGCCATATATTATTAATGTCTAATTATACTTACAAAGTACAAAATAAATCAAACAATATTGTTTCAATTTAACATGCTTAATAATGATTGATTATCAATTTAACCTTGCAGTCCGCCAGTCCTGTTGCCTGCACACCGGCCGGCTACAAGCCTCCAACTGCAGCAGCGTGAGGATGATCCGCCGTGACGGCGTGACGCCGTCCGTGGAAGAGACGCGAACAGGAGAGTCGCAAACTCGCGATCGTTATTTCTGGAAACTGAATCGACGTGGTCATGTGGACTTACCTGATTACCTCTGGGATTTACATACCTAGGTTTGGGCCCCTATTTGGGCTGGGCCCTCGGCGGTCGCACCCGCCGCACCCCCTCAGGGCCGGCCCTGGCTCTAGGGTGGTTACATGAAAGTGTGAACACGAGCAAAGGGATGGATGGTCACATTCCCGCCTTTGCTCGTGATGGCTCATGGGGGACCCTTCTCAAGGGATGCACACAACCTATAGAAGGCAGAACCTAGCGGGCGTAACCACAATAGGACTATGCAAGGTGTTGTGATAATTTACTCAACCACATGTCTAAGGTATCGTGTGGAGCAGCGAGTGGATTATCTCTTGTGGGTAAAGTGTACAAACTCTACAGAGTCAAAACTATTCGAATAGCCGTGCCCAAGGTCAAGGGCGGACATGGGAACTTAACCAGATATAGTTCTATTTGAAAAACTTTGTGGATGCGAATGGTAAAGTGGAGGGTAGAGAAAGGCCCTGATTTGTGTTGCCCTGGTGTCGGGCCCCCGGATTAACAAACCCGGACCCTCTGTGTATTACTGCACTAGTCCCAGATCAAAGCTAGTGCACACAGTTAAACAGAATGGAAAACATCACCAACAACGATTTATTACAATTATAAAGAGTACTGACCACCAGGTCTCATTATTACATTGGAGGTTTCAAGACCTCGCACAATCAAAACACAGCGGAAGCAAAGTGAAATCAACGTAGACCCATCAAGATGCCACAGGCAGTTGACTGGGGAAGCGCGACCTAGTCCTCCGGGAAGAATCCATCGCAGCCACAAGCGAAGCAGTAGTCGTAGTAACCTTCTTGAGCTTCAACTTCCTCTGAGATTTTTATTTTTAAGTGTAGCATGTGAGTACATAAAGTACTCCGCAAGTCTTGGGAAAAATGCATAGATGCAAGGCTTAACAAAGGAAGGCCATATGGTTCTTTTGCACAAAGCAATATTTGAAATCTCAATTACTACTAATTATTTTCGAAGGCATTAATTTAATGAAGTAAATGTTTTAACAGAACTAACTTTCTAGTGAAGGTTCCAACTACCAACACTAGCTAACCAATTACCCTTGGTCAAGTTTTAAACTGCGGGTTCCATCCACCCTCTCTGGCTCCATCCGCCAGGATTCCCTTCCGAGAGTTCCCTCCACCCTCGGAATACAAAACTTTTGATTTTAAAACCAAAACCAGAAATCTACCATGTGAATGCATTCCTTGCCCGCCCTTGACCATGGGCACGGCTATTCGAATAGTTTTACACTCTGCAGAGGTTGTACAACTTTACCCACAAGAGATAAATTATCCTAAAAGTCACACGCTTCCTTTGGCATGAGACCCAGATAAAATACCACAAAGCCTTTACCTTACTCTAATCTAGCTAGATACCACCCGCTGAGGTTTCACCGCAGAAGGGTTAAATCCGCCCAATCTGAAGCCCCCTCTTGCGCCATATGAGTACAGTAAATCCCTGTCCCTCACTGTGAATGACCAGTCCATCCCTGGCATCCACTTTCCGCTGGTGGCACCTAAACTAGACCATCATAAGTTAGTTAGCTAGGTCGTACCCATATAGACTTGTGGCTGTACGGTTAATGCTCAGTTTGGACAAACACAAGCGTCGGTCCTTAATTGACTAGGGTGGAACATACACTTAACAAGTTCTCGTGCTTACTGCACCAACCCAAACAGCCATCCACCCTAATCTAAACCAACTTTCATATTTTTATTTTATTTTGAAAGATCAGTGGCAACTCCAATTACCACTACACTTACAAACATAAGGGTTTAATAATAAATCATAATTTCCCATTTTCAAGATTTTCCAAAGTTATTATATAGCATGTCTAAGCATTAACTTACCATTCTAATATTCACAAAGATTAATAGTAATCTCATTATTGAGACAAAGGAAGTTCTAGGGTGACAAGGTACATGGCAATCAATGTCAAATGAGGGCATAACAAAGTTGGAATAACTAATTCCTAAAGACTTGAACTAGTGACTTTATGTAAATAGCAACGCACATAATTTAAAATATTTTAAAAATATTTCAAAAGCATAGGTTCAAGATGATCAAAGGAGACTTGCCTTCTTGCAGGGTTTCTGGGTCTTCTTGCTGCTGTGAAGAGGGTTCGTTGACAACGTTGCAATCTACGCGAGAAAAGACGAGGCAACAAAGCAAATAAATACAAACGAAAATTCAAATAAACTCCAAAAATTCAACAGAGGCCATAGTTGGATAGATTATGATTTTAGATGAATTTAGAAATTTGAATGGCTGGATTTGGAGTTAAAATGAGAAAGTTATGCTCATTTGAAAATCTCAGATTTGAATAAATCTAGAAATTCCTAAATTTCTGACAGGTGGGGCCCACTAAACAGTAACTACTGGCGGTCACTGACATGTGGGACCCACTGGACAGTGAGCCCACTGACTAAACCTCTGACACATGGGACCCACTGGACTCCGGGCCCACTTGTCAGAGACAGCACAGAGGGGTGGGGCCCAGGCGGCAGTGGCCTGCGAGGACAGCTGCCACTGACGGGTGGGGTCCACTTGTCAGCGCGGTTTAATTAAGAAAAACTCAACCTCCGCGTGCGGAGCCGAGGGCTCGAACGCGCGCCGAGGGAGTCGGGGGAGGGGAGAGCGAGCGGTGATAGCCAAGTGAGCGGGGAGGCTTTGCCTACCCATATAGGGCAATCAAACCTTTTGAGTTACCTGCCGGAGGGGAGGCCGGGGAAGGTGGCCGGAGGCAGGGTCGTCGGTAGCGAGGGAGGGTCGGAGAGGTTCTGGTGACGCGTGAAATGCAATCCTTGAGCGGAGGGGGTTCGGTTGGAGGGGTCGACGAGGTGCGGCGACGAGCGGAGAAGGCCGGCGACGAGGGGTGGCGGAGTTGGCTCGGGTCCTCCGGCGCGACGGCGCTCCGGCGGCGGGGAGGGGCGGCTGAGGTGTCGGGGAGGTTCGCCCGGGCGTGAGGATGCTCGGGGTGGCGACGGCGGGCTCCGGGGATGACCGAGGCGGCGGCGAAGGCTCGCCGGAGTACTTACCGTGGGCGCACGGGGAACTCGCGGTGCGACGGCGCTCGGGGCTTAGGGAGAGAGGTGGAGCGCTCTTGGAGGTGGTGCGGGAGGAGGCGAAGCCGAGGGAGCTATTTATAGGGGCGGAGGAGGGGACACGGGCGCGCAATTGCTCGCCGGTGTGTCGGCCGGGAAAAGGAAGGAAAGGGGAGAAACGGGAAAGAGGGGGCGCCGATGGAAGGGGAGCCTGGGAGATCGGGGATTCGGTCGCGGCGGCGTCCGGAACTTCCAAAACCGAGGAGGGCCGGGTAAGGCATGGCGGGATCCGGCGCGGTCTCGGTCGGCCGGCGAAAAAGGAAAGAGGGGGAACGAAAGGAAGGCGCCGGCTCCGCGGGGACGACGGGTCTGACAGGCGGGGCCGAGTGGCAGCGGGAGAGAGGGCGCGCGCGGCTGACGGGCGGGGCCCGCGGGTCAGTGGGGGTGAGGGCGGGAGTGAGAGTGGGCGGCTGGATGGCCCGTGCGGGGACTCGGCTCATCCGAGCCGTCCACGCGTCGGGCGCGGAGGAGGGGAAGGCGGGGCCGCCGGCTGACGGGCCGGGCCCGCTGGACAGCGAGGGAGAGGGAAGTGCGGCCGGGATCGGCCGAGCGGCGACGTGGGCAGATCTGGGCCGTCCACGCGTCGGCCGGAGGAAAAGATTTGGATTTTTAATGATTTTTAATTTCAGAAAATGTTAGAAATTTATTTAGGCCTCAGAAAAATATGAAAATACCTCCAAAAATTCCAGAAAAATTCACAGAAGCTCCTGGAGATATTTTGGATTTAATAAAATTATTTCCAACTACTGTTGATTTTTTTAATTTTCATATTTTGAATTACTTTTTAAATTCTAAAAATAGTTTTTAAATTCCAGAAAAAACCAGAAAGGCAAATAAAACCAAGTAAAATCCAATTACCTTAAAATAATTATTTTGAATTTAAATTTTTCAAAAAGCCAAATTTTGGGATGTGACAAACCTACCCCCCTTAGAAAGAATCTCGACCCCGAGATTCGGATGGACTGGGAAAAAGGTCGGGGAACTCTTCTTTTAGATCCTCTTCACGCTCCCAAGTGGCTTCTGATTCTGAATGGTTGCTCCACTGCACTTTACAGAACTTGATAACCTTGCTGCGCGTACGGCGCTCTGCTTCCTCCAATATCTTGACTGGATACTCTGGATAGGTGAGGTCCTCCTTCACGTTTATTTCATCTAGAGGCATCTGCTCTTCTGGAACTCTGAGACACTTTCTTAGTTGAGACACATGAAAGACGTCATGCACCGTTGACAGTTGTGGTGGAAGCTCCAACTGGTAAGCCACTTCTCCTCGTTTCGCCACAACAGGAAAAGGTCCAATGAATCTGGGAGCTAGCTTTCCCCTGACTCCAAAACGTCTCATTCCTTTGAGAGGTGACACCTTCAAATAAACATGATCCCTAGGTACGAATTCTAAGCTTCTACGTCGATTGTCTGCATAACTTTTCTGTCTGGTTTGCGCTGTTTTTAATCTGTCCTGGATTAGACGAACTTGTTCTTCTGCTTGCTTCAGCACATCTGGTCCAAACACTTGTCCTTCTCCTGTTTCCTTCCAATACAATGGAGTCCTACACTTTCTGCCGTATAGGGCTTCGAAGGGAGACATTTGCAAACTGGATTGATAACTATTGTTGTAGGAGAACTCTGCATAGGGTAAACTCTGATCCCAACTACTTTTGTTTGCCAGTACACAAGCTCTCAACATGTCTTCCAGGATTTGATTTACTCTTTCTGTTTGACCATCTGTCTGTGGATGATAAGCTGTACTGAAGTTTAAGTTTGTGCCCAAAAGTTCATGTAACTTTTGCCAAAATCTCGGAGTGAACTGGGTTCCTCGATCGGACACTATCTTCTTTGGAATCCCATGTAAGCACACAATT
Source organism: Dendrocalamus latiflorus (assembly GCA_017311315.1). NCBI lineage: Eukaryota > Viridiplantae > Streptophyta > Magnoliopsida > Poales > Poaceae > Dendrocalamus > Dendrocalamus latiflorus. The sequence continues at coordinate 666,906 of CM029625.1, read as the reverse complement.
CTTGACATGTACAACTCTGCAAGTCTATCCCCGGAGTATGTGGTCTTTACTGGAATGAAATGGGCGACTTTTGTCAAACGATCCACTATAACCCAAATTGAATCGTGCCCTGTTTTGGTTCTTGGTAATCCAGTTATAAAATCCATACCAATTTCTTCCCATTTCCACTCAGGGATCTGCAATGGCTGCAGAAGTCCAGCAGGTCTCTGGTGTTCAGCTTTAATCCGTTGGCATACATCGCACAAGGCTACGTATTCTGCAATTTCTCGTTTCATACTTGACCACCAATACCTTTCCTTGAGATCTTGGTACATCTTGGTACTCCCAGGGTGAATTGAATATCCAGATTCATGGGCTTCCTTCAATATTAACTCCTTTACCTCTTTCTTTTCAGGTACAATAATTCTTTTCCCAAACCAAAGGGTACCTTCTTCATCCTCTGAAAATCCCGAGGCTTTCCCTTTCTTTATATTATCCTTGATCTCCTGGACATACTTGTCCTCCTTTTGAGCTGCCCTGATTTGATCTTCTAAGGTTGGTTGAACTTCCAAAGTGGCTAGGAATCCTTCCTCCACTACTTCTAAGTTGAGCCGTTGGAATTCTTCTTGAAGGGCAGGCATACTGTTCTTAATCCACAGCTTGGCACAATAACTCTTTCTGCTTAAGGCATCCGCTACCACATTAGCCTTTCCTGGGTGGTAATGTATTCCAATATCATAATCCTTTATTAACTCAAGCCATCTCCTTTGCCATGTTAAGATCGGGTTGAGTAAATATGTACTTCAGGCTTTTGTGATCCGTGTAAATCTCGCAGCGGTTACCAATCAAGTAGTGCCTCCATATTTTCAAGGCATGCACTACGGCAGCAAGCTCTAGACTAGGTGCTGGAAGGTTGGGAAGTCATTGGACACCAGCTGCACCTTGAGGTTGGGGTCAAGTCCCTGCGTGAACCTCCAAATCTTGGTCGCATCCGATGTGACATCTTCAGATGCATACCTGGACAGTTGGGTGAACTTGTTCAGGTACTCGGAAACACTGAGGTTTCCCTGCTGCAGTTGGTAGAATTCTCTCTTCTTCATTTCCATTATCCCAGTAGGGATATGGGCAGTGCAGAAAGCTTCGACAAACTCCTCCCAACTGATGGCTTGTGCATTTTGATGGGCGGCGCGGTAGTTTTCCCACCAGTTGGCAGCCATTCCCTTGAGCTGGTGAGCAGCATACATCACCTTTTCATTATCGTTGCACTGAGCTAGGACCAATTTTCTTTCCACATCCTTCATCCAATCATCTGCCTCCAGGGGATCCACTGATCCAGCAAAAGTGGGAGGCCTTGTCCTCATGAATTCTCCCAACTTAGACTGGGGTGCCTGGTTGGGTGCATGCTGGGCTGGCTGCACTTGGTTTTGTGCTAAAGCTTGAAGAAGCTGAAGTTGCATGGCCATCATTTGCTCCAAGTTGGGGGCCTGAGCAGGAGGTGGTGGAATGTTGTCCTCTGGCTGATTGTTGGCGTCACGGCTGCTGCCAGGGTTGCTCCTCGTGTTCACCATCTGAAGCGATTTAGGTTAGCAGAAGGTAAGAGGGAAATAGCAAAGGTAAGAGATTAGGGGAACTAAACCACATCCCAAGCCAACACACAAGAAAGAACTAGCAACCACTTAGGGAAAAACTTTATTAAAAACAAGATAACTCCAAGGATGGCTGTACCACAAGTGCACATAGGCCTGGTACAGTCCATCTAGCACACCAAAACATAACAATAAGCGTTCTAAGGACTCGGACATTTTATTTGGGTACTACGGACTCCAAAAGACTACTAATCCTCTCCAAAGACACGCTCCTCAGGGTCTTCTTCCGGGTCCTCTTCTGGGTCCTCCTCCGGGTCTTCCTGACGCTCTCTCACGTGGTGATGTGAACAGTCACACTCGGCCGAGGCACGGTTACGACTGGAGGCAGTCGACCGAGAACGAGAAGGAGAAGGCTTGCGCTTCTTGAGAGTGATGACAGGTGGTGGACTGGGGCGTCGCACCTTCTTGCGTGCTGTAAGTCTGATGTGGAGTCCTGAAAGTCGAGCTGGTGCCGGATTGTTGGGAATGACAGCTGGTACTGGAGAAGACGGCGTGTAATCAACTACGGGTGAAGACGGCGCGTAGTCGGCTGCGGCCCGGAGACGTCCCAACTCAAACTCAGCTGCCTGCTCTGGAGAAGCTGTGCGCGAAGCGTGTCGGAATGCTGGTAGCTGGAAGTGAGAAGCATCCGAAGTTGTCCAATCTCCTCCTGAGCTCTAGCATAAGTGACTGCCATTGCCTGGGTGAGCTGCACCTGATGTGACAGTCGAGGATCGTCAGCTGGAATATCAAAGGGATCTGGATACCTCTGTCCTACCCTGGGGTTGATGAAGAAGCAAAAAGGGGACTGATGTACAGCATCCTTGTGCAGATGGCACAACTCGTCAATGGCGAGGCGTGCTGCGTCCTGGACAGCGTCGAAACAGCGGGACCGAGGGTGCTTGATGGGGTATGTGTGGGACTTGAATTCCTCTTCCCGTGCATACAGGAATACCTCCATCGTCCAAGAGTCTCGATCCAGGATCCGCGTCTTCCGACCCCTGAAGATGGGCGGCTGACGGTACTCCAAACACTGCATCAGCTGCCGGAGAAGGCTAGCGAATGCTCCAGCATCCTCTCCATGTGAGTAGTAGTCCCACGGGGCAGCGGAGGATGAACCAGCCATCTACAAAGTTGAGTGAAAGAAAAGATTAGTAAAAAGTTTTTAACAAATGGAGTTGGAGACAAGAACGAGATTCTAAGTAGGAAGAGAGTAGAAGCAAAGAAGCTTATACATTTTTAATATACTCTTTTTATAAATATAAGTCCTTATGGTTTGCCATTCCTAATCTAGGTCACGTCCTACAGTCAAATTGGCTCTGATACCATCTTTGTCGGGCCCCCGGATTAACAAACCCGGACCCTCTGTGTATTACTGCACTAGTCCCAGATCAAAGCTAGTGCACACAGTTAAACAGAATGGAAAACATCACCAACAACGATTTATTACAATTATAAAGAGTACTGACCACCAGGTCTCATTATTACATTGGAGGTTTCAAGACCTCGCACAATCAAAACACAGCGGAAGCAAAGTGAAATCAACGTAGACCCATCAAGATGCCACAGGCAGTTGACTGGGGAAGCGCGACCTAGTCCTCCGGGAAGAATCCATCGCAGCCACAAACGAAGCAGTAGTCGTAGTCACCTTCTTGAGCTTCAACTTCCTCTGAGATTTTTATTTTTAAGTGTAGCATGTGAGTACATAAAGTACTCCACAAGTCTTGGGAAAAATGCATAGATGCAAGGCTTAACAAAGGAAGGCCATATGGTTCTTTTGCACAAAGCAATATTTGAAATCTCAATTACTACTAATTATTTTCGAAGGCATTAATTTAATGAAGTAAATGTTTTAACAGAACTAACTTTCTAGTGAAGGTTCCAACTACCAACACTAGCTAACCAATTACCATTGGTCAAGTTTTAAACTGCGGGTTCCATCCACCCTCTCTAGCTCCATCCGCCAGGATTCCCTTCCGAGAGTTCCCTCCACCCTCGGAATACAAAACTTTTGATTTTAAAACCAAAACCAGAAATCTACCATGTGAATGCATTCCTTGCCCGCCCTTGACCGTGGGCACGGCTATTCGAATAGTTTTACACTCTGCAGAGGTTGTACAACTTTACCCACAAGAGATAAATTATCCTAAAAGTCACACGCTTCCTTTGGCACGAGACCCAGATAAAATACCACAAAGCCTTTACCTTACTCTAATCTAGCTAGATACCACCCGCTGAGGTTTCACCGCAGAAGGGTTAAATCTGCCCAATCTGAAGCCCCCTCTTGCGCCATATGAGTACAGTAAATCCCTGTCCCTCACTGTGAATAACCAGTCCATCCCTGGCATCCACTTTCCGCTGGTGGCACCTAAACTAGACCATCATAAGTTAGTTAGCTAGGTCGTACCCATATAGACTTGTGGCTGTACGGTTAATGCTCAGTTTGGACAAACACAAGCGTCGGTCCTTAATTGACTAGGGTGGAACATACACTTAACAAGTTCTCGTGCTTACTGCACCAACCCAAACAGCCATCCACCCTAATCTAAACCAACTTTCACATTTTTATTTTATTTTGAAAGATCAGTGGCAACTCCAATTACCACTACACTTACAAACATAAGGGTTTAATAATAAATCATAATTTCCCATTTTCAAGATTTTCCAAAGTTATTAGATAGCATGTCTAAGCATTAACCTACCATTCTAATATTCACAAAGATTAATAGTAATCTCATTATTGAGACAAAGGAAGTTCTAGGGTGACAAGGTACATGGCAATCAATGTCAAATGAGGGCATAACAAAGTTGGAATAACTAATTCCTAAAGACTTGAACTAGTGACTTTATGTAAATAGCAATGCACATAATTTAAAATATTTTAAAAATATTTCAAAAGCATAGGTTCAAGATGATCAAAGGAGACTTGCCTTCTTGCAGGGTTTCTGGGTCTTCTTGCTGCTGTGAAGAGGGTTCGTTGACAACGTTGGAATCTACGCGAGAAAAGACGAGGTAACAAAGCAAATAAATACAAACGAAAATTCAAATAAACTCCAAAAATTCAACAGAGGCCATAGTTGGATAGATTATGATTTTAGACGAATTTAGAAATTTGAATGGCTGGATTTGGAGTTAAAATGAGAAAGTTATGCTCATTTGAAAATCTCAGATTTGAATAAATCTAGAAATTCCCAAATTTCTGACAGGTGGGGCTCACTGGAATATTAGATTTTAATTTCTATTTTTATTCTGAGAGACTGACAGGTGGGGCCCACTAAACAGTAACTACTGGCGGTCACTGACATGTGGGACCCACTGGACAGTGAGCCCACTGACTCAACCTCTGACACATGGGACCCACTGGACTCCGGGCCCACTTGTCAGAGACAGCACAGAGGGGTGGGGCCCAGGCGGCAGTGGCCTACGAGGACAGCTGCCACTGACGGGTGGGGTCCACTTGTCAGCGCGGTTTAATTAAGAAAAACTCAACCTCCGCGTGCGGAGCCGAGGGCTCGAACGCGCGCCGAGGGAGTCGGGGGAGGGGAGAGCGAGCGGTGATAGCCAAGTGAGCGGGGAGGCTTTGCCTACCCATATAGGGCAATCAAACCTTTTGAGTTACCTGCCGGAGGGGAGGCCGAGGAAGGTGGCCGGAGGCAGGGTCGTCGGCGGCGAGGGAGGGTCGGAGAGGTTCGGGTGACGCGTGAAATGCAATCCTTGAGCGGAGGGGGTTCGGTTGGAGGGGTCGACGAGGTGCGGCGACGAGCGGAGAAGGCCGGCGACGAGGGGGTGGCGGAGCTGGCTCGGGTCCTCCGGCGCGACGGCGCTCCGGCGGCGGGGAGGGGCGGCTGAGGTGTCGGGGAGGTTCGCCCGGGCGTGAGGATGCTCGGGGTGGTGACGGCGGGCTCCGGGGATGACCGAGGCGGCGGCGAAGGCTCGCCGAAGTACTTACCGTGGGCGCACGGGGAACTCGCGGTGCGACGGCGCTCGGGGCTTAGGGAGAGAGGTGGAGCGCTCTGGGAGGTGGTGCGAGAGGAGGCGAAGCCGAGGGAGCTATTTATAGGGGCGGAGGAGGGGACACGGGCGCGCAATTGCTCGCCGGTGTGTCGGCCGGGAAAAGGAAGGAAAGGGGAGAAACGGGAAAGAGGGGGCGCCGATGGAAGGGGAGCCTGGGAGATCGGGGATTCGGTCGCGGCGGCGTCCGGGACTTCCAAAACCGAGGAGGGCCGGGTAAGGCAAGGCGGGATCCGGCGCGGTCTCGGTCGGCCGGCGAAAAAGGAAAGAGGGGGAAGGAAAGGAAGGCGCCGGCTCCGCGGGGACGACGGGTCTGACAGGCGGGGCCGGGTGGCAGCGGGAGAGAGGGCGCGCGCGGCTGACGGGCGGGGCCCGTGGGTCAGTGGGGGTGAGGGCGGGAGTGAGAGTGGGCGGCTGGATGGCCCGTGCGGGGACTCGGCTCATCCGAGCCGTCCACGCGTCGGGCGCGGAGGAGGGGAAGGCGGGGCCGCCGGCTGACGGGCCGGGCCCGCTGGACAGCGAGGGAGAGGGAAGTGCGGTCGGGATCGGCCGAGCGGCGACGTGGGCGGATCTGGGCCGTCCACGCGTCGGCCGGAGGAAAAGATTTGGATTTTTAATGATTTTTAATTTCAGAAAATGTTAGAAATTTATTTAGGCCTCAGAAAAATATGAAAATACCTCCAAAAATTCCAGAAAAATTCACAGAAGCTCCTGGAGATATTTTGGATTTAATAAAATTATTTCCAACTACTGTTGATTTTTTTAATTTTCATATTTTGAATTACTTTTTAAATTCTGAAAATAGTTTTTAAATTCCAGAAAAAACCAGAAAGGCAAATAAAACCAAGTAAAATCCAATTACCTTAAAATAATTATTTTGAATTTAAATTTTTCAAAAAGCCAAATTTTTGATGTGACACCTGGGTGTCACCCTAGTGATAATGTAAGTGGCTATAACGCTGAAGGTCTAGCATATGGTGTAGTGACCATGTAATGGTGGATGGAATCTAGATCGCTATTATTATTGCATTCTCTTACACATGATGTTTTTGTTTAAAACTGCTAGGTCTCAGAAAATTTCTATGTATTATATTTTTAAATAATGATAATACTTCTCACAAAAAAATGTCAGGAAGAATAAATAGAGTCGTAAGAAAAGAAGACGGTTGTTGTGGTAAACACATAAAGATGTTGGTGGATTCATGTTGATCATAAAAAGGAAACGATAGTGTGGATTTCTGGGAGAAATAAATTGGTGGAGCCTAAATAAATATCTAGGCTAGATAGATGATTTAAATGATTTTTGGGGAATTAGGGAGTGCAAAGGTAATTGCTGGATTACGACACTGATAACTAATATAAAATTTTGGGAGATGTTGGCAATGTTAGGATTAATAGAATTTGATCGATTAATAGCTTGTTGGAATTTGAATCAATTGAATTTCTGGGAATTTGGAGGTATGATAACAACTATTGGAGTATAATCTTGATCGATGATATTCTTGGTGGAAGTATACTAGTGAATCGTAAACTTGATCAATGATATTCTTGGTGAAAGTATACTAGTTAATTAGTTAGAGATAGACAATGGAAAATAAGATTGATTACTGGAAGAGCAAATTATGGTTTTGGATCAAATACAGAAAGGATTGAATTGTTAGAAAGTCCTGATACGAATGATTTCGATGGATTTAAAAGCAATTATGTTGGATATTCAGTAGAAATTAGAAGTGAAGAGTTGACGATTAGCAACCACAAGAGTGGATGGTTAGGAATTTAGAACACAAAAGATATTGGAGGATCTAAAATAAAGGATTCTGAATTTTTATTAGACTGAGGAACTGATTAAATTGGTAAATAATGAATCTGAGATTGATGTATGAATTGGTGGTAAAAATTTGAATTCATGTGAGTGTTGGTAACCCAATTTGATTAATATAATTTTTAGACGATGCAAGGGGAATTGTTTGTTCAGTGGATTAATTAAATGATGTCACTCACTATTTGGAGTCTTAGACAGCAATCAATAAAGAAAGTGTATTTTCAGTGGATTAGGTCAATTATGGCAATCGCGGTGTGGAGTTTAGGCAGCAGCAATAACACTGTGATTGAATAATAATAATGTTACTAAAAGCAATTTATGGCAAATAAAATAACCCGAGCCTCTCCTTTAATAAGCCATGCATACTATTTATTTGCATCATGTGTATTGGCTCTCGGAGCACAGTGGTTTGTGCTCACACTCGCTCTCACAAAAAATCCAGAATTAGTAATCAGATCACTACGCTTCAGCAATACTTTTGGTCATGATGGCAAAGAAGATGAAGAGGTCAAGGGCTAGGTCGCGAACCTCCAGTTGGCTGCTTGTGGGCATGTCCTGAGGGTCCCACCTGTGTGCTTCATTTTCGCTGCTGCATTTTAATAATTTCGGCCTAACCACCCATGAGTAAGTCTTCTATTATATTTATGCTTCCGCATGATATGTAATTTGATGTTCATTTGTGTATCTGTGAGCACTATTTACTAATACAGGGAATAGTGCGGTGGAATCACAGAGGATTCCGGATTGTAAAATCTAGATCCTACACTCACTCCCACTGTGCTCCCCAAGATCTACCTTTATCCGCAGTTCCTCACCGCCGCTCCATGAAGCCCAGACGTAGTCCTGCTGCCTTAATATCTATAGATCTCCACCATTTCTTGATGAGGCCCGGCTGGAGTCCAGCTGCCTGTAGGATCTCCTCCCCTAGAAGAGTGGGCACCCCCACCTCCACCCACCTGCATTGAAGTTCACCCATTGGCTGCCCGCGAACCTGGTCCACGAGGCTGCTGCATTGAAGGCAAGTCCCCATATCCTGCAAATCCTCTCTGTGATAGGGATTCACCACATATTGACTCCGGAGGTCGCCTCAAGTCAGTTGTTGTTGCCCCTCCGTATTTCCTCCCACCAGCGCCACCCTTCCTGAGGAGAGCTCCCCTCAGTGGCCATGAATGCATCGCTATCAACACACAACAACCTGCCCTCTCAGAATCATTAGGAGATCATCAAGCAGTGATACAGGTGGCATAAAGGCCTTAAGAGGTCACTCAGCACACCCACAAGTTCATCCCTCCCCAAGAACTCCTTCATAAGAACCGCAAGCTCCAGCTACTGGCTATTCCTTGACCACACCAAGGGAAGTTATTTTAACTGCCTAGGGCATGACCACAAAGCTCAATCCTTCCATGAGCTCTGCAAGTGCTTCCATTGCCTTTGCTGCGGCCATAATACGTGGGACTGCCGACGAGCCGCTTCCCTTGTAGGTCAACCTCGACAACTGTAACTTTCTTCCAGCCGAGTGCGTCCACTAGCCACCAAAGGCATTACCAGCCACAACTCGGTGACCCAGTGACCTATCCAACAAAAGATGCCTGCATCATCCCATCCTCCAACCATCACCAAAGCTATCCGGAGGGGGTTCAACCTTTGGTCCTTCGACTTCTCGGTGCATCACCACTATCCTGAGAACTTTCTCATCAACTTCATGCACAAGCACCACCGCGATGAGGTAGCTAACCTCCAGAAGTTCTCCTTCCATGACTTGGAGTTCCATGCCTGTCCTTGGAGGCCACCCTGCCATGCTTTCGAGGTGGCTCTTAGGTTGCATGTGAGGCTGTGCCTTGAAGGCCTCCCCTTCCATGCTTGGACTAAGGAGGTGGCAAACTGAGTCCTTGGGAATAAGTACTCACTGGACCATGTCGATGAGAAATTGCTCCACCAAGAGGAGGCGTGCATGCTAGACTTGTGGGCTTGGATGGTGAATTCGATCTCCATCCTGAAGGTAATGTCGCTAACATTCACTATTGGCTCCCCCTTGGCTCGTCAACACGCCTGTAGGCAATCATAATAGAGCCTATCCCGATGCAAGAAGGGCCTTACCTTCGGAGTTCTCCTACACCTCGACTTCATTGAGGACTTCTCGACGGCCCCCTAAAGCTGACATTGCCACAACAACCTTTGTTCCTTTCAAGCAGGTGAAACATGGACTGTCTTGGTGCCTGGGTGTCATTGACAGCACCACCGAGCTCACCGAAGTCCAACATAGCTATCACTAGAGCAATGAGACAACTTGGCCTCCTAGGGGAGTAGCAGACAACCCTCCATTGTAACAGGCTTGGAAGGCCGGCCCAAGAAGTGTGCCACAGTGATGATAGCTACTGTGACAAATGTCTCAACAATGACGATGATGATCTCAACCACCAGCAGAAGAACGACCACCTGGGACAATGGAGGACTTCCACCCATGATGATGGCCTCCATGGGAAGTCAAAAGCTCAAGAACAACTCTGAGATAGGTCATCATGGCCATGCCACAGCACTGGTGGAAACCACTGCACGAGGATGCTCCCGCCAAAAAGATGCGGTCGGCTAATGGCGCCCTCAGGAAAGCACCAACCCCAACATCACCCTCCAAGAAGGTACTCATGTTTCCATCAAAGTTTGTACTTGAAGCCCGACTGTGAAATATGCAGAAGCATTCTCACCTCTTGTGGAGGCCGCATACCTTTGTTATATAGCCTAAACCGGCTTGGATCGGTTACAAGATAGATTACAGACGTGAGGGATAAGGAAACTAACATCTGGACTCTTTGAACTCAAATACAAACATTGTTTTCTATCTCTAGCGTTCGAGTCCGATTCTATCTCTAACATTCCCCCTCAATCATAACTTACATAAGTTAAGATTGTATCTAAACATATCTAGTTTTCTAGCACATAAAGCCTTTGTAAAGCCATCGGCAATTTGATCATTAGTCGAGATGAACTGAACATATAATAGCTTCTATGCTACTCTTTCACGAACAAAGTGATAGTCAACTTCAATGTGCTTTGTTCGAGCATGGAATACTGGGTTTGCAGACAAATAAGTTGCTCCTATATTGTCACACCAAAGTTGTGCTGCTGTTGGACTTGGAATTTTTAATTCTTGTAATAAAGTTTGGATCCAAATCACTTCTGCTGTTGCATTTACTAGTGATTTGTATTCAGCCTCGGTACTTGACCTTGACACTGTAGCTTGTTTGCGTGCACTCCAGGAGACCAAGTTACAGCCTAGGAAAACTGCAAATCCACTGGTGGAGCGTCGATCATCAACACTTCCTGCCCAATCAGCATCAGAGAATGCACTAACAAGAGTAGAGAAATTTTTCTTAAACTTTAGTCCAGTACCAAGTGTGTGTTTAAGATATCTGAGAATTCTTTTCACAGCAGTCCAATGAACAGTGGTTGGTGAATGAAGGAACTGACACACCTTGTTCACAGGAAAGGATATATCAGGCCTGGTGAGAGTTAAATATTGAAGTGCCCCAACTATACTTCTGTACTTGGTAGAATCCTCAGATCCAAGAATTTCACCCTCTTGCAAAGAAAGCTTCTCTGATGAACTTAATGGTGTGATTGCTGGCTTGCAGTGCATCATATTAGCCTTTTTTAACAAGTCTGAAGTACATTTGTCTTGTGATAATAATATGCCATCTTCTGTTTTGGACACTTCAATTCCCAAAAAATAATGCAAGTCACCAAGGTCTTTTAATGCAAACTCAGTAGCAAGGTCTTTGAGTAAGACAGTAACTACATCTTGTGATGAACTAGCCACAATGATATCATCAACATATACTAGTAAAAATATTGTAACTGAGCCTTTGTTGTAAAAGAACAATGAGGTATCTGCCTTTGAAGCAATAAAACCAAGATCCTGCAATTTCTGGCATAATCTAGCAAACCAAGCTCTAGGTTCTTCCTGCAATTTCTGATACTACCGGCTCAGCGGTGAAACCTCAGCGGGTGGTGTCTAGCTAGATTGAAGTGAGGTAAAGGCTTTGTGATATTATCTGGCTCTCATGCCTAAGGAAGCATATTGGCTATTAAGATGACTTATCTCTTGTGGGTAAAGTTGTACAACCTCTGCAGAGTGTACAACTATTCGAATAGCCATGCCCACGATCAAGGGTGGGCGATGTGCGCTTTCACATGGTAGATCTTTGGTTTTGATTTTAAAGAAAAAGTTTTGGAAACTCAGGTGTGGATGGAACTCTTGGGAGTGTGATATGGCGAATGGAGCCAGTGCGTGTGGATGGAACCCATAGTCTTGAACCTTGGTGGTTAGAGTCTGTTTATTAGTGTTGGTGGTTGGAACCTACAAAATTTATTTAATTTTAGTTATTGCAATTACTTTGTTAAATTGATGCTTTTGAGAATTTATTATGGTATTTGAAACATAATACTACTTTGTGCAAAAGAACCATATTATACTTCTTTGTTAAGCCCTGCATCTACTGCATTTTTCGCAAGATATACGGAGTACTTTATGTACTCACATGCTACACTCAAAACAACTCTCACAGGGTTATAAAGATCAAGAAGGAGCCTACGACTACTTCGCGTGTGGATTCGATGAAGGTTTCCCAGAGTATTAGGTTACGCTTCCCAGTCAATTGCCCATGGTATATTGATGGGTCATTGTCAGAGTTTTATTTTGCTTCCACTGTGTTTTGTTAGTTTGTGAGGTCTTGTAACCTTAGTTGTAATAAAGTAGCCATAAGACCTGTACTCTCTTTTATTAATAAAGTGCTATTGGTTATGTAATCATCACTATTTGACTGTGTGCACTAGCTTTCATCTAGGACTGGTGCTGTAATACACATAGGGTTCAAATTTGAAAATCTGGTTCTGACACCTTTCTTGTGTTTAATGACACAAATAAATGATTCAATAAATTCAACCCAACGTGCATGTCTATGGTTCGGTTTAGATTGACTTCTAATATGCTTCAAAGATCCATGGTCAAAATGTATAACAAATTTTTTGGGCCATAAATAATGTTGCCATGTTTTTAAAGTTTGAATAAAATTCTTTATCATAAGTTGAATAGTTTAAACTAGGCCCGATGAATTTCTTGCTAAAATAAGCAACAGGTTTACCTTGTTGTATCAATACACCACCAATCCAATTCCATTAGCATCACACTCATGTTCAAAAATCTTACCAAAGTTAGGAAGTTGGAGCAATGGTGCATTTGTAAGCTTTCCTTTGAGAAGGTTGAAATTTTCTTCTAGCGTTTGTCCCCAATTGAAAGAAACACCTTTCTTCGTCAATTCATTAAGTGGTGCGGCGATGGTGCTGAAATCCTTCACAAAGCAGCGATAGAATTGTAATACCCCAAAAAGATTCGAGAGTTAATCGATTAATTGGAGGGAAGGACCATATAGAAAAGAGTTAAATAGGGATTTTTAGAGGGAGAATTTCTGAAAATCCTGGCAACCTGGGCCTGGGCCTTAGCCCAAAAGGTGGCTGGCCAAAAAGGGGGAGGCACCCCTCCCCCAAACCCTAGCCGCCACCCCTTCTCCCCCTCTCCTCTCCCCTTGTGGCCGCCACCCCCCCTCTCCCCCTTGCACCTCCTATGTCCAGAAGCACCTCCTCCTCCTCCATTGAAGCCCCCTGCTGTTGGTGAAGAAGATCCCCTTTGCTGCCGGTCGAGCGGAGGAAGGAGATCGATCACCGGGAGGTGTTTTTGACCTGGAAGTCGGAGAAGAGGAAGGGAAAAAGGGAAAAGGAAGGGGGAGAGAGAGATCGCGTGGTGTTCATCGTGTTCTTCAGCGGTTCGTCAAGAGTAACCCCTATTTCCCCCGGTTAGAGGCATATTTTAATTGTTGTAGCAATGTCGGTATTCTGATCTGCTCAGGACAGTTGGTGTTAGAAGGTCATTTTGATGTAGTTTCGTGTAGATTCAGTTCTGTGAGTCTCCTAGAGTATTGTAGAGGACGTTGCCATATTTCCATGAAGTGCTAGAACACATCATTTGGACTTCTGTAGCAGAAGTTATGATTTTTTTAGTGGGACTGTTCTGCAGATTAGTGGGTTTCCTGTCAGGTTTTGGTAAATTGGGTTGGGCGATTAGAAAAAGGGAGAATTAGAGAAGATCAGTATAATGAAAGTTGTAGATAATTGTCTCAAATTACCAGAAAGCTCAAGAACTCGTGATTTGGACACTCGTACTGAAAGTTATAGTATTTTTAGTACTCTGTCCAGAGAACCCGATGTGAAATTGATGTTTTAGAAAACTGGCTTGTGCGGGTATAATTTGGCCGATTCAAGGAGTTTCACCAACTAGGTTTAGATGGAGAATTCAATTATATTTCCAGAAAGTCTAAGAACACCTCATTCGAACTCCTGTACCAATAGATATGGATTTTTGAAGTTGACTGTTCACAGAGGGGACAGATATACCCTTAGGATTTGGGGTTGAGGTCTAGTTGGATGTTTTGCGAGTTCATGATTGTTCTTTTATATATAGTTTTGATCCACTACCGTTATCTTAGCATACGTTATAATTTTTATTCAGGTGGTGGACTGTTCTCGGGGGCAGCACCTTCTACACATCCGTCATCCTCTCGCGGTTAAGGCAAGTATAATGATGGGTTAAATTGATATTGTGGAATGTCAATGTTTAGTTTATATTGTGAGCAATTGTGTTCATGGTTTTGATGAAGGAGCACCTATTAATGTTCATGGTTGTTTATAAGTTATGAATTTCATGAGTATTCCTTGTGCAAAGTTATTGTGGATGCATGTTTTTATTAGATTGAGACTTTCATACATATGCATCATGTTGGCTTATTGAAGTCTTGGTCATGTGATGACCAAGCATTTGCTGAGATCCCCGTCATGTTGATGACGGGTTAAAAGTTCCCATACTTGCGGAGTATGGGCAATTGGTCCCTGTATCAGATGGTACAGGCATGGGTGTGCATCGATGGATGCGCACTTTGCATTACCGGTAAAATGCAAAAAAGAAAAAGATAAAGATTTTGTTGATCATACTGCATAGCATGATTTATATAAGTAATTGTTAGATGTTCTTATGAAATGGTGTTCATGTGTGTTCTTGTTACCCTTTGTTATATTTGCTGAGTCGTTGAACTCACCCTTGTTGTTTGTTGTGTTTTAGGTACCTTTATAAGATCGGCTTGCATGGGGAAAAGGAAGGATTAGTCTTGTTGCACTTTGCACGATCAACCCATAATGGCAAGAAAGGAAGAAATTAAATAGTAGAAGAATGAATTACTTTAAGTATCTTTATGATCATTGCTTGCTGAAAATTAAACTGTAATAAATGAATAGAAATTTTATGGTGTTCCTGTTATCAAGATGCTAGTACTATGAATGTCCTAGTCACCTATAGTCAATTTTGTTTAGTCTTGGTCGAAATACCTGTTGGATATTTATTCTTATTAAATCTGCTTGTTGAAACCTCTGGCATAGATAACTATTCAGGGGAGGTTCTGCCGAAATTTTGTGAGACGTATTTAGTTTTTCCTTGTTACATTATTAGTTTGGTAGCATTCCAGGTCAATGATTGGCTGGGGTGTTACAAGAATCTAGCAAGTCCTAGAAAGCTCTGCACTTGTGTGACCGTTTGTGGTGTTAGCTAACTCTTTATAGCTTTAATCTTGGCTTTATCTACCTCAATTCCCTATGGAGTAACAGCATAGCCAAGAAAGTAATTACCTGCGGAGTAACAACATAGCCAAGAAGCAAACTCGATCGGTGCAAAAGGTGCACTGTTGTAGCTACGGGCTAAACAGGGAAAAGGGGGACTAGTAGAAGGAGAAGAGGAGAGCTAGAGCCATGGGAGAATTGGTGAGAATGAGAGGATGCCCCCCTCCTGCCCCTCCTGGGGGTTCGTATATATGAGTGGGGTAGAATGGGAAATCCCCATTCTACCCCTTAGTATTTACAAAGGATGAGGGTACATTGGTATATTTACACTGGTGTATTCCTCTACACTATTGGGCCTATTACATATTGGACTAGTTGCACGGCCCAGTCACGGGTGGTTGGGCCACCCCTACAACAGTACTCCCTCGACAGCAAGCGCTGAGGTCCCGATGGGCGAGCTGACGTGATCAACCACCCCAGCCCCCCGTTCCCCGACAGCAAGCGCGAGGGTGCCAAGTGGTGAGCCGATGCAACTGGTAGCTTGCAGACCCCAGAGGCGATCATTACTAAGAAATCAGTGAACTCTTGAATCCCGCGCCGTCCGGCCGAGGCGACGCCTGCAAGGCGGATGGCGGAGTCGAGCGCCAGAGCCGTGCCGTCCCGCCGAGGCGATGCCTACGAAACGGACGGCGGAGTCGAGCGCCGAAGACGCGCCGTCCCGCCGAGGCGATGCCTACGAGGCGGACGGCGTAGTCAAGCGCCGAAGACGTGTCGTCGAGCGCCGAGGACGTGCCGTCCCGCCGAGGCGATGCCTACGAGGTGGACGGCGAAGTCGAGCACCGAAGACGTGTCGTCGAGCGCCGAGGACGTGCCGTCCCGCCGAGGCGATGCCTACGAGGCGAACGGCGCAGTCGAGCGCCGAAGACGTGTCATCGAGCGCCGAAGACGTGCCGTCCCGCCGAGGTGATGCCAACGAGGCGGACGGCGAAGCCGAGCGCCGACGACGTGCCGTCCCGCCGAGGCGATGCCGACGAGGTGGACGGCGAAGTCGAGCGTCGAGGACGTGCCGTCCCGCCGAGGCGATGCCTACGAGGCGGACGGCGAAGTCGAGCGCCGAAGACGTGTCGTCGAGCGTCGAGGACGTGCCGTCCCGCCGAGGCGTTGCCTACGAGGCGGACGGCGAAGTCGACGTGCCGTCCCGCCGAGGCGATGCCTACGAGGCGGACGGCGAAGCCGAGCGCCGAAGACGTCGTCGAGCGCCGGCGATGTGCCGTCCCGCCGAGGTGATGCCTACGAGGCGGACGGCGAATTCGAGCGCCGAGGACGTGCTGTCCCGCCGAGGCGATGCCTACGAGGCGGACGACGAAGTCGAGCGCCGAAGACGTGTCGTCGAGCGCCGAGGACGTGCCGTCCAGCCGAGGCGATGCCTACGAGGCGGGCGACAAAGGCATGTCGTCGAGCGCCGAAGACGTGCCGACGGCGAAGCCGAGCGCCGAAAACGTGCCGTCCCGCCGAGGCGATACCTGCGAGGCGGATGGCCGCCGTTCCCCATCCTTCAAAAACAGTGCCCGCGGAGGGCGGGCGCTTGCGACGTAGGCCGAGGGCACTACGCGCGCGGAGACAGGGAGGTGGAGCCGCCGTTCCCCTACCTTCAAAAACAGTGCCCGCGGAGGGCAGGCGCTTGCGACGTAGCTGAGGGCGCTACGCGCGCGGAGGCAGGGAGGCGGAGCCGCCATTCCCCTACCTTCAAAAATAGTGTCCGCGGAGCGCGGGCGCTTGCCACATAGGCCGAAGGCGCTACGCGCGCAGAGGGAGGGAGGCGGAGCCGCCGTTCCCCTACCTTCAAAAACAGTGCCCGCGGAGCGCGGGCGCTTGCAACGTAGGCCGAGGGCGCTACGCGCGCGGAGGCAGGGAGGCGGAGCCGCCGTTCCCCTACCTTCAAAAACAGTGCCCGTGGAGCGTGGGCGCTTGCAACGTAGGCCGAGGGCGCTACGCGCGCGGAGGCAGGGAGGCTGAGCCGCCGTTCCCCTGCCTTCAAAAACAGTGCCCACGGAGCGCGGGCGCTTGCAACGTAGGCCGAGGGCGCTACGCGCGCGGAGGCAGGGAGGCGGAGCCGCCGTTCCCCTACCTTCAAAAGCGCGGGCGCTTGCAATGTAGGCCGAGGGCGCTACGCGCGCGGAGGCAGGGAGGCGGAGCCACCGTTCCCCTACCTTCAAAAACAGTGCCCGCGGAGGGCGGGCGCTTGCGACGTAGGCCGAGGGCACTACGCGTGCGGAGGCAGGGAGGCGGAGCCGCCGTTCCCCTACCTTCAAAACGAGTGCCCGCGGAGGGCGGGCGCTTGCGACGTAGGCCGAGGGCACTACGCGCGCGGAGGCAGGGAGGCGGAGCCGCCGTTCCCCTACCTTCAAAAATAGTGCCCGCGGAGGGTGGGCGCTTGTGACGTAGGCCGAGGGCACTACGCGCACGGAGGCAGGGAGGCGGAGCCGCCGTTCCCCTACCTTCAAAAACAGTGCCCGTGGAGGGCAGGCGCTTGCGACGTAGGCCGAGGGCACTACGCGCGCGGAGGCAGGGAGGCGGAGCCGCCGTTCTTCTACCTTCAAAAACAGTGCCCGCGGAGGGCGGGCGCTTGCGACGTAGGCCGAAAGCACTACGCACGCGGAGGTAGGGAGGCGGAGCCGCCGTTCCCCTACCTTCAAAAACAGTGCCCGCGGAGGGCAGGCGCTTGCGACGTAGGCCAAGGGCACTACGCGCGCGGAGGCATGGAGGCGGAGCCGCCGTTCCCCTACCTTCAAAAACAGGCGTTATACTCCCTGGTGCAACGCGCGCGAGGGCGCAATATCCAAGTTGTGCGCCGCTTAAAGCGAGGCACTCCCTAGTGCCTCGGCCATGTAGTAATTTTTATACTCCATAGAGTACGTGCGGGGGCAACGCCCACACGTGCGCGGGACATCCGTGTCTTGTTTATACTCCGTAGAGTACGTGCGGGGGCGATGCCCACACGTGCGCGGGACATCCACGTCTTGTTTATACTCCGTAGAGTGCGTGGGAACTTCAACCACGTCTTTTTATACTTCGGAGAGTACGTGCGGGGGCGACACCCACACGTGCGCGGGACATCTGCTCTTGTTTATACTCAGTAGAGTGCGCAGGAATAATATTCGCGTCTTTTTAATACTCCGTAGAGTGCGTGCGGAGGCGGACCTCGACGCTACGTCTTATTTAGAGTCCGTAGACTGGTGCGTGCGGAGGCGTACCTCGATGCGATGTCTTATTTATACTCCGTAGAGTGCGCGCGGAGGCGTCCCCCGTTGCGTCTTATTTAGAGTCCGTAGACTGGCGCGTGCGGAGGCGGACCTCGACGCTACGTCTTATTTATAGTCCGTAGACTGGCACGTGCGGAGGCGGACCTCGACGCTACGTCTTATTTAGAGTCCGTAGACTGGCGCGTGCGGAGGCGGACCTCGACGCTACGTCTTATTTATAGTCCGTAGACTGTCGCGTGCGGAGGCGGACCTCGACCCCACGTCTTATTTAGAGTCCGTAGACTGGCGCGTGCGGAGGCGGACCTCCACGCTACGTCTTATTTATAGTCCGTAGACTGTCGCGTGCGGAGGCGGACCTCGACGCTACGTCTTATTTAGAGTCCGTAGACTGGCGCGTGCGGAGGCGGACCTCCACACTATGTCTTATTTATAGTCCATGGACTGTCGCGTGCGGAGGCGGACCTCGACGCTACGTCTTATTTAGAGTCCGTCGACTGGCGCGTGCGGAGGTGGACCTCGGCGCTACGTCTTATTTATAGTCCGTAGACTGTCGCGTGCGGAGGCGGACCTCGACGCTATGTCTTATTTAGAGTTCGTAGACTGGCGCGTGAGGAGGCGGACCTCGACGCTACGTCTTATTTATAGTCCGTAGACTGGCGCGCGGAGGCGTCCCCCCGCTGCATCTTATTTTAGACTCCATGGAGTACGCCGACGCTCGAGGCAATCGTGCGATTTAAACCAAAAACGAGGACCAAAATAGAGGTAGCAAAGAAATGGCCGGAGACATGCGACAACAAAACGGTCCAGAATGCAATACTGGAAAGGCCTATGGTAGCCCAAAACAGGCCAAAACCGAAGAAGCAAATACGGCCAGATCGAGTGCTCTTACAGTGGAACTATGGTAGAGCCTTGCAGGTACCCGTATGTAGTACGTACCGGGCAGGATGTCTGCATGACGCTAGCGGGGGCTCCGTCGTGAGATGCGGCGCTCACGACCAACTTCAGCAAGGTGGACACCACTGCGACTCCCTCCTGGTTCGTTCCATGGACGTGCAGCTGCATGCATGCACACGTAGGTTGGCTCGGCGCAGAGGTTGTTGCGCGGAGGCCACGGCCGAAGTGGCCTTCGCCACCGTTGTGCGGAGGCAAGCACCAGGGTGACGCGGAGGCCACCAGAGTCTCGGCGGAGGCTAGGCGGAGGCTGTGGACCAGTGGCGGCGCATCCTGCGTCGCTTGCTTCACCGCTCGATGAGTAGTGAGCGTCTTTGCGCCCATGCGCCAGCTGCTTAGGCAGCCGCCCCTGGCCGGTCATGTAGCGAGCGCCGCCACGGAAACCCGCCATGAGATGTGGTTTACGTCCGGCCTGACGTGCTTGCCGTGGACTTCGTTGAGTGGAGGTCGACGCCAGCGGGGGTTCATCGAAGTCCTTCGGCTTGGGCTCGGTGGGGGCGTAGGCTCGCTTCAACACGGAGGGCTCGCTGACCTCGCAGGCACGGAGATGGCGACGCAGACCTCACAGGCGCGGAGCCGGTGGCGGAGAGCCTCGCAAGAGTGGAAACGGCGGCGCAGACCTCGCAGGCGCGGAGCCGGTGGCGGCGAGCCTCGCAAGCGTGGAGACGGCGGCGCAGACCTCGCAATCGCGGAGACGACAGCGCAGACCTCGCAGGCGCGGAGCCGGTGGCGGAGAGCCTCACAGGCGTGGAGACGGCAGCGCAGACCTCGCAGGGCGACGTCGTATAACTGCCTGACGATAGTGGCCGGATGCATAGATACGCGCATGCACGCGTGGAGTGCCCGGAAGTCCTGGACGCCCCTGCCGTTGAGTACGGTCGACGATGAGCTCGCCGCGGACGCGTAGGCCGACGATTACTTTGAGGAAGCAGTGCACCCGGTGTGCACGCGTGAAGACTTGCGGCTCGGGGGCGATATAGAACGGAGACGTTCCATAACACGCTCACGTGCATGGGCCATGCAGGCGATATCCCGTGAAGACATCGCGGTCGAAGTACATCTTTGCATCATCGCAGAAGCGATCGGAGGCCGGAGGCCAACTTCGACTGCGCGGAGCCGAGCGGACGTAGAGGCCAACGCCGGATTTCGGCAGTGTGGAGGCTTGCGGACGTCGCGGTCGAAGTGGGTCTTCGGCTCTTCGCATCATCGCCGGGGCGAGCAGAGGTCGAAGATGAAGCTCTGGCCGAAGCACCGATGGCCTCCAGCCGCCCTGTCATACTCCATGCTCGTGATTCCTCATCTGACGCGCTGCCAGCAGCCCCTCGCGCATCCACCAGCAGCAGGTAGACCGTGCCGACACAGAGCTTGGCGGAGCCGGCCAGCTTCTGCAGTCTTGCGCAACGCTATGGCGCGAGGACGACCCCGCCGTCGCAGATGCCGGGTGAGCCTTGGGCGAAGACGCTGGATGGATGCGTCAACTGCTCGCCTGGATGGATGCGTCAACTGCTTGCATGGGACGTGGCCGTGCGGAAGCAGCGAGACTTCCCTTCTGGGCGGAGAGGACCAGGAGGCCACCGCGGGACGCCGAAGATAGCTGGATCCTGCATGTACGTCTACGCGGGGTCCGCGGCCGGAGTCTTCGGCGGAGCGGGATCCTGCACGCACGTCTCCGCAACCTCACCCGCGCGGAGGTTGCTGCGCAGTGAGGGCAGGGAGAGCTCCGCCCGGACACGGAGGCTCACGACGACATCCGAGCTAGAAGCCCCCGCGCGTGGGTATTTGGTTGGCTCACCTCCACCCGTACACGAATACAATCATACACGTGATAACACATGCAATCAAAAGTTTTACGCGTGCATGCATCATACATGGATGGATAAATGTCGTGAAGCTTAGAGGGCCCATGCATGGATGGATAGATATACTCGAAGGGATACTTCGTGCGTACGTACATACCCGCGGAGGCTCGACGTTGCGCGGAGTCTCGACGCGAAAGCTCGACGCGGAGGCTGCACATCGCGTGGAGACCCGCGGAGGCTTTGCTTAGCTTGCGCGAAGTGCCCTCGCCCTCCCTGCATGCATGCATCGCATGCTTCCGCATAGATCTGTAGCCATGCATGCACTCATGCATTCACGTGGGATCGTGGTGACACGCGCGAGGTCCAGTTCGCGGAGGGAAGGTCCTGCACGAAGCTAGATACATAGAGACTAGATCTGTTCAACACACCTACGGACAGGTGATTCGACTAGATCTACTCTGATATTCCACCTACGAACAGGCGATTCGACTAGATCTACTCAGCACACCGTCTACAAAACATGGCGAAATATACTTAAATTTTTAGTGAGCAAACTACTTATCTGGCGAAGTTTGCCATCCCTGGAGGGAGCAGCATGCTCCCAGGGCTTTCGTTGAATGCCGGAGAAATCTCTTCCATACGTACCTTCTAGTCGTCCCCACGGACGGCGCCATCTGTTGTAGCTACGGGCTAAACAGGGAAAAGGGGGACTAGTAGAAGGAGAAGAGGAGAGCTAGAGCCATGGGAGAATTGGTGAGAATGAGAGGATGCCCCCCTCCTGCCCCTCCTGGGAGTTCGTATATATGAGTGGGGTAGAATGGGAAATCCCCATTCTACCCCTTAGTATTTACAAAGGATGAGGGTACATCGGTATATTTACACTGGTGTATTCCTCTACACTATTGGGTCTATTACATATTGGACTAGTTGCACGGCCCAGTCACGGGGGGTTGGGCCACCCCTACAACATGCACATTTTGAGATTACCAAATAAATAGGCATCTCTCAAAGCAATAAAAACAACACGTAAGTGTTTACGATGTTTATCAAGTGACTTGCTTTAATTAATTTATCATCAAAGTAAACTATCATAAATTTACCAATGAAAGCACGCAAAACTTCGTTCAATAATCTCATGAAAGTGCTAGGTGCGTTAGTTAAATCAAAAGGCATCACTAGCCACTCATATAACTCAAACTTAGTTTTAAATGTAGTCTTTTATTCATCTCCAAGTTTTATTCTAATTTGGTGGTATCCACTATATAAGTCAACTTTATAGAAAATAGTAGTGCCACTTAATTTATCAAGCATGTCATCTAACTTAGAAATAGGATGACAATGTCTAATAGTGATATTATTAATTTCTCTACAATTAACACATATATGCCAAGACATGTCTTTCGTAGAATCTAAAATCACAGGAACAACACAAGGACTAAGACTTTCACGTATGTACCCTTTGTCAAGTAAGTCTTGCACTTAATTTTGAATTTTTTAGTCTGCTCTGGATTAGTCCTATATGGTACACAGTTTGGCAAAAAAGCTCCTAGGATCAAATCAATTTGATGTTCAATTTCTCTAGTAGGTGGTAGCCCCAGGGGTATTTCAGATGAAAACACATCATTAACTCCTGCAAAAGATTAGTGACAGCAGGAGGCAAAGATGTGGGCAAATCCTTGAGTAAAAACAAAGCATCTTTGCAAAGCAAGGCATAGCACACAAAAATTTCCACTTCCAAGTAATTGAAATTAGATTTAGTAGCCAATAGAATAGCACCTTTCAATTTAATTTTATTCTTTCTAGCATTTGATTTTTTTTGCTTCTTTCTTTTTAGGTGGAAAGCATTCTTTTGCTACTATCTGATTTTCACTTTTAGCTTTCTTCTTTTTTTCTCACATTCAGATCTTTCAATTTCATCTTTAATAATGGCTTCAAGAGACATTGGATGTAAAATAATTTTCTTGCCCTTACTGCATGAGAGTATATTGATTAGTTCTACCATGATGAGTGGAATCCTTATCAAACTGCCATGGTCTACCTAAAAGTAAGGAGCATGCTTGCATATGCATGACATCGCAATCAACATAATCATGATATGAACCAAGTAAAAATTGTACTATCATAATTTTGATCACCTTCAACTTACCACATGAGTTGAACCATTGAATGTAGTAAGGATGTGGGTGAGAACTTATGGTCAAGCTAAGCTTCTCGACCATCCCCAAACTAGCCACGTTGTTGTAACTTCCTCCATCGATGAGGACATGACACGAATGTTCCTTGATGAACTTGGTTTGAAACAAATTGTGCCATTAGTCCTATTCAACACTCTTCATTTGTGCACTAAGCACATGCTTCACTATAAGGCTCATATACTTATTTGAAGCTTTAGCACTCAAGTGTTCTTCTTGTTCATCACTAATGTCAATCTCATCACTTGCATGGTCATTTGCAACAAGTATATATTCTTCATCAATTTCACTAGCTGAAGTGTACTCACCATCTTCTCTCATTATGAGAGCTCGCTGACTTGGGCACTCTCTCATGAAATACCTAAACCCTTTGCACTTGTGATATTAGATATTCCTTGATGCACTCTTTGTTGGAGCAGATTTGGTGGGAGCTTGAATGGTTGTAGCCTTGCTTGCTTGGGTGCACGTGAGGGCATGGAAGTAGAAGTAGAGTGCCCTCAGCTTGGTGTAGATGGGAGGAGCGTCCTTGCTATTCTGGCACTTTGTTTGGAGGAAGAAGAGCCTCCAAAATGACTGCCTGTTTTCATGTGTCACCCTTGTGCTTCCCTTTCAGCTTTGCAAGCAAGATAAAATAAACGGGTGACAGAATTATAGTTCTTATATTCAAGTATGTCCTGAGTTTCCCGGTTAAGCCCTCTCAAACTTCTAGCCATTTTAGCTTCTTCAGTTTCTTCCAAACCACAATGCAATAACCCAATTTAAAATTCTTAATAGTATTCCTCTACTAACCTATTGCCTTGTTTGAGATTGCAATTAATTTAACATATCATGTGAAAAGTATGAAGTTACAAATCTAGCTCTCATGACTCTTTTCAAAACATCCCAAGTTCTAGGTACATGTGGTAATGTACATTGTTCCCTACACCAAATTGATGCAAAATCAGTGAATTCACGAGTAGCAGCCCTAACTCTTTTATTATCAGGAAAATCATGGCATGCAAAATTTTCATCTAATTGTAATTCCCAATCAAAATAAGCTTCAGGGTCATATCTACTAGCAAGTGGGGGAATTGTAAACTTGACTTTAGTGAATGCATCATCATCACGTACCTTTCTTTGTAACCTATCCATACCTCGTTGATTTTGCCTTAGTTGATGATAGTCACAGTCAGCGGGGCTCTCAACTTCAGTGTCAATATCACAGTTGTTCTCTTTGACAACATCATCCTCATCCGCCGAAGAGTGAGAGGGAACAAAGCACGTCGAACGTTGGTGGTGGTGGACATTGCTCAAGATTCTCAACTCTATTGTTGATGGTGGTGAGTGTGTCATTGAGCCGATCCAACACATTGTAGATTTTCTCCGTTCTCTTGTTGAGCTCACAGTTGAAGTGTTTGTCGGATTCCAGAGCAACAACTCCGAAACCCTCTGTGTAAATCGCACTATCCCAGGAAAAGTTAGTGCACACAGGGTTAACAGGGATACATATCATGCATAATCACTAAACTTTATTATAAGCAAAGTGTACATGCCTTATGGCCAAGTTTACAATAAAAGGGCTCATGGCCAACCACTAAGGTAAACAGCAGAAGATAAAATAGAAGGAGCAGCCCATCCTGCTTGCCCACAGGCGAATGACTGTAAGACATGGCCTATTCATCGCAATCCTCACCAAAGTCGAAGTTGTCATCCTCTAGCAATAGAATTAAGCAAGGTGAGCACATAAAGTACTCCACAAGTTACACCAGGAGGTTTAACAAAGTTAATGCATGCATATGGATTGACAAAGGAAGGCATAATATGGTTATTTGCACAAAAAGCAACATTGCAGTAAATATCGTAAAGTAAGTACAAGCTGAATTTAATACAGTATGTAAAACAAGCTTTTTAACTGAAATAATATCGTTAGTGCAGGCATCAACCTTACATTAACCTATCCACGGGTATTCCACCCGGACCATCTTTGCAAAACAATTACTCAAGTTTCTACAAACTAGATTTTTATCAAAACCAAAGTCTAATATGTGAAAAAACCATACTCAGCATGTCCTTGACCATGGACATGGCTATCCAGGATAGTTTGTTACTTTGCAGAGGTGTACAACTTTACCCACAAGACATGCCCTCTCGTTTTGTCACGCAATTAACACACTGCCTTAGGTGTGCGGCTGAGAGTATGACAAGGCTGTTACAATGTTCCATTACCAAATTAGTTACACTGCAACTAAGGTTTCACCACAACATGAATCCACATGTTGGAGCCACCTCTTGTGCCATGTGAGACTTCTCATGGTCTATGCCACGCTCACATTTAGCCTATAGCGAAACCAAGATAGAACTTCAAAAATTACTTAGCCAGGTCTGTCTTATACCAGACTTGTGGTAGTACGGTGTGACTTTATAATAGTAGTTCAGAGACCGGTCCTTAATTTGACTTACACCCAACCACATACCCCTTGTGCCTGGCAATCGACATTGTGTGACCAAACAACAATGCATGCCAGCAAGCACCCACCACCATACCAATGCCTAAGTCTAAACTAGGTTTTATAATTTTATTTTATCAAAAATTCATAAACTTTCTTGACTCAGCAAAGTTAAGAATAGATTTTATAAACATCATTTTATGTGAAACAATCCCACCTAAATTATTCTAAGCATGGCTAAGAAATTCTATAAAATTTCCAGTTAATACTAATGTACTAACTAGGTTTTCATCTAGGATGACAAGGCATGATTGTTCAATATCGAATTTGGCCAAATACAAATGAATTGGGCATAACTAGAATTTAAATTGAATTCAAACTAGATTATGAATAAAAGTACGCATGCATAATAAATTTAAAAACAAAATAAATAATTTAAATTACTGGGAACAACATGATCAAAGGTGTAACTTGCCTTGCTTAAAGTCCTGCTGCAATTTGTCGAGGTAAAACTCTCCGGATTCGTTGAAATATATACGCGAAGAACCAAAAAATTTCAAACAAATTCAAATAAATTAAAAATTTCAAAAAGATTCCAGAAATATATAGTTTAGGATTTGATTAGAATTTAGAAATTTGAATAGGTCAAATCGGATTTAAAATGAAGAAATACGGGTTTCTGGAAGATTAAAACTAAAGAAAAAGACTGATTTTTGGAATTATTTTTATACTGAAAATTCAATATATGATGTCAGCATCAAATTTTATTTTTTGGCAGAGTTATTTTTACATTGAAAATGGTTTTATTTGACTGACAGGTGGGTCCGGGTTTATGGTGGACTCGATTCACGAATTGGCTCGGTTCACCGTGGACTCGATCCACTGCTGACATGGTGGCCGGGTTGTCATGGCCGAACCGTGGCACCGGGTGGCTACCACATGGCGGCCATGCATGGACGAGCGCTGACGTGGCGGCGTTGGCCAGAGGCGGCGCTAGGGCGTGGCGGCGCTGACGTGGAGGCTGGCGAGTGGCGTAAAGCGAGAGGGGAGCGAGGGGAGTTCGCTTGTACCTGCGGCGGTGCTCGACGATGACTGGAGGGCAGTCAGCGACGAGGCAAGGCAACGGCGGTGTTCGGGCAGTGGCGGCGACGGGGTTTTGACGGCGGCTTTGCTCGGCGAAGGGGTGGAGGATGGTCATGAGGCACGAGGAACACGAAGGTGACATCGGCGAGGCGCGAGGGCAACCCGGGCTGTGGCAATTCCTCGCGCGGAGCTCGGTCGGGTGGTGAATGGGGAATATGGCACGGGGAGCACTCGGGCGCACGAGAGAGGAAGAGGAGGGGAGGACGGGGTGCAGGGGGAAAAGAGGGTGCTCAGGGAGGACTTATATAGGCGTGGGGGGGTGACGAGCGGCGGCTGGTTACTCGCCGGAATTAAGGCTAGTGCAAAGGAGCTCAAAAAGGGGTTTAACGGGCGTAAAAGAGGGGGAAATGCGATGGAGTAAACTCGGGCAGCTTGGTGGCTGGTAATGGCATTGAATGCACGAGCTAACGGGAAGAAACGGTCGGAAATTATGAGCTCGGGGGGCACTAATGGCAGTGGACAGAGGAGGAAGAAGGGTGGGGGAGAAGAAAGAGCTAACATGCGGGCCTCGCATGTCAGCGAGAGAGAGGAGAAGCGGAGGGGCGGACGGCAGGATGGATGTCACGTGTCGCCGAGAAAATTAGGGCCGTTGGATTTAAAATGAAGGGGTAAGTGGAAGGGGATGGCTCAGATTAAATCGGGTAGGGATGAATCAGATCTAGGAGCACCACGTGTTGGATGGAGGAGGTTTTGGATTTAAAATTTCGTTTTTAATTTCCAGAAATACAAGGAAGCTTCAAAAATACTTAGAAAATAACAAATAAAGTCTGAAAATTCTAGAAAAATTCATAGAAATCCCTAGATATGTTTTAGACTTAGGACAATTATTTCAACTTAAATTTGGTATTTTTATTTTTACCAAAAATCCTTTTTAACTTTGAAATTGATTTTTAAAACTCTGGAAAATTCTCAAAAATACTCTAAATCGAGGAGAACTTAGGAAAACAAAAAATAGACCCTTTTTGGCTTAGATAAAATACTTAAAAGTAAATTTTCTTACTTTAGGCTTTGAAATAAAATTCCAGATAAATCCAAATAAATTCAAGAAAAACTGATAAATACAAACAAAAAGGAGTGAGAGGTCCAGCACTCTGAAGTTCAGAAGATTAGTCATCATTCTTGTCACCATGTTTCAAAATTTGTGGACCTGCCATTATTAGTAGAACACAAGAAACTCATAAGAAATTTTGTTAGCTCCCTATCAACTACTAGGTGTTGTAGGCTACAAAAGTCTCACACTCTCAAGCTCTTATGAAATGCTTACAAGATTCTTACCAAGCAAAGCAGGTGATACAACCAGTATCTGGTTTGCGGTAACATGACTAGAGTTGTAAGTATGTGGAGCTTGGATAGGCAATATATAAGTAGCAAAGGAATGGTAATATTCAATTTTAAAATTACACTAGCTGAATAATAGTCCAAAAGACTTACCTAAATTACTGGCACAAACTAGTTCTCGACCCTAGCTCAATCAAGCAAACACTAGATGACACAAGGGCTATATAAAGAGAGCTCAAAATCTAGAAATGAACAATGCTACAAAATTTTCTTCTTTTTTGAGTTTTTTTGCTTTTTTTGCACTTGCTTCCTTGTTTAGATGCAATACCCGAAACTAAAATCAAAGCACTAGACTCAGACTAGCAACTAGAACGTAACGATGGATGAAAATTCAACATAGTAAAATGGAAAGTGAAATTGCAAAGGCACAACTAGGGTTCGATTTTGGTGATTTTCGATGAACATAATATTTTTGTGGGGCATTTTCCTGGTTATACATATGAAAAACAAATCTAAAATAGAAATCTCATTGGGCAATCTATGCTCTAATACCAATGGATGAGTGGATTCGGCCCGATCTTCCGATGAGAATTTATTGATATGACATTAATGATGAGGAAACAACCAGGTTCATCATGCAATTCCAACACCATACCCTTGTTGTTACCAACCGTGCTCAACACAGATGATCTTTCCTACAAGCAATCAAGAATCAAGCAAGAAAGAAATAGCTCAATCTGAATTTCTGAATGAAATGTGAAGTTTCATTAAACAATGAAGAGGCCAGAAGTTGCCGTAGATGGCCTTGTCGGCATAAGTACACAACTGATATTTTCTGAATGTAAAACAATCTAAACAAGCCTAAACCCTAAAAGTGGCATCCCTGATAGTTTTTGAGGGGCTAGGGATGTGGGTAGCATGTCTGTGAGGGTGGGGGGAACATCCCACTCCAATTTCCCAGTTGGGCTCAAACTAATACAAGGCCTAGGGCTTTGGTTTAGAACTAATTTAGAATTGTTTAATGGATTACAGCATGCTCAGGTGGAGTTTTGAGGTGGGACTAGAACCATTAGAAAGAGGACATCATAAGCTTTTCAAGAAGTCTATGATCAACTTATTTGGACTCTGTATGCATCTTCTATGCTTGTTTGAAGTCAGTGGTATCTTTGAAGGCCAAACTAGATTCTAGAACATACCCAGTTTTCATTATTTTCATCCCAAGCATGTCCATAACTCCATGTGACTATCCTTGGTCCTTGCCCATGTTCCTAAGTGCAATCATATCACATGCATTAGGTAGCAACTCATTCTCAAAAGCTGAATTAAACAACCCTAGAAATAAGATCACCTGATAATTCAACTGTTGTGCAAATGCTCTTGTCATAGTTCTTTGCTTAACATCTTGTGGATGAGTGTTGTGTGCATCCAAGAAAGTGATGTCCTCATCAACTGGGTTCCTACATCTGCCTTTATTTACCCAAGTATTGAGCCACCGATATTTAGTTCTCACTGATTCAGGTTCATCGGGCTGGGAAGGGAGATGTTTGGCTTATAGACTCTAGTTGTTCTAGTCACATGACTGGAGATTTGTAGGACCCAGATTTTACAATCCGGATTTCTCTGTGATTCCACCGCACTATTCCCTGGATCAGTAGATAGTGCTCACAGATTACAGTTCTGAATATCATAGTACATATCATACAGAAGCGTATTTATAATAGTAAACTTACACATGGGCCGATTAGGCCGAAGTCAATAAAATGCAGCAGCGGAAATGAAGCACACGGGTGGGACCCCAGGACATGCCCACAGGCAGCCAACTGGAGGTTCACGACCTAATTCTTGACACCTCATCATCGTCGTCCTCATGTCCAGTTGTATTGCTGAAGCGTAGTAATCTGGTTCCTGATTCTGGATTTGTTATTAGAGCGAGTGTGAGCACAAACCACCATACTCCGCGAGCCAATACATAGGATGCAATTAGATAATATGCATGGCTTATCAAGGAAAGGCTCGGGTTATTTTATTTGCCATAAATTGCTTTTAAAATAGGATACATAGAAATGTCCTAAGACCTAGCAGTTTGAACTAAAACATATTATGTGAAAGAATGCAATAGTAATAGAGATCCAGATTCCATCCACCGTTACATGGCCTCTACACCATATGCTTACTCCTTCAGCGTTACAACCGCTTAACTTATCACTGGGCGACACCCAGGGCAACACAAATAAGGGCCTTTCTCTGCCCTCCACTTTATCATTTCCACCCACAAAGTTTTTGAAATAGAACTATATCTAGTTAAGTTCCCATGTCCGCCCTTGACCGTGGGCATGGCTATTCGAATAGTTTTCTACTCTGTAGAGTTTGCACACTTTACCCACAAGAGATAATCTGCTCGTTGCCCCACATGATTCCTTGGCCTTGCGGTTGAGTAGATCATCACAGAGCTGTTACAATGCATTTTTCCTAGCAGAGTTATGTCTACTAAGGTTTCACTTCCTTCGGGGTACGACCACCCTTTCAGAAGCCCCCTCTTGCGCCGTCACGTCAGAGGATGTGGCCATCCTCTGCCCGCCCATGGTCACACCGGCGCAACCCTTACTAAGTCGATGCAAATTAGTTAGCCCTGCCTACATTTTGCTAGCTTATGGTTGTACTGTTGTACACTGGGAGATCATCACAAGATTCGGTCCTTAGGGTTACCTGGGCGGTTCTACCCCTAACCATTTTGTGCTTCCACTGCACCACTCACACACCCTCGAACCATCCGCTCAGATAAGTAAGCAAGTAGGGGCTTTTGGGAACATAAAATAATCGTACCAACATATTCCAGTCATGACTTTCCAACTCAGTTTCTCATGAGTAAAAGTGAGGCTTGGGGCATTTTTGGTTCCCCCGAATATCTAAGCAGTACTAAGCATGGCGTATAATTATGGAGTTATTTTCGAAAAGTTACCATTATAATTTTTGCTAGAGTGACAAGGCTCAGATATTCAAATGTTCCAAAGGAGGTATAATACTAGCAAGTTAAATAATGGCATATAACTAGAATCTTCAAACAAACATATATTTGCATAAGAAATAACAGCAGACAATTTGATAATTTAAACACAAGTAAATTTGCAGAAAATGTAGGTTAGTACTCCGTTTAAGAAAGCAAAAAGATCTCTTTTGTACGAAAAAAACTGATCTCACCAATTCTTTCTAATGAGACGGCTTGCCATTGCACTAGGCATGAACTCAGGGGGAGTTTTGGATGACCAAGATCATCTCCTTAAGCTTATTGTTTGAAGTGGTCGCATAAGGCTTGAGATCTAGCACATGACAAAAATTTTGGGTTGGAAACGACCATGAGTTTCAAAAGAAAAATCATGCCAAATGTGCTCAATTTGCTAAAATTACAAAACTTACAAGTACTTCAACAAATGTCTCATTCTTGAACTTGTAGCACTCTAATTGACTCAATACTAGCTTCTTGGTTCCACTTAGCTTATTGACATGGCCTACATCATTTTTGGATACCTTTAGCTAGACTATAATCTTGGTTGACTTGACATGCTAAAAAATTCGACTAATTTTCAGATTATGAATTTTTTGACTTCGCTTGATTATACATGTCTTGTCATGATCTTGATAGCATTCTTATGCATTATGATGAGGACATCCCAGCTCAACATGTTCCATCACATATCAACCATTCACCATCAAGCATAAAGGAAACAAATCAAGGTCCACTTACACGAAGTCGTGCCAAGAAAATACAAGAACAGGTGAATTCATTCCTAGCTGATTTTGATTTCAACATATCTCATGATTTTGTACTACCTAAATGTTCTACATTGATGTTACTTAGGTTTACACATGAAGCGGAGGATGCTACTTGGCATGACGAACAAATACAATGCTACGATCAGACCACCTGGCTGTCCGCACCTACAGCCACAAAGAAGTAACCATAACTTTTGATTTCCGAAGGCTCTGGGGGTTCATGAGTACTTGATGGAAAGCTTATCAAGTCTAGTTTCCAATGCAACAAACCCCACATCATTTGGACTTTCCAATAAGAAGTTATGGTCGAATTAGTGGAGACTGCTCAGGAGGCTAACAGTCACGCGAGACCTCCTCGGGAATTCATCTCGTGGAGACCTTTCACCTAGCCTACCTTCAGAAATTCCAATTCCTTTTCACACTCAACTAGGAGGGTTGTTCCTAGTATAAATACCCCTTGTATCTAAACAATTGGGAGCATTGAATCATTTGATAAACCTTAGTTTTGCAGCCGAGCTGCTAAGTGTCTTACTCATACCATTGTTCTTCCTTGTTCTTCCTGGACTCGTGAAGAGATCCCTTTGGGATCCCCTAATTCGTGCTCTAGGCTTTCGGGCCTTTTGTGTGGGTTAGTCCCGGATTGTGGTTCTGCGGTCGTTCGGAGATCGAGTCGAAGTCCTCAAGGTTTCGGTGTCTCTCTCCCCGTCGTTTTGTCGCATCCAACCTTGGCAGGTATAAAGCTAGTTACCCCGCTGTTCGCAGCAAGTTATCCTCGGTTCTTCGACCTACTGTCGTGAAGATCGGCCATCCCAAGGAGGTTCCTACCATTTGGTATCAGAGCAAGGTTGTCACGGTAGGTCTTACCATCATATGTTATTGTTTTGTTCATCTCCTAGAGTCCACTGAAAAAGCCACAAAAAAATCCCATAGCCTTTTCACGGTACTGTTACCTTTGTGTCGTTGTGTTCATCAAGTTGCTAGTCACCATCTTTACTTATATAGTGTTTTGTTTATTTGTTATCCGCACCCCTGTTAGTGTCAAAAAAACAAAATAAAAAGAGAAGAAAGAAAGAGTCAAAAAAAAAGAAGAGAAAAGAAGAGAAAAGTAGGGGCTGTGTTGCGGATTACAAAACTGAAAATTTCAGTTCTGCATACTCAAGTTTGTGGTGTTCTTAACAGCAACATTTACATATCTTTTGAACGGTTTACGCCACTTGGTTACAGTACCGCAGCCTTCCTTGAACAGCCACCTATAGCTCCACAAAAATATGAAAACCGGACCTCTCGACTCGTAAACCTTTCAACCGCTTAACCACAGCTGGGTTACTATCACTTTTTGCGCATTCACAGTCCTTGAGAACGAGCAAGAGCTTTGGTAAGTAAGAGGTGAGGTTGTGTGATTCCACAAATTTTACCTATTCCAATTTTTTTTCTTCATAGTTCTAACATGGCAGGATCCAATGATTCGAGTGTTGGGGGTGGTCGTCATGGAGACGATGAACCACCAGTTGCGCGGGCTGAGTTACGGCAACTACAAAACTCATTGTTGGAGGCCATGGAGAGGATGTTCAATGAACGTCTCCCAGCAGCGGCCGGAAGGGATCCACGTCATCAACATGAAGAATCTAATGGTGAAAATTCTGGCGCTGGACATGACTTCCATGTCCACTTCAGAGATGGTCGTGGTGGTGGTAGGCGTGCTGGTCACAATGGCCGGCATGATGGAGGATATCACAGGCGTGGTCGTGACCACCGTGTGCGTTTTGATGATGAAGAATTTGATGATTATGACCATGATGAGGGATATGACAATAACGAAAATCCTTTTGCAAATAATGGGCGGTTTGAGCGGCGCCATGATCATCGCCGACGTGCTGGCCATGAAGAAAGGGAACATCACCGTGGTCGTCACAATAGGGATGATCCGGACAGCATTGCTCGTGTCAAGTTGAGTATCCCAAAATTTACTGGACGAGAAGATGCAGATGCATATCTTGAGTGGGCTGAGCAGTGTGATCAAATTTTTAGAGTACATAATCTCTCTGATCAGAGGCGTGTAAATCTTGCTTCAGTTGAGTTCTCTGGTTATGCTCTCACTTGGTGGAATCAAATACAGGAGAATCAGCTTGTGTTGGGGCGTGAATATATCAACACATGGGAAGAGATGAAGCAAGTGATGAGGAGGCGTTTTGTGCCATCAAGCTATCAGCGTGACCTTTGCAATAGGTTGCAAACTTTGAAGCAAGGATCCAAATCGGTTGATGATTATTATAAGGAGATGGAGTTGCTGTTAGTGCGAACTGGAATTAGAGAGGACCCTGAATCAAAAATGGCAAGATTTTTGAATGGCCTCAATGAAGAAATTTCTGGTTTCGTTGAGATGTTTCCGTATAATAATTTGCAAGACCTTGTTGATCAAGCTATGCGCACCGAGAGAAAAATTCAGCAAGAGGGACGTGGAAGGTCTTATGGAAGCCGACCTATCTCAGCTCCATGGCATAGGCAGCAGCAAGGTACCTCTGTTGTTGGAGGTCGGTCCCAAGGTGCTGCACCTAGAACTTCTCCATCCATTGCTCCTGCAAAGACGACGGTTTCTACAGCTTCTTCACCTGCCATTGAACAACGCCTTGCTGCAAGTACAGCAGCCCCTTCTGTTGCTTCGGCTGCTGCTTCCTATGCACGTAGCCGAGAAATTGTGTGCCATAAGTGCCATGGTCGTGGACATGTTGCCGCACAATGTCCAAGTAGGAGGACTATGATAGTAAATAAACAAGGTGAATGGGAATCTGAAAGTGAGCAAGAAGAAGATGGCATACAAGAAGAAACAGTGGGCAATGATGGGAGTGAGATCCAACCCGACGAAGGTGATAATAATTGCTT
Source organism: Dendrocalamus latiflorus (assembly GCA_017311315.1). Classification (NCBI taxonomy): domain Eukaryota; kingdom Viridiplantae; phylum Streptophyta; class Magnoliopsida; order Poales; family Poaceae; genus Dendrocalamus; species Dendrocalamus latiflorus. The sequence goes on along the minus strand of CM029625.1, from coordinate 632,110 downwards.
TATTTCTCTTCGAGTGCTTAGTGTTACTGCTGTAAAAGAAGAGAATGGACAGCGACACAATCTCTTCCATACTCGAGGCATGATCAAGGACAAGTTGTGCAGAATTATTGTTGATAATGGCAGCTGCAACAATATTGCAAGTCAAGAATTGGTTGAGCGAATGGGGTTAAAACAGCGGCGCCATCTTACTCCATACAAGATGCAATGGCTTAATGATTGTGGTACGCTACGTGTAAACCATGTTGTGACAGTTCCTTTCTCTATTGGGAAGTATAATGATCATGTGGAGTGTGATGTGGTGCCTATGCAAGCATGCCAACTGCTTCTAGGAAGACCATGGTTATATGATCGTGATGTTCAGATTTTTGGTCGAACCAACAAGTTATCTCTCATGTACAAAGGAGAGCGAATCACTTTGCTTCCTTTGACACCAGAGGAGATATTGAAGGATGATGTAAAAAGAAAACAGCGAGAGAGTGAGAACCACTTACGAGTGACCCACAAACATAGTGAGGGAGTGAATCCAAAGCCAAATAAAACTCCACAGCTACAACGAACCAAGCCAATGGGAAAAGAGGGATTAGTCATGATGGCTAGGAAAGGGGATTTAAAAGAATTGAGTGAACCCAATGCCATGTTCTTTGTACTCCTGTACAAGGACAATTTTCTTTCCACTAACGACTTACCCTCTATATTGCCAAGTGTTGTTTATGATGTGTTGCAGGAATATAAGGATGTATTCCCGGATGAAGTACCACCAGGGCTGCCACCTAAGAGAGGAATCGAACATCAAATCGACCTTGTCCCTGGTGCCCCACTTCCAAACCGAGCCCCGTATCGCACCAACCCGGAGGAAACAAAGGAAATTCAGCGCCAAGTTCAAGAGTTGATCGAGAAAGGGGAAATTGTAACACTTCATGGCGTGCCACGGACCATTGTTTCAGATCGTGACACCAAGTTTTTGAGCTACTTTTGGAAGACCTTATGGGGAAAACTTGGGACAAAATTGCTGTTCTCTACGACATGCCATCCACAAACTGATGGTCAAACTGAAGTTGTGAACCGAACATTATCAACACTGCTGCGAGCTATTCTCAAGAAAAATTTGAAATTATGGGAGGAAAGCTTGCCTCACGTGGAGTTTGCATACAACAGGGCAGTACACTCGACCACTAAGTTTTGTCCATTTGAGATTGTATATGGTTTTAAACCTACTGCTCCTATCGATCTTTTGCCTTTGCCTATGCAGGAACGTGTAAATTTTGATGCAAGCAAACGTGCAGAATTTGTCAAGAAGCTTCATGATCGAGCAAAAGACAACATAGAAAAGATGACCAAGATGTACATGAAACGTGCCAACAAGGGGCGTAAGAAGATGTTATTTGAACCAGGCGACTTAGTTTGGGTGCATTTGCGCAAGGACCATTTCCCTGAACAACGCAAGTGCAAGCTGCAGCCACGTGCCGATGGTCCCTTCAAAGTGCTTCGCAAGATCAATGACAATGTATATGAAATTGAACTTCCAAGTACGTATGGTGTAAGCCCAACCTTCAATGTCTCCGATCTGTCTCCATTCTTTGGACTTGAAGAGTCGAGGACGACTCCATTTCAAGAGGGGGAGGATGATGAGGACATCCCAGCTCAACATGTTCCATCACATATCAACCATTCACCATCAAGCATAAAGGAAACAAATCAAGGTCCACTTACACGAAGTCGTGCCAAGAAAATACAAGAACAGGTGAATTCATTCCTAGCTGATTTTGATTTCAACATATCTCATGATTTTGTACTACCTAAATGTTCTACATTGATGTTACTTAGGTTTACACATGAAGCGGAGGATGCTACTTGGCATGACGAACAAATACAATGCTACGATCAGACCACCTGGCTGTCCGCACCTACAGCCACAAAGAAGTAACCATAACTTTTGATTTCCGAAGGCTCTGGGGGTTCATGAGTACTTGATGGAAAGCTTATCAAGTCTAGTTTCCAATGCAACAAACCCCACGTCATTTGGACTTTCCAATAAGAAGTTATGGTCGAATTAGTGGAGACTGCTCAGGAGGCTAACAGTCACGCGAGACCTCCTCGGGAATTCATCTCGTGGAGACCTTTCACCTAGCCTACCTTCAGAAATTCCAATTCGTTTTCACACTCAACTAGGAGGGTTGTTCCTAGTATAAATACCCCTTGTATCTAAACAATTGGGAGCTTTGAATCATTCGATAAACCTTAGTTTTGCAGCCGAGCTGCTAAGTGTCTTACTCATACCATTGTTCTTCCTTGTTCTTCCTGGACTCGTGAAGAGATCCCTTTGGGATCCCCTAATTCGTGCTCTAGGCTTTCGGGCCTTTTGTGTGGGTTAGTCCCGGATTGTGGTTCTGCGGTCGTTCGGAGATCGAGTCGAAGTCCTCAAGGTTTCGGTGTCTCTCTCCCCGTCGTTTGGTCGCATCCAACCTTGGCAGGTATAAAGCTAGTTACCCCGCTGTTCGCAGAAGTTATCCTCGGTTCTTCGACCTACTGTCGTGAAGATCGGCCATCCCAAGGAGGTTCCTACCACATTATGGCTTGGTGTAATACGTCAACAGTCATTTTGGATAATCTTCATGGCTCTAAATGCTTAGAATAAATAAAATTCAGCCATTTCATCCAAAATCATGATTTATTCTCTTCCTTGCATCTTGATGATTTTATTGCCAAAAGGGGGAGAATAGCGGAGAAAAAGCCATTTAAATGGGTTTCTTGGAGCTTTTGAGAAAAACTTGCTCTTTCTTTTGCTCCGTTTGTCGACATGGTCATAAGCTTCTTTGATTTCCTTTAGACCACGTTTGACTCTTTTTCTTTCAAACAAACTCAACTTTACGCTTTTTCCGGGTTTGTCAATATACTCATCAAGGGGGAGATTGAGAGACCATGTTGATATGACCCCATGTTTGTGATGAGTAATTGACATCTGTTTTAGAAGAGTCAAGTTTGTTTTGTGTGGTTCGGACCATGTCGTTGCGCGGTGCAATCGGTTTCGGTCGGACCTTGTCGAACTAGGTCGAACGTGCTTAAATCGTTTATTTTTCGGTTCGATCGGTTTGGGCCTTGAGTTTTTTCTTCTGATGGCAATGTATGATTACATGTGTCGAGCGGTGCTATGTGATGTATTTCTTGTCTGTGATGGCTGTAGGACGTCGAGGTGGAGTCGTGGCGAGGCACGGAATGACCGGACTAGGCGCGGGCGGTGCCGAGGTCAGAACGGTCGAGGTGTGCCGAAGACGGCGAGGACTCGAGGTGGCTGCGTGGCTTGGAGGGCAAGGAATGAGGGAGCTTCCTGGAAGGTGCGCGAGGGGCGTTTTGGTGAATACGCAAAGCTGCACTATAGGAAGTGGATATGGTTGGAGTTAGTGGGTAAAGCAAAAAAGCTTAATGGGCAAAGGAAATGTGAACCCATTATGGAGGATTATAAATAGAGAAGTGCTCTCTAGTGCTATGTGCAGATTTTTAGGGAGATGAAATGAGAGAATGATTTGGAGAGATGATTTGAGAGAGTATGAGTTTGTCTCCTATGCATGTGTGCTATGAGTTCTTGTTTCTCAAGCATGTATGGGGACTTGTTTAGTGTGAGATTGAGAGAGAGATGAGCTGAGAACAACCTTGTATAAGCATTCTTGTCTCTTCATCTTTTGTGAAATCTTGTGTTTCTTGTTTCTTGCCATGGTGCTCTCTTCTGTAGAGTTTATGTGTTCCAAAGGCTGAAATCTCTTTTGCTCAGATCTCAGTGTTGCCTAAAGGCCTCCTTGGCTAACAAATCTTCTAAGAGCAATGGATGGCTTTCTCTAGAATCTGAGTTTGTTCTCTCCGTGTAGTCTTTTCGCAGCTCATTTTTGTCTCTTAAAAATCTTTTTGCTGTCTGGTTTAGTCCCTGCCGTTTTGCTCTAAGTATTCTCCTTTTTCTCTTAGCCATGTGTGTTCGTTTGCAGCCGAGACAAGCTTGTCAGACAGTTGTTATTGCTTCAGCCGATTGCTCTGAAATTGATTCTTTTCTTGTTCTCATATGCAGCCTCCTTTCAGTCCTTCGGCAGCCTTTCTAGTCTTCTTCTTTTATTCTCTTTTCAGTTGCTTTTCTCTTTTTGATTCTCTCTTGTAGCAGCCTGCAGAAATCAGCATTTAAACTGAAAGTTGCTGTTTTCGTACAGCTGTTCGCAGCTTCTTTTCCATGAGGTTTTTGCTGCCTAAACTGCTTGTGTTTTGCTCAAAAACTGCCTCTTTTTCTGCATGAAAACATGAGCAGGAAATTAGCCCTTTGCAGCAGCTTTTGATTGGTCGACTGTCTCTCCTTGCAGCAGCTTTTGTCTCCTTTTGTGATCTCTCTAATACTAGATAAATTCAGCATTTGCAGGCTCTTGTGTGTTCGGCCAATTGCAGTTTGTTTATCTCTCAAGTGCAATGAGTGGATGGTCTACAGTTTAGGTTTTAGGCAAATTTTATTTCTGTTGTTTTCAGTCTCCTGTGCCATTTGCTTCGTTGTTCCAGTGCTTCCAGTTGTTGTTTTAGTTTTCGAACCCTTTGCAATTCTTCTCAGTAGTTTTTTTCTCTCTTTTTGCTTGTCAGCCAGTCTCTGTTTTGTTTCTCCAGTGAACATTTATTTCTTTATAGCTCTTTAGCTATCGGAGAAATACTCGTTCAAATTCTTGGGGCATTTTAAAAAGGCACCATTCACCCCCCCCCCTCTGTTGCCGATTTCGATCCAACAGAGTCTAGTTGAGTATTATTTTGTCGAGCGTTAATATTCCGGGCATATGCGATATATAAGCGGTATATACAATGTTTAGCCTACCGAGTTAGCCTTACTGTCTGGGTATATAGCCTTTTGCGGTACGATATTTTATGTATCTTCAGTTATCGATAGGCTAAGTTTATTTTGAATTAGGATCTATTTATATGGGTCCCAGCTTGCTATATACATAATTATGCTCAATATTATTATGTATTACATCTAGTGTTAAAATTTAATTAATGGCACTATTTCTATCTTTCTTATACTTTAGCTACTATTAGGTTTAGCTTTGTTTCAAATTTTAGTTTAAACTTAGCTATCTGGGCAAAGCTTGGTATATAAGGTCATATTTCAATATCTGCTATTTAGCAAAATTTTCCACTATGGTTTATTTCATGGTGGCTTGACAAATGTTAGGACATATATGTATATACTATAATCAAAGGTAATCTTTATTGAATGTGGGTATTCAACCAAGGTCACTATATTATAATACCTAATTACGACCTTTTAATTGAAGGTATTCGGAGGATCAACCGACAATTTTATTTTATTATTTAACTTAGCATCTGACATAAGTTAACCTTAATTAGATCCTTGTTCTCATAAAGTCGAGCCTGTTATATAGGGTCCTATTTCAATAGTGGTATTTAGTTGAATCTACCTGTGAGACTCTATTAATGGCCGTATGTTAGGTTGGGGCATATATCTTAATTATAACTAGGGGAATCTTTAATTAAAATTTTCTCTTTTATAGGTAAACATATGATTCATTTTCCTTAGTCTTAACCTTGAATGTATTTTAATTAGGATTTTTATTAACCTTGGACTTTAAGCTAAACTATACTTTATTCATGCCTTTAATTGATAAATTGACCTCAATTAACTATTTAAGCTATATTAGTTGTCCATATAGTAAATAATCAGATATTAAATGTTAAGCAACCTTATTTTACCTCCTAATTAAATTTACTACATTCCCTAGGTTTTTCCCATATTGTCCATAATTTTCACCAAATTTTCAGATGAGCTCTAAAATTCCTGGTTTTGGTTCCATTAGATAGATCTTGAATTTAGAAATTTGTTTCATTCAATTTGGAGTTAAAATGAATAAGTTATGCCCATTTAAAGTTTTCAGTTTAATTAAATCTAAAAATATTAAATCTCTAACAGGTGGGTCCCACTTCCAATTCTTGATTTTATTATTTTTTACCTTTTTATGCTCCGTGTCTATGACAGGTGGGGCCCTTATGGCAGTGAGACCCATTACACACGGTCTCTGACAAGTGGGACCTCTTTGTCAGTGGCCACACGTGCTAACGGCCACTGACAGGTGGGACCCTTCGGGCACCAGACCCACATGTCAGTGGTCAACCCTGACAGGTGGGACCCGGCTGTCAGTGGGCCTCTCAGACTAGCAGTCGCTGACAGGTGGGGCCCACTGCTCAGAACAAAAAATAAAAGAAAGACTCAACCTCGGCACTGCGGAGCCAGGGGCTCGAACGCGCGCGGCTGAGGGAGTCGGGGGGAGATGAGAGTTTGCGCTGCTAGCCAGTCGGTCGCTCGGTGTTACTTGACTACATAGGGCGCGTATCCGTTTTAAACCAACCTGCAGAGGGGGCCGAACAGAGGAGCTCCGGGGCCAGGTGAGGACGGTGGCGTCGCCGGCGAGGAGTGACCAGAGGGGTGTCGGGGTGGTCAAAATGGGATGCAGGAGTCGCGGTGATGCCGAAGGAGGGGGCGACGTGGACCGGGGAGTGCCGGAGGTAGGTTGGCGACGTGTGGCGGCGGCGAGCTCGGGACATGTTCGGTGACGGTGAAGTATGGGCGACGAGGAGCTCGAGTGAGGCCCGGAGGAGCTTCGCTACACTCCGGGGATGGTGCCGACGGAAGGAATTGGATTTTTGTGGTGGGAGTCAGCGGAATTTGGCGGAGGATGCCGGTGGCCGGAGTTGGGGAAGGTGGCGGTTTGCCGGCGATTTAGGGGCTTTGAGCTCAATCCCTTACGGTAGAATGCAGAGGTGAGTGTGGCGAAGCGATTGGGGTGTCGCCTGGGCTTTATAGGCGGCGTGGCGCGGCTATCCATGGCGACGGCGCGTGCGCACGTCGGGACAACCGGGCGGCGATGGCAGAGCCGAAGATCCCGCGGGGATTCGGCATCATGCCGCTGCGCCGCGCGTGCTGAGTGGCAGAGGGGCCAGGGTCTTGCACGTAATGCGACGGTGCGAGCGGCAGAGAGAAATACGCGGCGGCGGTGGGGGTCCGGATGGCGCATCGGGCGGCGCTTGGCAGGCGGCGGGGTCAGCGGCGACAACGGGAGGCGGAGCATGTAGCGGGATCCGGGCGATCTCCCCACGTCTCTGCTCAGCTGGTTATTCGCGCCGTGTCGCTCGACTTTTTGACCACAGCTGAGCGGAGGAGGAGGGGGTCCGGGCGCGCATGGGGACGGAAATTGGAAGAAGAAAGGCGCTGGTGGATCGGGTCCGTTGGCCAGAGGGATGCGCGCGGGGCGCAGGCGGGGTCCACGTGACAGAGAGAAGGAGCGAAGGAATGGGCTAGCGCGCGCACGGGAACGGCTGGGCCGTTCGGCCGCAGCGAGGGAAGTGCGGGAGAGAGGGGAGCTGGGCTGGGTTGGTGGCCGGCCTGGCCCTTTCTTTTCCCTTTTCTTTTTATTTTCTTTGCCTTTTTTCTTTTGTTTTTTCTCCTTTATGTTTTAGAGTATGCTTCTTGTATACATACATATATATAAATGATATCCTTGCTTTACACATTCCCTTTTGCTCACCTAATTTTGTATTTATATTTTTGGCACAAATTTTGTAGGTGCAGAATTTTAATATGTCTTTTCATATACATGTATATATATGTACATCCATATATGTTGGCCTTTAAATTGTTTGCTTCCTTGTCATCCAAGCCATTATTTTTAGAAATGGGGTTTCATGTTTAAACCCCATTCTCTCCCTGTCTTTTATGGATCATCTTTTTAGATTCTCATTTTAAATTTTACTTCTCTATTATTTAAATATGTTTGTTTCTTCTTGATCCTTTTATCTTTTGGAACCTTCACGAAATTTTTCAAAAAAATATCATAAACTCCAAATTCAAATAAAATACATTGCAAAACTAATTCAAAAGCTTCACATTTTCAAATTCCAATTTTTAGGATGTTACAAGATTCATGTTGGTTCTCTTCCCTAGTCTAAGCTCCAGGTGATGAGACGATCACCTTTAGAGATGCCTCATCAGGTCGAGTCATCGCTAAAGGTACTGTACGTATTAATTATTCTTTCATTCTTAAGGATGTAGCCTTAGTAAGCTATGATATAATCTGCAATCTGTTTCTCAGCCTACCAATGATGATTTCTAGGTAAGCTTTAAAAAATGCTTGTAGAATTCTTAATTCTTTGGGAAGTCTAGTTTGCACAATTTCTAGATTTGAGAGGATCTTTCGTGCTAATTTTGTCAAGTCTTCTTATGATTCTCCCTGGTGCTTAGTTGCATCATAATCATGTGGTCTCTCCTTTTGGCATAGGAGACTTGGTCAGATTAGCTTTGATTAATTGACCCGAGTTAGTAGCCACGACCTCATTTGTGGTCTGTCTAAACTCAAAATGGTCAAAGACTTAGCTTGTGCTACTTGCTAGCATGGCAAGATGACTGCTGCTTTCTATCCTCCAATCACTATGACTATGACTGGTGCACCAGGACAGTTACTTCATATGGACATTGTTGGTCCAGCTAGAGTTCAGTCGGCTGGTGGAAAGTGGAATGTGCTTGTTATAGTCAATAACTTCTCGAGGTACTCTTGAGTTTTTTTCTTAGCCTTAAAGGAGGAGACCTTTAGTAATTTTTGGGGTTTGGTGAGTAGGTTGTCTGTTGAGCTCCTTGGTGCCTTACGAGTGATTCGTAGTGATAATGGCACGGAGTTCAAGAACTCCTACTTTGAGATGTTCCATGATGAATCAGGTGTAGAGCATCAGTTCTCTTCTCTATACGTCCCACAGCAAAACGACATTGTAGAGAGGAAGAATTGTACCTTGGTCGAGATGGTCAGGATGATGCTAGATGACTATGGTATCTAGTACTCTTTTGCTTCTTGTCTTTCCCTTAGAGCTTACTCTGACGTAGACTTTGCTGGCTATAGGATAGATAGGAAGAGCACTTTTGGTACTTACAAATTCATTAGCACTTCTCTTGTTTTATAGTCAACTAGGAAGCAGTTAGGTGTTGCACAATCCACTTTAGAGGCCGAGTATATTGTAGCCGCTAGTTCCTATAGTCATGTGCTTTGGATGGTTTCAACATTGTGGGACCTTGGGTTAGCCATAGATAGGTTCCACTTTTCTGTGATAACACTTCTACCATTAACATGGCCAAGAACTCAATGCAGCACTCTAGGACCAAGCACATAGATATTCGGTATCATTTTCTTAGAGACCATGTGGAGAAAGGTGACATAGTGCTTTAGCTTATTGAGAGTGGCCATCAGTTAGCTGACATTTTCACAAAGCCTTTAGATAGCTCGAGGTTCATGGCTTTATGGGGAGAGCTTGCAGTTGTGTGTCCTTATGACATACTCTGAGGGGGAGCATCATATACTTTTTGTATCATATGTTCATTTCTTTTTGTTTTACTTTCTACACCATGCTTGTGTGTGTTTTTAGGTTAGTCTTTCTCTGTAGTTGAGATTTCTTCCTCTTATCTTGTGGCATTAGGATGTTGCTTATTAGTTGTTTTCTTCTCACTAGGTTGAGTTCACTCACTTCTTATAGGTCTAGTAGGTGTTGGGCCCTGGGTAGACAGCAAATGTGTTTACTCCCTTATGTTTAGATGATCAGCTAGTCCTAGAGTCATTTGGGGTGAATGAGAGCGAGTCTGTGCCATAGTGATCTGTCTGACCAGGATTTTTCAACCCAGAATCCTCTGTGATTCCACCGCACTATTCCCTAGATTAGTAGATAGTGCGCATAGATACAGTACTGAACATCAAAATACGCACCATGCGAAAGCGTAAATATAATAGTAGACTTACTCATGGCCCAGTCAGGCCGAAATCAATAAAATACAGCAGTGGAAATGAAGCACACAGGTGGGACCCTCAGGATGTGCCCACAGGCAGCCAACTGGGGTTCTCAACTTAGTTCATGACACCTTCGTCTTCTTCACCATCACGACCAAGTGTATTGCTGAAGCATAGCGATCTGACTCCTGAGTCTGGATTAATTGAGTGAGCGAGGGTGAGCACAGACCACCATGCTCCGCGAGCCAATACACAGGATGCAAATAGATTATATGCATGGCTTATCAAGGAAAGGCTCGGGTTATTTTATTTGCCATAAATTGCTTTTGAAATATGATACATAGAAATTTCCTGAGACCTAACAGTTTGAACTAAAATATAATGTGTTAAAGAATGCAATAATAATAGCGATCCAGATTTCATCCACCGTTATATGGTTTCTGCACCATATGCTAACCTTTTAGCATTATAACCGCTTATCTTATCACTGGGGTGACACCCAGGGCAACACAAATCAGGGCCTTTCTCTGCCCTCCACTTTTCCAATTCCACCCACAAAGTTTATGAAATAGAACTATATCTATTTAAGTTCCCATGTCTGCCCTTGACTGTGGGCACAGCTATTCGAATAGTTTTCACTCTGCAGAGTTTGTACACTTTACCCATAAGAGACAATATGGTCATTGCTCCACATGATTCCTTAGTCATGTGGTTGAGTAGATCATCACAAGGTTGTTACAATGCATTTTTCCCAGCAGAGTCACGTCCGCTAAGGTTTCACTCCCTTTGGGGTACGACCACCCTTCCAGGAGTCCCCTCTTGCGCCGTCATGTCGAAGGATGTGACCATCCTCTGTCCGCCCGTGGTCACACCGGCGCAACCCATACTGAGTCGATGCAAATTAGTTAGCCCTGCCTACAATTTTCCAACTTGTGGTTGTAATACCCCAGGTCCACATTACCCTGGGATGCAGCTAAACCACACCTACCACTAGCTAGATTAAAAGAAAATCCGGCGGCACATTCCTAGTAAATACTAAAACTACGAGGAAGCATTTCACTAAAGTCTACGACAAAAGGCATTACTACGTTACAGTGTTCAACGATTGGATGGAAGCAATAATTTAAGAATTTAAGCCTCTAACATATACAAAAAAATTCATGAAGACTTGATTAATGGTACCGTAATGCTCTATCCTTCCCACACATGTTCAAGGTTCACATGGAAGAGGGAAAACAAGGGTGAGATAAAATCTCAGCAAGCAAACTGTTTAACAAATTAATTAAATTATGGATGGTTAAGCATCCATTTAACATCACGTGGTACAAGGATAAAGCAATATCAAATAGCTCTTCTCAACCACACTGTAACCTCATTCATATCCAAAATCACAACCACAAATCAATACCACTAACCACCAATGATTTACACCATAAGATAATACCACATACCACGAGGCAATACCACAAACCACAAAAGATTTTCACCAAGATAATACCACATATCATAAGGCAATATGTCGGGACCCCGGATTTCCAAACCCAGACCCTCTGTGTATTACTGCACTAGTCCCAGATCAAAGCTAGTGCACACAGTTAAACAGAAATGAATACATAACCAGCAACGCTTTATTACAATATTAAAGAGTACAGACCGAAAGGTCTCATTATTACAATTGAGGTTTCAAGACCTCGCACACATGAAACACAGCGGAAGCAAAAGATAAACTCGGTGAAGACCCATCAATACGCCACAGGCAATTGACTGGGGAAGCGCGACCTAGTACTCCGGGAATCCTTCGTCGAATCCACAAGCGAAGTAGTCGTAGTCGCCTTCTTGAGCTTCGTACTCCTCTGGTTATTATTTTTGAGTGTAGCATGTGAGTACATAAAGTACTCCGCAAGTCTTGGGAAAAATGCAATAGATGCAAGGCTTGACAAAGGAAGGCTATATAGTTCTTTTGCACAAAGCAACATTTTCATTCAAATACCATTAAGTAATTTCGAAGGCATCATTTTAACCAATTAATTGTTTTAACTGAAACTAATAAGCACTGCATAGTGAAGGTTCCAACCACCAAAACTAGCTAACCAACAAAGTTTAATACTGCGGGTTACATCCACCCTCTCTGGCTCCAACTACCAGGATACCCTTCCGAGAGTTCCCTCCACTCTCGGAATACAAAACTTTGATTTTAAAACCAAAACCAGAAATCTACCATGTGAAAGCATTCCTTGCCCGCCCTTGACCGTGGGCACGGCTATTCGAATAGTTTTACACTCTGCAGAGGTTGTACAACTTTACCCACAAGAGATAAATTATCCTAGAAGTCAACACGCTTCCTTTGGCATGAGACCCAGATAAAATATCACAAAGCTTTTACCTTACTCTAATCTAGCTAGATAACACCCGCTGAGGTTTCACCGCAGGTAGGCTAACTGCCCGAACCGAAGCCCCCTCTTGCGCCATCTGAGTACAGTAAATCCCTGTCCCTCACTGTGAATAACCAGTCCATCCCTGGCATCCACTTTCCATTGGTGGCACCTAAACTAGACTATCATAAGTTAGTTAGCTAGGTCGTACCCATATAGACTTGTGGTTGTACGGTTAATGCTCAGTCTGGACAAACACAAGCGTCGGTCCTTAATTGACTAGGGTGGAACATACACTTAACAAGATCTCGTGCTTCCTGCACCAATCCAAACCAACCATCCACCCTAATCTAAACCAACTTCCACATTTTATTTTATTTTAAAGGATTAGTGGCAACTCCAATCACCACTAGACTTTAGAAACACAAGGGTATTACAATAATTCATAATTTCCCATTTTCAAGATTTATGAGGTATTCAAATAGCATGGCTAAGCATTATACTACCATTCTAATATTCACAACTGAATGTAATAATCTCATTAAAGAGCCAAAGGAAATCCTAAGGAGACAAGGGTACATGGCATTCAATTTCAACTGAGGGCATACCAAAATTGGGGTAACTAATACCTTAAGATTTGAACTAATCTTGTATATAAATAGCAATGCACATAATTTAAAATAAGTAAAACATTTCAAAATCATAGGTTCGAGATGATCAAAGGAGACTTGCCTTCTTGCAGGCTCTCTGGGTCTTCTTGCTGCTGGGTGGAGAGATCGTCGACAACGTTGGAATCTACGCGAGACAAGACGAAGCAACAAAACAAATAAATACAAACAAAAATTCAAATAAACCCAAAAACTCAAGTAGAGGCCATATTTGGATAGATTATGATTTTAGACGAATTTAGGAGAAAGGTTCAGCGGATTTGGGGTTCACACGAGGGAGAACGAATATCTGGAAGATCGGTTGGGAAAAGAAATTACTGAGACAATATTTGGAGCAAGGAAAATATAATGGATTTTATGGAGATTTGGCAAGATTTGAATTTGAATTTTGAAAGTGCACAGAAAATTTTGAATGGAGCTGAGGCTTTGAAATTAAACTAGGCATTGGAATTTGAAATTTAAATTTTGAAATATCAAATAAATTTCAAATATTTGAAAGGATGGAAGAAATAGATATTTTGGAATTTTTGATGAATTTAGAAATTTGAATGGGCTCAAACGGAGTTAGGATGAAGGAGAACGGGCTCCGGGAAATTTGAAAAGAGAGAAAATGGAAAAACTGGATTTTTGGAATTATTTTTCTAAAGGAAAAGAATTTGTGGCGTCAGCATTGCGTCAGCGAGGGATTTTCTTTTTGGGCCGAATTAATTTTTCAATGGAAAAATGGGATTAATGGCGTCAGCTGGCGTCAGCCCAGGGAGTTTGACTGACAGGTGGGCCCTCGGTCCATGGACCAGGTCCACGGGTGGAAGCGGCGGCTGAGGTGGCACGGAGAGGGGGAGTGGCGCTGACTGGGCTGGAGGGGCTGAGGTGGTGTCGACGTGGCACTAACGCAGCACCACCTCACCCTACACGTCATCCCAGCTGGTGACGTGGCCAGGTCGGCCGAGTGGTGCATGGGCACGGCGAGCTCACCGGCGCTCCGGCGAGCGGCGGCCGGCGTTGAGGGCAGAAACGGGGAGAGGGGTGCACGGGGAGTCTAGTGGTGGGCGCGGGTTTTACCGTCGGCGACCGGAGGCGACCGGCGGCGTGAAGAGGCGGCGGCACTGCTCGGGCGGCGGCGGCGAGGAGGTTCTGGCGGCGGGGAGGGGCGGCCGAGGGGTGGAGGAGGTCGGGGGCGACGCGTTGGAGCCGGAGGTGGCGACAGCGAGGCAAGGAGTGGCTCGAGGCGGTGGCAATTCCTCGCCGGAGCCCAAGACGGCGGCGGAGGTGAGTGCGCACGGCGCGGGGGCGAAGAGGGGCTCGGGAGAAGCGGGCGAGGACGGAGAGAGGAGGTACGGTGAGAGGGGACGCCGAGGGGGCTTTTTATAGGGGCTAGGGAGGGGGCAATTGGCGGGGATTGCTCGCCGGATTTCTTGACCAGCGCAGATACGGTGGAGAGAGGAAGGAAAGAGGGGGGCAGAGAAGGAAGGAGAGCGTGGGGATTGGGGATTCGGGCGCGGGGGTGCACGCGGCTTCCAAAACCGAAGAGAGGCGGTGGGGGAAGGGCCGGATTTGGCGCGGACTCTGTCGGCCGGAGTGAAGAAGGAAAGAGGGAGAGGGAAGAAGGAAAGGGGCGGCGCGGTGGGGAAGACAGGTCTGACCAGCGGGGTCCACGCGCAGCGGGAGGAGGGGGCGCGGGCGAGGCTGAGATGGCGACGCGTGGCAGCGCGGGGGAATCCCGGCCGCCCACGTGGCGAGCGGTGGAGGAGGGTAGGCGGGATCCGGGCGGCGGCGTGGACGGATCTGGTCCATCCACGTGTCGTCTGGAGGGAGGGGGTTTGGATTTTTATTTTTAAATTTTGATTTTGATTTCAGATTTTCAGAAATTGCCAGGAAATTCATAAAGCTCAGAAAAATATGAAATAAATTCCAACAATTCCAGCAAAAATTCACAGAAGTCCCTGGAGACATTTTTGACTTAATAAAAATACTTCCAACTAATGTTGGCATTTAATTTTCATAATTGAAATACTTTTTAATTTCAGACACACATTTTTAAACTCCAGAAAATCCAGGAAACCAAATAAAAGCCAAATAAATCCAAATAATTATTTTGAACTAGGATTTTCATATAAAATCAAAATATCATTTTATTTAATAATAATTTTAGGTTTTATTTAAAATACTTTTCAAATCTAGTTTTTTCAAAAACAGAAATTCAGGGCAAATCCAAATAAAACTCAAATACTTTAAAATAATTAATTTGAAATTAAATTTTCAGAAAGCGAATTTTTGGGATGTTACACAATACCACAAATGATTTTCACCATAAGATAATACCACATACCACGAGTGACTCTAATGAGCTAAAACCTCTTAAAACCATATATTAAGATTTATCCTCATGGGATGCATAAATATGATTCTCCTCATCTATGCTTGTAACATCCCAAAATTTTATTTGTTTTTTATTTTATTTTCTAGCATTTATTTGGATTTATCTGGATTTTATTTCAAAGTCTAGAGCAAGAAAATGTACTTTAAATATTTTATTAAATCCTAAAAGAGTTTATTTTGCTTTTCTTAAGCTCCCCTAAATTTTATGTAATTTTAGAGAATTGTTTGGAATTAAAATCAATTATTAAAAGCCAAAAAGGTATTTTTTAAAAAATGTTAAAGGACAAATTTAAATTAAAAATATTTTTCTAAGTCTAAAATAGCTCCAAGAATTTTCATGAATTTTTATACATTATTTACTATTTTCTAAGTATTTATAAATTTTTTTAGTATTTCTGAAAAGTTAAAACGAAAATTAAATCCGGATTAATCTTGGGCTGACATGTGTCACGCCGGATTAAATTCATCCACCTCTTGATCTAATCCCGGCCGTCCACCACAACTTACCCCTTCGCTTCATCTCAACGACCAAGATTTTGCCCCCGGCCACATGTCTCAAATCCGACCGCTCGTCCCTTCCTCTCGCCTCCTCTCTCACCGACAAGTGGGCCCCACTTGTCATCTCTTTCTTCAACCTCCAGCCCACCGCCATTAACACCGCGCCTCGAGCTCTGTCCGGCCGCCTCTATTCCCGAAGACCGCCGCCTCAGGTCCCTCCGCCGCCGCCGCACCCCGCTGGCCCTTTAAAGCCCCCGCCTCGCTCGCGTTCGCACCAGCTAGCCGGTTTCTTTCCTGGGGTTTCCGGCGAGCCATGCCGCCCCCTTCCCCTATAAACCCCCTCCGGGCGACTCCTTCCGCATCCCCTCTACCCACTGCTTCTTCCCCCACCTTGACCGAGCCCTTGCCAACCCGAGCCGCCGTCTCCGAGAACCGCCACCGCCGCTCTCTCTCTCTCTTCCTCCGACCACCCCGAGCCTGGTGCTGGTAAGAGCCAATTCCCCGCCGCCTCTCTCCCTCCCCCACCTCTCGCCACGAGGCAGCCACTTAGCACCACGTCGGCGCTTGGCCACCACGCCAGCCGGGACTTCCACCTCAGCCTTTCGCGCGGTCCGTGAGCCTGGTCCATGGTAGACCGTCAGCCTTTTTCTTTACAAAAATAATTCGGTCGAATATTAAATTCCTGCTGACGTCATAATTACCTTTTTCAGTACAAAAATAATTCCCAAAAATCGGTCTTTTCCTTTTTCTCTCTTTTTAAACTTCCAGAAGCCCCTATTTCTTCATGGTAACTCCAATTTGACCCGTTCAAATTTCTAAATTCTTCTAAAATCCTAAACTACCCATTTCTAGGCTCTTTTTGAATTTTATTTGTTTGGTTCTTCGTGCATAGATTACGAAGATCTCGGAGAGAATGACTTCGACGACTCGCACGAGGACATTGAGCAAGGCAAGTTACACCCTTGACCATGTTGAACCCACTAGTTTAAAATATTTATGTTAATTTTTAAATTATTATGCATGCATAATTTTATTCAAGCCTAGTTTAAATCCAGTTTAAATTGTAGTTATGCCTAAATCCTTTATATAGCCAAATTTGACATTGAATACCATTATACCTTATCAACCCTAGATAAAACCTAGTTAGTAATTAGCACTAACTAGAAATTTTGTAGAATTGCTTAGCCATGCTTAGAATAATTATGGGTTAGGATAATCTTCACATAAAATGATAAACTTTTAAAGTGTATTCTTGATTTTGGAGAGTCAAGGATGTTTATGAGATATTTTTAAAACAAAATATAAAACTTGGTTTAGACTTAGGCATTAGTATGGTTTTGGGTGCTTGCTGGCATGCATTGTAGTTGGATAACTCAATGTTGATTGCCAGGCACAAGGGGATTGTGGTTAGGCCTAAGTCAAGTTAAGGACCAGTCTATGAGCTACATTTACAAAGTTAAACCGTACTACCACAAGTCTGGTATGGGACAGACCTAGCTGAATAATTTGTGAGGTTCCAACTTGATTTCTCTATAGGCTGAATGTGAGCGTGGCACGGGCCGCGAGAAGTCTCACATAGCACAAGAGGGGGGTCCAACATGTGGATTCATGTTGTAGTGAAACCTTAGGGGCGGTGTGATCTAGTTGACAACCGAACATTATAAAGGCTTTGTCATGAACACTCAGCCACACACCTAAGGTAGTGTGTTAATTGCGTGGCAGAACGAGAGGACATGTCTTGTGGATAAAGTTGTACACCTCTGCAGAGTAACAAACTGTCAGACCTAAATTTTTCAGTCCAGAATCCCCTGTGTTTTACTACACTATTCCCTGGATCAGTAGGTAATGCACACAGGTACATTGCTGCATCATTTCATACATTGCATGGAACATAATATTACATATCAAGTTTGAAGTTACACCACATCGGGCGAGGTTTACATAGGATCCAAACAGGCTAAATGTTTACACTACAAAGAATAGCGGAAACATAAACAATAGTGAGACCACAATCCACAGGCAAGCGACTGGGGGTAAATGTGTGCCATAAATATATATACTGACTAGACTTAGGTAATATATATACCTATGTGCACACAACTACAACTAGTCTACTTGTCTAGGACCAAACAGCGAAGAAGGCGCCCTAATTTCCATCGTGATCTCCTCCATCAGTAGTAGGAGTGGATTCATGTGTGTAATGGTCCTGAGTCTCTGAATCTGATTTTCGTAATGCGAGTGTGAGCACAATCCACCGTGCTCCGCGAGCCAATACACAGGATGTAAATAGATAGTATGCATGGCTTATCAAGAGAAGGCTCGGGTTATTTTATTTGCTAGAAATTGCTTTTTGAAATATATGTTACTTAGAAAACTTCCTATGACCTAGCAGTTTGAACCAAAGCATAATGTGTGTAAAAGAATGCTTTATTAACAGTGATCTAGAGACCATCCACCTTTACATGATCTCTACATCATATGCTAGACTTTTAGCATTATAGCCGCTTACTTTATCACTAGGACGACACCCAGGGCAGCACCAATTAGGGCTTCCCACTGCCCTCTATATCTCCCATTCTACCACAAAGTTTTTGAAATATAACTATATCTAGTTAAGTTCTCATGTCTGCCTTTGACTGTGGGCACAGCTATTTGAATAGTTTTGACTCTGCAGAGTTTGCACACTTTACCCACAAGAGACAGTTCACTCGTTTCCCCCACACGATTCCTTAGTCGTGCGGTTGAGCAAACCATTATAGTAACCGTTCAAAGTACCTCGCCCCTTCCATCATCTCACCCCTATGAGCTTGGCCCGCTTGCGGTAGGTCTCATAGGTTATGCGGGATGTTCTTCCTTTGAATGACTAGTAGTTGGCTACCCACACTGCTAGCCGCCATGGAAAACTTCACCCTCTACGAGTGTCTGATTCAAGCCATCACCTAGACAGCCGCTTGCACTACCTCACCTCCTCCACCTATGATGATAATTTTCAGGGTTCGGTAAATCTACTAAGCCAAGTTGTACTTTACAGACTTGTGGTTGTACTTGTTTTACACAGGATGTCATGACAAGATTCAGTCCTTAGGGTTATCTGGGCGGTTCTACCACAAACCACACTCTTGTGCAGCGCTGCACCATACCCCCGAACCATCTACCCAGATAAACAAGCAATTTGAGATTTTTGGGAGTACAAAATAATTATATCCAAAATATACCAGTTATTACCACCATGACTGCCCAACCAGTTTTCTCATGATTAAAAGTGATGCTTGGGGCACTTAGACGCCCCCGAGTATCTAAGCAATACTAAGCATGGCGTATAATTATGGACTTATTTTCGAAAGGTTACCATTATAATTTTGCTATGGTAACAAGGCTTAGATATTCAAATGTTCTAAATGAAGTATATACTAGCAAATCGAAAATGGGCATATAACTAGAATTCTCAAGCAAACATATATTTGCATATGAAATAACAGCATGCAATTTGATAATTTAAACAAAAGTAAATTTGCAGAAAAAGATAGGTTCAATATGATTAAAGTATTAACTCGCCTTGGTCACAGTGAACTGGTTCTTTATCTTCCAGAGCAGCTGCTTCAGCTTCTTCTTCTTGAGCCTCGTACGATATTTTAACGTGCGTGAAAAGTTCAGATAAAAATCAGCAAACCAAACAAATCCTCATAGAAAAATTCAAACGAACTCTAAAATTCATGTTCTTGGTTTCATTGGTTAGATTTTGATTTTAGATGAATTTAGAAATTTGTTTCACTCAATTCAGAGTTAAAATGAATTAGTTATGACCATTTGAAGCTCTCTGTTTGAAAAAATTCGAGAAATAACTAAAAGTCTGATTGTCGGGACCCGTAGCTGATTGTCGGGACGACAACGTGGTCGTAAATCCGACCGCATGGTTGTGAGTTCGATGTCGGGACCCCGGATTTCCGAACCCGGAACCTCTGTGTATTACAGCACTAGTCCCAGATCAAAGCTAGTGCATACAGTTAAACAGAAATGATTACGTAACCAACAATGCTTTACTACAGTATTAAAGAGTACTGACCAATAGGTCTCATTATTACATTCGGGGTCTCAAGACCTCACACATACAGAACACAGCGGAAGCAGAAAGATAAATCCGGCGAAGTCCCATCAATACGCCACAGGCAATTGACTGGGGAAGCGCGACCTAGTACTCCGGGAATCCTTCGTCGAATCCGCAAGCGAAGTAGTCGTAGTCTCCCTCTTGAGCTTCGTATTCCTCTGATTATTATTTTTGAGTGCAGCATGTGAGTACATAAAGTACTCCACAAGTCTTGGGAAAATGCAATAGATGCAGGGCTTAACAAAGGAAGGCTATATGGTTGTTTTGCACAAAGCAATGTTTTGTTTTAAATAACAGTAAATATTTTCGAAGGCATTAATTTAACAAAGTAATTGTTTTAACAGAACTATCATTAACTTTATAGTGAAGTTTCCATCT
Organism: Dendrocalamus latiflorus; assembly: GCA_017311315.1. Lineage (NCBI taxonomy): Eukaryota > Viridiplantae > Streptophyta > Magnoliopsida > Poales > Poaceae > Dendrocalamus > Dendrocalamus latiflorus. The sequence continues at coordinate 611,916 of CM029625.1, read as the reverse complement.
ACCAACACTAGCTAACCAATTACAATTGATCAAGTTTAAAACTGCGGGTTCCATCCACCCTCTCTGGCTCCAACTGCCAGGATACCCTTCCGAGAGTTGCCTCCACTCTCGGAATACAAAAACTTTGATTTTAAAACCAAAACCAAAAATCTACCATGTGAATGCATTCCTTGCCCGCCCTTGACCGTGGGCACGGCTATTCGAATAGTTTGACACTCTGCAGAGGTTGTACAACTTTACCCCTAAGAGACAAATTATCTTAACAGTCACCACGCTTCCTTTGGCATGAGACACAGATAAATTATCACAAAGCCTTTACCTCACTCTAGACTAGCTAGACACCACCCGCTGAGGTTTCATCACAGAAGGGTTAAATCTGCCCAATCCGAAGCCCCCTCTTGCGCCATATGAGTACAGTAAATCCCTGTCCCTCACTGTGAATAACCAGTAAATCCCTGGCACCCACTTTCCACTGGTGGCACCTAAACTAGACTATCCTGAGTTAATCAGCTAGGTCGTACCCATATAGACTTAGGGTTGTATGGTAGTGCTCAGTCTGGACAAACACAAGTGTCGGTCCTTAGTTGACTAGGGTGGAACATACACTTTACAAGATCTCGTGCTTGCCGCACCAACCCAATCAACCATCCACCCTAATCTAAACCAACTTCCACATTTTATTTTATTTTAAAAGAACAGTGGCAACTCCAATCACCACTAAAGTTATAAACACAAGGTTACTACAACAAATCATAATTTCCCATTTTCAAGATTTCACAGGTATTAAATAGCGTGACTAAGCATTATACTACCATTCTATTATTCACAAATGATTATAATACTCTCATTATTGAGTCAAAGGGAATTCTAAGGTTACAAAGGTACATGGCAATCAACTTCAATTGAGGGCATAACAAAGTTAGAGTAACTAATACCTAAAGATTTGAACTAATGTTTTATGTAAATATCAATGCACATAATTTAAAATAATTAAAACATTTCAAAATCATAGGTTCAAGATGATCAAAGGAGACTTGCCATCCTGCACGCTCTCTGGGTCTTCTTGCTGCGGAGTGGAGAGATCTTCGACAACGGTGGAATCTACGCGCGAAAAGATGAAGCAAGAAAAACAAATAAATACAAAGAAAATCACAAAAAATATAATATATATACTGGAAGGAAGTTTATGATTTCATACGAATTTAGGAGAAAGATTCAGCGGATTTGGGGTTCACACGAGGGAGAATAAATATCGGGAAGATCGGTTGGGAAAAGAAATTACTGAGACAATATTTGGACCAAGAAAGATAGAATGGATTTTATGGAGATTTTGCAAGATTTGAATTTAAATTTTGAAAGTGCAGAGAAAATTTGGAATGGAACTGAGGCTTTGAAATTAAGCTAGGCATTGGAATTTGAAATTTAAATTTTGAAATATCAAATAAATTTAAAATATTTTGAAAGGATGGAAGAAATGGATAGTTTCGAATTTTTGATGAATTTAGAAATTTGAATGGGCTCAAACGGAGTTAAGATGAAGGAGAACGAGCTCCGGGAAGTTTAAAATAAGGAAAAAGGAAAAAGACTGAGTTCTGGAATTATTTTTCTACTGAAAAAGGATTTATGACGTCAGCAATGTGTCAGCCCTGGGATTTATTTTTCAGCCGAATTATTTTTTAACTGAAAATTCGATTTTCTGCGTCAGCATGACATCAGCCCCGGGGAGTCATGCTGACATGTGGGCCCCCGGTCCATGGACCGAGCCCACTAGAGGGGGAAGGCACTGAGGTGGCGGGGTGGTGGCGTGGCAGCCAACGGGGCAGGGGTTTGCCCAGGTGGCGCTGGCGTGGCGCCATGTCAGCAGCCACGCGAGCACGGGCGCAGACGTGGCCGGCCGGTCGGGGTGGCGCACGGGCATGGGGTGCTCGCCAGCGCTCCGGCGGGCAGCGGCCGGCGGCGAGGGGTGCAGGAGAGAGGGAGTTGCGGGGAGTCCGGGGAGGGGCACGGGCCTTACCGGGGATGGCCGAAAAAGGCCGGCGGCGAGCGCCAAGCGGCGGCGACGCTCGGGTTTAGGCGGCGGGGACTCTCCGGTGGCGAGGAGGGGCGGCCGAGGAGCGGAGGGGATCGAGGGTGTCGCAGTGAAGCCGGGGGCGGCGTCGGCGAGGCGCGAGGAGGGGCGAAGCGGCGGCAATTGCTCGCCATTGCCTTCGTCGGCGCTCGGGAAGAAGACGCACGGCGCGGGCGCTCTCAGGTGGCGGAGGAGGAACGGGGAGCGGAGGGGGAGGTGGTGCGGAAGGAGGCAGGGACGGGAGTGGTATTTATAGGGGGCAGAGAGGGGTATGCCGACGGGAATTGCTGGCCGGAGACGGCGGGGATTGGCGGGGATTGCGCGGGGATGGCGGGGTCGAGTCGGGGAAGAAGAGAGAGGGGAAAGGAAAGAGATCCAGCAATCGAGGGGGGCGGCGGGAATGGTGGCGTGGATGGCGGGGTCGGGTCGGGAGGAAGGAGACGACGCAGGGAAGAAGAAGGGGGCGGGGTGGCTGACACGCGGGCCTGGGGTGGCAGAGAGAGAAGGAGGGTGAGAGGGGTGGCGCCGACAGGTGGGGTCGGGTGGTCAGAGAGAGGAGGGAGGAGGCGCTGACGGGCGGGGCCGGAGAGAGGGAGCAGGCAGCACGGGCGCGGCTAAGATGGTGACGCGTGGCGCGGTGGGGGAATCGGGCGGCTGGCGCGAAGGGGTGGGGCGGGCGGCGGGATGGGCCAGGCGCGTGGTGGTGGGTGAATCCCGGCCGGACAAGTGGCATGCGGGGAGAAGGGGGAGGCGGGATCGGTCGGGAGACGTGGCCGGCATCTAGCCATCCACGTGGCGGCCAGAGGGGAGGGGATTTTTTTTTGAATTTGATTTTGATTTTCAGAGAGGGCTAGGAAATTCAATAAAGCTCAGAAAAATATGAAATAAATTCCACAAATTCGAGGAAAATTCACAGAAGCTCCTGGTGGCATTCTGGATTTAATAAAAATATTTCCGACTAATGTTGGTAATTAGTTTCCATACTTTAAAATACTTTTTAATTTCAAAAATAGACTTTAAACTCCAGAAAATCCAGGAAACCAAATAAGAGCCAAATAAATCCAAATAAAACTCAACTACTTTAAAATAATTAATTTGAATTTAAATTTTTCAGAAAGCAAATTTTTGGGATGTTACATTCGACCACTCGGTCGTAAATGGCTATGTGGTCGTGGCTTCGACTGCGTGGTCGTAACGACTGCGTGGTTGGTAACGATCGCGTGGTATGTTTCGACCACGTGGCCGTAGTGGCCGAGTAGTCGGTTTCGACCGCATGGTCGTAGCGCCCGAGTGGTCAGTTACGAATGCGAGGTCGGTAACGACCGCATGGTCGGTTTCGACTGCAAGGTCGTAGCTCAGCTATGTGTGATTGTGTACAGTATAGAGCGATCGTAAATGGCATATAGTGGTCATAAATCACCTGAGGTGGTCGTAAATGACTCTGGAGTGATCGTAAATGGCACAGAGTGGTCGGGTGGGGTTACAACTGCGTAGTGAAGAAATGAACATGGTCGAAAGGTGCTTTGACCACGGTGTGAGTGGTTGGTGGGTGCTTCGACCAGGGTGTGAGTGGTCGGAGGGTGTTTCTGAGTGGTCGTAGGGGAGCTTTGACTACGAAAATAAACGTGACCGTGTGACCGACCGCATGGTCATAAAAGGTGACGTGGTCGACCATTTCACGACCATGTCTCTTTTATGACCGCGGATTCTTCGACCTAGGCTGCTGCAGTACTTTTTTGACAACTACTACGACTTACGATAGCTGAGTTTCGACCTTGTGCAGGCGGCGGCGGAACAGAGGGTGAATGGCTATGACGACTCACGACACCAGGGATCAATTAATCAAGAGGGAAGCATCTAGGAGAGCTTGGGAGGCTACCTCAATGGTCAGCTGGGCTTGGGAAGTTCGGTAGCAAGCTAGCGACGTGGGACGGTGGCGGTTGAAGGGGTTGCAGGGTGCTGGTGCAGTTCAGGCGACAGTAGGTCCGGTTGAGGGCGAGGATGGCGTCGAGATGCTCCGAAGATGCCTTCGTGGGAAGGAATTGGACTGCGGCGACGGCAATCGATGGCGGGCTCCTTCGCCGGTCTTGGGGAAGAAGGGATCATCGGTGGGCTGTGGTGCTTGAGGGTCTAATTCCTTGGAGTGGGAGACTCAGTGGGTTGGTGTGGGGTGATCGGGAGCCTCGGGCGAGGCTTTATAGCTGGGAAAAGCAGTGGCGGCATGGGGGCAGTCGAGCGGTCGAAGTGAGGGCATGACAATCGAGAGGCTACAGCACCGGGGATTCGACCTCGGGTCAGAGAGTAGGCGACGTAGGGCATGGGAATGGAGACGGGGTGGCAGAGTCGTGCAGGTAGGCGTGGAGTCGGCAAGCGCAGTCGCACGGCTACAAGGCGGTCGACGCCTGGCTGACGCGGGCACTGGCACGGTGGCGCCCGGAACAGGGGAGGCGATTGGAGCAGGAGCGCGCTGCAGTTGACGAAGGCGGCTGGGGAGTTGGTGGCGGTGAATTCAGTGCCTGGTCGGCGAGACTGCACGGTCAAAAAGGTCGATCTCCGTGGCAGGGTGACACGACGTGTGAGACTACGAGGCAGTTGGCGAGGACGTGCGCGATCGTCGGGAGTAGGAAGGGTGTGTCCTTGTGACGCGAGCATGAGGCATGCTTCTGACCGCCGGTCCGAAGGAGCGCCGGTCATGAAGCTGGGTTGCGGTGGCAAAAGTGGGCTGCGGCTTCCATTTGGCGAGGCAGAGAATGGCTTCGGCCATGGTCGAAACAAGGGAAGGAAAAAGGGTTGGCTGGGCTTAGCCAGAATTTGGCCCCGTGCTCTTTTTATTTATTTTCCATTTTTCATATTTCACTTTAAATTTTTTGGAACCTCAATCACAAAACCAAGGAAAAATCCATAAAATCTCCTAATATCAACAAAATACATTTCAAAACAACTCAAGGGCTACACATTTCTTAAGTTCATATTTTCAGGATGTTACAACTCTACCCCCTTAAAAAGAATCTCGACCCCGAGATTCAGCCTAATCTGAGAACAAGTAGGGATAGTCTCTTCTCAGTTGATCTTTGCACTCCCAGGTGGCCTCTTTCTTTGTGTGATGATTCCACTGTACTCTACATAGACGGATAGTCTGGTTCCTTGTCCTCCTTTCCACAGTATCCAGAATCTTGACGGGGCGCTCCTTATAGGTTAGGTCACTCTTCTGCCCGATTGCTTCCATCGGGGTGTTATCTTCTGGTACTCGAAGACATTTCTTGAGTTGGGACACATGGAAGACATTGTGCACGTCTGCTAGACTTGTGGGCAATTCTAGCTGGTAAGCTACTTCTCCTTTCTTGGCTATAATTGGGAATGGTCCAACATATCGTGGGGCGAGCTTGCCCTTGACCTTAAATCTTCTAACTCCTCACAAGGGTGACACCTTCAAGTAGACATAGTCTCCAATCTCAAAGCTCAAGGGCCTTCGCCTCTTGTCTACATGAGAGACCATGTGGAGGTATCCCCATGTTTGTGATGAGTAATTGATGGTTGGTTTAGAGAGTTTGAGTTTGTTTTGGGTATTCTAGGATTGAGTACCTTTTACTTATGCTATTGTTGATATGCTGTTTCGTGCGGTGCTATGTGACGGTTTGCTTGTCTGTGTGACTGCAGGACTTCGGAGCTAGGTCATGGTGAGGCGAGGAGGACCGGGACTAGGCACAGGAGGTGTTGAGCTCCAGACGGTCAGGTATGCTGAGGATGATCGAGGCTGGTGAGGTGGTTGCGAGTTGGTAGACGAGGAACCGGAGCTGGAGCTACCAGTGGAGGACGCGACGGGCAACGATGAGCGAACCGGGACTAGGCTCAGGGAGGACTCGGAGGTCTAGACGGTTGGATGTTGGTTGCGGTCGCGTGCGATAGAACAGACCAGGACTAGACTCAGGTGGAGTCAAAGGTCTCGGTCAGAGTCAGGTGGACACAACGGGTAGCGGCGAGGTGGACCAGGACTAGACTCAGGTGGAGTCAGAGGTCCAGATGGCCAGGATGCCGGGTGCAGTCGTGTACAGCAGAGCGGACCGGGACTAGACTCAGGGAGGAGTCGAGGTCCAGACGGTCAAGGTACCGAACGCAGGAAGCTTCCGAAAGGGGCTTGAGGGCAATTCGGACAATTGACTCAAGCATGGTTGGAGGTGGCTGGTTTTCCCTCCAAAATTTGGTTGCTTTGACTTTTGTCTCATAGGGTTGTGAGGTGAGGGAGTGGATGTGGTATGCCACTTCTTGATTTGCCTCTTTGAGAGTGTGCTGCTGCCTTTATATGGAGAGGCGAAGGCAGATGCAAGCACGTATTCCAGAGAGAGCTGGGTAGTGGAGTGTCTCGTGTGAGTTCTTCTCAGAGTGAGAAGCATGTAGTGTGTTTTCTCCTCATGTGAAGCATGTAGTGAGTGTGTTGTAACCTTGTGTAATCATTCCTCTGTAAGCAAGCATTCATGGGGATGAATCCATTTAAGAATTTCACTCTTGCTTGTCACTCTCTGTTGGATTTCAGTTTCAGCCGTCTCTCTGTTTCCTTTTGATTTGGGTTGATCTCTTGTGAGAATAGGTTTTGATTTCTGGCTCTGTGATGGGATTTGGTCTCAAGACCATTTGGTCAGTTGATTCCCAAAGAGCAAAATGAAAGAATAAAAAATGTCTCATTTTTCTTTCATGGGCTGCACTTCCTCTGCTTTTCACTGTAGCTACAGTTTATACCCAGAGCATGTTTGAAACTTGTGTTTTCCCTTCAATAGGTTGTGACCAAAAGTGGGTTTTCATGTCCTCTTGTCATTGCTTAACTAATTGCAAAAGTTCATCAGAAAAAGATGAGAGAATAATGAGTAATTTGGAATTTAGCCCATTCTCTGTAGAAGTTTCAGATTTTTGTCAAAATCTTGATTCCTAGCTCTCTTGATGAATTCCTTGGTTTCCAAAGGTCCCAATGATGTTTAGAATAAGATCTTGTTCATTTGGCCTGAAAAGAACAGAAGCATTTCTCTCATTTCCTTGAAATCTGCAAGTTCTGTAATCTTAGGATTTTCTGTCGAGTGCTTGCTGAATTTTTGCCTCTTCCTGAACTGGGGCGGTCAGACCGGCCAGGCACCGGCGGTCTGACCGGCTTGGCACCAGTCATCAGACCGGCCTGGCACCGGCGGTCAGACCGGCTGAGAGCCTGCGGTCAGACCGCCCCATGCATAGCAGTCTGACCGGCCTGTTAATTTTGGTTGCTGATTTCCTTTGGTTTCTTCTCTGTTGTATTGCTTCCTTGGTCGTTTTATTTGCCGATGTTTCTCTGAGTTTCCAGTGAGCTTTTCTCCCTATTTCTTCATAGCTTCTATAGCTATCGGAGATTTTATTGGATACTTTTGGGGGCATTTTTTTTGAAGAGGCACCATTCACCCCCTCTGTTGCCATTTCCGATCCTACACTGCATAACTCTTCTGCCTGTCCCTAATTAGGTGAACTTTTTCTTCAGCCTATTTCAGAGTGTCTGGTCCAAAGATATATCCTTCTCCTACTTCTGACCAGTGTAACGGGGTCATTTTCTTCCATATAAAGCTTCAAATGGGGACATCTGCAAACTGTCTTGGTAACTATTGTTGTATGCAAATTCAACATATGGCGGACATCTGTCCCAATCCTTAGACAAATCCATAACACTGGCTCGAAGCATGTCTTCTAATATTTGATTCACCCATTCCCACTCCGCCCGCCGGTCCCCCTCCATCCCACTCCGCCCGTCCCACGCCCGGCGCCTCCCTCCTTGCTCCCTCCCCCGCCGCCCCCTTCCCCGCCGCCTCCCTCCTTGCTCCTCCCCCCGCCGCCGCCCCCTCCCCTGCCGTCCCCGCCTCCCTGCCACCCCCTTCCCCCCACCGCGCCCGGCTCCCCCGCCGCCCCTTCCCACTCCGCCCGCCGCCTCCCTCCTTGCTCCTCCCCCCGCCGCCGCCCCCTCCCCTCCCCTGCCGTCCCCGCCTCCTCCGCCGCCCCCTTCCCCCCCACCGAGCCCGGCTCCCCCGCCGCCCCCTTCCCACTCCGCCCGCCGCCTCCCTCCTTGCTCCTTCCCCCGCCGTCGCCCCCTCCCCTGCCGTCCCCGACTCCCCGCCTCCCCCGCCGCCCCCACCGCGCCCGGCTCCCCCGCCGCCTCCTTCCCCTTCCCCGCCGCCTCCGCCCCCTCCCCCGCCACCGCCACCTCCGCCCCCTCCACCGCCGCCTCCGCCCCCTCCCCCGCCACCGCCACCTCCGCCCCCTCCACCGCCGCCTCCGCCCCCTTCGCCTCGGCCCCCCGACTCCCCCCCCCCTCCCCCTCCCCGGCGCGGCTCCTCTTCTCCTGGTGAGGTTCCCGGCGGCTCTTCTCCTCTCGGCGAGGTCCCCGACGGCTCCTCCCGGTTCCAGGCGTTCCCGGTGGTTCCTCTCGGCGACCCCGCCCGACGCAGGTGACTCCTCCCCTCCGGCGACGTCCCGACGGCTCCGCATAGCTCAGTAGGTGAGGAGGAGAAGATGACGGGTGGGTCCGAGGTGTCATTGTCTGCTGGGATGGATTTGAGAGCCTTGATTTGAGGGGTGCTGTTGGAGTAGAAGCAAAAAAATTGGGCCCTCAAAAGTAGGGGGAGCCCTCAAATAAAAAGTAGGGGCTTAGATTTGAGGGCTACTGCTGGAGTTGCTCTAAGGGAGAAGGAAACGGCCGGGCTCAAGCAAAATCTGGGCGGCGGCTAGGGTTTCTGGTGGATTGGGGATTTCGGCATTTTTGCGGTTTGGTCCTCCCAAGTTCTGGAGTTTACAATAAAGTCCTTCCCTCATTTGATTTCTTCTGTTATAGACCTCCAGAGCTCGGATTTCTTCGCGGATAGATCCTACACATCTGTGACGACGCGTATATCCGCGAGATCTCACCCATAATTTTAGTTTTTGGATAATACAACCCTAGAAGATGCAACGATCTCAAATTTCGTGGCAACAGAACCTTGTTATTGCAACGAAAGATAGTCTTCTATACCAACGACTAACAACCGTGGCAATACAACCCTAGAAGATGCAACGAACCCAAATTTCGTTGCGATAGATAAAACCCTATTGCAACGCAAGCAACGATTCATGCAACGAATCAAAACCGTGGCAAAACTGTCCAGTATTCGCAACCATCAGCAAAAGCGTGGCAATAATGTCGACATATTGCAACGCAAATCAAACGAATCACAACGCAAATTCATTACGTGGCAATATTGTTAAGTACTTGCAACCGTTTTATAAATGATGGCGATAGCACCTACCAATTGCAACGAAATGCATGGTAATCGCCACGCAAAAATATCCGTGGTAACATGGTCAACTATCGCAACCAAAAATAAAAATGGTGGCAATAGCCCCTACCTATTGCAACCAATTTCGTGTCGTTGCAAAGTTGATCGTGGCATTAGGGTCAAAACCTTGTAGTGGTAAGCATGGCATATATTTAGAGACTTATTTTCGAAAGGTTACTATTATAATTTTGCTAGGGCGACAAGGTTCACACATTCAAATATTCGAAAGGAGGTGTAATATTATTCAAGGTAAACAATAGGCATGTAACTAAAATCTTAAATTAACATGTATTTGCATATAACATAACAGCATGCAATTTGATAATTTAAAGCAAAATAATTTGCAGAAAACGTAGGTTCAACATGATCAAAGTATTGACTCGCCTGGTGCGGTCTACCGCGGACTTGAGCTCACATGACGCTTTCTCTTGAGCTTCTATTCTTTGTCCTCACTTTGCCCTGACCACGCTGGATCCGTGAAATCTTCAGGACTCCAGTTTCTAATTACGCGACAAACGACTGAATCCAAATAAAAGCAAATAACTCAAAGATCTAAATAAATTCGAATAAACTCAATTTAGTTTTATTATGAGCCAATGGTGTTTTGGGTGATTTGAGGCTTGGTCGGTAATAGAATACGACGACTCGATCTTTTTATTACGAGCTTCTTCTACTATTTTTATATTTATCAAGGAAGTTTCATGAGTTAGGTTAGACCTATGATTTAATGTATAGGTTTAGCTGGGTATTACTTTGTCGAGCGCTAATATTCAAGGCATTTTGGCCTACCGAATTAATTTTAGAGTCTAGGTATATAGCATTTTATGGGGTGATATTTTATGTAGCCCCAGTTTTCACTAAGCCTATTTCAACTTGAATTAGAATTCAGTTGTATGGGTCATATCTTGTTATTTCATGCTCATCATTAGTATCTATTAAATCTAGTATTAAGAGTTAATTAATGGTACCATTATTATGTTATCTATGCTTTAGTTACTGTTAGGCTTAGCCTTATTTCTAATTTAGCTATCTGGGCAAAGCTTGGTATGTATCATTTTATGTGACCCTAATTACTTGTGTTAATGGTTACATATTTACTTTGGAGTATCTATATGTCCGTGAGATTATTTTAATGCTTGATGACTGAGGGCTATTACATTTTGGTATCTGTATATTATTACAACCTTTTAATTTGAGTGATCTCTAAAAATTACTGATACAATTATTTTATTCCTTAGCATTAGTATCTTGCATATTTTAATTAATCTTATATTTACATAGGACCAAGCTCGCTATACCCAAAATTTACTCCTCTAAATTCATATTTGAGAATCATTTATCGGTGACGTGCTAATGGCGAGGATTTTATTAGAGCCATCTAATTTAAATGTTTATGGTCACGCCTTCTGTTTAATTAATTTTATGAAGAGGCATTACTTAATTAAACCTACCCTTGCGATTTACTTAATGGCAGCATGTCAAATGGTAGCGCGTATATTTAATTATGGTCTAGGGTAATCTTTTTTAATTTAAACCTTCTTTCATAACTAAACAGGGTATCCAATACTTTTATAAAGTTTTTGAATAATTAACCCAAGTCATCTTTTATTAATACCTTAGAATTTAGATTTGAGCTAAATGTTCTAAACAACATACATAACATTTAATCTATTATTACAGCTCAAATAACCTTATTTTATATCCTAATCAAATTTATTATCTCCCCTAGATTACTCCCTAATTTCCCATAATTTTTCTGAACTAAAATGGGCTACAAAAATTCAAATAAAAATGGGGAAGCAAGGGGCGGCCGGCTGGATTCGAACATGGAACCTGCGGCGTGCTAATTGCTAGTGCGTGCCCTGTTAGCCAGGTGGGCGAAGGCTTTAGACTGATGGAGAAAAGGTATTTTGCTACACGAGGTGAGGGGGCAGCGAGGCAAAACAGGGGACATTGGGCGGCCCTCGGCGCCGAGTTCGCTGGCGACAGGCGGTGGCCGGGTGGGTTGGTCAAGCCGGTGAAATGGAACCCTGAGGAGGCGAGGAAGCTAAAGGGGAAGGTGGCGCGGCTCGGAATAGCGGCGAGGCGGGCGGCAGCAGCACAAAGCGGCCGGCGGCAAGGTGGGTTCGGGGCGGCGACGCCGTGGTGGAAGAGGAGGGATGGTAGGGGGAGCACGAGCTGGAGGAGAGTGCTAGGAGTCTCACCGCACGGTTGGTCGAGCCGGAAGGTTGCCGAGGTGGGCTGGCGGCGAGGACCGGCGGGGCGCGGGTGGAGCTCACGGCGCCGGCGAGCTGCGGTGGGGAAGGAGCTCCGGCGAAGGTTGGAGAAGGTTTGTGGCAGTGAGGAGGTGCTCCACCGGCGAGGAATCGAAGGGATTCTCGTCGAGGAGGGAGCGGCGCTGGGGGCGGCGGATTTGGCCAGCGGTGAGGAAGATGGGTCGTGCGATGAGCTCGGTGCTCAAAGATTTGATTAACTCGGAGGGGAAGTAGCTGGGGAGCAGAGGCATGCTGTGAGGCATTCGGGGTGGTGGGGCGTCGCCGGAAGGCCGGGAACGGTGTGGAGGCGCAGGCAGCGGCCGGTGGTTCGGAGCTAGCGCTCGAGCTCGGGCTGAGCAGGAGAAAGAAGAGGGAGGCACGGGGGAGAAATGGGGCAGCAGACGCTACGTATATAGCTGCAGATGGCGGGGGATCGGGCGGAGCGGGGGAAGCCACCGGGCAAAGGCCGGCCCTATATTTTCAAGGGCCCTATGGCGAACTAATCATCCTAGGCCCATAAGGCCATATATTATTAATGTCTAATTATACTTACAAAGTACAAAATAAATCAAACAATATTGTTTCAATTTAACATGCTTAATAATGATTGATTATCAATTTAACCTTGCAGTCCGCCAGTCCTGTTGCCTGCACACCGGCCGGCTACAAGCCTCCAACTGCAGCAGTGTGAGGATGATCCGCCGTGACGGCGTGACGCCGTCCGTGGAAGAGATGCGAACAGGAGAGTCGCAAACTCGCGATCGTTATTTCTGGAAACTGAATCGACGTGGTCACGTGGACTTACCTGATTACCTCTGGGATTTACATACCTAGGTTTGGGCCCCTATTTGGGCTGGGCCCTCGGCGGTCGCACCCGCCGCACCCCCTCAGGGCCGGCCCTGGCTCTAGGGTGGTTACATGAAAGTGTGAACACGAGCAAAGGGATGGATGGTCACATTCCCGCCTTTGCTCGTGATGGCTCACGGAGGACCCTTCTCAAGGGATGCACACATCCTATAGAAGGCAGAACCTAGCGGGCGTAACCACAATAGGACTATGCAAGGTGTTGTGATAATTTACTCAACCACATGTCTAAGGTATCGTGTGGAGCAGCGAGTGGATTATCTCTTGTGGGTAAAGTGTACAAACTCTACAGAGTCAAAACTATTCGAATAGCCGTGCCCAAGGTCAAGGGCGGACATGAGAACTTAACCAGATATAGTTCTATTTGAAAAACTTTGCGGATGCGAATGGTAAAGTGGAGGGCAGAGAAAGGCCCTGATTTGTGTTTCCCTGGTGTCGGGCCCCCGGATTAACAAACCCGGACCCTCTGTGTATTACTGCACTAGTCCCAGATCAAAGCTAGTGCACACAGTTAAACAGAATGGAAAACATCACCAACAACGATTTATTACAATTATAAAGAGTACTGACCACCAGGTCTCATTATTACATTGGAGGTTTCAAGACCTCGCACAATCAAAACACAGCGGAAGCAAAGTGAAATCAACGTAGACCCATCAAGATGCCACAGGCAGTTGACTGGGGAAGCGCGACCTAGTCCTCCGGGAAGAATCCATCGCGGCCACAAGCGAAGGAGTAGTCGTAGTCACCTTCTTGAGCTTCAACTTCCTCTGAGATTTTTACTTTTAAGTGTAGCATGTGAGTACATAAAGTACTCCGCAAGTCTTGGGAAAAATGCATAGATGCAAGGCTTAACAAAGGAAGGCCATATGGTTCTTTTGCACAAAGCAATATTTGAAATCTCAATTACTACTAATTATTTTCGAAGGCATTAATTTAATGAAGTAAATGTTTTAACAGAACTAACTTTCTAGTGAAGGTTCCAACTACCAACACTAGCTAACCAATTACCATTGGTCAAGTTTTAAACTGCGGGTTCCATCCACCCTCTCTGGCTCCATCCGCCAGGATTCCCTTCCGAGAGTTCCCTCCACCCTCGGAATACAAAACTTTTGATTTTAAAACCAAAACCAGAAATCTACCATATGAATGCATTCCTTGCCCGCCCTTGACCGTGGGCACGGCTATTCGAATAGTTTTACACTCTGCAGAGGTTGTACAACTTTACCCACAAGAGATAAATTATCCTAAAAGTCACACGCTTCCTTTGGCATGAGACCCAGATAAAATACCACAAAGCCTTTACCTTACTCTAATCTAGCTAGATACCACCCGCTGAGGTTTCACCGCAGAAGGGTTAAATCCGCCCAATCTGAAGCCCCCCTCTTGCGCCATATGAGTACAGTAAATCCCTGTCCCTCACTGTGAATAACCAGTCCATCCCTGGCATCCACTTTCCGCTGGTGGCACCTAAACTAGACCATCATAAGTTAGTTAGCTAGGTCGTACCCATATAGACTTGTGGCTGTACGGTTAATGCTCAGTTTGGACAAACACAAGCGTCGGTCCTTAATTGACTAGGGTGGAACATACACTTAACAAGTTCTCGTGCTTACTGCACCAACCCAAACAGCCATCCACCCTAATCTAAACCAACTTTCACATTTTTATTTTATTTTGAAAGATCAGTGGCAACTCCAATTACCACTACACTTACAAACATAAGGGTTTAATAATAAATCATAATTTCCCATTTTCAAGATTTTCCAAAGTTATTAGATAGCATGTCTAAGCATTAACCTACCATTCTAATATTCACAAAGATTAATAGTAATCTCATTATTGAGACAAAGGAAGTTCTAGGGTGACAAGGTACATGGCAATCAATGTCAAATGAGGGCATAACAAAGTTGGAATAACTAATTCCTAAAGACTTGAACTAGTGACTTTATGTAAATAGCAATGCACATAATTTAAAACATTTTAAAAATATTTCAAAAGCATAGGTTCAAGATGATCAAAGGAGACTTGCCTTCTTGAAGGGTTTCTGGGTCTTCTTGCTGCTGTGAAGAGGGTTCGTTGACAACGTTGGAATCTACGCGAGAAAAGACGAGGCAACAAAGCAAATAAATACAAACAAAAATTCAAATAAACTCCAAAAATTCAAGAGAGGCCATAGTTGGATAGATTATGATTTTAGATGAATTTAGAAATTTGAATGGCTGGATTTGGAGTTAAAATGAGAAAGTTATGCTCATTTGAAAATCTCAGATTTGAATAAATCTAGAAATTCCCAAATTTCTGACAGGTGGGGCCCACTGGAATATTAGATTTTAATTTCTATTTTTATTCTGAGAGACTGACAGGTGGGGCCCACTAAACAGTAACTACTGGCGGTCACTGACATGTGGGACCCACTGGACAGTGAGCCCACTGACTCAACCTCTGACACATGGGACCCACTGGACTCCGGGCCCACTTGTCAGAGACAGCACAGAGGGGTGGGGCCCAGGCGGCAGTGGCCTGCGAGGACAGCTGCCACTGACGGGTGGGGTCCACTTGTCAGCGCGGTTTAATTAAGAAAAACTCAACCTCCGCGTGCGGAGCCGAGGGCTCGAACGCGCGCCGAGGGAGTCGGGGGAGGGGAGAGCGAGCGGTGATAGCCAAGTGAGCGGGGAGGCTTTGCCTACCCATATAGGGCAATCAAACCTTTTGAGTTACCTGCCGGAGGGGAGGCCGGGGAAGGTGGCCGGAGGCAGGGTCGTCGGCGGCGAGGGAGGGTCGGAGAGGTTCGGGTGACGCGTGAAATGCAATCCTTGAGCGGAGGGGGTTCGGTTGGAGGGGTCGACGAGGTGCGGCGACGAGCGGAGAAGGCCGGCGACGAGGGGGTGGCGGAGCTGGCTCGGGTCCTCCGGCGCGACGGCGCTCCGGCGGCGGGGAGGGGCGGCTGAGGTGTCGGGGAGGTTCGCCCGGGCGTGAGGATGCTCGGGGTGGCGACGGCGGGCTCCGGGGATGACCGAGGCGGCGGCGAAGGCTCGCCGGAGTACTTACCGTGGGCGCATGGGGAACTCGCGGTGCGACGGCGCTCGGGGCTTAGGGAGAGAGGTGGAGCGCTCTGGGAGGTGGTGCGGGAGGAGGCGAAGCCGAGGGAGCTATTTATAGGGGCGGAGGAGGGGACACGGGCGCGCAATTGCTCGCCGGTGTGTCGGCCGGGAAAAGGAAGGAAAGGGGAGAAACGGGAAAGAGGGGGCGCCGATGGAAGGGGAGCCTGGGAGATCGGGGATTCGGTCGCGGCGGCGTCCGGGACTTCCAAAACCGAGGAGGGCCGGGTAAGGCAAGGCGGGATCCGGCGCGGTCTCGGTCGGCCGACGAAAAAGGAAAGAGGGGGAAGGAAAGGAAGGCGCCGGCTCCGCGGGGACGACGGGTCTGACAGGCGGGGCCGGGTGGCAGCGGGAGAGAGGGCGCGCGCGGCTGACGGGCGGGGCCCGCGGGTCAGTGGGGGTGAGGGCGGGAGTGAGAGTGGGCGGTTGGATGGCCCGTGCGGGGACTCGGCTCATCCGAGCCGTTCACGCGTCGGGCGCGGAGGAGGGGAAGGCGGGGCCGCCGGCTGACGGGCCGGGCCCGCTGGACAGCGAGGGAGAGGGAAGTGCGGCCGGGATCGGCCGAGCGGCGACGTGGGCGGATCTGGGCCGTCCACGCGTCGGCCGGAGGAAAAGATTTGGATTTTTAATGATTTTTAATTTCAGAAAATGTTAGAAATTTATTTAGGCCTTAGAAAAATATGAAAATTCCTCCAAAAATTCCAGAAAAATTCGCAGAAGCTCCTGGAGATATTTTGGATTTAATAAAATTATTTCCAACTACTGTTGATTTTTTTAATTTTCATATTTTGAATTACTTTTTAAATTCTGAAAATAGTTTTTAAATTCCAGAAAAAACCAGAAAGGCAAATAAAACCAACTAAAATCCAATTACCTTAAAATAATTAATTTGAATTTAAATTTTTCAAAAAGCCAAATTTTGGGATGTGACAAACCTACCCCCCTTAGAAAGAATCTCGACCCCGAGATTCGGATGGACTGGGAAAAAGGTCGGGGAACTCTTCTTTTAGATCCTCTTCACGCTCCCAAGTGGCTTCCGATTCTGAATGGTTGCTCCACTGCACTTTACAGAACTTGATAACCTTGCTGCGCGTACGGCGCTCTGCTTCCTCCAATATCTTGACTGGATACTCTGGATAGGTGAGGTCCTCCTTCACGTTTATTTCATCTAGAGGCATCTGCTCTTCTGGAACTCTGAGACACTTTCTTAGTTGAGACACATGAAAGACGTCATGCACCGTTGACAGTTGTGGTGGAAGCTCCAACTGGTAAGCCACTTCTCCTCGTTTCGCCACAACAGGAAAAGGTCCAATGAATCTGGGAGCTAGCTTTCCCCTGACTCCAAAACGTCTCATTCCTTTGAGAGGTGACACCTTCAAATAGACATGATCCCTAGGTACGAATTCTAAGCTTCTACGTCGATTGTCTGCATAACTTTTCTGTCTGGTTTGCGCTGTTTTTAATCTGTCCTGGATTAGACGAACTTGTTCTTCTGCTTGCTTCAGCACATCTGGTCCAAACACTTGTCCTTCTCCTGTTTCCTTCCAATACAATGGAGTCCTACACTTTCTGCCGTATAGGGCTTCGAAGGGAGACATTTGCAAACTGGATTGATAACTATTGTTGTAGGAGAACTCTGCATAGGGTAAACTCTGATCCCAACTACTTTTGTTTGCCAGTACACAAGCTCTCAACATGTCTTCCAGGATTTGATTTACTCTTTCTGTTTGACCATCTGTCTGTGGATGATAAGCTGTACTGAAGTTTAAGTTTGTGCCCAAAAGTTCATGTAACTTTTGCCAAAATCTCGGAGTGAACTGGGTTCCTCGATCGGACACTATCTTCTTTGGAATCCCATGTAAGCACACAATTCTTGACATGTACAACTCTGCAAGTCTATCCCCGGAGTATGTGGTCTTTACTGGAATGAAATGGGCGACTTTTGTCAAACGATCCACTATAACCCAAATTGAATCGTGCCCTGTTTTGGTTCTTGGTAATCCAGTTATAAAATCCATACCAATTTCTTCCCATTTCCACTCAGGGATCTGCAATGGCTGCAGAAGTCCAGCAGGTCTCTGGTGTTCAGCTTTAATCCGTTGGCATACATCGCACAAGGCTACGTATTCTGCAATTTCTCGTTTCATACTTGACCACCAATACCTTTCCTTGAGATCTTGGTACATCTTGGTACTCCCAGGGTGAATTGAATATCCAGATTCATGGGCTTCCTTCAATATTAACTCCTTTACCTCTTTCTTTTCAGGTACAATAATTCTTTTCCCAAACCAAAGGGTACCTTCTTCATCCTCTGAAAATCCCGAGGCTTCCCTTTCTTTATATTATCCTTGATCTCCTGGACATACTTGTCCTCCTTTTGAGCTGCCCTGATTTGATCTTCTAAGGTTGGTTGAACTTCCAAAGTGGCTAGGAATCCTTCCTCCACTACTTCTAAGTTGAGCCGTTGGAATTCTTCTTGAAGGGCAGGCATACTGTTCTTAATCCACAGCTTGGCACAATAACTCTTTCTGCTTAAGGCATCCGCTACCACATTAGCCTTTCCTGGGTGGTAATGTATTCCAATATCATAATCCTTTATTAACTCAAGCCATCTCCTTTGCCATGTTAAGATCGGGTTGAGTAAATATGTACTTCAGGCTTTTGTGATCCGTGTAAATCTCGCAGCAGTTACCAATCAAGTAGTGCCTCCATATTTTCAAGGCATGCACTACGGCCGCAAGCTCTAGACTAGGTGCTGGAAGGTTGGGAAGTCATTGGACACCAGCTGCACCTTGAGGTTGGGGTC
Source organism: Dendrocalamus latiflorus (assembly GCA_017311315.1). NCBI lineage: Eukaryota > Viridiplantae > Streptophyta > Magnoliopsida > Poales > Poaceae > Dendrocalamus > Dendrocalamus latiflorus. The sequence goes on along the minus strand of CM029625.1, from coordinate 593,506 downwards.
AAGTCCCTGCGTGAACCTCCAAATCTTGGTCGCATCCGATGTGACCTCTTCAGATGCATACCTGGACAGTTGGGTGAACTTGTTCAGGTACTCGGAAACACTGAGGTTTCCCTGCTGCAGTTGGTAGAATTCTCTCTTCTTCATTTCCATTATCCCAGTAGGGATATGGGCAGTGCGGAAAGCTTCGACAAACTCCTCCCAAGTGATGGCTTGTGCATTTTGATGGGCGGCGCGGTAGTTTTCCCACCAGTTGGCAGCCATTCCCTTGAGCTGGTGAGCAGCATACAGCACCTTTTCATTATCGTTGCACTGAGCTAGGACCAATTTTCTTTCCACATCCTTGATCCAATCATCTGCCTCCAGGGGATCCACTGATCCAGCAAAAGTGGGAGGCCTTGTCCTCATGAATTCTCTCAACTTAGACTGGGGTGCCTGGTTGGGTGCATGCTGGACTGGCTGCACTTGGTTTTGTGCTAAAGCTTGAAGAAGCTAAAGTTGCATGGCCATCATTTGCTCCAAGTTGGGGGCCTGAGCAGGAGGTGGTGGAATGTTGTCCTCTGGCTGATTGTTGGCGTCACGGCTGCTGCCAGGGTTGCTCCTCGTGTTCACCATCTGAAGCGGTTTAGGTTAGCAGAAGGTAAGAGGGAAATAGCAAAGGTAAGAGATTAGGGGAACTAAACCACATCCCAAGCCAACACACAAGAAAGAACTAGCAACCACTTAGGGAAAAACTTTATTAAAAACAAGATAACTCCAAGGATGGCTATACCACAAGTGCACATAGGCCTGGTACAGTCCATCTAGCACACCAAAACATAACAATAAGCGTTCTAAGGACTCGGACATTTTATTTGGGTACTACGGACTCCAAAAGACTACTAATCCTCTCCAAAGACACGCTCCTCAGGGTCTTCTTTCGGGTCCTCTTCTGGGTCCTCCTCCGGGTCTTCCTGACGCTCTCTCACGTGGTGACGTGAACAGTCACACTCGGCCGAGGCACGGTTACGACTGGAGGCAGTCGACCGAGAACGAGAAGGAGAAGGCTTGCGCTTCTTGAGAGTGATGACAGGTGGTGGACTGGGGCGTCGCACCTTCTTGCGTGCTGTAAGTCTGATGTGGAGTCCTGAAAGTCGAGCTGGTGCCGGATTGTTGGGAATGACAGCTGGTACTGGAGAAGACGGCGTGTAATCAACTACGGGTGAAGACGGCGCGTAGTCGGCTGCGGCCCGGAGACGTCCCAACTCAAACTCAGCTGCCTGGCTCTGCAGAAGCTGTGCGCGAAGCGTGTCGGAATGCTGGTAGCTGGAAGTGAGAAGCATCCGAAGTTGTCCAATCTCCTCCTGAGCTCTAGCATAAGTGACTGCCATTGCCTGGGTGAGCTGAACCTGATGTGACAGTCGAGGATCGTCAGCTGGAATATCAAAGGGATCTGGATACCTCTGTCCTACCCTGGGGTTGATGAAGAAGCAAAAAGGGGACTGATGTACAGCATCCTTGTGCAGATGGCACAACTCGTCAATGGCGAGGCGTGCTGCGTCCTGGACAGCGTCGAAACAGCGGGACCGAGGGTGCTTGATGGGGTATGTGTGGGACTTGAATTCCTCTTCCCGTGCATACAGGAATACCTCCATCGTCCAAGAGTCTCGATCCAGGATCCGCGTCTTCTGACCCCTGAAGATGGGCGGCTGACGGTACTCCAAACACTGCATCAGCTGCCGGAGAAGGCTAGCGAATGCTCCAGCATCCTCTCCATGTGAGTAGTAGTCCCACGGGGCAGCGGAGGATGAACCAGCCATCTACAAAGTTGAGTGAAAGAAAAGATTAGTAAAAAGTTTTTAACAAATGGAGTTGGAGACAAGAACGAGATTCTAAGTAGGAAGAGAGTAGAAGCAAAGAAGCTTATACATTTTTAATATACTCTTTTTATAAATATAAGTCCTTATGGTTTGCCATTCCTAATCTAGGTCACGTCCTACAGTCAAATTGGCTCTGATACCATCTCTGTCGGGCCCCCGGATTAACAAACCCGGACCCTCTGTGTATTACTGCACTAGTCCCAGATCAAAGCTAGTGCACACAGTTAAACAGAATGGAAAACATCACCAACAACGATTTATTACAATTATAAAGAGTACTGACCACCAGGTCTCATTATTACATTGGAGGTTTCAAGACCTCGCACAATCAAAACACAGCGGAAGCAAAGTGAAATCAACGTAGACCCATCAAGATGCCACAGGCAGTTGACTGGGGAAGCGCGACCTAGTCCTCCGGGAAGAATCCATCGCAGCCACAAGCGAAGCAGTAGTCGTAGTCACCTTCTTGAGCTTCAACTTCCTCTGAGATTTTTATTTTTAAGTGTAGCATGTGAGTACATAAAGTACTCCGCAAGTCTTGGGAAAAATGCATAGATGCAAGGCTTAACAAAGGAAGGCCATATGGTTCTTTTGCACAAAGCAATATTTGAAATCTCAATTACTACTAATTATTTTCGAAGGCATTAATTTAATGAAGTAAATGTTTTAACAGAACTAATTTTCTAGTGAAGGTTCCAACTACCAACACTAGCTAACCAATTACCATTGGTCAAGTTTTAAACTGCGGGTTCCATCCACCCTCTCTGGCTCCATCCGCCAGGATTCCCTTCCGAGAGTTCCCTCCACCCTCGGAATACAAAACTTTTGATTTTAAAACCAAAACCAGAAATCTACCATGTGAATGCATTCCTTGCCCGCCCTTGACCGTGGGCACGGCTATTCGAATAGTTTTACACTCTGCAGAGGTTGTACAACTTTACCCACAAGAGATAAATTATCCTAAAAGTCACACGCTTCCTTTGGCATGAGACCCAGATAAAATACCACAAAGCCTTTACCTTACTCTAATCTAGCTAGATACCACCCGCTGAGGTTTCACCACAGAAGGGTTAAATCCGCCCAATCTGAAGCCCCCTCTTGCGCCATATGAGTACAGTAAATCCCTGTCCCTCACTGTGAATAACCAGTCCATCCCTGGCATCCACTTTCCGCTGGTGGCACCTAAACTAGACCATCATAAGTTAGTTAGCTAGGTCGTACCCATATAGACTTGTGGATGTACGGTTAATGCTCAGTTTGGACAAACACAAGCGTCGGTCCTTAATTGACTAGGGTGGAACATACACTTAACAAGTTCTCGTGCTTACTGCACCAACCCAAACATCCATCCACCCTAATCTAAACCAACTTTCACATTTTTATTTTATTTTGAAAGATCAGTGGCAACTCCAATTACCACTACACTTACAAACATAAGGGTTTAATAATAAATCATAATTTCCCATTTTCAAGATTTTCTAAAGTTATTAGATAGCATGTCTAAGCATTAACCTACCATTCTAATATTCACAAAGATTAATAGTAATCTCATTATTGAGACAAAAGAAGTTCTAGGGTGACAAGGTACATGGCAATCAATGTCAAATGAGGGCATAACAAAGTTGGAATAACTAATTCCTAAAGACTTGAACTAGTGACTTTATGTAAATAGCAATGCACATAATTTAAAACATTTTAAAAATATTTCAAAAGCATAGGTTCAAGATGATCAAAGGAGACTTGCCTTCTTGCAGGGTTTCTGGGTCTTCTTGCTGCTGTGAAGAGGGTTCGTTGACAACGTTGGAATCTACGCGAGAAAAGACGAGGCAACAAAGCAAATAAATACAAATGAAAATTCAAATAAACTCCAAAAATTCAACAGAGGCCATAGTTGGATAGATTATGATTTTAGATGAATTTAGAAATTTGAATGGCTGGATTTGGAGTTAAAATGAGAAAGTTATGCTCATTTGAAAATCTCAGATTTGAATAAATCTAGAAATTCCCAAATTTCTGACAGGTGGGGCTCACTGGAATATTAGATTTTAATTTCTATTTTTATTCTGAGAGATTGACAGGTGGGGCCCACTAAACAGTAACTACTGGCGGTCACTGACATGTGGGACCCACTGGACAGTGAGCCCACTGACTCAACCTCTGACACATGGGACCCACTGGACTCCGGGCCCACTTGTCAGAGACAGCACAGAGGGGTGGGGCCCAGGCGGCAGTGGCCTGCGAGGACAGCTGCCACTGACGGGTGGGGTCCACTTGTCAGCGCGGTTTAATTAAGAAAAACTCAACCTCCGCGTGCGGAGCCGAGGGCTCGAACGCGCGCCGAGGGAGTCGGGGGAGGGGAGAGCGAGCGGTGATAGCCAAGTGAGCGGGGAGGCTTTGCCTACCCATATAGGGCAATCAAACCTTTTGAGTTACCTGCCGGAGGGGAGGCCGGGGAAGGTGGCCGGAGGCAGGGTCGTCGGCGGCGAGGGAGGGTCGGAGAGGTTCGGGTGACGCGTGAAATGCAATCCTTGAGCGGAGGGGGTTCGGTTGGAGGGGTCGACGAGGTGCGGCGACGAGCGGAGAAGGCCGGCGACGAGGGGGTGGCGGAGCTGGCTCGGGTCCTCCGGCGCGACGGCGCTCCGGCGGCGGGGAGGGGCGGCTGAGGTGTCGGGGAGGTTCGCCCGGGCGTGAGGATGCTCGGGGTGGCGACGGCGGGCTCCGGGGATGACCGAGGCGGCGGCGAAGGCTCGCCGGAGTACTTACCGTGGGCGCACGGGGAACTCGCGGTGCGACGGCGCTCGGGGCTTAGGGAGAGAGGTGGAGCGCTCTGGGAGGTGGTGCGGGAGGAGGCGAAGCCGAGGGAGCTATTTATAGGGGCGGAGGAGGGGACACGGGCGCGCAATTGCTCGCCGGTGTGTCGGCCGGGAAAAGGAAGGAAAGGGGAGAAACGGGAAAGAGGGGGCGCCGATGGAAGGGGAGCCTGGGAGATCGGGGATTCGGTCGCGGCGGCGTCCGGGACTTCCAAAACCGAGGAGGGCCGGGTAAGGCAAGGCGGGATCCGGCGCGGTCTCGGTCGGCCGGCGAAAAAGGAAAGAGGGGGAAGGAAAGGAAGGCGCCGGCTCCGCGGGGACGACGGGTCTGATAGGCGGGGCCGGGTGGCAGCGGGAGAGAGGGCGCGCGCGGCTGACGGGCGGGGCCCGCGGGTCAGTGGGGGTGAGGGCGGGAGTGAGAGTGGGCGGTTGGATGGCCCGTGCGGGGACTCGGCTCATCCGAGCCGTCCACGCGTCGGGCGCGGAGGAGGGGAAGGCGGGGCCGCCGGCTGACGGGCCGGGCCCGCTGGACAGCGAGGGAGAGGGAAGTGCGGCCGGGATCGGCCGAGCGGCGACGTGGGCGGATCTGGGCCGTCCACGCGTCGGCCGGAGGAAAAGATTTGGATTTTTAATGATTTTTAATTTCAGAAAATGTTAGAAATTTATTTAGGCCTCAGAAAAATATGAAAATACCTCCAAAAATTCCAGAAAAATTCACAGAAGCTCCTGGAGATATTTTGGATTTAATAAAATTATTTCCAACTACTGTTGATTTTTTTAATTTTCATATTTTGAATTACTTTTTAAATTCTGAAAATAGTTTTTAAATTCCAGAAAAAACCAGAAAGGCAAATAAAACCAAGTAAAATCCAATTACCTTAAAATAATTATTTTGAATTTAAATTTTTCAAAAAGCCAAATTTTGGGATGTGACACCTGGGTGTCGCCCTAGTGATAATGTAAGTGGCTATAACGCTGAAGGTCTAGCATATGGTGTAGTGACCATGTAATGGTGGATGGAATCTAGATCGCTATTATTATTGCATTCTCTTACACATGATGTTTTTGTTTAAAACTGCTAGGTCTCAGAAAATTTCTATGTATTATATTTTTAAATAATGATAATACTTCTCACAAAAAAATGTCAGGAAGAATAAATAGAGTCGTAAGAAAAGAAGACGGTTGTTGTGGTAAACACATAAAGATGTTGGTGGATTCATGTCGATCATAAAAAGGAAACGATAGTGTGGATTTCTGGGAGAAATAAATTGGTGGAGCCTAAATAAATATCTAGGCTAGATAGATGATTTAAATGATTTTTGGGGAATTAGGGAGTGCAAAGGTAATTGCTGGATTATGAAACTGATAACTAATATAAAATTGGGAGATGTTGGCAATGTTAGGATTAATAGAATTTGATCGATTAATAGCTTGTTGGAATTTGAATCAATTGAATTTCTGGGAATTTGGAGGTATGATAACAACTATTGGAGTATAATCTTGATCGATGATATTCTTGGTGGAAGTATACTAGTGAATCGTAAACTTGATCAATGATATTCTTGGTGAAAGTATACTAGTTAATTAGTTAGAGATAGACAATGGAAAATAAGATTGATTACTGGAAGAGCAAATTATGGTTTTGGATCAAATACAGAAAGGATTGAATTGTTAGAAAGTCCTGATACGAATGATTTCGATGGATTTAAAAGCAATTATGTTGGATATTCAGTAGAAATTAGAAGTGAAGAGTTGACGATTAGCAACCACAAGAGTGGATGGTTAGGAATTTAGAACACAAAAGATATTGGAGGATCTAAAATAAAGGATTCTGAATTTTTATTAGACTGAGGAACTGATTAAATTGGTAAATAATGAATCTGAGATTGATGTATGAATTGGTGGTAAAAATTTGAATTCATGTGAGTGTTGGTAACCCAATTTGATTAATATAATTTTTAGGCGATGCAAGGGGAATTGTTTGTTCAGTGGATTAATTAAATGATGTCACTCACTATTTGGAGTCTTAGACAGCAATCAATAAAGAAAGTGTATTTTCAGTGGATTAGGTCAATTATGGCAATCGCGGTGTGGAGTTTAGGCAGCAGCAATAACACTGTGATTGAATAATAATAATGTTACTAAAAGCAATTTATGGCAAATAAAATAATCCGAGCCTCTCCTTTAATAAGCCATGCATACTATTTATTTGCATCATGTGTATTGGCTCTCGGAGCACAGTGGTTTGTGCTCACACTCGCTCTCACAAAAAATCCAGAATTAGTAATCAGATCACTACGCTTCAGCAATACTTTTGGTCATGATGGCAAAGAAGATGAAGAGGTCAAGGGCTAGGTCGCGAACCTCCAGTTGGCTGCTTGTGGGCATGTCCTGAGGGTCCCACCTGTGTGCTTCATTTTCGCTGCTGCATTTTAATAATTTCGGCCTAACCACCCATGAGTAAGTCTTCTATTATATTTATGCTTCCGCATGATATGTAATTTGATGTTCATTTGTGTATCTGTGAGCACTATTTACTAATACAGGGAATAGTGCGGTGGAATCACAGAGGATTCCGGATTGTAAAATCTAGATCCTACACTCACTCCCACTGTGCTCCCCAAGATCTACCTTTATCCGCAGTTCCTCACCGCCGCTCCATGAAGCCCAGACGTAGTCCTGCTGCCTTAATATCTATAGATCTCCACCATTTCTTGATGAGGCCCGGCTGGAGTCCAGCTGCCTGTAGGATCTCCTCCCCTAGAAGAGTGGGCACCCCCACCTCCACCCACCTGCATTGAAGTTCACCCATTGGCTGCCCGCGAACCTGGTCCACGAGGCTGCTGCATTGAAGGCAAGTACCCATATCCTGCAAATCCTCTCTGTGATAGGGATTCACCACATATTGACTCCGGAGGTCGCCTCAAGTCAGTTGTTGTTGCCCCTCCGTATTTCCTCCCACCAGCGCCACCCTTCCTGAGGAGAGCTCCCCTTAGTGGCCATGAATGCATCGCTATCAACACACAACAACCTGCCCTCTCAGAATCATTAGGAGATCATCAAGCAGTGATACAGGTGGCATAAAGGCCTTAAGAGGTCACTCAGCACACCCACAAGTTCATCCCTCCCCAAGAACTCCTTCATAAGAACCGCAAGCTCCAGCTACTGGCTATTCCTTGACCACACCAAGGGAAGTTATTTTAACTGCCTAGGGCATGACCACAAAGCTCAATCCTTCCATGAGCTCTGCAAGTGCTTCCATTGCCTTTGCTTCGACCATAATACGTGGGACTGCCGACGAGCCGCTTCCCTTGTAGGTCAACCTTGACAACTGTAACTTTCTTCCAGTCGAGTGCGTCCACTAGCCACCAAAGGCATTACCAGCCACAACTCGGTGACCCAGTGACCTATCCAACAAAAGATGCCTGCATCATCCCATCCTCCAACTATCACCAAAGCTATCCGGAGGGGGTTCAACCTTCGGTCCTTCGACTTCTCGGTGCATCACCACTATCCTGAGAACTTTCTCATCAACTTCATGCACAAGCACCACCGCGATGAGGTAGCTAACCTCCAGAAGTTCTCCTTCCATGACTTGGAGTTCCATGCCTGTCCTTGGAGGCCACCCTGCCTTGCTTTCGAGGTGGCTCTTAGGTTGCATGTGAGGCTGTGCCTTGAAGGCCTCCCCTTCCATGCTTGGACTAAGGAGGTGGCGAACTGAGTCCTTGGGAATAAGTACTCACTGGACCATGTCGATGAGAAATTGCTCCACCAAGAGGAGGCGTGCATGCTAGACTTGTGGGCTTGGATGGTGAATTCGATCTCCATCCTGAAGGTAATGTGGCTAACATTCACTATTGGCTCCCCCTTGGCTCGTCAACACGCCTGTAGGCAATCATAATAGAGCCTAACCCGATGCAAGAAGGGCCTTACCTTCGGAGTTCTCCTACACCTCGACTTCATTGAGGACTTCTCGACGGCCCCCTAAAGCTGACATTGCCACAACCTTTGTTCCTTTCAAGCCAGTGAAACATGGACTCTCTTGGTGCCTGGGTGTCATTGACAGCACCACCGAGCTCACCGAAGTCCAACATAGCTATCACTAGAGCAATGAGACAACTTGGCCTCCTAGGGGAGTAGCAGACAACCCTCCATTGTAACAGGCTTGGAAGGCCGGCCCAAGAAGTGTGCCACAGTGATGATAGCTACTGTGACAAATGTCTCGACAGTGACGATGATGATCTCAACCACCAGCAGAAGAACGACCACCTGGGACAATGGAGGACTTCCACCCATGATGATGGCCTCATGGGAAGTCAAAAGCTCAAGAACAACTCTGAGATAGGTCATCATGGCCATGCCACAGCACTGGTGGAAACCACTGCACGAGGATGCTCCCGCCAAAAAGATGCGGTCGGCTAATGGCGCCCTCAGGAAAGCACCAACCCCAACATCACCCTCCAAGAAGGTACTCATGTTTCCATCAAAGTTTGTACTTGAAGCCCGACTGTGAAATATGCAGAAGCATTCTCACCTCTTGTGGAGGCCGCATACCTTTGTTATATAGCCTAAACCGGCTTGGATCGGTTACAAGATAGATTACAGACGTGAGGGATAAGGAAACTAACATCTGGACTCTTTGAACTCAAATACAAACATTGTTTTCTATCTCTAGCGTTCGAGTCCGATTCTATCTCTAACATTCCCCCTCAATCATAACTTACATAAGTTAAGATTGTATCTAAACATATCTAGTTTTCTAGCACATAAAGCCTTTGTAAAGCCATCGGCAATTTGATCATTAGTCGAGATGAACTGAACATATAATAGCTTCTATGCTACTCTTTCACGAACAAAGTGATAGTCAACTTCAATGTGCTTTGTTCGAGCATGGAATACTGGGTTTGCAGACAAATAAGTTGCTCCTATATTGTCACACCAAAGTTGTGCTGCTGTTGGACTTGGAATTTTTAATTCTTGTAATAAAGTTTGGATCCAAATCACTTCTGCTGTTGCATTTACTAGTGATTTGTATTCAGCCTCGGTACTTGACCTTGACACTGTAGCTTGTTTGCGTGCACTCCAGGAGACCAAGTTACAGCCTAGGAAAACTGCAAATCCACTGGTGGAGCGTCGATCATCAACACTTCCTGCCCAATCAGCATCAGAGAATGCACTAACAAGAGTAGAGAAATTTTTCTTAAACTTTAGTCCAGTACCAAGTGTGTGTTTAAGATATCTGAGAATTCTTTTCACAGCAGTCCAATGAACAGTGGTTGGTGAATGAAGGAACTGACACACCTTGTTCACAGGAAAGGATATATCAGGCCTGGTGAGAGTTAAATATTGAAGTGCCCCAACTATACTTCTGTACTTGGTAGAATCCTCAGATCCAAGAATTTCACCCTCTTGCAAAGAAAGCTTCTCTGATGAACTTAATGGTGTGATTGCTGGCTTGCAGTGCATCATATTAGCCTTTTTTAACAAGTCTGAAGTACATTTGTCTTGTGATAATAATATGCCATCTTCTGTTTTGGACACTTCAATTCCCAAAAAATAATGCAAGTCACCAAGGTCTTTTAATGCAAACTCAGTAGCAAGGTCTTTGAGTAAGACAGTAACTGCATCTTGTGATGAACTAGCCACAATGATATCATCAACATATACTAGTAAAAATATTGTAACTGAGCCTTTGTTGTAAAAGAACAATGAGGTATCTGCCTTTGAAGCAATAAAACCAAGATCCTGCAATTTCTGGCATAATCTAGCAAACCAAGCTCTAGGTTCTTCCTGCAATTTCTGATACTATTGGCTCAGCGGTGAAACCTCAGCGGGTGGTGTCTAGCTAGATTGAAGTGAGGTAAAGGCTTTGTGATATTATCTGGCTCTCATGCCTAAGGAAGCATATTGGCTATTAAGATGACTTATCTCTTGTGGGTAAAGTTGTACAACCTCTGCAGAGTGTACAACTATTCGAATAGCCATGCCCACGATCAAGGGTGGGCGATGTGCGCTTTCACATGGTAGATCTTTGGTTTTGATTTTAAAGAAAAAGTTTTGGAAACTCAGGTGTGGATGGAACTCTTGGGAGTGTGATATGGCGAATGGAGCCAGTGCGTGTGGATGGAACCCATAGTCTTGAACCTTGGTGGTTAGAGTCTGTTTATTAGTGTTGGTGGTTGGAACCTACAAAATTTATTTAATTTTAGTTATTGCAATTACTTTGTTAAATTGATGCTTTTGAGAATTTATTATGGTATTTGAAACATAATACTACTTTGTGCAAAAGAACCATATTATACTTCTTTGTTAAGCCCTGCATCTACTGCATTTTTCGCAAGATATACAGAGTACTTTATGTACTCACATGCTACACTCAAAACAACTCTCACAGGGTTATAAAGATCAAGAAGGAGCCTACGACTACTTCGCGTGTGGATTCGATGAAGGTTTCCCAGAGTATTAGGTTACGCTTCCCAGTCAATTGCCCATGGTATATTGATGGGTCATTGTCAGAGTTTTATTTTGCTTCCACTGTGTTTTGTTAGTTTGTGAGGTCTTGTAACCTTAGTTGTAATAAAGTAGCCATAAGACCTGTACTCTCTTTTATTAATAAAGTGCTATTGGTTATGTAATCATCACTATTTGACTGTGTGCACTAGCTTTCATCTAGGACTAGTGCTGTAATACACAGAGGGTTCAAATTTGAAAATCTGGTTCTGACACCTTTCTTGTGTTTAATGACACAAATAAATGATTCAATAAATTCAACCCAACGTGCATGTCTATGGTTCGGTTTAGATTGACTTCTAATATGCTTCAAAGATCCATGGTCAAAATGTATAACAAATTTTTTGGGCCATAAATAATGTTGCCATGTTTTTAAAGTTTGAATAAAATTCTTTATCATAAGTTGAATAGTTTAAACTAGGCCCGATGAATTTCTTGCTAAAATAAGCAACAGGTTTACCTTGTTGTATCAATACACCACCAATCCAATTCCATTAGCATCACACTCATGTTCAAAAATCTTACCAAAGTTAGGAAGTTGGAGCAATGGTGCATTTGTAAGCTTTCCTTTGAGAAGGTTGAAATTTTCTTCTAGCGTTTGTCCCCAATTGAAAGAAACACCTTTCTTCGTCAATTCATTAAGTGGTGCGGCGATGGTGCTGAAATCCTTCACAAAGCAGCGATAGAATTGTAATACCCCAAAAAGATTCGAGAGTTAATCGATTAATTGGAGGGAAGGACCATATAGAAAAGAGTTAAATAGGGATTTTTAGAGGGAGAATTTCTGAAAATCCTGGCAACCTGGGCCTGGGCCTTAGCCCAAAAGGTGGCTGGCCAAAAAGGGGGAGGCACCCCTCCCCCAAACCCTAGCCGCCACCCCTTCTCCCCCTCTCCTCTCCCCTTGTGGCCGCCACCCCCCCTCTCCCCCTTGCACCTCCTATGTCCAGAAGCACCTCCTCCTCCTCCATTGAAGCCCCCTGCTGTTGGTGAAGAAGATCCCCTTTGCTGCCGGTCGAGCGGAGGAAGGAGATCGATCACCGGGAGGTGTTTTTGACCTGGAAGTCGGAGAAGAGGAAGGGAAAAAGGGAAAAGGAAGGGGGAGAGAGAGATCGCATGGTGTTCATCGTGTTCTTCAGCGGTTCGTCAAGAGTAACCCCTATTTCCCCCGGTTAGAGGCATATTTTAATTGTTGTAGCAATGTCGGTATTCTGATCTGCTCAGGACAGTTGGTGTTAGACGGTCATTTTGATGTAGTTTCGTGTAGATTCAGTTCTGTGAGTCTCCTAGAGTATTGTAGAGGACGTTGCCATATTTCCATGAAGTGCTAGAACACATCATTTGGACTTCTGTAGCAGAAGTTATGATTTTTTTAGTGGGACTGTTCTGCAGATTAGTGGGTTTCCTGTCAGGTTTTGGTAAATTGGGTTGGGCGATTAGAAAAAGGAAGAATTAGAGAAGATCAGTATAATGAAAGTTGTAGATAATTGTCTCAAATTACCAGAAAGCTCAAGAACTCGTGATTTGGACACTCGTACTGAAAGTTATGGTATTTTTAGTACTCTGTCCAGAGAACCCGATGTGAAATTGATGTTTTAGAAAACTGGCTTGTGCGGGTATAATTTGGCCGATTCAAGGAGTTTCACCAACTAGGTTTAGATGGAGAATGTAATTATATTTCCAGAAAGTCTAAGAACACCTCATTCGAACTCCTGTACCAATAGATATGGATTTTTGAAGTTGACTGTTCACAGAGGGGACAGATATACCCTTAGGATTTGGGGTTGAGGTCTAGTTGGATGTTTTGCGAGTTCATGATTGTTCTTTTATATGTAGTTTTGATCCACTACCGTTATCTTAGCATACGTTATAATTTTTATTCAGGTGGTGGACTGTTCTCGGGGGCAGCACCTTCTACACATCTGTCATCCTCTCGCGGTTAAGGCAAGTATAATGATGGGTTAAATTGATATTGTGGAATGTCAATGTTTAGTTTATATTGTGAGCAATTGTGTTCATGGTTTTGATGAAGGAGCACCTATTAATGTTCATGGTTGTTTATAAGTTATGAATTTCATGAGTATTCCTTGTGCAAAGTTATTGTGGATGCATGTTTTTATTAGATTGAGACTTTCATACATATGCATCATGTTGGCTTATTGAAGTCTTGGTCATGTGATGACCAAGCATTTGCTGAGATCCCCGTCATGTTGATGACGGGTTAAAAGTTCCCATACTTGCGGAGTATGGGCAATTGGTCCCTGTATCAGATGGTACAGGCATGGGTGTGCATCGATGGATGCGCACTTTGCATTACCGGTAAAATGCAAAAAAGAAAAAGATAAAGATTTTGTTGATCATACTGCATAGCATGATTTATATAAGTAATTGTTAGATGTTCTTATGATATGGTGTTCATGTGTGTTCTTGTTACCATTTGTTATATTTGCTGAGTCGTTGAACTCACCCTTGTTGTTTGTTGTGTTTTAGGTACCTTTATAAGATCGGCTTGCATGGGGAAAAGGACGGATTAGTCTTGTTGCACTTTGCACGATCAACCCATAATGGCAAGAAAGGAAGAAATTAAATAGTAGAAGAATGAATTACTTTAAGTATCTTTATGATCATTGCTTGCTGAAAATTAAACTGTAATAAATGAATAGAAATTTTATGGTGTTCCTGTTATCAAGATGCTAGTACTATGAATGTCCTAGTCACCTATAGTCAATTTTGTTTAGTCTTGGTCGAAATACCTGTTGGATATTTATTCTTATTAAATCTGCTTGTTGAAACCTCTGGCATAGATAACTATTCAGGGGAGGTTCTGCCGAAATTTTGTGAGACGTATTTAGTTTTTCCTTGTTACATTATTAGTTTGGTAGCATTCCAGGTCAATGATTGGCTGGGGTGTTACAAGAATCTAGCAAGTCCTAGAAAGCTCTGCACTTGTGTGACCGTTTGTGGTGTTAGCTAACTCTTTATAGCTTTAATCTTGGCTTTATCTACCTCAATTCCCTATGGAGTAACAGCATAGCCAAGAAAGTAATTACCTGCGGAGTAACAACATAGCCAAGAAGCAAACTCGATCGGTGCAAAAGGTGCACTGTTGTAGCTACGGGCTAAACAGGGAAAAGGGGGACTAGTAGAAGGAGAAGAGGAGAGCTAGAGCCATGGGAGAATTGGTGAGAATGAGAGGATGCCCCCCTCCTGCCCCTCCTGGGGGTTCGTATATATGAGTGGGGTAGAATGGGAAATCCCCATTCTACCCCTTAGTATTTACAAAGGATGAGGGTACATTGGTATATTTACACTGGTGTATTCCTCTACACTATTGGGCCTATTACATATTGGACTAGTTGCACGGCCCAGTCACGGGTGGTTGGGCCACCCCTACAACAGTACTCCCTCGACAGCAAGCGCTGAGGTCCCGATGGGCGAGCTGACGTGATCAACCACCCCAGCCCCCCGTTCCCCGACAGCAAGCGCGAGGGTGCCAAGTGGTGAGCCGATGCAACTGGTAGCTTGCAGACCCCAGAGGCGATCATTACTAAGAAATCAGTGAACTCTTGAATCCCGCGCCGTCCGGCCGAGGCGACGCCTGCAAGGCGGATGGCGGAGTCGAGCGCCGGAGCCGTGCCGTCCCGCCGAGGCGATGCCTACGAAACGGACGGCGGAGTCGAGCGCCGAAGACGCGCCGTCCCGCCGAGGCGATGCCTACGAGGCGGACGGCGTAGTCAAGCGCCGAAGACGTGTCGTCGAGCGCCGAGGACGTGCCGTCCCGCCGAGGCGATGCCTACGAGGTGGACGGCGAAGTCGAGCACCGAAGACGTGCTGTCCCGCCGAGGCGATGCCTACGAGGCGAACGGCGCAGTCGAGCGCCGAAGACGTGTCATCGAGCGCCGAAGACGTGCCGTCCCGCCGAGGTGATGCCTACGAGGCGGACGGCGAAGCCGAGCGCCGACGACGTGCCGTCCCGCCGAGGCGATGCCTACGAGGCGGACGACGAAGTCGAGCGTCGAGGACGTGCCGTCCCGCCGAGGCGATGCCTACGAGGCGGACGGCGAAGTCGAGCGACGAAGACGTGTCGTCGAGCGCCGAAGACGTGCCGTCCCGCCGAGGCGATGCCTACGAGGCGGACGGCGAAGTCGAGCGCCGAAGACGTGTCGTCGAGCGTCGAGGACGTGCCGTCCCGCCGAGGCATTGCCTACGAGGCGGACGGCGAAGTCGACGTGCCGTCCCGCCGAGGCGATGCCTACGAGGCGGACGGCGAAGTCGAGCGCCGAAGACATGCCGTCCCGCCGAGGTGATGCCTACGAGGCGGACGGCGAAGCCGAGCGCCGAAGACGTCGTCGAGCGCCGGCGATGTGCCGTCCCGCCGAGGTGATGCCTACGAGGCGGACGGCGAAGTTGAGCGCCGAGGATGTGCTGTCCCGCCGAGGCGATGCCTACGAGGTGGACGACGAAGTCGAGCGCCGAAGACGTGTCGTCGAGCGCCGAGGACGTGCCGTCCAGCCGAGGCGATGCCTACGAGGCGGGCGACAAAGGCATGTCGTCGAGCGCCGAAGACGTGCCGACGGCGAAGCCGAGCGCCGAAGACGTGCCGTCCCGCCGACGCGATGCCTGCGAGGCGGATGGCCGCCGTTCCCCATCCTTCAAAAACAGTGCCCGCGGAGGGCGGGCGCTTGCGACGTAGGCCGAGGGCACTACGCGCGCGGAGGCAGGGAGGTGGAGCCGCCGTTCCCCTACCTTCAAAAACAGTGCCCGCGGAGGGCAGGCGCTTGCGACGTAGCCGAGGGCACTACGCGCGCGGAGGCAGGGAGGCGGAGCCGCCATTCCCCTACCTTCAAAAATAGTGTCCGCGGAGCGCGGGCGCTTGCCACATAGGCCGAGGGCGCTACGCGCGCGGAGGGAGGGAGGCGGAGCCGCCGTTCCCCTACCTTCAAAAACAGTGCCCGCGGAGCGCGGGCGCTTGCAACGTAGGCCGAGGGCGCTACGCGCGCGGAGGCAGGGAGGCGGAGCCGCTGTTCCCCTGCCTTCAAAAATAGTGCCCACGGAGCGCGGGCGCTTGCAACGTAGGCCGAGGGCGCTACGCGCGCGGAGGCAGGGAGGCGGAGCCGCCGTTCCCCTACCTTCAAAAGCGCGGGCGCTTGCAATGTAGGCTGAGGGCGCTACGCGCGCGGAGGCAGGGAGGTGGAGCCACCGTTCCCCTACCTTCAAAAACAGTGCCCGCGGAGGGCGGGCGCTTGCGACGTAGGCCGAGGGCACTACGCGCGCAGAGGCAGGGAGGCGGAGCCGCCGTTCCCCTACCTTCAAAAACAGTGCCCGCGGAGGGCGGGCGCTTGCGACGTTGGCCGAGGGCACTACGCGCACGGAGGCAGGGAGGCGGAGCCGCCGTTCCCCTACCTTCAAAAACAGTGCCCGTGGAGGGCAGGCGCTTGCGACGTAGGCCGAGGGCACTACGCGCGCGGAGGCAGGGAGGGGGAGCCGCCGTTCTTCTACCTTCAAAAACAGTGCCCGCGGAGGGCGGGCGCTTGCGACGTAGGCCGAAAGCACTACGCACGCGGAGGTAGGGAGGCGGAGCCGCCGTTCCCCTACCTTCAAAAACAGTGCCCGCGGAGGGCAGGCGCTTGCGACGTAGGCCAAGGGCACTACGCGCGCGGAGGCAGGGAGGCGGAGCCGCCGTTCCCCTACCTTCAAAAACAGGCGTTGCACTCCCTGGTGCAACGCGCGCGAGGGCGCAATATCCAAGTTGTGCGCCGCTTAAAGCGAGGCACTCCCTAGTGCCTCGGCCATGTAGTAATTTTTATACTCCATAGAGTACGTGCGGGGGCGACGCCCACACGTGCGCGGGACATCCGTGTCTTGTTTATACTCCGTAGAGTACGTGCGGGGGCGATGCCCACACGTGCGCGGGACATCCACGTCTTGTTTATACTCCGTAGAGTGCGTGGGAACTTCAACCACGTCTTTTTATACTTCGGAGTGTACGTGCGGGGGCGACACCCACACGTGCGCGGGACATCTGCGTCTTGTTTATACTCAGTAGAGTGCGCAGGGATAACATCCGCGTCTTTTTAATACTCCGTAGAGTGCGTGCGGAGGCGGACCTCGACGCTACGTCTTATTTAGAGTCCGTAGACTGGTGCGTGCGGAGGCGTACCTCGATGCGACGTCTTATTTATACTACGTAGAGTGCGCGCGGAGGCGTCCCCCGTTGCGTCTTATTTACAGTCCGTAGACTGGCGCGTGCGGAGGCGGACCTCGACGCTACGTCTTATTTATAGTCCGTAGACTGGCACGTGCGGAGGCGGACCTCGACGCTACGTCTTATTTAGAGTCCGTAGACTGGCGCGTGCGGAGGCGGACCTCGACGCTACGTCTTATTTATAGTCCGTAGACTGTCGCGTGCGGAGGCGGACCTCGACCCCACGTCTTATTTAGAGTCCGTAGACTGGCGCGTGCGGAGGCGGACCTCTACGCTACGTCTTATTTATAGTCCGTAGACTGTCGCGTGCGGAGGCGGACCTCGACGCTACGTCTTATTTAGAGTCCGTAGACTGGCGCGTGCGGAGGCGGACCTCGACACTATGTCTTATTTATAGTCCATGGACTGTCGCGTGCGGAGGCAGACCTCGACGCTACGTCTTATTTAGAGTCCGTCGACTGGCGCGTGCGGAGGTGGACCTCGACGCTACGTCTTATTTATAGTCCGTAGACTGTCGCGTGCGGAGGCGGACCTCGACGCTATGTCTTATTTAGAGTCCGTAGACTGGCGCGTGCGGAGGCGGACCTCGACGCTACGTCTTATTTATAGTCCGTAGACTGGCGCGCGGAGGCGTCCCCCCGCTGCATCTTATTTTAGACTCCATGGAGTACGCCGACGCTCGAGGCAATCGTGCGATTTAAACCAAAAACGAGGACCAAAATAGAGGTAGCAAAGAAATGGCCGGAGACTTGCGACAACAAAACGGTCCAGAATGCAATACTGGAAAGGCCTATGGTAGCCCAAAACAGGCCAAAACCGAAGAAGCAAATACGGCCAGATCGAGTGCTCTTACAGTGGAACTATGGTAGAGCCTTGCAGGTACCCGTATGTAGTACGTACCGGGCAGGATGTCTGCGTGACGCTAGCGGGGGCTCCGTCGTGAGATGCGGCGCTCACGACCAACGCCAGCAAGGTGGACACCACTGCGACTCCCTCCTGATTCGTTCCATGGACGTGCAGCTGCATGCATGCACACGTAGGTTGGCTCAGCGCAGAGGTTGTTGCGCGGAGGCCACGGCCGAAGTGGCCTTCGCCACCGTTGTGCGGAGGCAAGCACCAGGGCGACGCGGAGGCCACCAGAGTCTCGGCGGAGGCTAGGCGGAGGCTGTGGACCAGTGGCGGCGCGTCCTGCGTCGCTTGCTTCACCGCTCGATGAGTAGTGAGCGTCTTTGCGCCCATGCGCCAGCTGCTTAGGCAGCCGCCCCTGGCCGGTCATGTAGCGAGCGCCGCCACGGAAACCCGCCATGAGATGTGGTTTATGTCCGGCCTGACGTGCTTGCCGTGGACTTCGTTGAGTGGAGGTCGACGCCAGCGGGGGTTCATCGAAGTCCTTCGGCTTGGGCTCGGTGGGGGCGTAGGCTCGCTTCAACACGGAGGGCTCGCTGACCTCGCAGGCACGGAGATGGCGACGCAGACCTCACAGGCGCGGAGCCGGTGGCGGAGAGCCTCGCAAGCGTGGAAACGGCGGCGCAGACCTCGCAGGCGTGGAGCCGGTGGCGGCGAGCCTCACAAGCGTGGAGACGGCGGCGCAGACCTCGCAATCGCGGAGACGACAGCGCAGACCTCGCAGGCGCGGAGCCGGTGGCGGAGAGCCTCACAGGCGTGGAGACGGCAGCGCAGACCTCGCAGGGTGACGTCGTATAACTGCCTGACGACAGTGGCCGGATGCATAGATACGCGCATGCACACGTGGAGTGCCCAGAAGTCCTGGACGCCCCTGCCGCTGAGTACGGTCGACGATGAGCTCACCGCGGACGCGTAGGCCGACGATTACTTTGAGGAAGCAGTGCACCCAGTGTGCACGCGTGAAGACTTGCGGCTCGGGGGCGATATAGAACGGAGACGTCCCATAACACGCTCACGTGCATGGGCCATGCAGGCGATATCCCGTGAAGACATCGCGGTCGAAGTACATCTTTGCATCATCGCAGAAGCGATCGGAGGCCGGAGGCCAACTTCGACAGCGCGGAGCCGAGCGGACGTAGAGGCCAACGCCGGATTTCGGCAGTGCGGAGGCTTGCGGACGTCGCGGTCGAGGTGGGTCTTCGGCTCTTCGTATCATCGCCGGGGCGAGCAGAGGTCGAAGATGAAGCTCTGGCCGAAGCACCGATGGCCTCCAGCCGCCCTGTCATACTCCATGCTCGTGATTCCTCATCTGACGCGCCGCCAGCAGGCCCTCGCGCATCCACCAGCAGCAGGTAGACCGTGCCGACACAGAGCTTGGCGGAGCCGGCCAGCTTCTGCAGTCTTGCGCAACGCTATGGCGCGAGGACGACCCCGCCGTCGCAGATGCCGGGTGAGCCTTGGGCGAAGACGCTGGATGGATGCGTCAACTGCTCGCCTGGATGGATGCGTCAACTGCTTGCATGGGACGTGGCCGTGCGGAAGCAGCGAGACTTCCCTTCTGGGCGGAGAGGACCAGGAGGCCACCGCGGGACGCCGAAGATAGCTGGATCCTGCATGTACGTCTACGCGGGGTCCGCGGCCGGAGTCTTCGGCGGAGCGGGATCCTGCACGCACGTCTCCGCAACCTCACCCACGCGGAGGCTGCTGCGCAGTGAGGGCAGGGAGAGCTCCGCCCGGACACGGAGGCTCACGACGACATCCGAGCTAGAAGCCCCCGTGCGTGGGTATTTGGTTGGCTCACCTCCACCCGTACACGAATACAATCATACACGTGATAACACATGCAATCAAAAGTTTTACGCGTGCATGCATCATACATGGATGGATAAATGTCGTGAAGCTTAGAGGGCCCATGCATGGATGGATAGATATACTCGAAGGGATACTTCGTGCGTACGTACATACCCGCGGAGGCTCGACGTTGCGCGGAGTCTCAACGCGAAAGCTCGACGCGGAGGCTGCACATCGCGTGGAGACCCGCGGAGGCTTTGCTTAGCTTGCGCGAAGTGCCCTCGCCCTCCCTGCATGCATGCATCGCATGCTTCCGCATAGATCTGTAGCCATGCATGCACTCATGCATTCACGTGGGATCGTGGTGACACGCGCGAGGTCCAGTTCGCGGAGGGAAGGTCCTGCACGAAGCTAGATACATAGAGACTAGATCTGTTCAACACACCTACGGACAGGTGATTCGACTAGATCTACTCTGATATTCCACCTACGAACAGGCGATTCGACTAGATCTACTCAGCACACCGTCTACAAAACATGGCGAAATATACTTAAATTTTTAGTGAGCAAACTACTTATCTGGCGAAGTTTGCCATCCCTGGAGGGAGCAGCATGCTCCCAGGGCTTTCGTTGAATGCCGGAGAAATCTCTTCCATACGTACCTTCTAGTCGTCCCCACGGACGGCGCCATCTGTTGTAGCTACGGGCTAAACAGGGAAAAGGGGGACTAGTAGAAGGAGAAGAGGAGAGCTAGAGCCATGGGAGAATTGGTGAGAATGAGAGGATGCCCCCCTCCTGCCCCTCCTGGGAGTTCGTATATATGAGTGGGGTAGAATGGGAAATCCCCATTCTACCCCTTAGTATTTACAAAGGATGAGGGTACATCGGTATATTTACACTGGTGTATTCCTCTACACTATTGGGTCTATTACATATTGGACTAGTTGCACGGCCCAGTCACGGGGGGTTGGGCCACCCCTACAACATGCACATTTTGAGATTACCAAATAAATAGGCATCTCTCAAAGCAATAAAAACAACACGTAAGTGTTTACGATGTTTATCAAGTGACTTGCTTTAATTAATATATCATCAAAGTAAACTATCATAAATTTACCAATGAAAGCATGCAAAACTTCGTTCAATAATCTCATGAAAGTGCTAGGTGCGTTAGTTAAATCAAAAGGCATCACTAGCCACTCATATAACTCGAACTTAGTTTTAAATGTAGTCTTTTATTCATCTCCAAGTTTTATTCTAATTTGGTGGTATCCACTATATAAGTCAACTTTATAGAAAATAGTAGTGCCACTTAATTTATCAAGCATGTCATCTAACTTAGAAATAGGATGACAATGTCTAATAGTGATATTATTAATTTCTCTACAATTAACACATATATGCCAAGACATGTCTTTCGTAGAATCTAAAATCACAGGAACAACACAAGGACTAAGACTTTCACGTATGTACCCTTTGTCAAGTAAGTCTTGCACTTAATTTTGAATTTTTTAGTCTGCTCTGGATTAGTCCTATATGGTACACAGTTTGGCAAAGAAGCTCCTAGGATCAAATCAATTTGATGTTCAATTTCTCTAGTAGGTGGTAGCCCCAGGGGTATTTCAGATGAAAACACATCATTAACTCCTGCAAAAGATTAGTGACAGCAGGAGGCAAAGATGTGGGCAAATCCTTGAGTAAAAACAAAGCATCTTTGCAAAGCAAGGCATAGCACACAAAAATTTCCACTTCCAAGTAATTGAAATTAGATTTAGTAGCCAATAGAATAGCACCTTTCAATTTAATTTTATTCTTTCTAGCATTTGATTTTTTTTGCTTCTTTCTTTTTAGGTGGAAAGCATTCTTTTGCTACTATCTGATTTTCACTTTTAGCTTTCTTCTTTTTTTTCTCACATTCAGATCTTTCAATTTCATCTTTAATAATGGCTTCAAGAGACATTGGATGTAAAATAATTTTCTTGCCCTTACTGCATGAGAGTATATTGATTAGTTCTACCATGATGAGTGGAATCCTTATCAAACTGCCATGGTCTACCTAAAAGTAAGGAGCATGCTTGCATATGCATGACATCGCAATCAACATAATCATAATATGAACCAAGTAAAAATTGTACTATCATAATTTTGATCACCTTCAACTTACCACATGAGTTGAACCATTGAATGTAGTAAGGATGTGGGTGAGAACTTATGGTCAAGCTAAGCTTCTCGACCATCCCCAAACTAGCCACGTTGTTGTAACTTCCTCCATCGATGAGGACATGACACGAATGTTCCTTGATGAACTTGGTTTGAAACAAATTGTGCCATTAGTCCTATTCAACACTCTTCATTTGTGCACTAAGCACATGCTTCACTATAAGGCTCATATACTTATTTGAAGCTTTAGCACTCAAGTGTTCTTGTTCATCACTAATGTCAATCTCATCACTTGCATGGTCATTTGCAACAAGTATATATTCTTCATCAATTTCACTAGCTGAAGTGTACTCACCATCTTCTCTCATTATGAGAGCTCGCTGACTTGGGCACTCTCTCATGAAATACCTAAACCCTTTGCACTTGTGATATTAGATATTCCTTGATGCACTCTTTGTTGGAGCAGATTTGGTGGGAGCTTGAATGGTTGTAGCCTTGCTTGCTTGGGTGCACGTGAGGGCATGGAAGTAGAAGTAGAGTGCCCTCAGCTTGGTGTAGATGGGAGGAGCGTCCTTGCTATTCTGGCACTTTGTTTGGAGGAAGAAGAGCCTCCAAAATGACTGCCTGTTTTCATGTGTCACCCTTGTGCTTCCCTTTCAGCTTTGCAAGCAAGATAAAATAAACGGGTGACATAATTATAGTTCTTATATTCAAGTATGTCCTGAGTTTCCCGGTTAAGCCCTCTCAAACTTCTAGCCATTTTAGCTTCTTCAGTTTCTTCCAAACCACAATGCAATAACCCAATTTAAAATTCTTAATAGTATTCCTCTACTAACCTATTGCCTTGTTTAAGATTGCAATTAATTTAACATATCATGTGAAAAGTATGAAGTTACAAATCTAGCTCTCATGACTCTTTTCAAAACATCCCAAGTTCTAGGTACATGTGGTAATGTACATTGTTCCCTACACCAAATTGATGCAAAATCAGTGAATTCACGAGTAGCAGCCCTAACTCTTTTATTATCAGGAAAATCATGGCATGCAAAATTTTCATCTAATTGTAATTCCCAATCAAAATAAGCTTCAGGGTCATATCTACTAGCAAGTGGGGGAATTGTAAACTTGACTTTAGTGAATGCATCATCATCACGTACCTTTCTTTGTAACCTATCCATACCTCGTTGATTTTGCCTTAGTTGATGATAGTCACAGTCAGCGGGGCTCTCAACTTCAGTGTCAATATCACAGTTGTTCTCTTTGACAACATCATCCTCATCCGCCGAAGAGTGAGAGGGAACAAAGCACGTCGAGCGTTGGTGGTGGTGGACATTGCTCAAGATTCTCAACTCTATTGTTGATGGTGGTGAGTGTGTCATTGAGCCGATCCAACACATTGTAGATTTTCTCCGTTCTCTTGTTGAGCTCACAGTTGAAGTGTTTGTCGGATTCCAGAGCAACAACTCCGAAACCCTCTGTGTAAATCGCACTATCCCAGGAAAAGTTAGTGCACACAGGGTTAACAGGGATACATATCATGCATAATCACTAAACTTTATTATAAGCAAAGTGTACATGCCTTATGGCCAAGTTTACAATAAAAGGGCTCATGGCCAACCACTAAGGTAAACAGCAGAAGATAAAATAGAAGGAGCAGCCCATCCTGCTTGCCCACAGGCGAATGACTGTAAGACATGGCCTATTCATCGCAATCCTCACCAAAGTCGAAGTTGTCATCCTCTAGCAATAGAATTAAGCAAGGTGAGCACATAAAGTACTCCACAAGTTACACCAGGAGGTTTAACAAAGTTAATGCATGCATATGGATTGACAAAGGAAGGCATAATATGGTTATTTGCACAAAAAGCAACATTGCAGTAAATATCGTAAAGTAAGTACAAGCTGAATTTAATACAGTATGTAAAACAAGCTTTTTAACTGAAATAATATCGTTAGTGCAGGCATCAACCTTACATTAACCTATCCACGGGTATTCCACCCGGACCATCTTTGCAAAACAATTACTCAAGTTTCTACAAACTAGATTTTTATTAAAACCAAAGTCTAATATGTGAAAAAACCATACTCAGCATGTCCTTGACCATGGACATGGCTATCCAGGATAGTTTGTTACTTTGCAGAGGTGTACTTAGCCAGGTCTGTCTTATACCAGACTTGTGGTAGTACGGTGTGACTTTATAATAGTAGTTCAGAGACCGGTCCTTAATTTGACTTACACCCAACCACATACCCCTTGTGCCTGGCAATCGACATTGTGTGACCAAACAACAATGCATGCCATCAAGCACCCACCACCATACCAATGCCTAAGTCTAAACTAGGTTTTATAATTTTATTTTATCAAAAATTCATAAACTTTCTTGACTCAGCAAAGTTAAGAATAGATTTTATAAACATCATTTTATGTGAAACAATCCCACCTAAATTATTCTAAGCATGGCTAAGAAATTCTATAAAATTTCCAGTTAATACTAATGTACTAACTAGGTTTTCATCTAGGATGACAAGGCATGATTGTTCAATATCGAATTTGGCCAAATACAAATGAATTGGGCATAACTAGAATTTAAATTGAATTCAAACTAGATTATGAATAAAAGTACGCATGCATAATAAATTTAAAAACAAAATAAATAATTTAAATTACTGGGAACAACATGATCAAAGGTGTAACTTGCCTTGCTTAAAGTCCTGCTGCAATTTGTCGAGGTAAAACTCTCCGGATTCGTTGAAATATATACGCGAAGAACCAAAAAATTTCAAACAAATTCAAATAAATTAAAAATTTCAAAAAGATTCCAGAAATATATAGTTTAGGATTTGATTAGAATTTAGAAATTTGAATAGGTCAAATCGGATTTAAAATGAAGAAATACGGGTTTCTGGAAGATTAAAACTAAAGAAAAAGACTGATTTTTGGAATTATTTTTATACTGAAAATTCAATTTATGATGTCAGCATCAAATTTTATTTTTTGGCAGAATTATTTTTACATTGAAAATGGTTTTATTTGACTGACAGGTGGGTCCGGGTTTATGGTGGACTCGATTCACGAATTGGCTCGGTTCACCGTGGACTCGATCCACTGCTGACATGGTGGCCGGGTTGTCATGGCCGAACCGTGGCACCGGGTGGCTACCACATGGCTGCCATGCATGGACGAGCGCTGACGTGGCGGCGTTGGCCAGAGGCGGCGCTAGGGCGTGGCGGCGCTGACGTGGAGGCTGGCGAGTGGCGTAAAGCGAGAGGGGAGCGAGGGGAGTTCGCTTGTACCTGCGGCGGTGCTCGACGATGACTGGAGGGCAGTTAGCGACGAGGCATGGCAACGGCGGTGTTCGGGCAGTGGCGGCGACGGGGTTTTGACGGCGGCTTTGCTCGGCGAAGGGGTGGAGGATGGTCATGAGGCACGAGGAACACGAAGGTGACATCGGCGAGGCGCGAGGGCAACCCGGGCTGTGGCAATTCCTCGCGCGGAGCTCGGTCGGGTGGTGAATGGGGAATATGGCACGGGGAGCACTTGGGCGCACGAGAGAGGAAGAGGAGGGGAGGACGGGGTGCAGGGGGAAGAGAGGGTGCTCAGGGAGGACTTATATAGGCGTGGGGGGTGACGAGCGGCGGCTGGTTACTCGCCGGAATTAAGGCTAGTGCAAAGGAGCTCAAAAAGGGGTTTAACGGGCGTAAAAGAGGGGGAAATGCGATGGAGTAAACTCGGGCAGCTTGGTGGCTGGTAATGGCATTGAATGCACGAGCTAACGGGAAGAAACGGTCGGAAATTATGAGCTCGGGGGGCACTAATGGCAGTGGACAGAGGAGGAAGAAGGGTGGGGGAGAAGAAAGAGCTAACATGCGGGCCTCGCATGTCAGCGAGAG
The DNA here is from genome assembly GCA_017311315.1 of Dendrocalamus latiflorus. Taxonomy (NCBI): domain Eukaryota; kingdom Viridiplantae; phylum Streptophyta; class Magnoliopsida; order Poales; family Poaceae; genus Dendrocalamus; species Dendrocalamus latiflorus. The sequence goes on along the minus strand of CM029625.1, from coordinate 567,380 downwards.
AGAGGAGAAGCGGAGGGGCGGACGGCCGGATGGATGTCACGTGTCGCCGAGAAAATTAGGGCCGTTGGATTTAAAATGAAGGGGTAAGTGGAAGGGGATGGCTCAGATTAAATCGGGTAGGGATGAATCAGATCTAGGAGCACCACGTGTTGGATGGAGGAGGTTTTGGATTTAAAATTTCGTTTTTAATTTCCAGAAATACAAGGAAGCTTCAAAAATACTTAGAAAATAACAAATAAAGTCTGAAAATTCTAGAAAAATTCATAGAAATCCCTAGATATGTTTTAGACTTAGGACAATTATTTCAACTTAAATTTGGTATTTTTATTTTTACCAAAAATCCTTTTTAACTTTGAAATTGATTTTTAAAACTCTAGAAAATTCTCAAAAATACTCTAAATCGAGGAGAACTTAGGAAAAGAAAAAATAGACCCTTTTTGGCTTAGATAAAATACTTAAAAGTAAATTTTCTTACTTTAGGCTTTGAAATAAAATTCCAGATAAATCCAAATAAATTCAAGAAAAACTGATAAATACAAACAAAAAGGAGTGAGAGGTCCAGCACTCTGAAGTTCAGAAGATTAGTCATCATTCTTGTCACCATGTTTCAAAATTTGTGGACCTGCCATTATTAGTAGAACACAAGAAACTCATAAGAAATTTTGTTAGCTCCCTATCAACTACTAGGTGTTGTAGGCTACAAAAGTCTCACACTCTCAAGCTCTTATGAAATGCTTACAAGATTCTTACCAAGCAAAGCAGGTGATACAACCAGTATCTGGTTTGCGGTAACATGACTAGAGTGATAAGTATGTGGAGCTTGGATAGGCAATATATAAGTAGCAAAGGAATGGTAATATTCAATTTTAAAATTACACTAGCTGAATAATAGTCCAAAAGACTTACCTAAATTACTGGCACAAACTAGTTCTCGACCCTAGCTCAATCAAGCAAACACTAGGTGACACAAGGGCTATATAAAGAGAGCTCAAAATCTAGAAATGAACAATGCTACAAAATTTTCTTCTTTTTTGAGTTTTTTTGCTTTTTTTGCACTTGCTTCCTTGTTTAGATGCAATACCCGAAACTAAAATCAAAGCACTAGACTCAGACTAGCAACTAGAACGTAACGATGGATGAAAATTCAACATAGTAAAATGGAAAGTGAAATTGCAAAGGCACAACTAGGGTTCGATTTTGGTGATTTTCGATGAACATAATATTTTTGTGGGGCATTTTCCTGGTTATACGTATGAAAAACAAATCTAAAATAGAAATCTCATTGGGCAATCTATGCTCTAATACCAATGGATGAGTGGATTCGGCCCGATCTTCCGATGAGAATTTATTGATATGACATTAATGATGAGGAAACGACCAGGTTCATCATGCAATTCCAACACCATACCCTTGTTGTTACCAACCGTGCTCAACACAGATGATCTTTCCTACAAGCAATCAAGAATCAAGCAAGAAAGAAATAGCTCAATCTGAATTTCTGAATGAAATGTGAAGTTTCATTAAACAATGAAGAGGCCTGAAGTTGCCGTAGATGGCCTTGTCGGCATAAGTACACAACTGATATTTTCTGAATGAAAAACAATCTAAACAAGCCTAAACCCTAAAAGTGGCATCCCTAATAGTTTTTGAGGGGCTAGGGATGTGGGTAGCATGTCTGTGAGGGTGGGGGGAACATCCCACTCCAATTTCCCAGTTGGGCTCAAACTAATACAAGGCCTAGGGCTTTGGTTTAGAACTAATTTAGAATTGTTTAATGGATTACAGCTTGCTCAGGTGGAGTTTTGAGGTGGGACTAGAACCATTAGAAAGAGGACATCATAAGCTTTTCAAGAAGTCTATGATCAACTTATTTGGACTCTGTATGCATCTTCTATGCTTGTTTGAAGTCAGTGGTATCTTTGAAGGCCAAACTAGATTCTAGAACATACCCAGTTTTCATTATTTTCATCCCAAGCATGTCCATAACTCCATGTGACTATCCTTGGTCCTTGCCCATGTTCCTAAGTGCAATCATATCACATGCATTAGGTAGCAACTCATTCTCAAAAGCTGAATTAAACAACCTTAGAAATAAGATCACCTGATAATTCAACTGTTGTGCAAATGCTCTTGTCATAGTTCTTTGCTTAACATCTTGTGGATGAGTGTTGTGTGCATCCAAGGAAGTGATGTCCTCATCAACTGGGTTCCTACATCTGCCTTTATTTACCAAAGTATTGAGCCACCGATATTTAGTTCTCACTGATTCAGGTTCATCGGGCTGGGAAGGGAGATGTTTGGCTTATAGACTCTAGTTGTTCTAGTCACATGACTGGAGATTTGTAGGACCCAGATTTTACAATCCGGATTTCTCTGTGATTCCACCGCACTATTCCCTGGATCAGTAGATAGTGCTCACAGATTACAGTTCTGAATATCATAGTACATATCATACAGAAGCGTATTTATAATAGTAAACTTACACATGGGCCGATTAGGCCGAAGTCAATAAAATGCAGCAGCGGAAATGAAGCACACGGGTGGGACCCCAGGACATGCCCACAGGCAGCCAACTGGAGGTTCACGACCTAATTCTTGACACCTCATCATCGTCGTCCTCATGTCCAGTTGTATTGCTGAAGCGTAGTAATCTGGTTCCTGATTCTGGATTTGTTATTAGAGCGAGTGTGAGCACAAACCACCGTACTCCGCGAGCCAATACATAGGATGCAATTAGATAATATGCATGGCTTATCAAGGAAAGGCTCGGGTTATTTTATTTGCCATAAATTGCTTTTAAAATAGGATACATAGAAATGTCCTAAGACCTAGCAGTTTGAACTAAAACATATTATGTGAAAGAATGCAATAGTAATAGAGATCCAGATTCCATCCACCGTTACATGGCCTCTACACCATATGCTTACTCCTTCAGCGTTACAACCGCTTAACTTATCACTGGGCGACACCCAGGGCAACACAAATAAGGGCCTTTCTCTGCCCTCCACTTTATCATTTCCACCCACAAAGTTTTTGAAATAGAACTATATCTAGTTAAGTTCCCATGTCTGCCCTTGACCGTGGGCATGGCTATTCGAATAGTTTTCTACTCTGTAGAGTTTGCACACTTTACCCACAAGAGATAATCTGCTCGTTGCCCCACATGATTCCTTGGCCATGCGGTTGAGTAGATCATCACAGAGCTGTTACAATGCATTTTTCCTAGCAGAGTTATGTCTACTAAGGTTTCACTTCCTTCGGGGTACGACCACCCTTTCAGAAGCCCCCTCTTGCGCCGTCACGTCAGAGGATGTGGCCATCCTCTGCCCGCCCATGGTCACACCGGCGCAACCCTTACTAAGTCGATGCAAATTAGTTAGCCCTGCCTACATGTAGAGACCCGAATATACAAATCCGGACTCTCCTGTGTATTCTGCACTAGTCCAGGATCACGCTAGTGCACACAGTATAAACAAAGATGAAATATCGAACATATCACGATTTACTAGGAAAAGACTCAAATATTATTAATAATCATCAGAGTACGACCTTATGGTCAAGCTTACAATTATTAGCCTGAAAGGCTTAACAAAAACTAGCAGCGGAAATCCAAAAGAAAGCGCAGCAGCCAATCGACACGCCCACAGGCTATCAAGTGGAGAACGAAGCCTAATCCGCGAAGACGTCGAAGTACTCTCCTTCTGGAACCTCCTGCTGGTGATACTCCTCCTCAACTGAGCAATAGGGGCATAAAGCCGTGAGTACATTGGTACTCAGCAAGTCGTTTGTAACAAAGAATGCAATATAGTATGCAAGGCTTACCAATGGATGGCTGAAAGGTTAATTTGCATAAAACGACATTTGAAAATACAATAAATAGATTGAAGGCGCATTTGAAGTAAAACAATAATAAACAACAATCAAAGGAATTGAAGTAACCACTTATGAATCTCCCATCCATAAGCTAAACCAACCACTTATGGACCTCCCATCCACAAGTTAAACCAACAGTGAATTAACCATCCACTGTCCAAAACTTTTTAGAAATAACTATACCTCGCGTGAAATCACCGAGCATTGTCCATGACCGAGGACGCGGCTATTCGAATAGTTTTACACTCTGCAGAGGTTGCACAACTGTACCCACACGATGTGATTAGCCTCGCGCTAAGGAAATCACAACAAGGCTTTTACAATGATCCATTTCCACCTAATCCCACTCGCTAAGGTTTCGCCGTCGAGTAGGGTAACCCCCTAGTCGATAATTGCCCCCTCTTGCGCCACAACAACATCAGTAGTAAAACCAAAGTGGAGACTTCACAAATTATTATGCCAGGTCTATCCCATACTAGACATGTGGTTTGCACGGTTAAGCTCAGATCAATGGCGCACAAAGTTAAGTCCTTAAGAGTTACCCAGGCGAAACTTCCACATCCCAATGTGCGACCAGCACCCCCTTTACTGCACGATCATTCGCCCAAGTGAAAGCCGAGTTTGTATAACCAATGTCAATGACACTACCCATGTCATGACATACAAATTTTATAACTGTGGTTAACCACCACGTTCAAGTATATCATTAAATCAAGATTAATTAACCACATGCGATGATGAACCCTTTCGCAAAATAAGCAAGGCTAAGCATTCTAATCGTACCAACCCAATGTGACAAATAACATAGCATCACTAATTAAATTCCCAACCTAAGGTGACAATGGCATCAAGGTATTCCAAATATCAAGGAGGGAAATAACCAATTGGGACGATAACTACCAATACAAGGGTTTGAATAAAAATAGCGATGCAAGATAATTTAAAACAAAATAATTAAATAATAGATTGCAAACTGGGTTCAACATGATCAAAGGACACGACTTGCCTTGGCCTTGCTCAGTTGACGGCTCTTGATCTTCAAATCCAACTTCCGCTCCTTCGAACGCATGATCTAACGAGAGAGAACGCCAATCGAAACACAAATAAAATCAAATAAAATTCAAATGAACTCCAAAAATTCTCAAACTTGAACCAAAAGATAGAGCTCAGTTTTAGACGAATTTAGGAAAAAGAATCGGGTCAATCGGAGCTAGGACGAAGGAGAACGGGCTCTGGGAAGTTTTAATTCAGAGAAAAAGAGACAGACGGGTAGTCGTTACGACCACAAAGGATCCCTACGACCACGCAGAGAAATTACGACCACGAAGAACTTTACGACCACGAAGAACTTTACGACTACGACCACAAACCAATCTACGACTACGACTACACTAGGAAACTTACGACTACGACCACAGAGAACAATCTACGACTACGACTACACTAGGAAACTTACGACTACGACCACAGAGAACAATCTACGACTACGACCACAGAGAACAATCTACGACTACGACTTCACTAGGAAACTTACGACTACGACCACAGAGAACAATCTACGACTACGACCGCAGAGAACAATCTACGACTACGACCACAGAGAACAATCTACGACTACGACCACAGAGAACAATCTACGACTACGACCACACGGGCGGCTACGACTGCACAGCGGCTACGACTACTCAGCGGCTACGACTACTCAGGCAGACTTACGACCATGAAGTTGTTTACGACCACATGATCGAACTTACCGGTGGCTTTACGGCTTACGACTAAGGCTCTACAACGTAGTCGTAGAACCTTATGACCACACGGGTCTACGACACACGGATCTACGACCACGGATCTACGACCACGGATGGCGGCGGGATCTGGTCGGCGGTGACTAGGGACGGTGGCGGGACTTACCGACGACGGCGGATCGGCGAAGGCGAAACGACGGCGAGGACGACACGACCTCGGGCTCCGGCACGACCACGGCAGCGGCCACGCGTACGACCACATCGGCGGGCGGCACGACTACGGTTTGCGGCTCAACTCGGAGGCGAGGCTTGACTTGGGACGAGGGAGACACCAGGGGTTCGGGCCCTTTTATACCCGGTCGTAGAGGTGTCCTGGTCAGCCACGAGTACGAGTCCGGGTGGGAAACGACCTGAGAGTCCTACTCGTATACGAGTACGACTTGCTAAAAGCGGGCGGCTGCGATGCGGGGGCGGGGTTCTGGATGGCTGACACGCGGCGGGGGCGGAAGCGGTTGCAGCTCGACCGACTGGTTTTTCTTTTCCTTTTTCTTTTTCCAGAAATTCAAACAAATACTTTTGAGCTCTAGAAAATAGCAAAAAAATCCAAAAAAATCACATAAAATGCCAGAAAAACTCTTGAGGCTCAGGGAACTCAAATAAGATACTTGTGGCATAATTTAATGTTTAACTTAATCATATTAAATCCTTTTAATTCATAAAAATTTCATTTAAGCTTTAATTAATTCCAAAAAAATTCAAATGGTGAATTTTATTTCGAAAGCTTCAAAAAGGCTCTGAAAATCAGGATGTTACAAACCTCCCCCCTTAAACGGAATCTCGACCCCGAGATTCTGGCTTTCTAAGGAATAGGTTTGGAAACTCCGCTCTAAGATCCTTCTCGCTCTCCCAGGTTGCTTCCTCCTCGGAATGGTTGCTCCATTGAACCTTGCAAAAGCGAACTGTCCTTCTTCTGGTTACACGCTCTGCCACTTCCAAAATTTTTATAGGATGTTCTTTATAAGACAGATCCTCCTGAAGATCCACCGCCTCTACGGGCACTGCTTCCTCTGGCACTCTCAAGCACTTCTTTAGTTGAGATACATGGAAAACATCATGGATCCCGCTCAAGGTGTTTGGTAATTCCAGCTGGTATGCAACCTCTCCTTTGCGCTTTAAAATTTTAAATGGCCCCACATACTTGGCGCTAGCTTTCCCTTCATTTGAAATCTCTTAACACCTTTGAAGGGTGTGATCCTGAGATACACATAGTCATTTGGCTCAAAACTTAAATCTCTTCGGCGAGTATCAGCATAACTCTTCTGTCTGGCTTGGGCTGCCTTTAGCCTTTCTTGAATCAAACGCACTTTCTCTTCTGCTTCCTGAAGACATTCTGGCCCGAAGATTTGACTCTCCCCCGTCTCTTTCCAATTGAGAGGGGTTCTACATTTTCTGCCATACAGGGCTTCAAACGGTGACATTTGTAGACTAGTCTGGTAACTGTTATTGTAGGAGAACTCCGCAAAAGGTAAACAACTATCCCATTTAGCTCTGTGATCCAATACACAAGCTCTTAACATATCCTCCAGGATTTGATTCACACGCTCCGTCTGACCATCAGTTTGCGGGTGATATGCTGTACTGAAGTTCAAGTGAGTACCCATTGCCTCGTGAAAGCTATTCCAAAATCGTGAAGTAAACTGCAACCCACGATCCGATACTATCCTCTTGGGCACCCCATGAAGACTCACAATCCTGGACATGTATAACTCGGCCAATCTATCTCCAGAATAAGTTGTTTTGACCGGAAGAAAGTGAGCGACCTTTGTTAGTCGATCCACAATTACCCATATTGAGTCGTAGCCCTCTTTAGTCTTGGGTAAGCCTGTAATAAAGTCCATTCCCACATCTTCCCACTTCCATTCAGGAATCTTCAAGGGTTGCAGCAAACCTGCTGGTCTTTGATGTTCAGCCTTCACTCTTTGGCACACATCGCAAAGTGCTACATACTCGGCTATCTCGCGCTTCATACATGGCCACCAATATTTGTCTTTAATATCCTGGTACATCTTGGTACTGCCGGGATGGATTGAATATAAGGACTCATGCGCTTCCTTAAGTAATAACTTCTTCAGTTCCCTCTTGTTTGGTACGCACAAACGCGTCTTATACCACATGATTCCCTGATCGTCCTCCACAAAGCCGGGTACTTTGCCTTCCTTTAAACCTTCTTTGATTCTCTGGATATTTTCATTCCCTGGTTGCTCGTGACGAATCTGACTATCCAGGGTCGGCTGCAAGTCCAAGGTAGCTAACATCCCTTCCTCAACCAACTCCAAACTAAGCTTCTGAAATTCCTCGTGTAGAGCTGGTTGGTTTTCCTTGACCATCACTGTATTGCAATACACCTTTCTACTCAACGCGTCTGCCACTACATTGGCTTTTCCTGGATGATAATGGATTCCGATGTCATAATCCTTTATTAATTCCAACCATCTTCTTTGTCTTAGGTTGAGCTCCGATTGTGTGAAAATATATTTCAGGCTCTTATGATCCGTGTAGATCTCACTTCGGTTACCCATTAAATAGTGACGCCAAATTTTCAGGGCATGCACAACTGCTGCCAACTCCAAGTCATGCGTGGGGTAGTTCTCTTCGTGTGGTCTCAGCTGGCGTGATGCATAAGCCACCACCCTCTTGTCCTGCATCAACACACACCCCAAACCTTTGCGGGATGCATCACAGTAGATCTCAAAGTCCTTCTTGATGTCGGGTAGAATTAGTACTGGCGCTGTTGTCAGACTTTCTTTTAACTTCCGAAAACTCTTTTCGCATTCTGGCGTCCATTCAAACTTCTTTTCCTTCTTTAATAGCTGGTGAGAGGTCGAGCTACACTGGAGAATCCTTCAATGAATCTACGATAATAACCTGCCATTCCCAGGAAGCTTCTGACCTGGGTCACTGACGTGGGTGCCTTCCAAGTAAGCACATCATGTACTTTACCTGCGTCAACGGACACTCCTTCTGCTGTCAACACATGACCCAAAAAGGCAACTTCCTTCACCCAAAATTCACACTTGCTGAACTTGGCATATAACTTATGTTCCCGCAATCTCTGCAATACCAACCTCAAATGCTCTTCGTGCTCCTCCTCATTCTTGGAGTAGATCAGGATGTCATCGATAAACACAACGACAAACTTGTCCAAGTAATCCATGAACACTTTGTTCATCAGGTACATAAAATAGGCTGGGGCATTGGTTAAGCCAAAGGACATCACGGTGAACTCATACAATCCATAACGAGTTGAGAAGGCTGTCTTGGGTATGTCCACCGGTCGAATCCTCATTTGGTGATATCCCGACCTCAAATCAATCTTGGAGAACACTCCAGCTCATTTTAACTGATCAAACAAATCATCAATTCGGGGCAAAGGATACTTGTTCTTGATGGTAACTTCATTGAGAGCTCGGTAATCCACACACATCCGCTGGCTACCATCCTTCTTCTTGACGAACAGTACCGGTGCTCCCCACGGAGAGGTACTAGGTCTGACATATCCTTTATCCAACAATTCTTGTATTTGCTTCTTCAATTCTGCTAACTCATTGGCGGGCATTCGGTAAGGTCTCTTGGAAATCGGTGATGTGCCTGGTGCTAACTCAATTGCGAACTCCACTTCTCTTTTTGGTGGCATCCCAGGGAGATCATCAGGAAAAAACATCTAGATATTCTCTGGCAACTGGCACTTCATTTAGGGCAATCCCTTTACTTTGGCATACCATCACTTTTTCTGGCTGCTTCATATCGGCCTCAAATCTCACTTTGCTTCCATCGGGACCGTCCAAGGTGACTGCTCGGCTTCCACATTCCAACACTGCTTGATGTTTCTTGAGCCAATCCATACCCAGAATTACGTCCAAAGACTGGATATTCAGCACAACCAAATCCGCGGAGAACTCTACTCCTTGGATGGCTATCCTAACCTTGGGGCATCCTAGGTTTGTACTCATCTCAGAGCCTGGGGATTGAACCAATAAAATGGAACCAAGTGCAACGACATCCAACTTATGCTTTAGAGCAAAACTCCGGGAAACAAACGAATGTGAAGCTCCAGAATCGAACAAAACTGTGGCAGGAACTGAGTTTACTTGAAACTTACCGATCACAACATCTGGTGCTGCTTGAGCCTCCTCCATGGTGACATGGTTCACCTGGCCGCGCATCACGGTCTGCGATCCTCTGTTGGGTTGACTTGATGTTTGCGGTGCTCCGCGTCCTGACCCTGCTGCGGGAGTCCGATCTGGTGTAGAGCCCAAGTTGAAACGAACTGGTGTCAAGGCTTGATTCTGCGGGCATTTGTTGGCATAATGTCCCGTTTCATGGCATTTGAAACAGGTAACTGTTGTCATGGGCTTGGTGATCCTCTGCTGTTGGCTTCCAACTGGAATTGGCCTTGGTCCTGATGAGAACTGGCGAGGAGTTGGTGCAGGTGTTTTGAATCCTGACTGCTGTGGAACACGAGCGGGCTGAAATGTACTGAAGCGGGTCCTCTGAGCCTGGTGCATCTGTGATCCTTGCTGCATCATCCTCCGCTTGCGGGATTCCTCTAACTCACGACGACTCTCCTCAATGAGCATCGCTTTGTCCACCATGTTTTGAAAGCTGGCGTAGTCATTTCCCACCACTTGAACTTTCAGACCGGGGTTTAGTCCTTTCTTGAACCTCTTTTGACGGGCATCATCTGTAGCGACATCCTCCGGGGCATAACGGGCTAGCTGGGTGAATTTATTGAGATACTCACTCACTGACATGTTCTTCTGCTGTAACTCCCGGAATTCCTCCTTCTTCATCTCAATCACTCCGTCCAAAACATGGGCATGACGGAAAGCTGCGGCGAACTCCGCCCAAGTGATGCTATCTTGATCTTCATGAGCAGCACAGTAGTTTTCCCACCATTCAGCTGCAGCGCCTTCTAGCTGGTGGGCGGCATACAAAACCTTCTCGCGGTCTGTACACTGGGCAAGATTAAGCTTCTTTTCTGTTGAGCGCATCCAGTCATCGGCTTCCAAAGGCTCCGAAGATCGTGAATAAGTGGGTGGCCTTGTTCTCATGAATTCTGCAAATTTAGACTGTTGACGAACTGGTTGGGGCATTGCCATTTCTGGATTCTGCCGATTCATCATTGCGTTCATATTCTGCATCATGGTATTCATTAGTTGGGTCTGGGCAGCCATGAACTGACTCAAGGTCGGATCTAAACCAGCCGGATTCGCATGCTGCTCTGGAGTTGCTTGGTTTCCATTACTGCCTTCCGGATCTTGGTTCATTTGACCGCGTCCTGCGGAGCTCCGGGTGTAAACCATTTCTGCTCTGTTCTGAAGGAAAAGACCATTTGTTGAGAACTGACTCTTCAAGGCTCAATAGGTAAGAGGGAAAAGCAAAGGTAAGTGGTAAACTCGTCTAAGGGGGTAACTAATGGCAATCCTAAAACTAAGCAAACACTTAGCCAAAAAGGCTAACAAAAGAAGCAATAAACTCCACAAAAAGACGTTTGACATGACTGCATCATAATGCTAGAAGCAAAACTGCAGCTCACATCACACCCAACGGCAAATAAGAAGCAAGACGATCTACACGATACTAAAACTATAACAAGGTTCAAAGCTAATGGCTCCTAATCTTCCCGGAAATTCCCCATCTTTTCTTGACATATTGGATGCTTCCTTGATCCAAACTTCACAGCACAGCTTGAAGAATTCCATGCCAACTTTCACTTTGATCGAGGGACACTCGAGACATCTATGGACATTATGGGGATAAGAAGTCAAATTGAGATTCGAAAACACTATTTCAGAGGAGGCAAGGAGAAAGAATCCTAAGAATGAGGTAAGAATAAAGAATTACTATACAATCATTTGGTTGATTTGATTTAGAAAATAAATTTTGAAATCTTGACTAATTCGGCCATTCTAACTAGGGCTCCGTCCTACAGTCGAAATAACTCTGATACCATCTCTGTAGAGACCCGAATATACAAATCCAGACTCTCCTGTGTATTCTGCACTAGTCCAGGATCACGCTAGTGCACACAGTATAAACAAAGATGAAATATCGAACATATCACGATTTACTAGGAAAAGACTCAAATATTATTAATAATCATCAGAGTACGACCTTATGGTCAAGCTTACAATTATTAGCCTGAAAGGCTTAACAAAAACTAGCAGCGGAAATCCAAAAGAAAGCGCAGCAGCCAATCGACACGCCCACAGGCTATCGAGTGGAGAACGAAGCCTAATCCGCGAAGACGTCGAAGTACTCTCCTTCTGGAACCTCCTGCTGGTGATACTCCTCCTCCTCAACTGAGCAACAGGGGCATAAAGCCGTGAGTACATTGGTACTCAGCAAGTCATTTGTAACAAAGAATGCAATATAGTATGCAAGGCTTACCAATGGATGGCTGAAAGGTTAATTTGCATAAAACGACATTTGAAAATACAATAAATAGATTGAAGGCGCATTTGAAGTAAAACAATAATAAACAACAATCAAAGGAATTGAAGTAACCACTTATGAATCTCCCATCCATAAGCTAAACCAACCACTTATGGACCTCCCATCCACAAGTTAAACCAACAGTGAATTAACCATCCACTGTCCAAAACTTTTTAGAAATAACTATACCTCGCGTGAAATCACCGAGCATTGTCCATGACCGAGGACGCGGCTATTCGAATAGTTTTACACTCTGCAGAGGTTGCACAACTGTACCCACACGATGTGATTAGCCTCGCGCTAAGGAAATCACAACAAGGCTTTTACAATGATCCATTTCCACCTGATCCCACTCGCTAAGGTTTCGCCGTCGAGTAGGGTAACCCCCTAGTCGATAATTGCCCCCTCTTGCGCCACAACAACATCAGTAGTAAAACCAAAGTGGAGACTTCACAAATTATTATGCCAGGTCTATCCCATACTAGACATGTGGTTTGCACGGTTAAGCTCAGATCAATGGCGCACAAAGTTAAGTCCTTAAGAGTTACCCAGTCGAAACTTCCACATCCCAATGTGCGACCAGCACCCCCTTTACTGCACGATCATTCGCCCAAGTGAAAGCCGAGTTTGTATAACCAATGTCAATGACACTACCCATGTCATGACATACAAATTTTATAACTGTGGTCAACCACCACGTTCAAGTATATCATTAAATCAAGATTAATTAACCACATGCGATGATGAACCCTTTCGCAAAATAAGCAAGGCTAAGCATTCTAATCGTACCAACCCAATGTGACAAATAACATAGCATCACTAATTAAATTCCCAACCTAAGGTGACAATGGCATCAAGGTATTCCAAATATCAAGGAGGGAAATAACCAATTGGGACGATAACTACCAATACAAGGGTTTGAATAAAAATAGCGATGCAAGATAATTTAAAACAAAATAATTAAATAATAGATTACAAACTGGGTTCAACATGATCAAAGGACACGACTTGCCTTGGCCTTGCTCAGTTGACGGCTCTTGATCTTCAAATCCAACTTCCGCTCCTTCGAACGCGTGATCTAACGAGAGAGAACGCCAATCGAAACACAAATAAAATCAAATAAAATACAAATGAACTCCAAAAATTCTCAAACTTGAACCAAAAGATAGAGCTCAGTTTTAGACGAATTTAGGAAAAAGAATCGGGTCAATCGGAGCTAGGACGAAGGAGAACGGGCTCTGGGAAGTTTTAATTCAGAGAAAAAGAGACAGACGGGTAGTCGTTACGACCACAAAGGATCCCTACGACCACGCAGAGAAATTACGACCACGCAGAGAAATTACGACCACGAAGAACTTTACGACCACGAAGAACTTTACGACTACGACCACAAACCAATCTACGACTACGACTACACTAGGAAACTTACGACTACGACCACAGAGAACAATCTACGACTACGACTACACTAGGAAACTTACGACTACGACCACAGAGAACAATCTACGACTACGACCACAGAGAACAATCTACGACTACGACCACAGAGAACAATCTACGACTACGACCACAGAGAACAATCTACGACTACGACCACAGAGAACAATCTACGACTACGACCACACGGGCGGCTACGACTGCACAGCGGCTACGACTACTCAGCGGCTACGACTACTCAGGCAGACTTACGACCATGAAGTTGTTTACGACCACATGATCGAACTTACCGGTGGCTTTACGGCTTACGACTAAGGCTCTACAACGTAGTCGTAGAACCTTACGACCACACGGGCCTACGACACACGGATCTACGACCACGGATCTACGACCACGGATGGCGGCGGGATCTGGTCGGCGGTGACTAGGGACGGTGGCGGGACTTACCGACGACGGCGGATCGGCGAAGGCGAAACGACGGCGAGGACGACACGACCTCGGGCTCCGGCACGACCACGGCAGCAGCTACGCGTACGACCACAGCGGCGGGCGGCACGACTACGGTTTGCGGCTCAACTCGGAGGCGAGGCTTGACTTGGGACGAGGGAGACACCAGGGGTTCGGGCCCTTTTATACCCGGTCGTAGAGGTGTCCTGGTCAGCCACGAGTACGAGTCCGGGTGGGAAACGACCTGAGAGTCCTACTCGTATACGAGTACGACTTGCTAAAAGCGGGCGGCTGCGATGCGGGGGCGGGGTTCTGGATGGCTGACACGCGGCGGGAGCGGAAGCGGTTGCGGCTCGACCGACTGGTTTTTCTTTTCCTTTTTCTTTTTCCAGAAATTCAAACAAATACTTTTGAGCTCTAGAAAATAGCAAATAAATCCAGAAAAATCACATAAAATGCCAGAAAAACTCTTGAGGCTCAGGGAACTCAAATAAGATACTTGTGGCATAATTTAATGTTTAACTTAATCATATTAAATCCTTTTAATTCATAAAAATTTCATTTAAGCTTTAATTAATTCCAGAAAAATTCAAATGGTGAATTTTATTTCGAAAGCTTCAAAAAGGCTCTGAAAATCAGGATGTTACACTACATTTTGCTAGCTTATGGTTGTACTGTTGTACACTGGGAGATCATCACAAGATTCGGTCCTTAGGGTTACCTGGGCGGTTCTACCACTAACCATTTTGTGCTTCCACTGCACCACTCACACACACCCTCGAACCATCCGCTCAGATAAGTAAGCAAGTAGGGGCTTTTGGGAACATAAAATAATCGTACCAACATATTCCAGTCATGACTTTCCAACTCAGTTTCTCATGAGTAAAAGTGAGGCTTGGGGCATTTTTGGTTCCCCCGAATATCTAAGCAGTACTAAGCATGGCGTATAATTATGGAGTTATTTTCGAAAAGTTACCATTATAATTTTTGCTAGAGTGACAAGGCTCAGATATTCAAATGTTCCAAAGGAGGTATAATACTAGCAAGTTAAATAATGGCATATAACTAGAATCTTCAAACAAACATATATTTGCATAAGAAATAACAGCAGGCAATTTGATAATTTAAACACAAGTAAATTTGTAGAAAATGTAGGTTCAATGTAGGTTAGTACTCCGTTTAAGAAAGCAAAAAGATCTCTTTTGTGCGAAAAAAACTGATCTCACCAATTCTTTCTCATGAGACGGCTTGCCATTGCACTAGGCATGAACTCAGGGGGAGTTTTGGATGACCAAGATCATCTCCTTAAGCTTATTGTTTGAAGTGGTCGCATAAGGCTTGAGATCTAGCACATGACAAATATTTTGGGTTGGAAACGACCATGAGTTTCAAAAGAAAAATCATGTCAAATTTGCTAAAATTACAAAACTTACAAGTACTTGAACAAATGTCTCATTCTTGAACTTGTAGCACTCTAATTGACTCAATACTAGCTTCTTGGTTCCACTTAGCTTATTGACATGGCCTACATCATTTTTGGATACCTTTAGCTAGACTATAATCTTGGTTGACTTGACATGCTAAAAAATTCGACTAATTTTCAGATTATGACTTTTTTGACTTCGCTTGATTATACATGTCTTGTCATGATCTTGATAGCATTCTTATGCATTATGGCTTGGTGTAATACGTCAACAGTCATTTTGGATAATCTTCATGGCTCTAAATGCTTAGAATAAATAAAATTCAGCCATTTCATCCAAAATCATGATTTATTCTCTTCCTTGCATCTTGATGATTTTATTGCCAAAAGGGGGAGAATAGCGGAGAAAAAGCCATTTAAATGGGTTTCTTGGAGCTTTTGAGAAAAACTTGCTCTTTCTTTTGCTCCGTTTGTCGACATGGTCATAAGCTTCTTTGATTTCCTTTAGACCACGTTTGACTCTTTTTCTTTCAAACAAACTCAACTTTACGCTTTTTCCGGGTTTGTCAATATACTCATCAAGGGGGAGATTGAGAGACCATGTGGATATGACCCCATGTTTGTGATGAGTAATTGACATCTGTTTTAGAAGAGTCAAGTTTGTTTTGTGTGGTTCGGACCATGTCGTTGCGCGGTGCAATCGGTTTCGGTCGGACCTTGTCGAACTAGGTCGAACGTGCTTAAATCGTTTATTTTTCGGTTCGATCGGTTTGGGCCTTGAGTTTTTTCTTCTGATGGCAATGTATGATTACATGTGTCGAGCGGTGCTATGTGATGTATTTCTTGTCTGTGATGGCTGTAGGACGTCGAGGTGGAGTCGTGGCGAGGCACGGAATGACCGGACTAGGCGCGGGCGGTGCCGAGGTCAGAACGGTCGAGGTGTGCCGAAGACGGCGAGGACTCGAGGTGGCTGCGTGGCTTGGAGGGCAAGGAATGAGGAAGCTTCCTGAAAGGTGCGCGAGGGGCGTTTTGGTGAATACGCAAAGCTGCACTATAGGAAGTGGATATGGTTGGAGTTAGTGGGTAAAGCAAAAAAGCTTAATGGGCAAAGGAAATGTGAACCCATTATGGAGGATTATAAATAGAGAAGTGCTCTCTAGTGCTATGTGCAGATTTTTAGGGAGATGAAATGAGAGAATGATTTGGAGAGATGATTTGAGAGAGTATGAGTTTGTCTCCTATGCATGTGTGCTATGAGTTCTTGTTTCTCAAGCATGTATGGGGACTTGTTTAGTGTGAGATTGAGAGAGAGATGAGCTGAGAACAACCTTGTATAAGCATTCTTGTCTCTTCATCTTTTGTGAAATCTTGTGTTTCTTGTTTCTTGCCATGGTGCTCTCTTCTGTAGAGTTTATGTGTTCCAAAGGCTGAAATCTCTTTTGCTCAGATCTCAGTGTTGCCTAAAGGCCTCCTTGGCTAACAAATCTTCTAAGAGCAATGGATGGCTTTCTCTAGAATCTGAGTTTGTTCTCTCCGTGTAGTCTTTTCGCAGCTCATTTTTGTCTCTTACAAAACTTTTTGCTGTCTGGTTTAGTCCCTGCCGTTTTGCTCTAAGTATTCTCCTTTTTCTCTTAGCCATGTGTGTTCGTTTGCAGCCGAGACAAGCTTGTCAGACAGTTGTTATTGCTTCAGCCGATTGCTCTGAAATTGATTCTTTTCTTGTTCTCATATGCAGCCTCCTTTCAGTCCTTCGGCAGCCTTTCTAGTCTTCTTCTTTTATTCTCTTTTCAGTTGCTTTTCTCTTTTTGATTCTCTCTTGTAGCAGCCTGCAGAAATCAGCATTTAAACTGAAAGTTGCTATTTTCGTACAGCTGTTCGCAGCTTCTTTTCCATGAGGTTTTTGCTGCCTAAACTGCTTGTGTTTTGCTCAAAAACTACCTCTTTTTCTGCATGAAAACATGAGCAGGAAATTAGCCCTTTGCAGCAGCTTTTGATTGGTCGACTGTCTCTCCTTGCAGCAGCTTTTGTCTCCTTTTGTGATCTCTCTAATACTAGATAAATTCAGCATTTGCAGGCTCTTGTGTGTTCGGCCAATTGCAGTTTGTTTATCTCTCAAGTGCAATGAGTGGATGGTCTACAGTTTAGGTTTTAGGCAAATTTTATTTCTGTTGTTTTCAGTCTCCTGTGCCATTTGCTTCGTTGTTCCAGTGCTTCCAGTTGTTGTTTTAGTTTTCGAACCCTTTGCAATTCTTCTCAGTAGTTTTTTCTCTCTTTTTGCTCGTCAGCCAGTCTCTGTTTTGTTTCTCCAGTGAACATTTATTTCTTTATAGCTCTTTAGCTATCGGAGAAATACTCGTTCAAATTCTTGGGGCATTTTAAAAAGGCACCATTCACCCCCCCTCTGTTGCCGATTTCGATCCAACAGAGTCTAGTTGAGTATTATTTTGTCGAGCGTTAATATTCCGGGCATATGCGATATATAAGCGGTATATACAATGTTTAGCCTACCGAGTTAGCCTTACTGTCTGGGTATATAGCCTTTTGCGGTACGATATTTTATGTATCTTCAGTTATCGATAGGCTAAGTTTATTTTGAATTAGGATCTATTTATATGGGTCCCAGCTTGCTATATACATAATTATGCTCAATATTATTATGTATTACATCTAGTGTTAAAATTTAATTAATGGCACTATTTCTATCTTTCTTATACTTTAGCTACTATTAGGTTTAGCTTTGTTTCAAATTTTAGTTTAAACTTAGCTATCTGGGCAAAGCTTGGTATATAAGGTCATATTTCAATATCTACTATTTAGCAAAATTTTCCACTATGGTTTATTTCATGGTGGCTTGACAAATGTTAGGACATATATGTATATACTATAATCAAAGGTAATCTTTATTGAATGTGGGTATTCAACCAAGGTCACTATATTATAATACCTAATTACGACCTTTTAATTGAAGGTATTCGGAGGATCAACCGACAATTTTATTTTATTATTTAACTTAGCATCTGACATAAGTTAACCTTAATTAGATCCTTGTTCTCATAAAGTCGAGCCTGTTATATAGGGTCCTATTTCAATAGTGGTATTTAGTTGAATCTACCTGTGAGACTCTATTAATGGCCGTATGTTAGGTTGGGGCATATATCTTAATTATAACTAGGGGAATCTTTAATTAAAAATTTCTCTTTTATAGGTAAACATATGATTCATTTTCCTTAGTCTTAACCTTGAATGTATTTTAATTAGGATTTTTATTAACCTTGGACTTTAAGCTAAACTATACTTTATTCATGCCTTTAATTGATAAATTGACCTCAATTAACTATTTAAGCTATATTAGTTGTCCATATAGTAAATAATCAGATATTAAATGTTAAGCAACCTTATTTTACCTTCTAATTAAATTTACTACATTCCCTAGGTTTTTCCCATATTGTCCATAATTTTCACCAAATTTTCAGATGAGCTCTAAAATTCCTGGTTTTGGTTCCATTAGATAGATCTTGAATTTAGAAATTTGTTTCATTCAATTTGGAGTTAAAATGAATAAGTTATGCCCATTTAAAGTTTTCAGTTTAATTAAATCTAAAAATATTAAATCTCTAACAGGTGGGTCCCACTTCCAATTCTTGATTTTATTCTTTTTTACCATTTTATGCTCCGTGTCTATGACAGGTGGGGCCCTTATGGCAGTGAGACCCATTACACACGGTCTCTGACAAGTGGGACCTCTTTGTCAGTGGCCACACGTGCTAACGGCCACTGACAGGTGGGACCCTTCGGGCACCAGACCCACATGTCAGTGGTCAACCCTGACAGGTGGGACCCGGCTGTCAGTGGGCCTCTCAGACTAGCAGTCGCTGACAGGTGGGGCCCACTGCTCAAAACAAAAAATAAAAGAAAGACTCAACCTCGGCACTGCGGAGCCAGGGGCTCGAACGCGCGCGGCTGAGGGAGTCGGGGGGAGATGAGAGTTTGCGCTGCTAGCCAGTCGGTCGCTCGGTGTTACTTGACTACATAGGGCGCGTATCCGTTTTAAACCAACCTGCAGAGGGGGCCGAACAGAGGAGCTCCGGGGCCGGGTGAGGACGGTGGCGTCGCCGGCGAGGAGTGACCAGAGGGGTGTCGGGGTGGTCAAAATGGGATGCAGGAGTCGCGGTGATGCCGAAGGAGGGGGCGACGTGGACCGGGGAGTGCCGGAGGTAGGTTGGCGACGTGTGGCGGCGGAGAGCTCGGGACATGTTCGGTGACGGTGAAGTATGGGCGACGAGGAGCTCGAGTGAGGCCCGGAGGAGCTTCGCTACACTCCGGGGATGGTGCCGACGGAAGGAATCGGATTTTTGTGGTGGGAGTCAGCGGAATTTGGCGGAGGATGCCGGTGGCCGGAGTTGGGGAAGGTGGCGGTTTGCCGGCGATTTAGGGGCTTTGAGCTCAATCCCTTACGGTAGAATGCAGAGGTGAGTGTGGCGAAGCGATTGGGGTGTCGCCTGGGCTTTATAGGCGGCGTGGCGTGGCTATCCATGGCGACGGTGCGTGCGCACGTCGGGACAACCGGGCGGCGGTGGCAGAGCCGAAGATCCCGCGGGGATTCGGCATCATGCCGCTGCGCCGCGCGTGCTGAGTGGCAGAGGGGCCAGGGTCTTGCGCGTAATGCGACGGTGCGAGCGGCAGAGAGAAATAGGCGGCGGCGGTGGGGGTCCGGCTGGCGCATCGGCCGGCGCTTGGCAGGCGGCGGGGTCAGCGGCGACAACGGGAGGCGGAGCATGTAGCGGGATCCGGGCGATCTCCCCACGTCTCTACTCAGCTGGTTATTCGCGCCGTGTCGCTCGACTTTTTGACCACAGCTGAGTGGAGGAGGAGGGGGTCCGGGCGCGCATGGGGACGGAAATTGGAAGAAGAAAGGCGCTGGTGGATCGGGTCCGTTGGCCAGAGGGATGCGCGCGGGGCGCAGGCGAGGTCCACGTGACAGAGAGAAGGAGCGAAGGAATGGGCTAGCGCGCGCACGGGAACGGCTGGGCCGTTCGGCCGCAGCGAGGGAAGTGCGGGAGAGAGGGGAGCTGGGCTGGGTTGGTGGCCGGCCTGGCCCTTTCTTTTCCCTTTTCTTTTTATTTTCTTTGCCTTTTTTCTTTTGTTTTTTCTCCTTTATGTTTTAGAGTATGCTTCTTGTATACATACATATATATAAATGATATCCTTGCTTTACACATTCCCTTTTGCTCACCTAATTTTGTATTTATATTTTTGGCACAAATTTTGTAGGTGCAGAATTTTAATATGTCTTTTCATATACATGTATATATATGTACATCCATATATGTTGGCCTTTAAATTGTTTGCTTCCTTGTCATCCAAGCCATTATTTTTAGAAATGGGGTTTCATGTTTAAACCCCATTCTCTCCCTGTCTTTTATGGATCATCTTTTTAGATTCTCATTTTAAATTTTACTTCTCTATTATTTAAATATGTTTGTTTCTTCTTGATCCTTTTATCTTTTGGAACCTTCACGAAATTTTTCAAAAAAATATCATAAACTCCAAATTCAAATAAAATACATTGCAAAACTAATTCAAAAGCTTCACATTTTCAAATTCCAATTTTTAGGATGTTACAAGATTCATGTTGGTTCTCTTCCCTAGTCTAAGCTCCAGGTGATGAGACGATCACCTTTAGAGATGCCTCATCAGGTCGAGTCATCGCTAAAGGTACTGTACGTATTAATTATTCTTTCATTCTTAAGGATGTAGCCTTAGTAAGCTATGATATAATCTGCAATCTGTTTCTCAGCCTACCAATGATGATTTCTAGGTAAGCTTTAAAAAATGCTTGTAGAATTCTTAATTCTTTGGGAAGTCTAGTTTGCACAATTTCTAGATTTGAGAGGATCTTTCGTGCTAATTTTGTCAAGTCTTCTTATGATTCTCCCTGGTGCTTAGTTGCATCATAATCATGTGGTCTCTCCTTTTGGCATAGGAGACTTGGTCAGATTAGCTTTGATTAATTGACCCGAGTTAGTAGCCACGACCTCATTTGTGGTCTGTCTAAACTCAAAATGGTCAAAGACTTAGCTTGTGCTACTTGCCAGCATGGCAAGATGACTGCTGCTTTCTATCCTCCAATCACTATGACTATGACTGGTGCACCAGGACAGTTACTTCATATGGACATTGTTGGTCCAGTTAGAGTTCAGTCGGCTGGTGGAAAGTGGAATGTGCTTGTTATAGTCAATAACTTCTCGAGGTACTCTTGGGTTTTTTTCTTAGCCTTAAAGGAGGAGATCTTTAGTAATTTTTGGGGTTTGGTGAGTAGGTTGTCTGTTGAGCTCCTTGGTGCCTTACGAGTGATTCGTAGTGATAATGGCACGGAGTTCAAGAACTCCTACTTTGAGATGTTCCATGATGAATCAGGTGTAGAGCATCAGTTCTCTTCTCTATACGTCCCACAGCAAAACGACATTGTAGAGAGGAAGAATTGTACCTTGGTCGAGATGGTCAGGATGATGCTAGATGACTATGGTATCTAGTACTCTTTTGCTTCTTGTCTTTCCCTTAGAGCTTACTCTGACGTAGACTTTGCTGGCTATAGGATAGATAGGAAGAGCACTTTTGGTACTTACAAATTCATTAGCACTTCTCTTGTTTTATAGTCAACTAGGAAGCAGTTAGGTGTTGCACAATCCACTTTAGAGGCCGAGTATATTGTAGCCGCTAGTTCCTATAGTCATGTGCTTTGGATGGTTTCAACATTGTGGGACCTTGGGTTAGCCATAGATAGTTTCCACTTTTCTGTGATAACACTTCTACCATTAACATGGCCAAGAACTCAATGCAGCACTCTAGGACCAAGCACATAGATATTCGGTATCATTTTCTTAGAGACCATGTGGAGAAGGGTGACATAGTGCTTTAGCTTATTGAGAGTGGCCATCAGTTAGCTGACATTTTCACAAAGCCTTTAGATAGCTCGAGGTTCATGGCTTTATGGGGAGAGCTTGCAGTTGTGTGTCCTTATGACATACTCTGAGGGGGAGCATCATATACTTTTTGTATCATATGTTCATTTCTTTTTGTTTTACTTTCTACACCATGCTTGTGTGTGTTTTTAGGTTAGTCTTTCTCTGTAGTTGAGATTTCTTCCTCTTATCTTGTGGCATTAGGATGTTGCTTATTAGTTGTTTTCTTCTCACTAGGTTGAGTTCACTCACTTCTTATAGGTCTAGTAGGTGTTGGGCCCTGGGTAGACAGCAAATGTGTTTACTCCCTTATGTTTAGATGATCAGCTAGTCCTAGAGTCATTTGGGGTGAATGAGAGCGAGTCTGTGCCATAGTGATCTATCTGACCAGGATTTTTCAACCCAGAATCCTCTGTGATTCCACCGCACTATTCCCTAGATTAGTAGATAGTGCGCATAGATACAGTACTGAACATCAAAATACGCACCATGCGAAAGCGTAAATATAATAGTAGACTTACTCATGGCCCAGTCAGGCCGAAATCAATAAAATACAGCAGTGGAAATGAAGCACACAGGTGGGACCCTCAGGATGTGCCCACAGGCAGCCAACTGGGGTTCTCAACTTAGTTCATGACACCTTCGTCTTCTTCACCATCACGACCAAGTGTATTGCTGAAGCGTAGCGATCTGACTCCTGAGTCTGGATTAATTGAGTGAGCGAGGGTGAGCATAAACCACCATGCTCCGCGAGCCAATACACAGGATGCAAATAGATTATATGCAATGGCTTATCAAGGAAAGGCTCGGGTTATTTTATTTGCCATAAATTGCTTTTGAAATATGATACATAGAAATTTCCTGAGACCTAACAGTTTGAACTAAAATATAATGTGTTAAAGAATGCAATAATAATAGCGATCCAGATTTCATCCACCGTTATATGGTTTCTGCACCATATGCTAACCTTTTAGCATTATAACCGCTTATCTTATCACTGGGGTGACACCCAGGGCAACACAAATCAGGGCCTTTCTCTGCCCTCCACTTTTCCAATTCCACCCACAAAGTTTATGAAATAGAACTATATCTATTTAAGTTCCCATGTCTGCCCTTGACTGTGGGCACAGCTATTCGAATAGTTTTCACTCTGCAGAGTTTGTACACTTTACCCATAAGAGACAATATGGTCATTGCTCCACATGATTCCTTAGTCATGTGGTTGAGTAGATCATCACAAGGTTGTTACAATGCATTTTTCCCAGCAGATTCACGTCCGCTAAGGTTTCACTCCCTTTGGGGTACGACCACCCTTCCAGGAGTCCCCTCTTGCGCCGTCATGTCGAAGGATGTGACCATCCTCTGCCCGCCCGTGGTCACACCGGCGCAACCCATACTGAGTCGATGCAAATTAGTTAGCCCTGCCTACAATTTTCCAACTTGTGGTTGTAATACCCCAGGTCCACATTACCCTGGGATGCAGCTAAACCACACCTACCACTAGCTAGATTAAAAGAAAATCCGGCGGCATATTCCTAGTAAATACTAAAACTACGAGGAAGCATTTCACTAAAGTCTACGACAAAAGGCATTACTACGTTACAGTGTTCAACGATTGGATGGAAGCAATAATTTAAGAATTTAAGCCTCTAACATATACAAAAAAATTCATGAAGACTTGATTAATGGTACCGTAATGCTCTATCCTTCCCACACATGTTCAAGGTTCACATGGAAGAGGGAAAACAAGGGTGAGATAAAATCTCAGCAAGCAAACTGTTTAACAAATTAATTAAATTATGGATGGTTAAGCATCCATTTAACATCACGTGGTACAAGGATAAAGCAATATCAAATAGCTCTTCTCAACCACACTGTAACCTCATTCATATCCAAAATCACAACCACAAATCAATACCACTAACCACCAATGATTTACACCATAAGATAATACCACATACCACGAGGCAATACCACAAACCACAAAAGATTTTCACCAAGATAATACCACATATCATAAGGCAATATGTCGGGACCCCGGATTTCCGAACCCGGACCCTCTGTGTATTACTGCACTAGTCCCAGATCAAAGCTAGTGCACACAGTTAAACAGAAATGAATACATAACCAGCAACGCTTTATTACAATATTAAAGAGTACAGACCGAAAGGTCTCATTATTACAATTGAGGTTTCAAGACCTCGCACACATGAAACACAGTGGAAGCAAAAGATAAACTCGGTGAAGACCCATCAATACGCCACAGGCAATTGACTGGGGAAGCGCGACCTAGTACTCCGGGAATCCTTCGTCGAATCCACAAGCGAAGTAGTCGTAGTCGCCTTCTTGAGCTTCGTACTCCTCTGGTTATTATTTTTGAGTGTAGCATGTGAGTACATAAAGTACTCCGCAAGTCTTGGGAAAAATGCAATAGATGCAAGGCTTGACAAAGGAAGGCTATATAGTTCTTTTGCACAAAGCAACATTTTCATTCAAATACCATTAAGTAATTTCGAAGGCATCATTTTAACCAATTAATTGTTTTAACTGAAACTAATAAGCACTGCATAGTGAAGGTTCCAACCACCAAAACTAGCTAACCAACAAAGTTTAATACTGCGGGTTACATCCACCCTCTCTGGCTCCAACTGCCAGGATACCCTTCCGAGAGTTCCCACCACTCTCGGAATACAAAACTTTGATTTTAAAACCAAAACCAGAAATCTACCATGTGAAAGCATTCCTTGCCCGCCCTTGACCGTGGACACGGCTATTCGAATAGTTTTACACTCTGCAGAGGTTGTACAACTTTACCCACAAGAGATAAATTATCCTAGAAGTCAACACGCTTCCTTTGGCATGAGACCCAGATAAAATATCACAAAGCCTTTACCTTACTCTAATCTAGCTAGATAACACCCGCTGAGGTTTCACCGCAGGTAGGCTAACTGCCCGAACCGAAGCCCCCTCTTGCGCCATCTGAGTACAGTAAATCCCTGTCCCTCACTGTGAATAACCAGTCCATCCCTGGCATCCACTTTCCATTGGTGGCACCTAAACTAGACTATCATAAGTTAGTTAGCTAGGTCGTACCCATATAGACTTGTGGTTGTACGGTTAATGCTCAGTCTGGACAAACACAAGCGTCGGTCCTTAATTGACTAGGGTGGAACATACACTTAACAAGATCTCGTGCTTCCTGCACCAATCCAAACCAACCATCCACCCTAATCTAAACCAACTTCCACATTTTATTTTATTTTAAAGGATTAGTGGCAACTCCAATCACCACTAGACTTTAGAAACACAAGGGTATTACAATAATTCATAATTTCCCATTTTCAAGATTTATGAGGTATTCAAATAGCATGGCTAAGCATTATACTACCATTCTAATATTCACAACTGAATGTAATAATCTCATTAAAGAGCCAAAGGAAATCCTAAGGAGACAAGGGTACATGGCATTCAATTTCAACTGAGGGCATACCAAAATTGGGGTAACTAATACCTTAAGATTTGAACTAATCTTGTATATAAATAGCAATGCACATAATTTAAAATAAGTAAAACATTTCAAAATCATAGGTTCGAGATGATCAAAGGAGACTTGCCTTCTTGCAGGCTCTCTGGGTCTTCTTGCTGCTGGGTGGAGAGATCGTCGACAACATTGGAATCTACGCGAGACAAGACGAAGCAACAAAACAAATAAATACAAACAAAAATTCAAATAAACTCAAAAACTCAAATAGAGGCCATATTTGGATAGATTATGATTTTAGACGAATTTAGGAGAAAGGTTCAGCGGATTTGGGGTTCACACGAGGGAGAACGAATATCTGGAAGATCGGTTGGGAAAAGAAATTACTGAGACAATATTTGGACCAAGGAAAATATAATGGATTTTATGGAGATTTGGCAAGATTTGAATTTGAATTTTGAAAGTGCACAGAAAATTTTGAATGGAGCTGAGGCTTTGAAATTAAACTAGGCATTGGAATTTGAAATTTAAATTTTGAAATATCAAATAAATTTCAAATATTTGAAAGGATGGAAGAAATAGATATTTTGGAATTTTTGATGAATTTAGAAATTTGAATGGGCTCAAACAGAGTTAGGATGAAGGAGAACGGGCTCCGGGAAATTTGAAAAGAGAGAAAATGGAAAAACTGGATTTTTGGAATTATTTTTCTAAAGGAAAAGAATTTGTGGCGTCAGCATTGCGTCAGCGAGGGATTTTCTTTTTGGGCCAAATTAATTTTTCAATGGAAAAATGGGATTAATGGCGTCAGCTGGCGTCAGCCCAGGGAGTTTGACTGACAGGTGGGCCCTCGGTCCATGGACCAGGTCCATGGGTGGAAGCGGCGGCTGAGGTGGCACGGGGAGGGGGAGTGGCGCTGACTGGGCTGGAGGGGCTGAGGTGGTGTCGACGTGGCACTAACGCAGCACCACCTCACCCTACACGTCATCCCGACTGGTGACGTGGCCAGGTCGGCCGAGTGGTGCACGGGCACGGCGAGCTCACCGGCGCTCCGGCGAGCGGCGGCCGGCGTTGAGGGCAGAAACGAGGAGAGGGGTGCACGGGGAGTCTAGTGGTGGGCGCGGGTTTTACCGTCGGCGACCGGAGGCGACCGGCGGCGTGAAGAGGCGGCGGCACGGCTCGGGCGGCGGCGGCGAGGAGGTTCTGGCGGCGGGGAGGGGCGGCCGAGGGGTGGAGGAGGTCGGGGGCGACGCGTTGGAGCCGGAGGTGGCGACAGCGAGGCAAGGAGTGGCTCGAGGCGGCGGCAATTCCTCGCCGGAGCCCAAGACGGCGGCGGAGGTGAGTGCGCACGGCGCGGGGGCGAAGAGGGGCTCGGGAGAAGTGGGCGAGGACGGAGAGAGGAGGTACGGTGAGAGGGGACGCCGAGGGGGCTTTTTATAGGGGCTAGGGAGGGGGCAATTGGCGGGGATTGCTCGCCGGATTTCTTGACCGGCGCAGATACGGTGGACAGAGGAAGGAAAGAGGGGGGCAGAGAAGGAAGGAGAGCGCGGAGATTGGGGATTCGGGCGCGGGGGTGCACGCGGCTTCCAAAACCGAAGAGAGGCGGTGGGGGAAGGGCCGGATTTGGCGCGGACTCTGTCGGCCGGAGTGAAGAAGGAAAGAGGGAGAGGGAAGAAGGAAAGGGGCGGCGCGGTGGGGAAGACGGGTCTGACCAGCGGGGTCCACGCGCAGCGGGAGGAGGGGGCGCGGGCGAGGCTGAGATGGCGACGCGTGGCAGCGCGGGGGAATCCCGGCCGCCCACGTGGCGAGTGGTGGAGGAGGGTAGGCGGGATCCGGGCGGCGGCGTGCGCGGATTTGGTCCATCCACGTGTCGTCTGGAGGGAGGGGGTTTGGATTTTTATTTTTAAATTTTGATTTTGATTTCAGATTTTCAGAAATTGCCAGGAAATTCATAAAGCTCAGAAAAATATGAAATAAATTCCAAAAATTCCAGAAAAATTCACAGAAGTCCCTGGAGACATTTTCGACTTAATAAAAATACTTCCAACTAATGTTGGCATTTAATTTTCATAATTGAAATACTTTTTAATTTCAAACACACATTTTTAAACTCCAGAAAATCCAGGAAACCAAATAAAAGCCAAATAAATCCAAATAATTATTTTGAAGTAGGATTTTCATATAAAATCAAAATATCATTTTATTTAATAATAATTTTAGGTTTTACTTAAAATACTTTTCAAATCTAGTTTTTTCAAAAACAGAAATTCAGGGCAAATCCAAATAAAACTCAAATACTTTAAAATAATTAATTTGAAATTAAATTTTTCAGAAAGCGAATTTTTGGGATGTTACACAATACCACAAATGATTTTCACCATAAGATAATACCACATACCACGAGTGACTCTAATGAGCCAAAACCTCTTAAAACCATATATTAAGATTTATCCTCATGGGATGCATAAATATGATTCTCCTCATCTATGCTTGTAACATCCCAAAATTTTATTTGTTTTTTATTTTATTTTCTAGCATTTATTTGGATTTATCTGGATTTTATTTCAAAGTCTAGAGCAAGAAAATGTACTTTAAATATTTTATTAAATCATAAAAGAGTTTATTTTGCTTTTCTTAAGCTCCCCTAAATTTTATGTAATTTTAGAGAATTGTTTGGAATTAAAATCAATTATTAAAAGCCAAAAAGGTATTTTTTTAAAAATGTTAAAGGCCAAATTTAAATTAAAAATATTTTGCTAAGTCTAAAATAGCTCCAAGAATTTTTCATGAATTTTTATACATTATTTACTATTTTCTAAGTATTTACAAAATTTTTTAGTATTTCTGAAAAGTTAAAACGAAAATTAAATCCGGATTAATCTTGGGCTGACATGTGTCACGCCGGATTAAATTCATCCACCTCTTGATCTAATCCCGGCCGTCCACCACAACTTACCCCTTCGCTTCATCTCAATGACCAAGATTTTGCCCCCGGCCACATGTCTCAAATCCGACCGCTCGTCCCTTCCTCTCGCCTCCTCTCTCACCGACAAGTGGGCCCCACTTGTCATCTCTTTCTTCAACCTCCAGCCCACCGCCATTAACACCGCGCCTCGAGCTCTGTCCGGCCGCCTCTATTCCCGAAGACCGCCGCCTCAGGTCCCTCCGCCGCCGCCGCACCCCGCTGGCCCTTTAAAGCCCCCGCCTCGCTCGCGTTCGCACCAGCTAGCCGGTTTCTTTCCTGGGGTTTTCGGCGAGCCACGCCGCCCCCTTCCCCTATAAACCCCCTCCGGGCGACTCCTTCCGCATCCCCTCTACCCACTGCTTCTTCCCCCACCTTGACCGAGCCCTTGCCAACCCGAGCCGCCGTCTCCGAGAACCGCCACCGCCGCTCTCTCTCTCTCTCTTCCTTCGACCACCCCGAGCCTGGTGCTGGTAAGAGCCAATTCCCCGCCGCCTCTCTCCCTCCCCCACCTCTCGCCACGAGGCAGCCACTTAGCACCACGTCGGCGCTTGGCCACCACGCCAGCCGGGACTTCCACCTCAGCCTTTCGCGCGGTCCGTGAGCCTGGTCCATGGTAGACCGTCAGCCTTTTTCTTTACAAAAATAATTCGGTCGAATATTAAATTCCTGCTGACGTCATAATTACCTTTTTCAGTACAAAAATAATTCCCAAAAATCGGTCTTTTCCTTTTTCTCTCTTTTTAAACTTCCAAAAGCCCCTATTTCTTCATGGTAACTCCAATTTGACCCGTTCAAATTTCTAAATTCTTCTAAAATCCTAAACTATCCATTTCTAGGCTCTTTTTGAATTTTATTTGTTTGGTTCTTCGTGCATAGATTACGAAGATCTCGGAGAGAATGACTTCGACGACTCGCACGAGGACATTGAGCAAGGCAAGTTACACCCTTGACCATGTTGAACCCACTAGTTTAAAATATTTATGTTAATTTTTAAATTATTATACATGCATAATTTTATTCAAGCCTAGTTTAAATCCAGTTTAAATTGTAGTTATGCCTAAATCCTTTATATAGCCAAATTTGACATTGAATACCATTATACCTTATCAACCCTAGATAAAACCTAGTTAGTAATTAGCACTAACTAGAAATTTTGTAGAATTGCTTAGCCATGCTTAGAATAATTATGGGTTAGGATAATCTTCACATAAAATGATAAACTTTTAAAGTGTATTCTTGATTTTGGAGAGTCAAGGATGTTTATGAGATATTTTTAAAACAAAATATAAAACTTGGTTTAGACTTAGGCATTAGTATGGTTTTGGGTGCTTGCTGGCATGCATTGTAGTTGGATAACTCAATGTTGATTGCCAGGCACAAGGGGATTGTGGTTAGGCCTAAGTCAAGTTAAGGACCAGTCTATGAGCTACATTTACAAAGTTAAACCGTACTACCACAAGTCTGGTATGGGACAGACCTAGCTGAATAATTTGTGAGGTTCCAACTTGATTTCTCTATAGGCTGAATGTGAGCGTGGCACGGGCCGCGAGAAGTCTCACATAGCACAAGAGGGGGGTCCAACATGTGGATTCATGTTGTAGTGAAACCTTAGTGGCGGTGTGATCTAGTTGACAACCGAACATTATAAAGGCTTTGTCATGAACACTCAGCCACACACCTAAGGTAGTGTGTTAATTGCGTGGCAGAACAAGAGGACATGTCTTGTGGATAAAGTTGTACACCTCTGCAGAGTAACAAACTGTCAGACCTAAATTTTTCAGTCCAGAATCCCCTGTGTTTTACTGCACTATTCCCTGGATCAGTAGGTAGTGCACACAGGTACATTGCTGCATCATTTCATACATTGCATGGAACATAATATTACATATCAAGTTTGAAGTTACACCACGTCGGGCGAGGTTTACATAGGATCCAAACAGGCTAAATGTTTACACTACAAAGAATAGCGGAAACATAAACAATAGTGAGACCACAATCCACAGGCAAGCGACTGGGGGTAAATGTGTGCCATAAATATATATACTTACTAGACTTAGGTAATATATATACCTATGTGCACACAACTACAACTAGTCTACTTGTCTAGGACCAAACAGCGAAGAAGGCGCCCTAATTTCCATCGTGATCTCCTCCATCAGTAGTAGGAGTGGCTTCATGTGTGTAATGGTCCTGAGTCTCTGAATCTGATTTTCGTAATGCGAGTGTGAGCACAATCCACCGTGCTCCGCGAGCCAATACACAGGATGTAAATAGATAGTATGCATGGCTTATCAAGAGAAGGCTCGGGTTATTTTATTTGCTAGAAATTGCTTTTTGAAATATATGTTACTTAGAAAACTTCCTATGACCTAGCAGTTTGAACCAAAGCATAATGTGTGTAAAAGAATGCTTTATTAACAGTGATCTAGAGACCATCCACCTTTACATGATCTCTACATCATATGCTAGACTTTCAGCATTATAGCCGCTTACTTTATCACTAGGACGACACCCAGGGCAGCACCAATTAGGGCTTCCCACTGCCCTCTATATCTCCCATTCTACCACAAAGTTTTTGAAATATAACTATATCTAGTTAAGTTCTCATGTCTGCCTTTGACTGTGGGCACAGCTATTTGAATAGTTTTGACTCTGCAGAGTTTGCACACTTTACCCACAAGAGACAGTTCACTCGTTTCCCCCACACGATTCCTTAGTCGTGCGGTTGAGCAAACCATCATAGTAACCGTTCAAAGTACCTCGCCCCTTCCATCATCTCACCCCTATGAGCTTGGCCCGCTTGCGGTAGGTCTCATAGGTTATGCGGGATGTTCTTCCTTTGAATGACTAGTAGTTGGCTACCCACACTGCTAGCCGCCATGGAAAACTTCACCCTCTACGAGTGTCTGATTCAAGCCATCACCTAGACAGCCGCTTGCACTACCTCACCTCCTCCACCTATGATGATAATTTTTAGGGTTCGGTAAATCTACTAAGCCAAGTTGTACTTTACAGACTTGTGGTTGTACTTGTTTTACACAGGATGTCATGACAAGATTCAGTCCTTAGGGTTATCTGGGCGGTTCTACCACAAACCACACTCTTGTGCAGCGCTGCACCATACCCCCGAACCATCTACCCAGATAAACAAGCAATTTGAGATTTTTGGGAGTACAAAATAATTATATCCAAAATATACCAGTTATTACCACCATGACTGCCCAACCAGTTTTCTCATGATTAAAAGTGATGCTTGGGGCACTTAGACGCCCCCGAGTATCTAAGCAATACTAAGCATGGCGTATAATTATGGACTTATTTTCGAAAGGTTACCATTATAATTTTGCTATGGTGACAAGGCTTAGATATTCAAATGTTCTAAATGAAGTATATACTAGCAAATCGAAAATGGGCATATAACTAGAATTCTCAAGCAAACATATATTTGCATATGAAATAACAGCATGCAATTTGATAATTTAAACAAAAGTAAATTTGCAGAAAAATATAGGTTCAATATGATTAAAGTATTAACTCGCCTTGGTCACAGTGAACTGGTTCTTTATCTTCCAGAGCAGCTGCTTCAGCTTCTTCTTCTTGAGCCTCGTACGATATTTTAACGTGCGTGAAAAGTTCAGATAAAAATCAGCAAACCAAACAAATCCTCATAGAAAAATACAAACGAACTCTAAAATTCATGTTCTTGGTTTCATTGGTTAGATTTTGATTTTAGATGAATTTAGAAATTTGTTTCACTCAATTCAGAGTTAAAATGAATTAGTTATGACCATTTGAAGCTCTCTGTTTGAAAAAATTCGAGAAATAACTAAAAGTCTGATTGTCGGGACCCGTAGCTGATTGTCGGGACGACAACGTGGTCGTAAATCCGACCGCATGGTTGTGAGTTCGATGTCGGGACCCCGGATTTCCGAACCCGGAACCTCTGTGTATTACAGCACTAGTCCCAGATCAAAGCTAGTGCATACAGTTAAACAGAAATGATTACGTAACCAACAATGCTTTACTACAGTATTAAAGAGTACTGACCAATAGGTCTCATTATTACATTTGGGGTCTCAAGACCTCACACATACAGAACACAGCGAAAGCAGAAAGATAAATCCAGCGAAGTCCCATCAATACGCCACAGGCAATTGACTGGGGAAGCGCGACCTAGTACTCCGGGAATCCTTCGTCGAATCCGCAAGCGAAGTAGTCGTAGTCTCCCTCTTGAGCTTCGTATTCCTCTGATTATTATTTTTGAGTGCAGCATGTGAGTACATAAAGTACTCCACAAGTCTTGGGAAAATGCAATAGATGCAGGGCTTAACAAAGGAAGGCTATATGGTTGTTTTGCACAAAGGAATGTTTTGTTTTAAATAACAGTAAATATTTTCGAAGGCATTAATTTAACAAAGTAATTGTTTTAACAGAACTATCATTAACTTTATAGTGAAGTTTCCATCTACCAACACTAGCTAACCAATTACAATTGATCAAGTTTAAAACTGCGGGTTCCATCCACCCTCTCTGGCTCCAACTGCCAGGATACCCTTCCGAGAGTTCCCTCCACTCTCGGAATACAAAAACTTTGATTTTAAAACCAAAACCAAAAATCTACCATGTGAATGCATTCCTTGCCCGCCCTTGACCGTGGGCACGGCTATTCGAATAGTTTGACACTCTGCAGAGGTTGTACAACTTTACCCCTAAGAGACAAATTATCTTAACAGTCACCACGCTTCCTTTGGCATGAGACACAGATAAATTATCACAAAGCCTTTACCTCACTCTAGACTAGCTAGACACCACCCGCTGAGGTTTCATCACAGAAGGGTTAAATCTGCCCAATCCGAAGCCCCCTCTTGCGCCATATGAGTACAGTAAATCCCTGTCCCTCACTGTGAATAACCAGTAAATCCCTGGCACCCACTTTCCACTGGTGGCACCTAAACTAGACTATCCTGAGTTAATCAGCTAGGTCGTACCCATATAGACTTAGGGTTGTATGGTAGTGCTCAGTCTGGACAAACACAAGTGTCGGTCCTTAGTTGACTAGGGTGGAACATACACTTTACAAGATCTCGTGCTTGCCGCACCAACCCAATCAACCATCCACCCTAATCTAAACCAACTTCCACATTTTATTTTATTTTAAAAGAACAGTGGCAACTCCAATCACCACTAAAGTTATAAACACAAGGTTACTACAACAAATCATAATTTCCCATTTTCAAGATTTCACAGGTATTAAATAGCGTGACTAAGCATTATACTACCATTCTATTATTCACAAATGATTATAATACTCTCATTATTGAGTCAAAGGGAATTCTAAGGTTACAAAGGTACATGGCAATCAACTTCAATTGAGGGCATAACAAAGTTGGAGTAACTAATACCTAAAGATTTGAACTAATGTTTTATGTAAATAGCAATGCACATAATTTAAAATAATTAAAACATTTCAAAATCATAGGTTCAAGATGATCAAAGGAGACTTGCCATCCTGCACGCTCTCTGGGTCTTCTTGCTGCGGAGTGGAGAGATCTTCGACAACGGTGGAATCTACACGCGAAAGATGAAGCAAGAAAAACAAATAAATACAAAGAAAATCACAAAAAAATATAATATATATATACTGGAAGGAAGTTTATGATTTCATACGAATTTAGGAGAAAGATTCAGCGGATTTGGGGTTCACACGAGGGAGAATAAATATCGGGAAGATCGGTTGGGAAAAGAAATTACCGAGATAATATTTGGACCAAGAAAGATAGAATGGATTTTATGGAGATTTTGCAAGATTTGAATTTAAATTTTGAAAGTGCAGAGAAAATTTGGAATGGAACTGAGGTTTTGAAATTAAGCTAGGCATTGGAATTTGAAATTTAAATTTTGAAATATCAAATAAATTTAAAATATTTTGAAAGGATGGAAGAAATGGATAGTTTCGAATTTTTGATGAATTTAGAAATTTGAATGGGCTCAAACGGAGTTAAGATGAAGGAGAACGAGCTCCGGGAAGTTTAAAATAAGGAAAAAGGAAAAAGACTGAGTTCTGGAATTATTTTTCTACTGAAAAAGGATTTATGACGTCAGCAATGTGTCAGCCCTGGGATTTATTTTTCAGCCGAATTATTTTTTAACTGAAAATTCGATTTTCTGCGTCAGCATGACATCAGCCCCGGGGAGTCATGCTGACATGTGGGCCCTCGGTCTTAGGGGAAAGCACTGAGGTGGCGGGGTGGTGGCGTGGCAGCCGACGGGGCAGGGGTTTGCCCAGGTGGCGCTGGCGTGGCGCCATGTCAGCAGCCACGCGAGCACGGGCGCAGACGTGGCCGGCCGGTCGGGGTGGCGCACGGGCATGGGGTGCTCGCCAGCGCTCCGGCGGGCAGCGGCCGGCGGCGAGGGGTGCAGGAGGGAGAGGGAGTTGCGGGGAGTCCGGGGAGGGGCACGGGCCTTACCGGGGATGGCCGAAAAAGGCCGGCAGCGAGCGCCAAGCGGCGGCGACGCTCTGGTTTAGGCGGCGGGGACTCTCCGGTGGCGAGGAGGGGCGGCCGAGGAGCGGAGGGGATCGAGGGTGTCGCAGTGAAGCCGGGGGCGGCGTCGGCGAGGCGCGAGGAGGGGCGAAGCGGCGGCAATTGCTCGCCATTGCCTTCGCCGGCGCTCGGGAAGAAGACGCACGGCGCGGGCGCTCTCAGGTGGCGGAGGAGGAACGGGGAGCGGAGGGGGAGGTGGTGCGGAAGGAGGCGGGGACGGGAGTGGTATTTATAGGGGGCAGAGAGGGGTATGCCGGTGGGAATTGCTGGCCGGAGACGGCGGGGATTGGCGGGGATTGCGCGGGGATGGCGGGGTCGAGTCGGGGAAGAAGAGAGAGGGGAAAGGAAAGAGATCCAGCAATCGAGGGGGCGGCGGGAATGGTGGCGGGGATGGCGGGGTCGGGTCGGGAGGAAGGAGACGACGCGGGGAAGAAGAAGGGGGCGGGGTGGCTGACACGCGGGCCTGGGGTGGCAGAGAGAGAAGGAGGGTGAGAGGGGTGGCGCTGACAGGTGGGGTCGGGTGGTCAGAGAGAGGAGGGAGGAGGCGCTGACGGGCGGGGCCGGAGAGAGGGAGCGGGCAGCGCGGGCGCGGCTAAGATGGTGACGCGTGGCGCGGTGGGGGAATCGGGCGGCTGGCGCGAAGGGGTGGGGCGGGCGGCGGGATGGGCCAGGCGCGTGGTGGTGGGTGAATCCCGGCCGGACAAGTGGCATGCGGGGAGAAGGGGGAGGCGGGATCGGTCGAGAGACGTGGCCAACATCTAGCCATCCACGTGGCGGCCAGAGGGGAGGGGATTTTTTTTTGAATTTGATTTTGATTTTCAGAGAGGGCTAGGAAATTCAATAAAGCTTAGAAAAATATGAAATAAATTCCACAAATTCGAGGAAAATTCACAGAAGCTCCTGGTGGCATTCTGGATTTAATAAAAATATTTCCGACTAATGTTGGTAATTAGTTTCCATACTTTAAAATACTTTTTAATTTCAAAAATAGACTTTAAACTCCAGAAAATCCAGGAAACCAAATAAGAGCCAAATAAATCCAAATAAAACTCAACTACTTTAAAATAAATAATTTGAATTTAAATTTTTCAGAAAGCAAATTTTTGGGATGTTACATTCGACCACTCGGTCGTAAATGGCTATGTGGTCGTGGCTTCGACTGCGTGGTCGTAACGACTGCGTGGTTGGTAACGATCGCGTGGTCGGTTTCGACCACGTGGCCGTAGTGGCCGAGTAGTCGGTTTCGACCGCATGGTCGTAGCGCCCGAGTGGTCAGTTACGAATGCGAGGTCGGTAACGACCGCATGGTCGGTTTCGACCGCAAGGTCGTAGCTCAGCTATGTGTGATTGTGTACAGTATAGAGCGATCGTAAATGGCATATAGTGGTCATAAATCACCTGAGGTGGTCGTAAATGACTCTGGAGTGATCGTAAATGGCACAGAGTGGTCAGGTGGGGTTACAACTGCGTAGTGAAGAAATGAACATGGTCGAAAGGTGCTTTGACCACGGTGTGAGTGGTTGGTGGGTGCTTCGACCACGGTGTGAGTGGTCGGAGGGTGTTTCTGAGTGGTCGTAGGGGAGCTTTGACTACGAAAATAAACGTGACCGTGTGACCGACCGCATGGTCATAAAAGGTGACGTGGTCGACCATTTCACGACCATGTCTCTTTTATGACCGCGGATTCTTCGACCTAGGCTGCTGCAGTACTTTTTTGACAACTACTACGACTTACGATAGTTGAGTTTCGACCTTGTGCAGGCGGCGGCGGAACAGAGGGTGAATGGCTATGACGACTCACGACACCAGGGATCAATTAATCAAGAGGGAAGCATCTAGGAGAGCTTGGGAGGCTACCTCAATGGTCAGCTGGGCTTGGGAAGTTCGGTAGCAAGCTAGCGACGTGGGACGGTGGCGGTTGAAGGGGTTGCAGGGTGCTGGTGCAGTTCAGGCGACAGTAGGTCCGGTTGAGGGCGGGGATGGCGTCGAGATGCTCCGAAGATGCCTTTGTGGGAAGGAATTGGACTGCGGCGACGGCAATCGATGGCGGGCTCCTTCGCCGGTCTTGGGGAAGAAGGGATCGTCGGTGGGCTGTGGTGCTTGAGGGTCTAATTCCTTGGAGTGGGAGACTCAGTGGGTTGGTGTGGGGTGATCGGGAGCCTCGGGCGAGGTTTTATAGCTGGGAAAAGCAGTGGCGGCATGGGGGGCAGTCGAGCGGTCGAAGTGAGGGCATGACAATCGAGAGGCTACAGCACCGGGGATTCGACCTCGGGTCAGAGAGTAGGCGACGTAGGGCATGGGAATGGAGACGGGGTGGCAGAGTCGTGCAGGTAGGCGTGGAGTCGGCAAGCGCAGTCGCACGGCTACAAGGCGGTCGACGCCTGGCTGACACGGGCACTGGCGTGGTGGCGCCCGGAACAGGGGAGGCGATTGGAGCAGGAGCGCGCTGCAGTTGACGAAGGCGGCTGGGGAGTTGGTGGCGGTGAATTCAGTGCTTGGTCGGCGAGACTGCACGGTCAAAAAGGTCGATCTCCATGGCAGGGTGACACGACGGGTGAGACTGCGAGGCAGTTGGCGAGGACGTGCGTGATCGTCGGGAGTAGGAAGGGTGTGTCCATGTGACGTGAGCATGAGGCATGCTTCTGACCGCCGGTCCGAAGGAGCGCCGGTCATGAAGCTGGGTTACGGTGGCAAAAGTGGGCTGCGGCTTCCATTTGGCGAGGCAGAGAATGGCTTCGGCCATGGTCGAAACAAGGGAAGGAAAAAGGGTTGGCTGGGCTTAGCCAGAATTTGGCCCTGTGCTCTTTTTATTTATTTTCCATTTTTCATATTTCACTTTAAATTTTTTGGAACCTCAATCACAAAACCAAGGAAAAATCCATAAAATCTCCTAATATCAACAAAATACATTTCAAAACAACTCAAGGGCTACACATTTCTTAAGTTCATATTTTCAGGATGTTACAACTCTACCCCCTTAAAAAGAATCTCGACCCCGAGATTCAGCCTAATCTGAGAACAAGTAGGGATAGTCTCTTCTCAATTGATCTTTGCACTCCCAGGTGGCCTCTTTCTTTGTGTGATGATTCCACTGTACTCTACATAGACAGATAGTCTGGTTCCTTGTCCTCCTTTCCACAGTATCCAGAATCTTGACGGGGCGCTCCTTATAGGTTAGGTCACTCTTCTGCCCGATTGCTTCCATCGGGGTGTTATCTTCTGGTACTCGAAGACATTTCTTGAGTTGGGACACATGGAAGACATTGTGCACGTCTGCTAGACTTGTGGGCAATTCTAGCTGGTAAGCTACTTCTCCTTTCTTGGCTATAATTGGGAATGGTCCAACATATCGTGGGACGAGCTTGCCCTTGACCTTAAATCTTCTAACTCCTCGCAAGGGTGACACCTTCAAGTAGACATAGTCTCCAATCTCAAAGCTCAAGGGCCTTCGCCTCTTGTCTACATGAGAGACCATGTGGAGGTATCCCCATGTTTGTGATGAGTAATTGATGGTTGGTTTAGAGAGTTTGAGTTTGTTTTGGGTATTCTAGGATTGAGTACCTTTTACTTATGCTATTGTTGATATGCTGTTTCGTGCGGTGCTATGTGACGGTTTGCTTGTCTGTGTGACTGCAGGACTTCGGAGCTAGGTCATGGTGAGGCGAGGAGGACCGGGACTAGGCACAGGAGGTGTTGAGCTCCAGACGGTCAGGTATGCTGAGGATGATCGAGGCTGGTGAGGTGGTTGCGAGTTGGTAGACGAGGAACCGGAGCTGGAGCTACCGGTGGAGGACGCGACGGGCAACGATGAGCGAACCGGGACTAGGCTCAGGGAGGACTCGGAGGTCTAGACGGTTGGATGTCGGTTGCGGTCGCGTGCGATAGAACAGACCAGGACTAGACTCAGGTGGAGTCAAAGGTCTCGGTCAGAGTCAGGTGGACACAACGGGTAGCGGCGAGGTGGACCGGGACTAGACTCAGGTGGAGTCAGAGGTCCAGATGGCCAGGATGCCGGGTGCAGTCGTGTACAGCAGAGCGGACCGGGACTAGACTCAGGGAGGAGTCGAGGTCCAGACGGTCAAGGTACCGAACGCAGGAAGCTTCCGAAAGGGGCTTGAGGGCAATTCGGACAATTGACTCAAGCATGGTTGGAGGTGGCTGGTTTTCCCTCCAAAATTTGGTTGCTTTGACTTTTGTCTCATAGGGTTGTGAGGTGAGGGAGTGGATGTGGTATGCCACTTCTTGATTTGCCTCTTTGAGAGTGTGCTGCTGCCTTTATATGGAGAGGCGAAGGCAGATGCAAGCACGTATTCCAGAGAGAGCTGGGTAGTGGAGTGTCTCGTGTGAGTTCTTCTCAGAGTGAGAAGCATGTAGTGTGTTTTCTCCTCATGTGAAGCATGTAGTGAGTGTGTTGTAACCTTGTGTAATCATTCCTCTGTAAGCAAGCATTCATGGGGATGAATCCATTTAAGAATTTCACTCTTGATTGTCACTCTCTGTTGGATTTCAGTTTCAGCCGTCTCTCTGTTTCCTTTTGATTTGGGTTGATCTCTTGTGAGAATAGGTTTTGATTTCTGGCTCTGTGATGGGATTTGGTCTCAAGACCATTTGGTCAGTTGATTCCCAAAGAGCAAAATGAAAGAATCAAAAATGTCTCATTTTTCTTTCATGGGCTGCACTTCCTCTGCTTTTCACTGTAGCTATAGTTTATACCCAGAGCATGTTTGAAACTTGTGTTTTTCCTTCAATAGGTTGTGACCAAAAGTGGGTTTTCATGTCCTCTTGTCATTGCTTAACTAATTGCAAAAGTTCATGAGAAAAAGATGAGAGAATAATGAGTAATTTGGAATTTAGCCCATTCTCTGTAGAAGTTTCAGATTTTTGTCAAAATCTTGATTCCTAGCTCTCTTGATGAATTCCTTGGTTCCCAAAGGTCCCAATGATGTTTAGAATAAGATCTTGTTCATTTGGCCTGAAAAGAACAGAAGCATTTCTCTCATTTCCTTGAAATCTGCAAGTTCTGTAATCTTAGGATTTTCAGTCGAGTGCTTGCTGAATTTTTGCCTCTTCCTGAACTGGGGGCGGTCAGACCGGCCAGGCAC
Organism: Dendrocalamus latiflorus; assembly: GCA_017311315.1. Lineage (NCBI taxonomy): Eukaryota > Viridiplantae > Streptophyta > Magnoliopsida > Poales > Poaceae > Dendrocalamus > Dendrocalamus latiflorus. The sequence continues at coordinate 526,908 of CM029625.1, read as the reverse complement.
CGGCGGTCTGACCGGCTTGGCACCAGTCATCAGACCGGCCTGGCACCGGCGGTCAGACCGGCTGAGAGCCTGCGGTCAGACCGCCCCATGCATAGCAGTCTGACCGGCCTGTTAATTTTGGTTGCTGATTTCCTTTGGTTTCTTCTCTGTTGTATTGCTTCCTTGGTCGTTTTATTTGCCGATGTTTCTCTGAGTTTCCAGTGAGCTTTTCTCCCTATTTCTTCATAGCTTCTATAGCTATCGGAGATTTTATTGGATACTTTTGGGGGCGTTTTTTTTAAAGAGGCACCATTCACCCCCTCTGTTGCCATTTCCGATCCTACACTGCATAACTCTTCTGCCTGTCCCTAATTAGGCGAACTTTTTCTTCAGCCTATTTCAGAGTGTCTGGTCCAAAGATATATCCTTCTCCTACTTCTGACCAGTGTAACGGGGTCATTTTCTTCCATATAAAGCTTCAAATGGGGACATCTGCAAATTGTCTTGGTAACTATTGTTGTATGCAAATTCAACATATGGCGGACATCTGTCCCAATCCTTAGACAAATCCATAACACTGGCTCGAAGCATGTCTTCTAATATTTGATTCACCCATTCCGTTTGACCATCTGTCTGGGGTGATAGGTAGTGCTGAAATCGAGATGGGTGCCAAGAGCTTCGTGGAGGCTAGCCCAAAAGTGAGAGGTAAACTGGGAACCTCGGTTTGAGACTATCCTTTTGGGTACACCGTGCAAACACATGATGCGAGACATGTATAGTTCTGCCAACTTATCTCCTTTGTAGGTGGTCTTGACAAGGATAAAGTGTGCAACCTTGGTCAATCTATCTATTACAACCCATATGGAGTCGTACCCTGATTTGGTTCTTGGGAGTCCAGTGATAAAGTCCATCCCAACTTCTTCCCACTTCCATTGAGGTACTTGCAATGGCTGTAATAACCCTGCTGGCCTTTGGTGCTCAGCCTTCACTCTCTGGCATACATCACAACATGCAACATGCTCAGCGATATCTCTTTTCATGCGTGGCCACCAGTACCACTACTTCATGTCCTGATACATCTTGGTACTCCCAGGGTGGAGGGAGTACGCAAAACTGTGAGCTTCTCTAAGTATCAGGTCTTTAAGGTCCTTCTGGTGTGGTACAAAGATACGTGTCCCATATCTCAGAACACCCTGATGATCCACAATTACTTTAGGAGCCTTCCCTGCTTTCATTAATCTTTTTAGCCTCAGAGTGGTTGGGTCTTCTTTCTACGCGGCTATAATCCGCTCTTCGATACTTGGTTGGATCTTCATGGCCGCTATAGTGCCTTGTTCTACTATCTCCATTTCAACACCCTTAACTCCTCACATAATTCGGGCTGTTGCTCTGAGACCATGAGGTTACTGCAGTAGGTCTTACGACTTAAGGCATCGGCTAGCACATTAGCCTTGCCTAGGTGATAGTGAACACTTAAGTCGTAATCCTTGATCAACTCCAACCATCTCCTCTACCTTAGGTTTAGGTGTGACTGTGTGAAGAAATACTTGAGGATCTTGTGGTCGGTATATATGTCACAATGGTTACCGATCAAGTAATACCTCCAAATCTTTAGTGCATGCACCACTGAAGCTAACTCCAAATCATGGGTTGGGTAATTTGCTTCATGAGGGCAGAGTTGTCGAGATGCATATGCCACAACCCTGCCTCCTTGCATTAGTACGCATCTAAGTCCTTGATGAGAGGCATCATAGTATTCCTCAAAGTCTTTGCACACGTCTTGCAGGACTAGCACATGTGTGGTGGTTAGCCTCTTCTTTAGCTCTTGAAAGCTTTCTTCATAAGCCCTTGTACACTCAAATCTTTGTTCTTTCTTGAGTAGCTGTGTCAGAGGTTTGGCAATCCAAGAAAATCCTTCTATGAACCTTCTGTAGTATCCTACCAACCCAAGAAAGCTTCTCACTTCTATGGCATTAGTGGGCTGTTGCCATTCCATTACAGCTGCTATCTTGGATGGGTCCACCGATACTCCTTCTGCAGTCACTATATGGCCTAGAAAGCTGATATCTGATAGCCAAAATTCACACTTTCTGAATTTGGTATATAGCTAGTGTTCCTTCAGCTTTTCTAGCACTAAGCGTAAGTGCTCAGCGTGCTCTTCTGCATTCTTGGAGTGATGAGAATATAATCGATGAATACCACCACAAACTTATCCGAGTACTTCATGAAGACTTTGTTCATAAGATTCATAAAATAGGCTGGGGCATTGGTTAAACCAAAATACATGACTGTAAACTCGTACATGCCATATCTAGTGGTAAAAGTTGTTGTTTGGAATGTCTTCAGGCCTAATCTTCAGTTGATGATAGCCTGACCTTAAGTCAATTTTGGAGAATATGGTATCTCCCCCCAAGCTGATCAAACAGGTCATCTATTCTAGGTAGGGGATACTTATTCTTGATGGTCACTTCATTCAAGGACCGGTAATCTACACACATTTGGGCAGTACTGATGGACCATGTGGAGGTGACCACATGTTAATGATGAGTAATTGACATTGGTTTAGATAAGTCGAGTTTGGTTTGGGTGGTTCGGAGTCGAGTCGTTGCGTGGCGCAATCGGGCTCGGTCGGACTTTGGTCAAACTTGGTCGTATGGGATTAGGATGCATATTCAGATGATTCGACAGGTTTGGACTTCGTCATGGTATGTATGATGGTATTTATGCTTTCATGTATCGAGCGGTGCTATTTGACGTGTTTTCTTGTCTGTGTAACTACAGGACGTCGAGTGGAGTCGTGGTGAGACACGGTGGACCGGACTAGGCGCAAGTGGCGCTGAGGTCAGAACGGTCGGGATGTGTCGAAGACGACGTGGACTCAAGGTGGTTGCGAGGCGTGCGAGACAAGGAGCGTGGAAGCTTCCCGGAAGGTGCAGGAGTGGCGAATCGGGAAATTCGCAAGGCTGCACAAGCGGGAGCGGGCTTCGTTGGATGTAGCGGGCGTAACGGGGCGGAGACCCGTTAGCCAAGCGCTATAAAAGGAGAGGAGGGGCTACATGCCCACTTGAAAGGGAATTAGGGTTTGCTAGAGTCAAAAGAGTCTTTAGTGGTTGTTTTGGCTTTAGGCTTTAGTGGTTGAGAGTGGGTGGAGAGGCAGAGTGTGCTCCCTCTGTTGTCCCCCTTCGATGTTTTCTAGAGACTCTGTGTGTTGAGTTCATCCTTCTCAAGCATGTATGGTTGAGGGTTCTTGAGTCGGAGAGGATGAGTTGGGAGCTTGTAATCATTCATCTTGTATCAATCATGTATCTCTCTTCCTCTTGATCAATATGAGATGGCTTTGGTTGAATTTAATTGAGTCCCCTGTTCTCTGTTGCATATTTCCTTCGATGCCCTCTTTTGGAGATTTCTTGATTTCTTGGTTTTGAGTTCTTGCTTGCTGGAGTGGGCCAAAATGGGTTGCTATGACATGGGTGATGCTCAAAAACCAGTTGGCTACTTAATCCCAAGAGCAAACCTAGTTTGATTCCAGATTTAGCTTTTGGAGTTCCTCTGTTCTTCATTTTGCTTCTCTAGGGTTTTTGTGGAAATTTTGTTTCCCTTCATGAGATGGCATGATATTTGGCATGGAGAGTCCAGAGGCTATTAATTAGCTATCCTCAAAATTTCATGGCCAAAGGACTAAAGGTTGGGAAGTAATTTGGCTTTTCGTTCAGTCTTGCAAAAATTTCAGATTTCTACCATAATCTGAAATTATTGCTCTTAGAATTGATTTCTTGGTCCCCTAGAGCCCTCATGCTATTTAGCTTGTTGTAGTGTTGCTCTGGGACAAAAAGAATGGGACAAATCCACCTTGATTCTTGATTTTCGAAGATCTGAAAGGGTGCTCAAATTTCAGGGTTTTCAGTTTGTCCTCGGGTTGCCTGGGAACAGGGGGCGGTCAGACCGGCGCTCTTGGAGCGGTCAGACCAGCTATTACCCAGCGGTCAGACCGGCTATTACCCAACGGTCAGACCGGCCCCAGGGTTTTTGCTGTTGAAATTTTCTTTGTTTGCAGTGTTGGTTCTCCTTTCTGTTGCAGTGGTTATTTCCCTGGTAGCTTGAGTTTCCAGAGTCTTGATTTCCTCTTCATAGCTTGTCGTAGCTATTTGGAGAGGTAAATTTGCTTGTGAGTACTTGGGGACGAATTTTTAGAAGTCGACATTCACCCCCCTCTGTCGCCATTTCGGTTCTACAAGTACCATCCTTCTTCATCACAAAGATTACCGGGGATCCCCAAGGTGAGGAACTCGGCCTGATGAAACCTTTGTCTTGCAATTCATGGAGTTGCTTCTTCAATTCCTCTAATTCATCAATGGTCATCATGTAAGGTCTCTTAGAAATGAGAGCAGCACCAGCCTTTAGGTTAATGACAAATTCAAGATCCCTGTCTGGCGGCATGCCTGGCAGTTCTTCAGGAAACACTTCAGGGTAATCTTGTACTACCGGCATTCCTTCCAGAGGTATATTTTCACAATAATAGACTGCACGACCCCACCGATACGGTCGGTCCACATTTATTTCTATGGTTAATCCAGGGCATTTGGTTAGCTCTACTTTCCTAGTGGCACAATCTATTATTCCTTGGTGCCTTGCTAGCCAGTCCATCCCAAGTATGATGTCCAGGGTCTGGGTGGGCAACACTATTAAGTCTGCTAAGAAACCAAACTCTTCCATGGTAATTTCTACCCCAGGGCATACTAAGGTGGCATTGATGATCCCAGCGGGTGAGCTAAGTGCCCATAGATTCTTTAAAGGTTAGGTGGGCAGCACAAGCTTATCCACAAACCTCTTGGCTACAAATGTGTGAAGCCCCAGAGTCAAAGAAAACATGTGCTGGTATTGACTTGACAGAGAACGTACCCAGCAATACTCCTACAGCCTCATGAGCCTCCACGATGATGTGATTGACCCTCCCACGGTTTGGAGTTGAGGCAGTCCTGTTGGGTTGGGGGGTCTAATTCCCTTTGCTGGGTGCTGATACTTGGCCTTGGGCGGGAGTGGTCCCTAGGTTGAACTTTACTGGAGTAGTTTGACGTCGTTGCGGGCACTGACTGATGAAGTGTCCCGTTTCACCACATCCGTAACAGCTTCTGTTGGTGGCAGGGTTTGCCCTAATAGACTGGCCTGTAGGGCGTGGGGTCTGAAAAGAGCTGCCACTTGGACGGGAGGCTGGGGTGGAACTCTTCGGCTGAGCTAATCCTGAATATGAGGGGTTGTTAAAGAGCTTCTGAATGAACCTCCCCAGGGGTCATTGAGCCACTTGCTTGTGCTTGCAGCTGGCCTCCAGGTTTCTCCTTTCGTTCTCCAGGATTAAGGTTTTATTCACCAGTTGGTGAAAACTGGTAAAGTCTTGTACAATCAGCTGTACTCGTAGCTCTTCATTTGTCCGTACAAAAAATTTGTCGATCTTCTCTTCCTCATTTGCCACATCCTTTGGGGCAAGCGGGTGAGATGGTTGAATTTGGTGAGGTATTCACTAATCGGCATGCTTCCTTGCTTTAGTGTGCGGAATTCATTCTTCTTCATCCGCATTACACCTGCTGGGATGAAGTTTGCATTAAAGGCTACCTTGAATTCTGCCCATGATATAATCTTTGAGCTAGTAGGGGCATCCTCATGTCCCTTGGCAGCCAAATAATTCTCCCACCAGGCAGCTGTGACTCCCTGCAGCTGGTGGGTGGCAAAACCTATTTGATCCACTTCTGCACTCTTGGCTAAGCGAAACTTTCTTTCGGTATCCCTTAGTCAATCTTTCGCCTCCAGAGGTTCATCTGCCCCAGCAAAGGTAAGTGGTCGAGTTCTTAGGAAATCGCCCAAGTCGGAACGGGGGCGGGAGATTGACTCCCTGACTCGGACCTCTTCCCTACTCGTGGGCTATGTCTCTTGATTGGCCTCTACTTCGGCTTGAATGTTAGGGTTAGCACCGGCCTGGGCGCGGGTAACTCTGTGGCTGGCCATCTACAAGTATAGTGGTATGATTTAGACACTAACACTAGCCAAGTGGGGAATCACTAATCCATACAGTTATGTAAAAACTCAAGCGAATAAGACAGACAACAAAAACTTCTTTTCAACACAAGACCATAACTTGGCCATACATTAACATAACAAAAGTTCACAATAGTTACGATTACAAGGCCGGGGAAAACTAACATGACTTGCTACTACTACAATGGGGAATAGTGCTTGCTGACACTACCCAACACACTAAGTCATCTACTCCTCCATGAAGCTGGCGCCTGGGTAGGAGGGGCTGTAGACTACAGACTGGGAGCAGGACCGGTTGTCGCCGAACTCCGATGACTCGGAGTAGGAGTGCGAGCTACTATGGCTGTGACGGGTCTCTCCCAGGCGAAGGGCCGACTGGGGGCCTGGGGTCGCACGCTCTTGCACGCAGTCAGCCTCGTGCGGGGCCCGCCAGCCCACGGCTGGGGTGGGGCTGGGGCCGTGGCAGGTGCAACAGCCTGCGCAGCTGGGTGAGTGCAGCGAGTTCTCCTCCTTGGCCTCTGCTAGGGCCTTCTCGCACTCGGCGAGCTTCTCTCAGGGTCTCTATCTCATTATAGCGGGTGAGCAGATGCTGTCAAAGTGCCGCGATCTCCTCCAACGCGGCAATGTGAGCAGTCCCCATGGCCCAAGTGAGGTCTACCTGATGCGAGAGCATCGGGTCATCCTCCATCATGGGCATGAAAGTCTCATTATACCTAGTGCCTTCCTGGCGAGGTGGGTAGTAGCGGTATGGTGACTGCCGCAGTGGGGGCCCATTTATATCGCAGAGCTGGGCTACTGCTAGGCGGGCGGCATCCTGGAGAGCTGTTGTGATGGTGCTCCTCTGGTGCATGGTCTAGAAGACATGCAGTGGATTTCTCTCATCCTTGGCATAGATGAAAACCTCCACCATCCATGACTCCACTCCTCCTATCGTGGTCTTTCGACCACGGTGTATGAGCTGGTGTTTGTAGCCCATATAGTGTAGTAGTTTGCGCAGGATGCTCGCAAACTCTCCCTCGTGTACACCATGAGCTAGGTAATCCCAATGGCCCTCATCTGCTGCTCCTGCCATCTATAAATTTACAACACTAGTGTTAGTACCTTTTGGAAATACCAATGAAAAGGTGAAGTAGATTAGATCTAGGAAGGATAAGAAAGGAAATAGTACACTATATTTTTAGAAATTCTTTTTATAGATTTTCAAAACTGTGATCCTAGGCCCTTCCTAATAACCATTCTAAGGTTTTACCCTACAGTCGTATGCTCTGATACCAGCGCTGTCGGACTCGGATTTTTCAATCCAGAATCCCCTGTGTTTCACTGCACTATTCCATGGATTAGTAGGTAGTGCACATAGGTTCATTGCTGCATCATTTCATACATCGCATCGAACATAATATTACATATCAAGTTTGAAGTTACACCATGTCGGGCGAGGTTTACATAGGAGCTGAACAGGCTAAATGTTTACTGTGGTAGGGGTGCCCCCACCTGATCCCAGCAGGCCTGGTAGAAGGTCATAAGGCCTAGAGTATGCCATGTGTAATGACATAAGTGCCCCTGAAGGGGATACTCAGATGTAAGGGTATAATTGTAAAAGCACTCCCCATGTGTATATATATATGGAACACAGGCCATGGGGAGACCCAAGCCATTACTCGTTACTCTCTCCCAACTCTCCACTACCATCTCTCTCTGTTTGGTCTGTAGCCACAACAGTTGGCGCCGTCCGTGGGGAGGACAGGAGCAAGCCTGAAGTCCGAAGAAGGATGGCACCGAAAAAAGCTTCGTCGGCGGCGGCGAAGGGAAAAAAGGCGGCTGGGTCGGAGCGTCGCATGGGCACCAGGGCTTCAACATCGGCTGCTGTTGGCGCGGACGACGACGCAGGCGCGGCGGTCGAGGACGTCGACGTTCGCGCTGCGACGACCGACCCCGGCGCCCCGACGGCCAACCCCGTCACCGGCGCTGCGACGACCGACCCCGCCACCGGCGTCGCGACGGCCAACCCCGTCACTGGCGCTGCGACGACCGACCCCGCCACCGGCGCCGCGACGGCCAACCCCGTCACCGGCGCTCCGACAACCAACCTCGCCGCGATGCTCACCGGCAGTTCGGGAGCTCGCGAGGCGATCGTACCTGTGCCGACCCGTCCGCTGGGCGCGCCGGCGGCCCCGCCCACGCAGGCGGTGGAAAGCGCCCTGATGGCGGCCCTTAAAGCGTTCCAGCAGGAGCTAGGGGATCTTCGTGGGGCTGTCCACGACATACAAGAGGCTCGGAGCCAGCAGGCCGCGCCAGTGGTCGCACCAGAGCCCACGCCGGAAAGGGCGGATAGCCGCGACGCCCCCACGTCCAGCCGCGTGCCGCTGCGGCGCGTCGATCCGGAGTCCCCGCTTTCGGCGGGACTGCAGCCGGCGGCGTGGCCGAAGACTTTGAGTTCCCCAGTGTTGGGCCTCCCCCTCGCGTAGCAAGGAGTGGCGCTTTCCTGGTTTTTTACCATAGAGCCAAACTCCATCTACGCGTGGGAGCAGCTTCGTGACCGCCTTCACAACAACTTTCAAGGAAACTATGTTGAGCGAGTCGACGCAGATCAGCTCTTTGCCGTGAAGCAGAAACCTTCGGAGAAGCTCCGAGACTACTTCAAGCGCTTCGCAAAGATACGATGCCAAGTCAAGGATGTCAACGAAACCACCGTTGTCAATGTAGCCATACAGGGCCTCCGCCCGGGCCCCATGGCCGAATACAACGCAAGGAAGCCGATCAAGACAGTGACGAAACTTTTCGACAAAATGGACGAATACGCCAGGGCGAAAGAGGACGCACGACGAAGACAAGGTGACGACTCCGACACCAACCAGGCCGATGGCTCGGCGAAGACCGAAGACCCGCCGAGGGACGGCTCTGCGAAGGGAAAGCGCAAGCAGGAGTCGTCGAAGGACGCGCCTGAACGCAAGGATGCCCCACACAGGGAGGCATCCGATAGGCCTAGGCGCGGCCTGCAGAAGTCGCGGCGAGGCCGGCAGGTCTTCGACATCGAAGGTGGCTTCGAAGAAACCGCCCCCGCGGGTCGGGGCGGTCGGGGGCGCTGAGGCCGGGGGCGCGGCCGTGGCCGGGGCCGCGACGATAGAGGCCGTGGAGATTACGACGACCAACACCAGGGGTTGTGGTGCGCAGTCCACGGTCGCGACAACCACGACACGCGCACGTGCACCTCTATCGCGGCGCTCCGCGAGAGCGTCACCAGGGACAGGAACCAGGAGGCACGCCCGCCCATGGTAGCCCACGTGCAGCACCCATACGAAGCCCCCATGCACATTCAGGCACAAGGGACGCAGCCCTACGAGGGCCCTCTGCGAATTCAGGCCCATGTGCAGCAGCCTCAGGGGGGCCTCTTGCAGCTACAGGCTCCGGAGGCTGCCCACCGCAGGGTTATCAATGTCATCTCCGGAGGCTCCTCGCTGGAGTTCGCCTCGACACGACAGCGGAAGGCTTACGTACGGAGGCTACACCACGTGGCGGCATACCCAGCGCAGGCACCGCCGAACTGGGCACAACACGAAGTCACGTTCACACCCGCCGACGCCCAAGGCGTGGAGCTCCCTCATCACGACCCCTGGTCGTCCGGGTCGTCATAGCGGGATGCGATGTGGGACGCGCCCTAGTTGACGGCGGCAGCTCCGCGAACATTCTATTCGCGGCAGCCTTCGACCAGATGGGGATCCCCCGAAGCTGCCTCGGCCCATCGGGAGTCCCGCTGTAAGGATTCGGAGGACAACCTCTACGGGCACTCGGCCAAATATGCCTGCAGGTCTCCTTCGGCCAGGGCGACAATGCAAGGGTCGAAGACGCTACATTTGACGTCGTCGATCTCCCATACCCTTACAATGCCATATTGGGGCGTCCAATCCTTAACTCCTTCGGGGCAGTACCGCATCACGGCTATTTGTGCATGAAGCTCCCGGGACCGCGAGCCATCATTACCGTTCGTGGCAACCAAGATATGGCCCGGCGCATCTAGCACGGCACCAGATGTCCCCGTCGCGACGGGCAGCGGCACACTTAGGATCGGCACCGCCGTGCGGAGACCCGCGATGTCATCCGCGGGCAGCTCGGCAAGCCCTGCAGGTAGTGCAATCACTAGAGGCTTCGGCCGCGCCGAACATAAACGGTTAGTACCCCCACCATATGTAATCGCTCACCCGCGCAAACAGGAAAGTAATAAAGTTCCGTTTGTCGCCAACCTACTATCACTGGGCAAAAATACGCGGTGAGACCGCGCGAAGGCTTCGCCCACGCGCGTGCTCCTGGAGTACAAACCAAAGACGCACGTTCGCGTGTGCACTCTCCGTCAAAGACACGGGCATGAGTATAAACAAAGACGCATGTTCGCGTGTGCACTCTCTGTAGCCAGGGGTACGGGTATGAGTATAAACCAAAGACGCATGTTTGCGTGTGCACTCTCCGTAGCCAGGGGTACGGGTATGAGTATAATCCAAAGACACATGTTCGCGTGTGCACTCTCCGTCAAAGACACGGGCATGAGTATAAACCAAAGACGCACGTTCGCGTGTGCACTCTCCGTCAAAGACACGGGCATGAGTATAAACGAAGACGCACGTTCGCGTGTGCACTCTCCGTCGAAGACACGGGCATGAGTATAAACAAAGACGTGTGGGGGGACGCCTCTGCACGCACTCCACGTAGTATAAATAAGACGCGGATGTTCTCCCTGCGCACTCTACTGAGTATAAACAAGATGCGAATCCCGCGCACGCCAGGGACTTTGCCCCTGTGCGTACTCCACGGAGTATAAATAAGACGCGGATGTTCTCCTTGCGCACTCTACAGAGTATAAATAAGACGCGGATGTTCTCCCTGCGCACTCTACTGAGTATAAACAAGACGCGAACCCCGCGCACGCCAGGGACTTCGTCCCTGTGCGTACTCTCCGGAGTATAAATACGACGTGGATGTTGACCCCATGCACTCTACGGAGTATAAATAAGACGCGGATGTTCTCCCTGCACACTCTACTGAGTATAAACAAGACGCGAACCCCGCGCACGCCAGGGACTTCGTCCCTGTGCGTACTCTCCGGAGTATAAATACGACGTGGATGTTGACCCCACGCACTCTACGGAGTATAACTAAGATGCGAATGCTGTACGCAAGGTGCGCTATGGAGGCCAACTCTGAAAGCTTCAAGGAATACCGGTGTAGCGCACCAGAGGCTACCCCACCTCGGGGTAGGCAGTACGGAGGTCTGCCTCCGCCTTCGCGCGCGCCAGTCTACGGACTTTAAACAGGTCGTAGTGCGGAGGTTCGCCTTCGCACGCGCCAGTCTACGGACTCTAAATAGGTCGTAGTGCGGAGGTCCGCCTTCGCACGCACCAGTCTACGGACTTTAAACAGGTCATAGTGCGGAGGTTCACCTTCCCACGCGCGAGTCTACGGACTCTAAGTAGGTCGTAGTGCGGAGGTCCGCCTTCGCACGCGCCAGTCTACGGACTTTAAACAGGTTGTAGTGCGGAGGTTCACCTTGGCACGCGCCAGTCTACGGACTTTAAACTGGTCGTAGTGCGGAGGTCCGCCTTCGCACGCGCCAGTCTACGGACCTTAAACAGGTCGTAGTGCGGAGGTCCGCCTTCGCACGCGCCAGTCTACGGACTTTAAACAGGTCGTAGTGCGGAGGTCCGCCTTCGCACGCGCCAGTCTACGGACTTTAAACAGGTCGTAGTGCGGAGGTCCGCCTTCGCACGCGCCAGTCTACGGACTTTAAACAGGTCGTAGTGCGGAGGTCCACCTTCGCACGCGCCAGTCTACGGACTTTAAACAGGTTGTAGTGCCGAGGTCCACCTTCGCACGCGCTAGTCTACGGACTTTGTGGTGCGGAGGTCCGCCTCCGCATGCATCGGTCTACGGATTCTAAACAAGTCGTAGCGTCGAGGTCCGCCTCCGCACGCGGCATGACCGCCCGAAGCACAGCGTGCAGCGCACATCCTAATTGCCAGATGTATACATCGGGAAAATTTTACAAGTACAAAGGCCCGCCAGCATATCTGCCGCTCTAAGCCACTATTCGGCGGGCTCGTCCTTAACACGCGCTAAGGTCGGGACCTCGCCCGAAGAGGGTCGGCCCGCCCAAAAGTTCAGCGACTCCTCGGCTCTTTGCCAGCGTCGAAGGCGTCGCCGGGTTGCAAGGCCGGACGGAAGCAGTCGTCCCCAGCAAGGAAGCTGCCCGGGGCACAGGTCAAAATGGTCAGTTCGTAGAACAAGCGCGCCTTTTATTCACAAAAAGGGGCGGACATTACAACGCACGCCCACACTTAGCCACCCCGGCGTCGCACCTGTGAATTCTCGGCGCCTTCGGAGGTCCCACCGCCATCCTCGTCGCGTCGGGGGACCCCGTCCAGAAACTGGCCGAGGCTTCCCTCCCCGTAAAGGGACTTCCGGAGTTTGACTTGCGCGGCGGCCACTCCAGCGTAGTCCCAGATCCGCTCGTAGAAGTGCTTTATGGCGCGACGAACGGCGCGAACGGCGCCTGACATTACTCCAGCCCCACCGGGCATCTCCAGCTGGGGGTCCTCCAGCTCAGCGATGTGCGTGCAACCACAGTGCTGTAGGAGCGCGCACACCATACACGACGCCACATAGGCGCAATGGTCGCCGAAGTTCGTCGCGGCACCACGCGCAGCATCGGCGGCATCTTTGACCCAGCGAAGGGTCCGCGACAGCTCCTCCGGGTCGAAGGCATGGTCCGACACTTTGGCCACAAGCCCTTGGAGGTGGCTTTCCTGCGCTTGCATGGCATCCCATGCAACCACCGAAGCCTCGCCAAGCGTCTGGTCGCGCTCCGCTAGAGTTAAGGCGAGTTCGCCTTTTTCCTTTTCTAGCAAGGCAACCTGTTGCAGAAGGCCATCCTGCTCCGCCGTGAACTCCCGCCGCATCACCTCCGCGACCGACTCCCGCGCCGAAGCGGCAAGCCCCTCAGCGTGCGCCTTCGCCGCAGCGCACTCCACTTCCAACTGAGGGAAGCGGGCATCCTGGGCGGAACGGGCCCCCGTGGCTTCGCACAGCTCCTCCTCGGCGACCCGCAGCCTATCTTTGAGCGCCCTTTGCGCATGAACATAGGCCGTTTGCAGGGCCTGCCCCAGCACCAATGTCTGTAGGGCAAAACGACTTAGCAAGCTCAGCATGGCCAGGCGGTGTCGCACAAGTAGGCACTTACCCTCACGCCCGACACCTCGAAGGCGTCCCCGAGACGCTCCGCCCCGTAGGTATGAAGCGTCTGCTGGCTGACGCTGGCCGCCGCGTCATCCACGATCCCATGCCACGCCCTCAGCATCTCAGACGGAGGAACGAAGTCTGCGAGACTCGGGCGCACGACGTTCGTGCCGCCGGCGCCAGGACCTCCATGTCCCGGCAAAGGCTCCTCCTCCGGAATAAGTGATGCTGCAGACAGGGACGAACGTGAGCAACGCAAGACGCAAAAAAAACACCAGGGAAGCCAAACCACCTTACCTTCGGTAGCGGAAGGAGGGCTCCGGGGGCCCGCCCCCCTAACGGTGGCGCAAGTGCCCGCAGAAGGCGCGGTCCCACCGACAACAGAAGCCTCCGCGTTAGAGGCCGGCGCCGACCGTTCCTGCACGGCGATCGGTGCGACCTGGAGGGCAGAGGAAGCGCGCGCCACACGAACCTCGGCATATGCATCGGAGTCCCACAAGCTCCCGATGCCCGTCGCTACGACGAACCCCCTCGACGTCCGGTGGAGCTCCGGCCGCAGACACGGCCGCTTAGCCGGAGCAAGGGGCAACGACGCCACTCCAGTAGCCGCCGCCAGAGAGGCCCCCGCGACTGCAGCAACCGGGGGCGAAGCCCCCGCCGTGGCAACCTCTGTGGGGGGCACCTCGGTTCCGGCCGCTGCTGCTGGTGAAGACTCAGCTCCGTGCACCCCCATGAAGGACATCTCCGGCATTATGGCGGCCACGGCCGAAGGCACCACCTCAGCACGGTCGGTACCCTCGGATCCTGTCTCAACGGCCGCCACGGGTGACGAGACTTCTCCTCTCCGGCTGCTCGTGGTGGGCCCGCCGTCCAGGGCACCCACCGAAGATCCGTCGCCCCCGGCGTTTGCGCCATCCAAGCCGGAGTCGGCGTACCTCGCCGAATCCAACTCGGCGTCTGCCGCGCTATCGGGAGCGCCAGACGCTCCGCCTCGGCCCCTCTTGCGGGACGGCGCCTTCCTCCTCGTCGCGCCGTCGTCTTGATGTGGCAAGGCCGGCTCAGCACGCTCCGGCACGGCAAGGCCCAGGGCCTCGCACACGCGGTTTATCCGCCCCAGCCTCGCCTCGGCGATAGCGGACGCGCGCTACCCGTGCTCCCTGCCGGTATACGGCCAGTGTCGTGTTCTTCACAGGGACTAGACTGAGGCTACCGGTGCTCAGCTAAAGCTAGGTCAATCAAAACGGGGGAGTAACTCGCACAAACGAAACTATGAACGAACTAAAGACGACAGAATGAAGGACCGTACGAATGAACGTCGTACGACCGAACGAACAACACAACGAGAGACTAAACAAACGACGCACAAACGACACTAACGACAACACGAACGAACACAACTACCGACCGATGATCTAACTAACTACCGACCGCGAGACAGAAAGAGCGAGGAAGAAAACGGTCGACAGCTAACTAGATGACGACGGTAGGACAACACAAGCACAAAACTACGAATGACTGCATGACTTATTTGCCAACCGACCACAGAAAGGAGAAAATAGGGAGGTCGAGAAGCAAGGAGGGGGTTGAGACAGCAAAAGGGAAGGGAAACGATCGCCGGCTAGCTAAATCGCACAAGCCAATACAAAGACACACAGATACAACACTAACAGATCAGTATATCACTAAACAAACACTACTGGCCCTGGCACCATGATCATATAGCAATTCTGGAACAAAATTAACAAAGCATAACACATCCACTGATCACATTCACATAGCACAGTGCATACATCAGAGTTAACATCTCACAAACATAGATCACAATGCCATCCAAACATTCACAGTTCACAAATCACTAATTAAAAGTTTAACAGTGCACAATTAACAGTTAATGATAACATCAATTATGAGCAGCAAAAAAATAAAGGGAGAGGATCTGGAGATGAACCAAAGAAGGAGAAGCTGAGGAGGTGGTGATGTCGGCCGGCGCCGTCGGTGGAGAGGTGATGCGGATGAGGCCGTCGATGCCGTCCAGGTCAGTGAAGAGGAAGCAGGGCGGTTGGTGGAAGAACTGCCGGTGAAGTGAGCCGAGGAAGGAGGGGTCGAGACGGCGGCCGGAGGTGGCGCACGGGAGGAGGCGCGGCCCTCGCGGGTGGATCTGCAGGGGCGGCGCTCGATGTAGAGGTAGGAGCCGGAGACAGGGAAGATGAAGACGGCGCCGAGGCGGATCTGGAGATGGCAGATGGAGAAGGAGGAGGGAAGGAGAAGGGGCGGCGTTGGCGCGGTGGAGAAGGGAGGCGCGGTGGGGAGAGGAGGAGCTAAGGCGGCGGAGGCGAGATGTGAAGAGGTGCTGCGGGTGAAGAAAGAGGAGGACACCGGGGAGGCGCGGTGGAGAAATGAGGCGAAGAAGGGAGGCAGTGGAAGGTGAGAAGAGGGGCGGCCGGTGGAGGTGTTGGTGGCGTGGATGGAGGAACGGCGGCGCCAAGATGGGGCAATAGGAGGCGCGGTGGAGGAAAGGAGAAGCGGCACCGAGGTGGGGCAAAAAGGGAGAAGCGGCGGCCGGAGTGGAGGGCGGTAGCCGGATGTGGAGAAGAAGGGAGGAGAAGATGCGGCGGCGAAGTAGAGGAGGTGAGCACAGAGGCGAAGGTAGAGCTCCGGTGTGGTGGCGCTTGGCGGCGGCAAGGCAGAGAAGGTGGAGAAGGAGGGGCGCGATGGAGACGGGAGTGATGGAGAGCAAGGCGACGGCGGCCAAGATGGGAGCTGTGGTGTTGGCGAGATGGCGACGGAGAAGGAGGCGAGGAGGAAGAGGTGGTGCGATGGAGGATGGAGAAGCGGCGGGCGCGTCGACGAGCTGCGGCCCGGCGCTCGCCGGCGGCCGGAGTGGAGGAGGAGAATCGGGGGAGGAAGCAAACGGGGGCAGAGGTAGAAGGAAACCGGGCTCAGAGGAAAAAATGCGGCGGCGGCTAGGGCTTTGTGACCGATTGGGAATTGGCTGGTTTGCGATTTTGTCCACCAGGTCTTCAGAAATTGCAATTAAGTCTTTTCCCCATTTGATTTCTTCTGTTCTGGCCCTTGGAAACTCCGATTTCATCGCGGTTTGATCCTACGCATCCGTGACGACGCGCACAACTGTACGGAGCAGTCCAGAATTGTCGTTTATGCGCCTAGATCGCGCCAGCCTGCGGAAAAATAATAAAAAAACGTAAAAAGGTCCATTTCGAGCAATTAAATAAGGAAAAGCGTGTAAATGATGATAAATGATCCCAAAATACAAAAAATAAGAGGGTAAAATGGCATGTAAATATATGCAAATATGACGCATGTCATACCCCCAAGCTTAAACTTTTACTTGTCCTCAAGTAAATGGCATGATATTATCGAACCCGAACAACAAGTAATCATGAGGTAAAAGTCTAGTTTCATGCATGTAATAAGTCAAAAGGCATTCAACAATGTAAATGAGATTATCTAACTTAAGTTCTGAGGACCATCCAAGATGAGAATGAAACATCCAAGCAAAGATACCAAAGTGATAACTATAGCATTTGACCAAATCAAATTACACATTCAAGTGTCGAAATACACTAAGTGATCACATGAATCCAACCAAAATTGTAAGGCATCGGAACTAGGTATAATATCAAGAATGAGCATAGCAAAGGGTCATGCTAAGGCATATGCTATTTGAGACAAAGAGACTAATATTTGCATGAAATTTATGAAAAAGTCCACACTTGAGCCATGATACCTAATTTTTGTTGATTTTTAGCAAATTTAAAACACAATGGGCACTTGTGCCACTTATTCAAACCCTTGGGCAAACTTTCCACTTATTCACACTCACACTCACTTGGGCAAAACTTTGCCACTTATTCAACACATTTCCAAACCAATGTGACATAGTCACTTATTCCACACACACACATTGCATCACAATTTTTTTCTTTTCTTATGATTAAGCATCTTTAACCGGTTTTCATTAATGCTAAGTAACATATGTCCCGAGACATGCATACCTAGATAAATCAACCAAGTTATTGGCTCAAGATAGGACTACCCCTTTCACAAATTTTACATTCAAGTAAAGTATCAATATCTAAAATAACATATGCCCAAAGCATGAATCTAAGATATGATCATTCAAGAGGCTATGACTAGAACCAATTCAATCCGCAAATGGTCAAAACACATGCGTAACTCGCAATGAATCAATTGCTATAGGATCACAAGGTTTCTAAGCACATCAAGGATAATAAACAAAACTCAAGCTCTAATATATGATGCTAAGTGACTTAAAACATTCAAAAACTAGTGACAATATAGCTCAATGAAAATTTCAGCATGACCTTTCTTAATTAATCATGGCATGGGCTCACATGGCCAAGATATACAATCAAGCATAACATGAGAGCAATAGTAAATGCCATATATCATCAACACAAGCACAATATGAAGCATAAGAATGACCATATATCATCAACTACACGATAATAAGCTCAAATGCTCACAAATATAAACAAACATGCTAGAACATCATCCATACACATACAAGTCCTCCCCCAAGCTTAAATTGAGCAATGAATCAAGAATGCGCCTAAAGGGGTAAGAAACAGCTCACCGGGTATATATGATGTAGTGAAAGTAGACAATTCATCCCGTGGCTTCTCGCATATATAAGGATGAAGATCTAGCACGGGACCTGAAAACAAAAAAGAAAGAAAAGAAAAGAAACCAACAAAAAAACGGAAATAAAAGGGAAAAGAGATGCTCATTTGGGTCTAGCGGGAGGAGGGCCAAGGACGGGACATGGAAAAGGCACATGTTCGCCCTCCTCATGAAGCAACATGCCTCGAAATCCACCTGGATCCCAAGGAATATCGACTCGAACCATGTCCGCTCGTAGTCGATGGTACACAAGTAAAACCCTGCAGACAACCTCAAAGATATGGCAAGTATGTGTGATAGGGTCGATGCCCTCTAAGTCATCAATAGAATATCCAATCATGTAGGTATATCGATAAAGTACATCATGAGAACTTGTAACATCCTGATTTTCAGAGCCTTTTTGAAGCTTTTAAAATAAAATTCACCATTTGGATTTTTCTGGAATTAATTAAAGCTTAACTGGAATTTTCATTAATTAAAAAGATTTAATATGATTAAATTAAATATTAATTTTTGTCAAAAATATTTTATTTGTGTTTCTTGTGTCTTAAGGAAATTTTCTGCATTTTCTTGAATTTTTCGGAGTTTGTTTGAGCTCAATTTTAAATTTCCAAAAAAAAAGAGGAGAGAGAATGAACAGTACCGCACGGGTACTGTTCATGCGTCTTCAACCTCCAGCGCGATCGATCTGTTCTTTCTGTGTACAGTTCCTTCCGAGTTTCTCTCTCTTCATAACTTCCAATCCGGACTTTATCTCAATGTCTTCCCAAAAGAAAAGTTGTGCCAAATCACGCAAGGAATTCATCCCAGCTGGTCGCCTTCCATTTCGTTCATCCGTTTGCCTTTTATCTCCAATTTTCTGAAATGGACTCTAAACCGAAATCCGCGAATTGGAGTCGGTTTCTACCCCTTCCAAGCCTATAAATAGGACCCCTTGGCTCCCCTAAACCCATCCCAAGCCGTGGCAAGTGCCCTCAAAGGTCAGGACGCCGTCGGCATCGAGGCCCTTCGGTCTCGAATTTGCTCGTCATGTCTCGAGCTATTCGGTGAGTTTTTCCATGATCCTTTCGCGTCACATTGTGCCATCATGTGCCATCTACCTTCTTGCCAAGTTAATTTGGTTTTGGTGCAGCCAATCTTCCGGAATCGAGTTTTCCCCAATCTAGGTCAAGAGCACTTCCTGACGTCGATTCATCATCTCCGGTAAGCTTCAGCCCTTGCCGTAATTTTTCCTAGACTTGCCTCATCGCGTTCTACGCCGTGCTCACTCCCTTTTCCCCAAAAAGCCTCCACAAATTTTCGCCTCCGAACCTCGCCATGGCCGTCAATGGCATCTCGTGTCCCCCATCTACCCGGTGATGTTTTCATCAATCCGTTTGCGTCACTTTGTGCCAAACCATCCCAGGTAGCTACCCTCCAAGTGGTTTTAGATTTCGTTCACCGAGCACCAAGATATTAAGTTTTTCCTTTACCCTTCCTGACGTCGTTCAAATGTAGATTGCGCCGTCTCCGATGGGTTTCTGGCCGAGCCGATAATTTTCCTAACTTCACCAAGCCGCGTTCTAGCCCGTGCTCACCCTACTTCTCCATGTCCTATGCGCGGGTTTTATTCCTCTCTTCTACCCATGTCGTTGTAGCCGCCCGTGCCGTCACCGTACTTCGTTTGGCGTGCCGTCGCTTCCTATGTGTGCCTTAGGTCCCTAGCAACCCATTTTGCTAGTTAGATTCATCTTCCATGCCTCCTCTCACCAGCGCTAGCCTTCTCGCCAAAAGTACTGTTCTCGGATGAACAGTAACATCTGTGAATTTCCAGCATTTTCTCGCTCCGGCAAACTTTAGATCGCTCGTTCTCCTTCGTCCGAACTCCGATCGACCCGATTCTTCTTCCTAAATTCATATAAAATTGAGCTCTATCTTTTGGTTCTGGTTTTACAGTTTTTGGAGTTCATTTGAATTTTATTTGAATTTATTTTGTTTGTTTTGTCGTTTCGCGCGTAGAACCCGACGTCGTCGAAGAGTTTGTCGAACCGCAGCAAGAAGGACCAAATAGCGCACAAGAAGGCAAGTCTCCTTTGATCATCTTGAACCTATGCTTTTGAAATGTTTTAAATATTTTAAATTATGTGCATTGCTATTTACATAAAACATTAGTTCAAATCTTAAGGTAATAGTTAATCAAACCTTGTTATGACCTCACTTGAAGTTGATTGCCATGTACCTTTGCAACCCTAGAAATTCCTTTGACTCATTAATGAGAGTAATATATTTAATTGTTGGTATTAGAATGGTAGAACAATGCTTAGCCATGCTATTGAATACCTCATAAATCTTGCAAATGGGAAATTATGAATTATTGTAATACCCTTGTGTTTACAAATTTAGTGGTAATTGGAGTTACCACTGTTCTTTTAAAATAAAATAAAATGTGAAAGTTGGTTTAGATTAGGGTGGATGGTTGGTTTGGATTGGTGCAGGAAGCACGAGATCTTGTTAAGTGTATGTTCCACCCTAGTCAATTAAGGACCGACGCTTGTGTTTGTCCAGACTGAGCATTAACCGTACAACCACAAGTCTATATGGGTACGACCTAGCTGACTAACTTATGATAGTCTAGTTTAGGTGCCACCAGTGGAAAGTGGGTGCCAGGGATGGACTGGTTATTCACAGTGAGGGACAGGGATTTACTGTACTCATATGGCGCAAGAGGGGGCTTCGGTTCGGGCAGTTAGCCTACCTGCGGTGAAACCTCAGCGGGTGGTATCTAGCTAGATTAGAGTAAGGTAAAGGCTTTGTGATATTTTATCTGGGTCTCATGCCAAAGGAAGCGTGTTGACTTTTAGAATAATTTATCTCTTGTGGGTAAAGTTGTACAACCTCTGCAGAGTGTAAAACTATTCGAATAGCCGTGCCCACGGTCAAGGGCGGGCAAGGAATGCATTCACATGGTAGATTTCTGGTTTTGTTTTAAAATCAAAAGTTTTGTATTCCGAGGGTGGAGGGAACTGTCGGAAGGGAATCCTGGCGGATGGAGCCAGAGAGGGTGGATGGAACCCGCAGTTTAAAACTTGACCAATGGTAATTGGTTAGCTAGTGTTGGTAGTTGGAACCTTCACTAGAAAGTTAATTCTGTTAAAACATTTACTTCATTAAATTGATGCCTTCGAAAATAATTAGTAGTAATTTAGATTTCAAATATTGCTTTGTGCAAAAGAACCATATAGCCTTCCTTTGTCAAGCCTTGCATCTATGCATTTTTCCCAAGACTTGCGGAGTACTTTATGTACTCACATGCTACATTCAAAAATAAATCTCAGAGGAAGTTGAAGCTCAAGAAGGTGACTACGACTACTGCTTCGCTTGTGGATGTGATGGATTCTTCCCGGAGAACTAGGTCGCGCTTCCCCAGTCAATTGCCTGTGGCGTATTGATGGGTCGTCATCGAGTTATCATTTGCTTCCGCCTTATTTCTTGTGTGCGAGGTCTTAAACCTCTATTGTAATAATGAGACCTTTCGGTCGGTACTCTCAATTATTGTAATAAATCGCTGTTGGTGATGTTTATCCATTCTGTTTAACTGTGTGCACTAGCTTTGATCTGGGACTAGTGCGGTAATACACAGAGGGTCCGGGTTCGGAAATCCGGGGTCCCGACAGAACTATAAGTGAGATGAGCACAATCAGTGATAGAGTATGTCTCGTCAAAGCCAAGGAAATCAAACCTGAGGAGGTCGGGGAAGAGTTTCCAAACTACCTGAAGTGTAGGTGAAGGAGAATGCACGGTAGTAGAAACCTCCAGAGGGGCGATGTCGACGAAGGAAGTAGCCGGTGGTGGATCAATAGAAATGTGCTCCTCCTCGACATCGGAAGCAGCCCCCTCATCAAGATGTGGAACCTCAGAACTCAAAAGCATATCCATAATGAACTCGTCATCATCTGGCTCAATAATCTCTCTCTCAGAGTCAATAGGCGAAGGATCCGACTGAGGTGCCTCTAAGTGTGTCTGTAGTGCCTCTAACAACAGGCCCTCGCTAGCAAGATCAGGTGTAAGACTGGTAGGCTGACACTCAACTCTATCCAGAACTATCTCTGTGGTGCTAATGGAAGGCTGTGAAACGGTAAAACTATCCACACAAGTAGACCTGGTGCTCATGATCGCCTTAATCTCGTCCTGAATCGCCATCGCACGATCACCACCAGGAGGCACAGTCATCAGTTCCTTGCATAATGCATCAAGTCTGGCAGCCTGATCTACATGTGAAGGAGGTGGCTCATGAGACTGCTCTAAGGACTCAGACATAGGAACTGTAAACTGGCTCGGTGAAGGCATAGGTAAACTACAGGCAGTAGGTGTCGGATCCAATGCAAAGCAACTACTCATTCTACTCTCATGATCTCCTATAATCCTAGAAATCCTCTCCTCAAATCTAGACAACTGATCGAGCTCAGGAGTAGGAGTCCGATGCTGAGGTACAGGATAGTGCTGGTGTGACCAATGAGAAATATCCTGATCTCCATATCTAAAACCCTGCAATGGTGTACTAGAAGAAAATGATGAAATATCAGGGTTGTTGTTTCCATATGACAAACTCGAGTGCTCAGGCCATCCAGGGTGATAAGTGTCAGGGTATGGCCCACTCGGCTGAGCAAAGCTCATCCCATAACACTCTGGAGTGGACAAATAACCACGCTGGCACTCAGCGGGTGAATGTCCCTGAAAACCACAACTCTAGCATATAGGAACAACTGGAGAGCGAGCGCCTAATAAAGAACTATACTGATCGTGCCCGCTCTCTAACACAACTCCTCGCTCTAAAACATAGCGCTCTAACTAACGAGACAATAGATTTACCTGTTCTTGAAGAGTATCATAAGTAGGGGTGCTCATAAAACCACAAGAATCAGAATAATAAGCCATAGCCTCAATAAGTACCTGTATCAATCAACCTACGAGAATGGATACGAAAAATCGCAAAAGAGAGAAATAACTAGGGAAAGGGTTAGGGATTAGCAATATATCACAAATATGAACAATGACGAAAAGAAAAACAAGTCAGCACAAACACAAAACAAGCAAAAGAAAACAAACACGACCTAGTCTATAGCCTAACACTGTCGCTCTAAGCTAATCCCCGGCAACGGCGCCAAAATGCTTGATCGTGCAAAATAGCACACCCGCAAGTGCACGGGTTGCCACTGAAATAGCGGCGAGTGTCATGTTCTTCACAGGGACTAGACTGAGGCTACCGGTGCTCAGCTAAAGCTAGGTCAATCAAAACGGGGGAGTAACTCGCACAAACGAAACTACGAACGAACTAAAGACGACAGAATGAACGACCGTACGAATGAACGTCGTACGACCGAATGAACAACACGACGAGAGACTAAACGAACGACGCACAAACGACACTAACGACAACACGAACGAACACAACTACCGACCGATGATCTAACTAACTACCGACCGCAAGACAGAAAGAGCGAGGAAGAAAACGGTCGACAGCTAACTAGATGACGACAGCAGGACAACACAAGCACAAAACTACGAATGACTGCACGACTTATTTGCCAACCGACCACAGAAAGGAGAAAATAGGGAGGTCGAGAAGCAAGGAGGGGGTTGAGACAGCAAAAGGGAAGGGAAACGATCGCCGGCTAGCTAAATCGCACAAGCCAATACAAAGACACACAGATACAACACTAACAGATCAGTATATCACTGAACAAACACTACTGGCCATGGCACCATGATCATATAGCAATTCTGGAACAAAATTAACAAAGCATAACACATCCACTGATCACATTCACATAGCACAGTGCATACATCAGAGTTAACATCTCACAAACATAGATCACAATGCCATCCAAACATTCACAGTTCACAAATCACTAATTAAAAGTTTAACAGTGCACAATTAACAGTTAATGATAACAGCAATTATGAGCAGCAAAAAAAATAAAGGGAGAGGATCTGGAGATGAACCAAAGAAGGAGAAGCTGAGGAGGTGGTGATGTCGGCCGGCGCCGTCGCTGGAGAGGTGATGCGGATGAGGCCGTCGATGCCGTCCAGGTCAGTGAAGAGGAAGCAGGGCGGTTGGTGGAAGAACTGCCGGTGAAGTGAGCCGAGGAAGGAGGGGTCGAGGCGGCGGCCGGAGGTGGCGCACGGGAGGAGGCACGGCACTCGCGGGTGGATCTGCAGGGGCGGCGCTCGATGTAGAGGTAGGAGCCGGAGACGGGGAAGATGAAGACGGCGCCGAGGCGGATCTGGAGATGGCGGATGGAGAAGGAGGAGGGAAGGAGAAGGGGCGGCGTTGGCGCGGTGGAGAAGGGAGGCGCGGTGGGGAGAGGAGGAGCTAAGGCGGCGGCGGCGAGATGTGAAGAGGTGTTGCGGGTGAAGAAAGAGGAGGACACCGGGGAGGCACGGTGGAGAAATGAGGCGAAGAAGGGAGGTAGTGGAAGGTGAGCAGAGGGGCGGCCGGTGGAGGTGTTGGTGGCGCGGATGGAGGAACGGCGGCACCGAGATGGGGCAAGAGGAGGCGCGGTGGAGGAAAGGAGAAGCGGCACCGAGGTGGGGCAAAAAGGGAGAAGCGGCGGCCGGAGTGGAGGGCGGTAGCCGGATGTGGAGAAGAAGGGAGGAGAAGATGCGGCGGTGAAGTAGAGGAGGTGAGCACAGAGGCGAAGGTAGAGCTCCGGTGTGGTGGCGCTTGGCGGCGGCAAGGCAGAGAAGGTGGAGAAGGAGGGGCGCGATGGAGACGGGAGTGATGGAGAGCAAGGCGACGGCGGCCAAGATGGGAGCTGTGGTGTTGGCGAGATGGCGACGGAGAAGGAGGCGCAGAGGAAGAGGTGGTGCGATGGAGGATGGAGAAGCGGCGGGCGCGTCGACGAGCTGCGGCCCGGCGCTCGCCGGCGGCCGGAGTGGAGGAGGAGAATCGGGGGAGGAAGCAAACGGGGGCAGAGGTAGAAGGAAACTGGGCTCAGAGGAAAAAATGCGGCGGCGGCTAGGGCTTTGTGACCGATTGGGAATTGGCTATTTTGCGATTTTGTCCACCAGGTCTTCAGAAATTGCAATTAAGTCCTTTCCCCATTTGATTTGTTCTGTTCTGGCCTTTGGAAACTCCGATTTCATCACAGTTTGATCCTACGCATCCGTGACAACGCGCACAACTGTACGGAGCAGTCCAGAATTGTCGTTTATGAGCCTAGATCGCGCCAGCCTACGGAAAAATAATAAAAAAAACGTAAAAAGGTCCATTTCGAGCAATTAAATAAGGAAAAGCGTGTAAATGATGATAAATGATCCCAAAATACAAAAAATAAGAGGGTAAAATGGCATGTAAATATATGCAAATATGACGCATGTCACGGAGCGCGTGCCCGTCTACTCCGACCAGGCGCCAGCTCCGCTGCCACCCGTTCGAAGGGTAGGGGACGGAGCGCACGCGCGTCTACTTCGGCTAGGCGCCAGCTCAGGGTAGGGGACGGAGCGTGCGCGCGTCTACTCCGACCAGGCGCCAGCTCCGCTGCCACGCGTTCGGAGGGTAGGGGACGGAGCGCGCGCATCTACTCCGATCAAGCGCCAGCTCCGCTGCTACCCGTTCGAAGGGTAGGGGACGGAGCGCGCGCGCATCTACTCTGGCTAGGCGCCAGCTTCGCTGCCACCCGTTCGGAGGGTAGGGGACGGAGCGCGCGCGCGTCTACTCCGACCAAGTGCCAGCTCGGGACGGAGCGCTTGCGCATCTACCTCAACCACCAATCCAGGCGTCGGGTTCGGCTACGGCCTCGACCCCCGGTCAAGTTCGGGAAAGTTCACAGGCCGCAAGGACGGAGGGGGCCGAAGAACTCGGCAACATGGCTTCGGCCCCGTGAAGCCCTTTACCATGAGAGGCTCCTGTTGTAGGGGTGGCCCCCACCTGATCCCAGCAGGCTTGGTAGAAGGTCATAAGGCCCAGAGTAGGCCATGTGTAATGACATAAGTGCCCCTGAAGGGGATACTCAGATGTAAGGGTATAATTGTAAAAGCACTCCCCTTGTGTATATATATATATATGGAACACAGGGCATGGGGGGACCCAAGCCATTACTCATTACTCTCTCCCAACTCTCCACCACCATCTCTCTCTCTGTTTGGTCTGTAGCCACAACATTTACATTACAAAGAATAGTGGAAACATAAATAGTAGCGAGACCACAATCCATAGGCAAGCGACTGGGGGTAAATGGGTGCCATAAATATATATACTAACTAGACTTAGGTAATATATATATACCTATGCACACACAACTCCAACTAGTCTACTTGTCTAGGACCAAACAGCGAAGAAGGCACCCTAATTTCCATCGTGATCTCCTCCATCAGTAGTAGGGGTGGCTTCATGTGCATAATGGTCCTGAGTCTCTGAATTTGATTTTGGTAATGCGAGTGTGAGCACAATCCACCGTGCTCCGAGAGCCAATACACTGGATGCAAATAGATAGTATGCATGGCTTATCAAGAGAAGGCTCGGGTTATTTTATTTGCTAGAAATTGCTTTTTGAAATATATGTTACTTAGAAAACTTCCTATGACCTAGCAGTTTGAACCAAAGCATAATGTGTGTAAAAGAATGCTTTATTAACAGTGATCTAGAGACCATCCACCTTTACATGATCTCTACATCATATGTTAGACTTTCAGTGTTATAGCCGATTACTTTATCACTGGGACGACACTTAGGGCAACACCAATTAGGGCTTCCCACTGCCCTCCATATCTCCCATTCTACCAAAATGTTTTTGAAATAGAACTAGATCTAGTTAAATTCCCATGTCCGCCCTTGACCGTGGGCACAGCTATTCGAATAGTTTTGACTCTGCAGAGTTTGCACACTTTACCCACAAGAGACAGTTCACTCATTGCCCCACACGATTCCTTAGTCGTGCGGTTGAGCAAACATCACAGTAACCGTTCAAAGTACCTCGCCCCTTCCATCATCTCACCCCTATGAGCTTGGCCCGCTTGCGGCAGGTCTCATAGATTGTGCGGGATGTTCTTCCTTTGAACGACTACAACCTGGCTACCCACACTACTAGCCGCCACGGAAAACTTCACGCTCTACGAGTGTCCCATTCAAGCTGTCATCCAGACAGCCGCTTGCATTACCTCACCTCCTCCACCTATGATGATGACTTTCAGGGTCCGGTAGATCTACTAAGTCAAGTTGTACTTTACAGATTTATGGTTGTACTTGTTTTACACAGGAGGTCATGACAAGATTCAGTCCTTAGGGTTATCTGGGTGGTTCTACCACAAACCACACTCTCGTGCACCACTGCACCATACCCCCGAACCATCCGCCCAGATAAATAGGCAATTTGAGATTTTTGGGAGTATAAAATAATTATATCCAAAATATACCAATTATTATCACCATGACTACCCAACCAGTTTTCTCATGGTTAAAAGTGTTGCTTGGGGCATTTAGATGCCCCCGAGTATCTAAGCAATACTAAGCATGGCGTATAATTATGGACTTATTTTTGAAAGGTTACCATTATAATTTTGCTAGGGTGACAAGGCTCAGATATTCAAATGTTCTAAAGGAAGTATATACTTGCAAATCGAAAATGGGCATATAACTAGAATTCTCAAGCAAACATATATTTGCATATGAAATAACAGCATGCAATTTGATAATTTAAACAAAAGTAAATTTGTAGAAAAAGATAGGTTCAATATGATTAAAGTATGGACTCGCCTTGGTCACAGTGAACTGGTTCTTTATCTTCCAGAGCAGCTGCTTCAGCTTCTTCTTCTTGAGCCTCGTACGATATTCTAACGTGCGTGAAAAGTTCGGATAAAAATCAGCAAACCAAACAAATCCTCATTGAAAAAATCAAATGAACTCTAAAATTCATGATCTCAGTTCCATTGGTTAGATTTTGATTTTAGATGAATTTAGAAATTTGTTTCACTCAATTCAGAGTTAAAATGAATTAGTTGTGACCATTTGAAGTTCTCTGTTTGAAATAATTTGATAAATAACTAAAAGTCTGACAGGCGGGACCCGTAGCTGATTGTTAGGACGACAACGTGGTCGTAACAACTACGTGGTTGTAAATCCGACGGCGTGGTCGCGAGTTCGACTGCTTGGTCGTAAACGACTATGTGGTCGTGGCTTCAACAGCGTGGTCGTAACAACTGTGTGGTCGGCAACGACCGCTTGGTCGGTTACGACCGCGTGGTCATAGAGGCTGAGTAGTCGATAACGACCGCATGGTCAATTTCGACCGTGAGGTCGGTAATGACCACATGGTCGGTTTCGACCGCGAGGTTGTTTTTGACCGCATGGTCGTAGCTCGGCTGTGAGTGATTGTGTACAGTATTGAGTGGTTGTAAACGGCATACAGTGGTCGTAAATCACCTGAGGTGGTCGTAAATGACTCTAGAGTGGTCGTAAATGGCACAGAGTGGTCGGGTGGGGTTACGACCGCGTAGTGAAGAAATGAACGTGGTCGAAAGGTGCTTTGACCATGGTGTGAGTGGTCGGTGGGTGCTTCGACCACGGTGTGAGTGGTCGGAGGGTATTTCTGAATGGTCGCAGGGGAGCTTCGACACGAAAATAAACGTGACCATGTGACCAACCGCATGGTCGTAAAAGGTGATGTGGTCGTGAATTCGTTCACATGGTCGGAACGACCACGTGGTCGTAACTTCGACCGCATGTTCGTAGCTTCGACCGCGTGGTCGTAAATGACCATTTCATGACCATGTCTCTTTTACGACCATGGATTCTTCGACCTGGGCTACTACAATACTTTTTCGACCACTACTACAACTTACGATAGCTGAGTTTCGACCACGTGCAGGCGGCGGAATAGAGGGTGAATGGCTATGATGACTCATGGCACCAGGGATCAATTAATCAAGAGGGAAGCATCTAGGAGAGCTTGGGAGGCTACCTCGATAGTTGGCTGGGCTCAAGAAGGTCGGTGCCGAGCTAGCGACGTGGTACGGTGGCGGTTGAAGGGGTCGTAGGGTGCTGGCGCAGAATTTGTGAGGGTCCAACTTGATTTTGCTATAGGCTGAATGTGAGCGTGGCACATGCCGCGAGAAGTCTCACATGGCACAAGAGGAGGCTCCAACTTGTGGATTCATGTTGTAGTGAAACCTTAGTGATGGCGTGATCTAGTTGGCAATTGAACATTGTAAAGGTTTTGTCATGAACTCTCAGCCACACACCTAAGTCAGTGTGTTAATCGCGTGGCAGAACGAGAGGACATGTCTTGTGGGTAAAGTTGTACGCCTCTGCAGAGTAATAAGATATCCTGGATAGCCGTGACCACAGTCAAGGAACATGCTGAGTAGGGGTTTTCACAAATTAGACTTTGGTTTGATAAAATCTGGTTTATGGAAAATTTGGATATATTTTGGAAAGATGGTCCGGGTGGAATACCCATGGATAGGTTAGTGTTTAGGTTGGAGCCTGCACTAACGTTAATACTTTGTTAAATCCTGTTTCGAATTATGGTATCAAATTCAGCTTTCTTCATACTTTATGATAATTACTCCAATGTTGCCTTTTATGCATTCAACCGTATTATGCCTTTCTTTAATTTTCCTTATGCATGCATTAACTCCATTAAACTCCTGGTGTAACCTGTGGAGTGCTTTTTGTACTCACGTTGCTCAATTTAACTTCTTTCCAGAGGAAGCCTTCGACGACTACGGTGAGGATCGTGAGTAGGCCACGTCTTACAGTCATTCGCCTGGATGGGCTGCTACATAATTATGTTCCGCTATCTTCATTTGCTGTTATTGTAAACTTTGGCCATAAGGTCATACCTTGCTATATAATAAAGTATGCATCACTGTTGACCTGTGTGCACTAGCTTTTTCTGGGATAGTGCGATTAACATAGAGGGTCCTGGAGTTGCCGGTCTGGGGTCTTACAAAGATGGTATCAGAGCATATTGAACCTAAGACGTGACCGTAGATAGAATAGAATGGAGAAACTTTCAGGATATATTTCAAAAAATATATATATTTGACAATATCTGAATCTAGTCTCCTTCATCCTCTCCCTCAACTATACTCTGTTATCAAAAATTGTTTACTAACTACTTTCCTTTATCCAAATTTTAGATGGCTGAACGTCCTACCCAAGTCAACCACGAAACCCTGGCCGGTCACCTAGCCGATTGCCTTTAGAACCTTCTTCGAGACTTGGGTTTTCAGGCATGCCCTGTATACTAGGGGTATCTGAGCGCCTATGGAGATCAAGAACGTTGGAGGGTAGAAGTACTGATCTACGCCAACATCAGAGATGATGCAGCATTCCACACCTTCGACGCCCCGTTGCCTCGGGACACCTTCTTCAACGGGATTCAAGGTGCAGCCTGTGAAGCAATTCGCCAGTTGAGGGACATCTACACTCAGGAGCTTCAGTGCACCTCCTTCCCATACTACCCCAGCCAGTTTCCTGTCAGCACCAGCAGCACCTTCTCCTCCATGAGGTTTGAGAGCAACCCACGGCTCGTTCAGCAGGTGCAATACACCAAGTCCTTAGACTATGGGTACCAGGCCACCTTGGAAGAGTTGATGTAACATCCCAAAAATTCGCTTTCTGAAAAATTTAATTTCAAATTAATTATTTTAAAGTATTTGAGTTTTATTTGGATTTGCCCTGAATTTCTGTTTTTGAAAAAACTAGATTTGAAAAGTATTTTAAGTAAAACCTAAAATTATTATTAAATAAAATGATATTTTGATTTTATATGAAAATCCTAGTTCAAAATAATTATTTGGAGTTATTTGGCTTTTATTTGGTTTCCTGGATTTTCTAGAGTTTAAAAATGTGTGTTTAAAATTAAAAAGTATTTCAATTATGAAAATTAAATACCAACATTAGTTGGAAGTATTTTTATTAAGTCCAAAATGTCTCCAGGGACTTCTGTGAATTTTTCTGGAATTTTTGGAATTTATTTCATATTTTTCTGAGCTTTATGAATTTCCTGGCAATTTCTGAAAATCTGAAATCAAAATCAAAATTTAAAAATAAAAATCCAAACCCCCTCCCTCCGGACGACACGTGGACGGACCAGATCCGCCCACGCCGCCGCCCGGATCCCGCCTACCCTCCTCCACCGCTCGCCACGTGGGCGGTCGGGATTCACCCGCCCCCACGTGCCCGAACCATCCCACCGCTTGCCTCGCCCTCGCGCCAGCCGCCCGATTCCCCCGCTCTGCCACGCGTCGCCATCTCAGCCTCGCCCGCGCCCCCTCCTCCCGCTGCGCGTGGACCCCGCTGGTCAGACCCGTCTTCCCCACCGCGCCGCCCCTTTCCTTCTTCCCTCTCCCTCTTTCCTTCTTCACTCCGGCCGACAGAGTCCGCGCCAAATCCGGCCCTTCCCCCACCGCCTCTCTTCGGTTTTGGAAGCCGCGTGCACCCCCGCGCCCGAATCCCCAATCCCCGCGCTCTCCTTCCTTCTCTGCCCCCCCCTCTTTCCTTCCTCTCTCCGTCGTATCCGCGCTGGTCAAGAAATCCGGCGAGCAATCCCCGCCAATTGCCCCCTCCCTAGCCCCTATAAAAAGCCCCGTCGGCCTCCCCTCTCACTGTACCTCCTCTCTCCGTCCTCGCCCGCTTCTCCCGAGCCCCTCTTCGCCCCCGCGCCGTGCGCACTCACCTCCGCCGCCGTCTTGGGCTCCGGCGAGGAATCGCCGCCGCCTCGAGCCACTCCGCGCCTCGCCGTCGCCACCTCCGGCTCCAACGCGTCGCCCCCGACCTCCTCCACCCCTCGGCCGCCCCTCCCCGCTGCCAGAACCTCCTCGCCGCCGTCGCCCGAGCCGTGCCGCCGCCTCTTCACGCCGCCGGTCGCCTCCGGTCGCCGACGGTAAAACCCGCGCCCACCACAAGACTCCCCGTGCGCCCCTCTCCCCGTTTCTACCCTCAACGCCGGCCGCCGCTCGCCGGAGCGCCGGTGAGCTCGCCGTGTCCGGGCGCCACTCGGCCGACCTGGCGACGTCACCAGCCGGGATGACGTGTAGGGTGAGGTGGCGCTGCGTCAGTGCCACGTCGACGCCACCTCGGCCCCTCCAGCCCAGTCAGCGCCACTCCCCCTCCCCGTGCCACCTCAGCCGCCGCTTCCACCTGTGGACCTGGTCCATGGACCGAGGGCCAACCTGTCAGTCAAACCCCCTGGGCTGACGCCAGCTGACACCATTAATCCCATTTTTCCATTGAAAAATTAATTCGGCCCAAAAAGAAAATCCCTCGCTGACGCAATGCTGACGCCATAAATTCTTTTCCTTTAGAAAAATAATTCCAAAAATCCAGTTTTTCCATTTTCTCTCTTTTCAAATTTCCCGGAGCCCGTTCTCCTTCATCTTAACTCCGTTTGAGCCCATTCAAATTTCTAAATTCATCAAAAATTCCAAAATATCTATTTCTTCCATCCTTTCAAATATTTGAAATTTATTTGATATTTCAAAATTTAAATTTCAAATTCCAATGCCTAGTTTAATTTCAAAGCCTCAGTTCTATTCCAAATTTTCTGTGCACTTTCAAAATTCAAATTCAAATCTTGCCCAATCTCCATAAAATGAATTCTATTTTCCTTGGTCCAAATATTGTCTCAGTAATTTCTTTTCCCAACCGATCTTCCAGATATTTGTTCTCCCTCGTGTGAACCCCAAATCCGCTGAACCTTTCTCCTAAATTCGTCTAAAATCATAATCTATCCAAATATGGCCTCTATTTGAGTTTTTTAGGTTATTTGAATTTTTGTTTGTATTTATTTGTTTTGTTGCTTCATCTTGTCTCGCGTAGATTCCAACGTTGTCGACGATCTCTCCACCCAGCAGCAAGAAGACCCAGAGAGCCTGCAAGAAGGCAAGTCTCCTTTGATCATCTCGAACCTATGATTTTGAAATGTTTTACTTATTTTAAATTATGTGCATTGCTATTTATATATAAGATTAGTTCAAATCTTAAGGTATTAGTTACCCCAATTTTGTTATGCCCTCAGTTGAAATTGAATGCCATGTACCCTTGTCTCCTTAGGATTTCCTTTGGCTCTTTAATGAGATTATTACATTCAGTTGTGAATATTAGAATGGTAGTATAATGCTTAGCCATGCTTTTGAATACCTCATAAATCTTGAAAATGGGAAATTATGAATTATTGTAATACCCTTGTGTTTCTAAAGTCTAGTGGTGATTGGAGTTGCCACTAATCCTTTAAAATAAAATAAAATGTGGAAGTTGGTTTAGATTAGGGTGGATGGTTGGTTTGGATTGGTGCAGGAAGCACGAGATCTTGTTAAGTGTAGGTTCCACCCTAGTCAATTAAGGACCGACGCTTGTGTTTGTCCAGACTGAGCATTAACCGTACAACCACAAGTCCATATGGGTACGACCTAGCTAACTAACTTATGATAGTCTAGTTTAGGTGCCACCAGTGGAAAGTGGATGCCAGGGATGGACTGGTTATTCACAGTGAGGGACAGGGATTTACTGTACTCATATGGCGCAAGAGGGGGCTTCGGTTCGGGCAGTTAGCCTACCTGCGGTGAAACCTCAGCGGGTGGTATCTAGCTAGATTAGAGTAAGGTAAAGGCTTTGTGATATTTTATCTGGGTCTCATGCCAAAGGAAGCGTGTTGACTTCTAGGATAATTTATCTCTTGTGGGTAAAGTTGTACAACCTCTGCAGAGTGTAAAACTATTCGAATAGCCGTGCCCACAGTCAAGGGCGGGCAAGGAATGCTTTCACATGGTAGATTTCTGGTTTTGGTTTTAAAATCAAAGTTTTATATTCCGAGAGTGGAGGGAACTCTCGGAAGGGTATCTGTCGAGACCCGAATATACGAATCCGGACTCTACTGTGTGTTCTGCACTAGTCCAGGATCACGCTAGTGCACACAGCGTAAACAAAGACAAACATCATCCATATCATGACATTCTAAAGAAAATCCAAATTATATTAATAACCATCAGAGTACGACCTTATGGCCAAGCTTACAATTATTTAGCCTGAACGGGCTTTAAAGTAACTAACAGCGGAAATCCAAAATTTAACGTAGTAGCCATTCGACATGCCCACAGGCAATCGACTGGGGAGCGAAGTCCTAATCCGTGAAGTCCTCGTAGTAGCCTCCTTCTAGCCACTCCTGCTGATCTGGTCCTTCCTCCTCAACTGAGCAACATGGGCATAAAGCCGTGAGTACATTGGTACTCAGCAAGCCGTTTGTAACAAATGATGCAATATAGTATGCAAGGCTTACCAATGGAAGGCTGAAAGGTTAATTTGCATAAACAGCATTTGAAATTACCATAAATAGATTGAAGGCGAATTGTAAATAAAACAATAATGAATAATCAAAGGAATTGAAGTAAACTACTTATGGACCTCCCATCCACAAGCTAAACCAACAGTGAATTAACCATCCACTGACCAACTACAAATTTTCCAAGAGTAACTATACCTCGTGTGAAATCACCGAGCATTGTCCATGACCGAGGACACGGCTATTCGAATAGTTTTACACTCTGCAGAGGTTGCACAACTGTACCCACACGATGTGATAATCCTCACGTTAAAGATAATCACAACAAGGCTTTTACAATGATCCATCTCCACCCGATCCCACTCGCTAAGGATTCGCCGTCGAGTAGGGTAACCCCCTAGTCGATAATTGCCCCCTCTTGCGCCACAACAACATCGGTAGTAAAACCAAAGTGGAGACTTCACAAATTATTATGCCAAGTCTATCCCATACTAGACATGTGGCTTGCACGGTTAAGCTCAGATCAATGGCGCACAAAGTTAAGTCCTTAAGAATTACCCAGGCGAAACATCCACATCCCAATGTGCAACCTGCACCCCGTTTACTGCACGATCATTCGCCCAAGTGAAAGCCAAGTTTGTATAACCAATGCCCATGACACTACCCATGTCATGACAACAAGTTTTATAACCGTGGTTAACCACCACATTCAAGTATATCATTAAGTCAAGATTAATTAACCACATGTGATGATAACCCAACGTACTAGTGATAAGCATGGCTAAGCAATTAAACGCACAACCCATGTGACAGCTAATATTGCATCACTAAGTAATTTTCCCATTCTATGGTGACAATGGAATCAGGGCATTCAAATTATCAAGGAGGAATAATCAATTAGGTCATTAACTACCAATACAAGGGTTTTATAATAAAGTAGCAATGCATGATAATTTAAAGCAACATAATACATAATAGATTTGAAAACTGGGTTCAACATGATCAAAGGACACGACTTGCCTTGGCCTTGCTCAGTTGACGGCTCTTGATCTTCAAATCCAACTTCCGCTCCTTCGAACGCGTGATCTAACGAGAGAGAACGCAAATCGAAACACAAAATAAAATCAAATAAAATTCAAATGAACTCCAAAAATTCTCAAACTTGAACCAAAAGATAGAGCTCAATTTTATATGAATTTAGGAAAAAGAATCGGGTCAATCGGAGCTAGGACGAAGGAGAACGGGCTCTGGGAAGTTTTAATTCAGAGAAAAAGAGACAGACAGGTAGTCGTTACGACCACAAAGGATCCCTACGACCACGCAGAGAAATTTACGACCACGAAGAACTTTACGACTACAACCACAAACCAATCTAAGACTACGAAGCCGATTACGACCACTTAGGCAGGCTTACGACCACGTAGTCGAGCACATGACTACGATCACTCAGTCGAGATTACGACTACGTAGTCGAACCTACTACTTCGACCACACAGAACAATCTACGACTACGGCCACACGGGCGGCTACGACTGCACAGCGGCTACGACTACTCAGGCAGACTTACGACCATGAAGTCGTTTACGACCACATGATCGAACTTACCGGTGGCTTTACGACTTACGACTAAGGCTCTTCAACGTAATCGTAGAACCTTACGACTACACGGATCTACGACCACGGATGGCGGCGGGATCTGGTCGGCGGTGACTAGGGACGGTGGCGGGACTCACCGGCGACGGCGGATCGGCGAAGGCGAAACGACGGCGAGGACGACACGACCTTGGGCTCCGGCACGAGCACGGCAGCGGCTACGCGTATGACCACGGCCTCGGCGAGGCGCACAACCACGGCTTTGGCGAGGCGCACGACCACAGCGGCGGGCGGCACGACTTCGGTTTGCGGCTCAACTCGGAGGCGAGGCTTGACTTGGGACGAGGGAGACACCAGGGGTTCGGGCCCTTTTGTACCCGGTCGTAGAGGTGTCCTGGTCGGCCACGAGTACGAGTCCGGGTGGGATACGACCTGAGAGTCCCACTCGTAAACGAGTACGACTTGCTAAAAGCGGTCGGCTGCGATGCGGGGGCGGGGTTCTGGATGGCTGACACGCAGCGGGGGCGGAAGCGGTTGCGGCTCGACCGACTGGTTTTTCTTTTTCTTTATCTTTTTCCAGAAATTCAATTAAATCACTTTGAGCTCTAGAAAATAGCAAATAAATCCAGAAAAAAAACCTGAAGAAAAACCAATAAATTCCTTGAGACACAAGGAACACAAATAAAATATTTTTGGCAAATGTTAATGTTTAACTTTAGTTATGTTAAATCTTTTTTTAATTGATACATATTCCAATTAAGCTTTAGTTAATTTCAGAAAAATACAAATGGTGAAATTTTATTTCAAAAACTTCAAAAAGGCTCTGAAATTCAGGATGTTACAAACCTTCCCCCCTTAAACGAAATCTCGACCCCGAGATTTTGGCTCTCTAAGGAATAGGTTTGGAAACTCCGCTCTAAGATCCTTCTCGCTCTCCCAGGTTGCTTCCTCCTCGGAATGGTTGCTCCATTGAACCTTGCAAAAGCGAACTGTCCTTCTTCTGGTTACACGCTCTGCCACTTCCAAAATTTTTATAGGATGTTCTTTATAAGACAGATCCTCCTGAAGATCCACTGCCTCTACGGGCACTGCTTCCTCTGGCACTCTCAAGCACTTCTTTAGTTGAGATACATGGAAAACATCATGGATCCCGCTCAAGGTGTTTGGTAATTCCAGCTGGTATGCAACCTCTCCTTTGCGCTTTAAAATTTTAAATGGCCCCACAAACCTTGGCGCTAGCTTTCCCTTCATTTGAAATCTCTTAACACCTTTGAAGGGTGTGATCCTGAGATACACATAGTCATTTGGCTCAAAACTTAAATCTCTTCGACGAGTATCAGCATAACTCTTCTGTCTGGCTTGGGCTGCCTTTAACCTTTCTTGAATCAAACGTACTTTCTCTACTGCTTCCTGAAGACATTCTGGCCCGAAGATTTGACTCTCCCCCGTCTCTTTCCAATTGAGAGGGGTTCTACATTTTCTGCCATACAGGGCTTCAAACGGTGACATTTGTAGACTAGTCTGGTAACTGTTATTGTGGGAGAACTCCGCAAAAGGTAAACAACTATCCCATTTAGCTCCGTGATCCAATACACAAGCTCTTAACATATCCTCCAGGATTTGATTCACACGCTCCGTCTGACCATCCGTTTGCGGATGATATGCTGTACTGAAGTTCAAGTGAGTACCCATTGCCTCGTGAAAGCTATTCCAAAATCGTGAAGTAAACTGCGACCCACGATCCGATACTATCCTCTTGGGCACCCCATGAAGACTCACAATCCTGGACATGTATAACTCGGCCAATTTATCTCCAGAATAAGTTGTTTTGACCGGAAGAAAGTGAGCGACCTTCGTTAATCGATCCACAATTACCCATATTGAGTCGTAGCCCTCTTTAGTCTTGGGTAAGCCTGTAATAAAGTCCATTCCCACATCTTCCCACTTCCATTCAGGAATCTTCAAGGGTTGCAGCAAACCTGCTGGTCTTTGATGTTCAGCCTTCACTCTTTGGCACACATCGCAAAGTGCTACATACTCGGCTATCTCGCGCTTCATACCTGGCCACCAGTATTTGTCTTTAATATCCTGGTACATCTTGGTACTGCCGGGATGGATTGAATATAAAGACTCATGCGCTTCCTTAAGTAATAACTTCTTCAGTTCACCCTTGTTTGGTACGCACAAACGCGTCTTATACCACATGATTCCCTGATCGTCCTCCACAAAGCCGGGTGCTTTGCCTTCCTTTAAACCTTCTTTGATTCTCTGGATATTTTCATCCCCTGGTTGCTCGTGACGAATCTGACTATCCAGGGTCGGCTGCAAGTCCAAGGTAGCTAACATCCCTTCCTCAACCAACTCCAAACTAAGCTTCTGAAATTCCTCGTGTAGAGCTGGTTGGTTTTCCTTGACCCTCACTGTATTGCAATACACCTTTCTGCTCAACGCGTCTGCCACTACATTGGCTTTCCCGGGATGATAATGGATTTCGATGTCATAGTCCTTTATCAACTCTAACCATCTTCTCTGTCTTAGGTTGAGGTCTGATTGGGTGAAGATATACTTCAGGCTCTTATGATCAGTGTAGATCTCACATCTGTTACCCATCAGGTAATGTCGCCATATTTTTAGGGCATGCACAACTGCTGCTAGCTCTAAGTCATGCGTAGGGTAGTTCTCCTCATGTGGCCTTAACTGGCGCGATGCATAGGCTACCACTCTCTTGTCTTGCATCAATACGCACCCTAAACCTTTGCGGGATGCGTCACAATAAATCTCGAAATCTTTCTTGATGTCTGGCAAGATTAGGACTGGCGCTGATGTCAGACTTTCTTTTAACTTCCGAAAACTCTTTTCGCATTCTGGCGTCCATTCAAACTTCTTTTCCTTCTTTAATAGCTGGGTGAGAGGTCGAGCTACACTGGAGAATCCTTCAATGAATCTACGATAATAACCTGCCATTCCCAGGAAGCTTCTGACCTGGGTCACTGACGTGGGTGCCTTCCAAGTAAGCACATCATGTACTTTACCTGCGTCAACGGACACTCCTTCTGCTGTCAACACATGACCCAAAAAGGCAACTTCCTTCATCCAAAATTCACACTTGCTGAACTTGGCATATAACTTATGTTCCCGCAATCTCTGCAATACCAACCTCAAATGCTCTTCGTGCTCCTCCTCATTCTTGGAGTAGATCAGGATGTCATCGATAAACACAACGACAAACTTGTCCAAGTAATCCATGAACACTTTGTTCATCAGGTACATAAAATAGGCTGGGGCATTGGTTAAGCC
Source organism: Dendrocalamus latiflorus (assembly GCA_017311315.1). Classification (NCBI taxonomy): domain Eukaryota; kingdom Viridiplantae; phylum Streptophyta; class Magnoliopsida; order Poales; family Poaceae; genus Dendrocalamus; species Dendrocalamus latiflorus. The sequence goes on along the minus strand of CM029625.1, from coordinate 487,864 downwards.
AAAGGACATCACGGTGAACTCATACAATCCATAACGAGTTGAGAAGGCTGTCTTGGGTATGTCCTCCGATCGAATCCTCATTTGGTGATATCCCGACCTCAAATCAATCTTGGAGAACACTCCAGCTCCTTTTAACTGATCAAACAAATCATGAATTCGGGGCAAAGGATACTTGTTCTTGATGGTAACTTCATTGAGAGCTCGGTAATCCACACACATCCGCTGGCTACCATCCTTCTTCTTGACGAACAGTACCGGTGCTCCCCACGGAGAGGTACTAGGTCTGACATATCCTTTATCCAACAATTCTTGTATTTGCTTCTTCAATTCTGTTAACTCATTGGCGGGCATTCGGTAAGGTCTCTTGGAAATCGGTGATGTGCCTGGTGCTAACTCAATTGCGAACTCCACTTCTCTTTTTGGTGGCATCCCAGGGAGATCATCAGGAAAAACATCTGGATATTCTCTGGCAACTGGCACTTCATTTAGGGCAATCCCTTTACTTTGGCATACCATCACTTTTTCTGGCTGCTTCATATCGGCCTCAAATCTCACTTTGCTTCCATCGGGACCGTCCAAGGTGACTGCTCGGCTTCCACATTCCAACACTGCTTGATGTTTCTTGAGCCAATCCATACCCAGAATTACGTCCAAAGACTGGATATTCAGCACAACCAAATCCGCGGAGAACTCTACTCCTTGGATGGCTATCCTAACCTTGGGGCATCCTAGGTTTGTACTCATCTCAGAGCCTGGGGATTGAACCAATAAAATGGAACCAAGTGCAACGACTTCCAACTTATGCTTTAGAGCAAAACTCCGGGAAACAAACGAATGTGAAGCTCCAGAATCGAACAAAAATGTGGCAGGAACTGAGTTTACTTGAAACTTACCGATCACAACATCTGGTGCTGCTTGAGCCTCCTCCATGGTGACATGGTTCACCTGGCCGCGCATCACGGTCTGCGATCCTCTGTTGGGTTGACTTGATGTTTGCGGTGCTCCACGTCCTGACCCTGCTGCGGGAGTCTGATCTGGTGTAGAGCCCAAGTTGAAACGAACTGGTGTCAAGGCTTGATTCTGCGGGCATTTGTTGGCATAATGTCCCGTTTCATGGCATTTGAAACAGGTAACTGCTGTCATGGGCTTGGTGATCCTCTGCTGTTGGCTTCCAACTGGAATTGGCCTTGGTCCTGATGAGAAGTGGCGAGGAGCTGGTGCAGGTGTTTTGAATCCTGACTGCTGTGGAACACGAGCGGGCTGAAACATACTGAAGCGGGTCCTCTGAGCCTGGTGCATCTGTGATCCTTGCTGCATCATCCTCCGCTTGCAGGATTCCTCTATCTCACGACGACTCTCCTCAATGAGCATCGCTTTGTCCACCATGTTTTGAAAGCTGGCGTAGTCATTTCCCACCACTTGAACTTTCAGACCGGGGTTTAGTCCTTTCTTGAACCTCTTTTGACGGGCATCATCTGTAGCGACATCCTCCGGGGCATAACGGGCTAGCTGGGTGAATTTGTTGAGATACTCACTCACTGACATGTTCTTCTGCTGTAACTCCCGGAATTCCTCCTTCTTCATCTCAATCACTCCGTCCAAAACATGGGTATGACGAAAAGCTGCGGCGAACTCCGCCCAAGTGATGCTATCTTGATCTTCATGAGCAGCACAGTAGTTTTCCCACCATTCAGCTGCAGCGCCTTCTAGCTGGTGGGCAGCATACAAAACCTTCTCGCGGTCCGTACACTGGGCAAGATTAAGCTTCTTTTCTGTTGAGCGCATCCAGTCATCGGCTTCCAAAGGCTCCGAAGATCGTGAATAAGTGGGTGGCCTTGTCCTCATGAATTCTGCAAATTTAGACTGTTGACGAACTGGTTGGGGCATTGCCATTTCTTGATTCTGCCGATTCATCATTGCGTTCATATTCTGCATCATGGTACTCATTAATTGGGTCTGGGCAGCCATGAACTGACTCCACGTCAGATCTAAACCAGCCGGATTCGCATGCTGCTCTGGAGTTGCTTGGTTTCCATTACTGTCTTCCGGATCTTGGTTCATTTGACCGCGTCCTGCGGAGCTCCGGGTGTCAACCATTTCTGCTCTGTTCTGAAAGAAAAGCCCATTTGTTGAGAACTGACTCTTCAAGGCTCAATAGGTAAGAGGGAAAAGCAAAGGTAAGTGGTAAACTCGTCTAAGGGGGTCACTAATGGCAATCCTAAAACTAAGCAAACACTTAGCCGAAAAGGCTAACAAAAGAAGCAATAAACTCCACAATAAGACTTTTGACATGACTGCATCATAATGCTAGGAGCAAAACTGCAGCTCACATCACACCCAACGGCAAATAAGAAGCGAGACGATTTACACGATACTAAAACTATAACAGGGTTCAAATTCAATGGCTCCTAATCTTCTCGGAAACCTTCAGTCTTGTCTTGACATATTGATGTGCTTCCTTGATCCAGACTTCACAGCATAGCTTGAAGAATTCCATGCCAACTTTCACCTTGAGTGAGGGACACTCGAGACATCTATGGATATTATAGAGATAAGAAGTCAATTTGAGTTTCGAAAACCATATTTCAGAGGAGCCAAAGAGTAAGAATCCTAAGAATGGGGTAAAAGTAAAGAGTTACTAGACAATCATTTGGTTGATTTGATTTAGAAAATAAATTTTGAAAATTTTGCTAATTCGACCACTCTAACCAGGGCTTCGTCCTACAGTCGATATGGCTCTGATACCATCTCTGTCGAGACCCGAATATACGAATCCGGACTCTACTGTGTGTTCTGCACTAGTCCAAGATCACGCTAGTGCACACAGCGTAAACAAAGACAAACATCATCCATATCATGACATTCTAAAGAAAATCCAAATTATATTAATAACCATCAGAGTACGACCTTATGGCCAAGCTTACAATTATTTAGCCTGAATGGGCTTTAAAGTAACTAACAGCGGAAATCCAAAATTTAACGTAGTAGCCATTCGACATGCCCACAGGCAATCGACTGGGGAGCGAAGTCCTAATCCGTGAAGTCCTCGTAGTAGCCTCCTTCTAGCCACTCCTGCTGATCTGGTCCTTCCTCCTCAACTGAGCAACATGGGCATAAAGCCGTGAGTACATTGGTACTCAGCAAGCCGTTTGTAACAAATGATGCAATATAGTATGCAAGGCTTACCAATGGAAGGCTGAAAGGTTAATTTGCATAAACAGCATTTGAAATTACCATAAATAGATTGAAGGCGAATTGTAAATAAAACAATAATGAATAATCAAAGGAATTGAAGTAAACTACTTATGGACCTCCCATCCACAAGCTAAACCAACAGTGAATTAACCATCCACTGACCAACTACAAATTTTCCAAGAGTAACTATACCTCGTGTGAAATCACCGAGCATTGTCCATGACCGAGGACACGGCTATTCGAATAGTTTTACACTCTGCAGAGGTTGCACAACTGTACCCACACGATGTGATAATCCTCACGTTAAAGATAATCACAACAAGGCTTTTACAATGATCCATCTCCACCCGATCCCACTCGCTAAGGATTCGCCGTCGAGTAGGGTAACCCCCTAGTCGATAATTGCCCCCTCTTGCGCCACAACAACATCGGTAGTAAAAACAAAGTGGAGACTTCACAAATTATTATGCCAAGTCTATCCCATACTAGACATGTGGCTTGCACGGTTAAGCTCAGATCAATGGCGCACAAAGTTAAGTCCTTAAGAATTACCCAGGCGAAACATCCACATCCCAATGTGCAACCTGCACCCCGTTTACTGCACGATCATTCGCCCAAGTGAAAGCCAAGTTTGTATAACCAATGCCCATGACACTACCCATGTCATGACAACAAGTTTTATAACCGTGGTTAACCACCACATTCAAGTATATCATTAAGTCAAGATTAATTAACCACATGTGATGATAACCCAACGTACTAGTGATAAGCATGGCTAAGCAATTAAACGCACAACCCATGTGACAGCTAATATTGCATCACTAAGTAATTTTCCCATTCTATGGTGACAATGGAATCAGGGCATTCAAATTATCAAGGAGGAATAATCAATTAGGTCATTAACTACCAATACAAGGGTTTTATAATAAAGTAGCAATGCATGATAATTTAAAGCAACATAATACATAATAGATTTGAAAACTGGGTTCAACATGATCAAAGGACACGACTTGCCTTGGCCTTGCTCAGTTGACGGCTCTTGATCTTCAAATCCAACTTCCGCTCCTTCGAACGCGTGATCTAACGAGAGAGAACGCAAATCGAAACACAAAATAAAATCAAATAAAATTCAAATGAACTCCAAAAATTCTCAAACTTGAACCAAAAGATAGAGCTCAATTTTATATGAATTTAGGAAAAAGAATCGGGTCAATCGGAGCTAGGACGAAGGAGAACGGGCTCTGGGAAGTTTTAATTCAGAGAAAAAGAGACAGACAGGTAGTCGTTACGACCACAAAGGATCCCTACGACCACGCAGAGAAATTTACGACCACGAAGAACTTTACGACTACAACCACAAACCAATCTAAGACTACGAAGCCGATTACGACCACTTAGGCAGGCTTACGACCACGTAGTCGAGCACATGACTACGATCACTCAGTCGAGATTACGACTACGTAGTCGAACCTACTACTTCGACCACACAGAACAATCTACGACTACGGCCACACGGGCGGCTACGACTGCACAGCGGCTACGACTACTCAGGCAGACTTACGACCATGAAGTCGTTTACGACCACATGATCGAACTTACCGGTGGCTTTACGACTTACGACTAAGGCTCTTCAACGTAATCGTAGAACCTTACGACTACACGGATCTACGACCACGGATGGCGGCGGGATCTGGTCGGCGGTGACTAGGGACGGTGGCGGGACTCACCGGCGACGGCGGATCGGCGAAGGCGAAACGACGGCGAGGACGACACGACCTCGGGCTCCGGCACGGCCACGGCAGCGGCTACGCGTATGACCACGGCCTCGGCGAGGCGCACAACCACGGCTTTGGCGAGGCGCACGACCACAGCGGCGGGCGGCACGACTTCGGTTTGCGGCTCAACTCGGAGGCGAGGCTTGACTTGGGACGAGGGAGACACCAGGGGTCCGGGCCCTTTTGTACCCGGTCGTAGAGGTGTCCTGGTCGGCCACGAGTACGAGTCCGGGTGGGATACGACCTGAGAGTCCCACTCGTAAACGAGTACGACTTGCTAAAAGCGGCCGGCTGCGATGCGGGGGCGGGGTTCTGGATGGCTGACACGCAGCGGGGGCGGAAGCGGTTGCGGCTCGACCGACTGGTTTTTCTTTTTCTTTATCTTTTTCCAGAAATTCAATTAAATCACTTTGAGCTCTAGAAAATAGCAAATAAATCCAGAAAAAAAACCTGAAGAAAAACCAATAAATTCCTTGAGACACAAGGAACACAAATAAAATATTTTTGGCAAATGTTAATGTTTAACTTTAGTCATGTTAAATCTTTTTTTAATTGATACATATTCCAATTAAGCTTTAGTTAATTTCAGAAAAATACAAATGGTGAAATTTTATTTCAAAAACTTCAAAGAGGCTCTGAAATTCAGGATGTTACAGTATCCTGGCAGTTGGAGCCAGAGAGGGTGGATGTAACCCGCAGTATTAAACTTTGTTGGTTAGCTAGTGTTGGTGGTTGGAACCTTCACTATGCAGTGCTTATTAGTTTCAGTTAAAACAATTAATTGGTTAAAATGATGCCTTCGAAATTACTTAATGGTATTTGAATGAAAATGTTGCTTTGTGCAAAAGAACTATATAGCCTTCCTTTGTCAAGCCTTGCATCTATTGCATTTTTCCCAAGACTTGCGGAGTACTTTATGTACTCACATGCTACACTCAAAAATAATAACCAGAGGAGTAGGAAGCTCAAGAAGGCGACTACGACTACTTCGCTTGTGGATTCGACGAAGGATTCCCGGAGTACTAGGTCGCGCTTCCCCAGTCAATTGCCTGTGGCGTATTGATGGGTCTTCACCGAGTTTATCTTTTGCTTCCGCTGTGTTTCGTGTGTGCGAGGTCTTGAAACCTCAATTGTAATAATGAGACCTTTCGGTCTGTACTCTTTAATATTGTAATAAAGTGTTGCTGGTTATGTATTCATTTCTGTTTAACTGTGTGCACTAGCTTTGATCTGGGACTAGTGTAGTAATACACAGAGGGTCCGGGTTCGAAAATCCGGGGTCCCGACAGAGGTGGTATCAGAGCCAATTTGACTGTAGGATGTGACCTAGTTAGAATGGTCGTTAAAAGAAGAGTTTCAAAATTTATTTTATTAAATAAAAATTTTAATAATGTGCTATCCTTGTCTTTTCTTGTCTTTCTATCCTTACCTTCGTCATGGCATTCTCTCTTTCCTATCTGCTCATTTCCTTTTTGGAATGGTAATTGTACCCCCTTCCCTTTGTAATTTCTATAGACGCCTCAGTAAGGTTGCGTCTAAGAAGCACTTGGAGAAGCTCGTCATCGTGAAGGAGCAAGGACTAGTTCTTTAGTTGTAGTACCCAAGTAAAGTTCTACGATTTTAGAATGCTTATATATTACTTGCTTGTGTGTTAGGTCGACTGTACCATGTCTTGTATACTTGTAGTACAACCATCCTTAAAAACTATTTTGCTTTCAAGCTAAGTTTCTTCCAAGTCGTTGTTTGCTTCTCTCTTGTGTGTTTGTTTGGGATGTTGTTTAATCGTTCCCCTGATCTCTTATCTGTGCTACTTCCCTCTTATCTTTTGCTAACCCCAGTTACCGCAAAAGTGCAAGCTCCAATTCTTTTACTGCAGTCCAAGTTTGGAGAATCCTTGGAGACCTAGAGTATATGGAAGACAACAAATTATTGGAAAGTACTCTTGTCGGGAAAGCCGTCATAATCAGTGCATGTCGAGTTAGGTAATTTGAAGAATTGTTGCTAGGGTGATATATTTTGGATTTATAATTGATCAGATTGAAAAATATTTGAGAGGATTGAGATAAAAGGTATATTTGTGGATACCAATTGATTATAAATAAATCTAAAGAGTGTTATCTTTGTGGATTGACTAGAGATTAAATACAAAGTTGAACTTGGAAGAGCTAATTAGATCATGGGAAGAATCTAAACTTTGCCTTGGATTTATTATCTAGGATTGAAAGGAGCAACTGGATGTAAAACAAGATTTTTGTTGAAGGGATTATTTGTGATCATTGGAGAATTAGTATTAAGAGATTGATCCAGTAAAGGGAGGGATTAAAAGATTAAGAAGTTGAATTATCATTAATGATATCAATTTTGGGTGATTTGGTGGAATCATGAAGAGTAGATGAATTTTGTGGAGTTACTTGATTATCAGAGTTTGGTGGACCTATTGATGATAAGTGGATACTAGTGGAATTCTAGAAGATAATACACTTAGATATCTTGGTGGATTGATTTTATCATTGCAAAGTGGACTTTGATATGTGAATTTGAATTGGTGGATTTAATAGATTATTGTTAGATAATTGGATTTTAACTAATGGGATTAACTAGGACATTTAAGGATGTTCAAATGGATAACCTGGAGGATTTAAATTAATTATGGGAGATAGATTGTTCAATAAGAATTAATTGAGAGATTGTCCGATAAGAATTAATTGAGGTATTTGAATTCATTCAAATTTGGTGGAACCAAAATGATGATTATCAAGAGATTAATGTTGGTGGATTAATGAATATTAAATTATGGCTTAGATGATCTTAAACTTGATTGGTGAATACTAAAAGGTTGGATTAATCTTATATTATTTGATCAGAGTTATGGATCTGTTGGATTAGATAATGATCATAACATAATTGGTGGAAATCACAAACTACAATGTTATTGGATTCTTGTTAGAAAAATTCTATGACTTGATGTCGATTCAAATTAGAGCAGAGAATAAAAGTTTATGGGATTGTTTGTTGAAATCAATGTGAAATCAATAAGGTGCAATTGTGGTATATGATTTCGGAATCAAGAATTTTTGAAGAGTTGAAATAATTAAGTCTGTCTCGGATGAACACTTGTGGAAAGCCCTTTTTTGTGGAATTCTGAATTAATCGATATGATGAGGGCAATTGAAGTTAACCCAGAGCTTGCAGGCGACTAAAGATGTACCAGTCCGATTTGTTGTTGGCTTCCATATTTCTCAATTAAAGGAATACTTCAGAGCATCGAATAACAAGATAGAATCATGAAGGAAGCCGAACGCCACACAAGATGTATGACCACAAAATTTCACAAAGTGCAGAAGAGCAACCATTCGAAGTCAAGCAACCTGGAAGCATGAAGAGGACCTAAGAGCCGAGTTTCCCTCTCCTTTCTTTTTCCGGTTCGTTCAAATCTCGGGGACGAGATTTATTCTAAGGGGGGTAGATTTGTAACATCCCAAAAATTCGCTTTCTGAAAAATTTAATTTCAAATTAATTATTTTAAAGTATTTGAGTTTTATTTGGATTTGCCCTGAATTTCTGTTTTTGAAAAAACTAGATTTGAAAAGTATTTTAAGTAAAACCTAAAATTATTATTAAATAAAATGATATTTTGATTTTATATGAAAATCCTAGTTCAAAATAATTATTTGGAGTTATTTGGCTTTTATTTGGTTTCCTGGATTTTCTGGAGTTTAAAAATGTGTGTTTGAAATTAAAAAGTATTTCAATTATGAAAATTAAATACCAACATTAGTTGGAAGTATTTTTATTAAGTCCAAAATGTCTCCAGGGACTTCTGTGAATTTTTCTGGAATTTTTGGAATTTATTTCATATTTTTCTGAGCTTTATGAATTTCCTGGCAATTTCTGAAAATCTGAAATCAAAATCAAAATTTAAAAATAAAAATCCAAACCCGCTCCCTCGGGACGACACGTGGACGGGCCAGATCCGCCCACACCGCCGCCCGGATCCCGCCTACCCTCCTCCACCGCTCGCCACGTGGGCGGCCGGGATTCACCCGCCCCCACGTGCCCGAACCATCCCACCGTCCGCCTCGCCCTCGCGCCAGCCGCCCGATTCCCCCGCGCTGCCACGCGTCGCCATCTCAGCCTCGCCCGCGCCCCCTCCTCCCGCTGCGCGTGGACCCCGCTGGTCAGACCCGTCTTCCCCACCGCGCCGCCCCTTTCCTTCTTCCCTCTCCCTCTTTCCTTCTTCACTCCGGCCGAAAGAGTCCGCGCCAAATCTGGCCTTTCCCCCACCGCCTCTCTTCGGTTTTGGAAGCCGCGTGCACCCCCGCGCCCGAATCCCCAATCCCCACGCTCTCCTTCCTTCTCTGCCCCCCCCTCTTTCCTTTCTCTCTCCGCCGTATCCGCGCCGGTCAAGAAATCCGACGAGCAATCCCCGCCAATTGCCCCCTCCCTAGCCCCTATAAAAAGCCCCCTCGGCCTCCCCTCTCACCGTACCTCCTCTCTCCGTCCTCGCCCGCTTCTCCCGAGCCCCTCTTCGCCCACGCGCCGTGCGCACTCACCTCCACCGCCGTCTTGGGCTCCGGCGAGGAATCGCCGCCGCCTCGAGCCACTCCGCGCCTCGCCGTCGCCACCTCCGGCTCCAACGCGTCGCCCCCGACCTCCTCCACCCCTCGGCCGCCCCTCCCCGCCGCCAGAACCTCCTCGCCGCCGCCGCCCGAGCCGTGCCGCCGCCTCTTCACGCCGCCGGTCGTCTCCGGTCGCCGACGGTAAAACCCGCGCCCACCACTAGACTCCCCGTGCACCCCTCTCCCCGTTTTTGCCCTCAACGCAGGCCGCCGCTCGCCGGAGCGCCGGTGAGCTCGCCGTGCTCGTGCGCCACTCGGCCGACCTGGCCACATCACCAGCCGGTACGACGTGTAGGGTGAGGTGGCGCTGCGTCAGTGCCACATCGACGCCACCTCAGCCCCTCCAGCCCAGTCAGCGCCACTCCCCCTCCCCGTGCCACCTCAGCCGCCGCTTCCACCCGTGGACTATATAGCCTTCCTTTGTCAAGCCTTGCATCTATTGCATTTTTCCCAAGACTTGCGGAGTACTTTATGTACTCACATGCTACACTCAAAAATAATAACCAGAGGAGTAGGAAGCTCAAGAAGGCGACTACGACTACTTCGCTTGTGGATTCGACGAAGGATTCCCGGAGTACTAGGTCGCGCTTCCCCAGTCAATTGCCTGTGGCGTATTGATGGGTCTTCACCGAGTTTATCTTTTGCTTCCGCTGTGTTTCGTGTGTGCGAGGTCTTGAAACCTCAATTGTAATAATGAGACCTTTCGGTCTGTACTCTTTAATATTGTAATAAAGTGTTGCTGGTTATGTATTCATTTCTGTTTAACTGTGTGCACTAGCTTTGATCTGGGACTAGTGTAGTAATACACAGAGGGTCCGGGTTCGAAAATCCGGGGTCCCGACAGAGGTGGTATCAGAGCCAATTTGACTGTAGGATGTGACCTAGTTAGAATGGTCGTTAAAAGAAGAGTTTCAAAATTTATTTTATTAAATAAAAATTTTAATAATGTGCTATCCTTGTCTTTTCTTGTCTTTCTATCCTTACCTTCGTCATGGCATTCTCTCTTTCCTATCTGCTCATTTCCTTTTTGGAATGGTAATTGTACCCCCTTCCCTTTGTAATTTCTATAGACGCCTCAGTAAGGTTGCGTCTAAGAAGCACTTGGAGAAGCTCGTCATCGTGAAGGAGCAAGGACTAGTTCTTTAGTTGTAGTACCCAAGTAAAGTTCTACGATTTTAGAATGCTTATATATTACTTGCTTGTGTGTTAGGTCGACTGTACCATGTCTTGTATACTTGTAGTACAACCATCCTTAAAAACTATTTTGCTTTCAAGCTAAGTTTCTTCCAAGTCGTTGTTTGCTTCTCTCTTGTGTGTTTGTTTGGGATGTTGTTTAATCGTTCCCCTGATCTCTTATCTGTGCTACTTCCCTCTTATCTTTTGCTAACCCCAGTTACCGCAAAAGTGCAAGCTCCAATTCTTTTACTGCAGTCCAAGTTTGGAGAATCCTTGGAGACCTAGAGTATATGGAAGACAACAAATTATTGGAAAGTACTCTTGTCGGGAAAGCCGTCATAATCAGTGCATGTCGAGTTAGGTAATTTGAAGAATTGTTGCTAGGGTGATATATTTTGGATTTATAATTGATCAGATTGAAAAATATTTGAGAGGATTGAGATAAAAGGTATATTTGTGGATACCAATTGATTATAAATAAATCTAAAGAGTGTTATCTTTGTGGATTGACTAGAGATTAAATACAAAGTTGAACTTGGAAGAGCTAATTAGATCATGGGAAGAATCTAAACTTTGCCTTGGATTTATTATCTAGGATTGAAAGGAGCAACTGGATGTAAAACAAGATTTTTGTTGAAGGGATTATTTGTGATCATTGGAGAATTAGTATTAAGAGATTGATCCAGTAAAGGGAGGGATTAAAAGATTAAGAAGTTGAATTATCATTAATGATATCAATTTTGGGTGATTTGGTGGAATCATGAAGAGTAGATGAATTTTGTGGAGTTACTTGATTATCAGAGTTTGGTGGACCTATTGATGATAAGTGGATACTAGTGGAATTCTAGAAGATAATACACTTAGATATCTTGGTGGATTGATTTTATCATTGCAAAGTGGACTTTGATATGTGAATTTGAATTGGTGGATTTAATAGATTATTGTTAGATAATTGGATTTTAACTAATGGGATTAACTAGGACATTTAAGGATGTTCAAATGGATAACCTGGAGGATTTAAATTAATTATGGGAGATAGATTGTTCAATAAGAATTAATTGAGAGATTGTCCGATAAGAATTAATTGAGGTATTTGAATTCATTCAAATTTGGTGGAACCAAAATGATGATTATCAAGAGATTAATGTTGGTGGATTAATGAATATTAAATTATGGCTTAGATGATCTTAAACTTGATTGGTGAATACTAAAAGGTTGGATTAATCTTATATTATTTGATCAGAGTTATGGATCTGTTGGATTAGATAATGATCATAACATAATTGGTGGAAATCACAAACTACAATGTTATTGGATTCTTGTTAGAAAAATTCTATGACTTGATGTCGATTCAAATTAGAGCAGAGAATAAAAGTTTATGGGATTGTTTGTTGAAATCAATGTGAAATCAATAAGGTGCAATTGTGGTATATGATTTCGGAATCAAGAATTTTTGAAGAGTTGAAATAATTAAGTCTGTCTCGGATGAACACTTGTGGAAAGCCCTTTTTTGTGGAATTCTGAATTAATCGATATGATGAGGGCAATTGAAGTTAACCCAGAGCTTGCAGGCGACTAAAGATGTACCAGTCCGATTTGTTGTTGGCTTCCATATTTCTCAATTAAAGGAATACTTCAGAGCATCGAATAACAAGATAGAATCATGAAGGAAGCCGAACGCCACACAAGATGTATGACCACAAAATTTCACAAAGTGCAGAAGAGCAACCATTCGAAGTCAAGCAACCTGGAAGCATGAAGAGGACCTAAGAGCCGAGTTTCCCTCTCCTTTCTTTTTCCGGTTCGTTCAAATCTCGGGGACGAGATTTATTCTAAGGGGGGTAGATTTGTAACATCCCAAAAATTCGCTTTCTGAAAAATTTAATTTCAAATTAATTATTTTAAAGTATTTGAGTTTTATTTGGATTTGCCCTGAATTTCTGTTTTTGAAAAAACTAGATTTGAAAAGTATTTTAAGTAAAACCTAAAATTATTATTAAATAAAATGATATTTTGATTTTATATGAAAATCCTAGTTCAAAATAATTATTTGGAGTTATTTGGCTTTTATTTGGTTTCCTGGATTTTCTGGAGTTTAAAAATGTGTGTTTGAAATTAAAAAGTATTTCAATTATGAAAATTAAATACCAACATTAGTTGGAAGTATTTTTATTAAGTCCAAAATGTCTCCAGGGACTTCTGTGAATTTTTCTGGAATTTTTGGAATTTATTTCATATTTTTCTGAGCTTTATGAATTTCCTGGCAATTTCTGAAAATCTGAAATCAAAATCAAAATTTAAAAATAAAAATCCAAACCCGCTCCCTCGGGACGACACGTGGACGGGCCAGATCCGCCCACACCGCCGCCCGGATCCCGCCTACCCTCCTCCACCGCTCGCCACGTGGGCGGCCGGGATTCACCCGCCCCCACGTGCCCGAACCATCCCACCGTCCGCCTCGCCCTCGCGCCAGCCGCCCGATTCCCCCGCGCTGCCACGCGTCGCCATCTCAGCCTCGCCCGCGCCCCCTCCTCCCGCTGCGCGTGGACCCCGCTGGTCAGACCCGTCTTCCCCACCGCGCCGCCCCTTTCCTTCTTCCCTCTCCCTCTTTCCTTCTTCACTCCGGCCGACAGAGTCCGCGCCAAATCTGGCCTTTCCCCCACCGCCTCTCTTCGGTTTTGGAAGCCGCGTGCACCCCCGCGCCCGAATCCCCAATCCCCACGCTCTCCTTCCTTCTCTGCCCCCCCTCTTTCCTTTCTCTCTCCGCCGTATCCGCGCCGGTCAAGAAATCCGACGAGCAATCCCCGCCAATTGCCCCCTCCCTAGCCCCTATAAAAAGCCCCCTCGGCCTCCCCTCTCACCGTACCTCCTCTCTCCGTCCTCGCCCGCTTCTCCCGAGCCCCTCTTCGCCCACGCGCCGTGCGCACTCACCTCCACCGCCGTCTTGGGCTCCGGCGAGGAATCGCCGCCGCCTCGAGCCACTCCGCGCCTCGCCGTCGCCACCTCCGGATCCAACGCGTCGCCCCCGACCTCCTCCACCCCTCGGCCGCCCCTCCCCGCCGCCAGAACCTCCTCGCCGCCGCCGCCCGAGCCGTGCCGCCGCCTCTTCACGCCGCCGGTCGTCTCCGGTCGCCGACGGTAAAACCCGCGCCCACCACTAGACTCCCCGTGCACCCCTCTCCCCGTTTTTGCCCTCAACGCAGGCCGCCGCTCGCCGGAGCGCCGGTGAGCTCGCCGTGCTCGTGCGCCACTCGGCCGACCTGGCCACATCACCAGCCGGTACGACGTGTAGGGTGAGGTGGCGCTGCGTCAGTGCCACATCGACGCCACCTCAGCCCCTCCAGCCCAGTCAGCGCCACTCCCCCTCCCCGTGCCACCTCAGCCGCCGCTTCCACCCGTGGACCTAGTCCATGGACCGAGGGCCCACCTGTCAGTCAAACCCCCTGGGCTGACGCCAGCTGACGCCATTAATCCCATTTTTCCATTGAAAAATTAATTCGGCCCAAAAAGAAAATCCCTCGCTGACGCAATGCTGACACCGTTCTCCTTCATCCTAACTCCGTTTGAGCCCATTCAAATTTCTAAATTCATCAAAAATTCCAAAATATCTATTTCTTCCATCCTTTCAAATATTTGAAATTTATTTGATATTTCAAAATTTAAATTTCAAATTCCAATGCCTAGTTTAATTTCAAAGCCTCAGTTCCATTCCAATTTTCTGTGCACTTTCAAAATTCAAATTCAAATCTTGCCAAATCTCCATAAAATCCATTCTATTTTCCTTGGTCCAAATATTGTCTCAGTAATTTCTTTTCCCAACCGATCTTCCAGATATTCGTTCTCCCTCGTGTGAACCCCAAATCCGTTGAACCTTTCTCCAAAATTCATCTAAAATCAAAGTCTATCCAAATATGGCCTCTATTTGAGTTTTTGAGGTTATTTGAATTTTTGTTTGTATTTATTTGTTTTGTTGCTTCGTCTTGTCTCGCGTAGATTCCAACGTTGTCGACGATCTCTCCACCCAGCAGCAAGAAGACCCAGAGAGCCTGCAAGAAGACAAGTCTCCTTTGATCATCTCGAACCTATGATTTTGAAATGTTTTACTTATTTTAAATTACGTGCATTGCTATTTATATACAAGATTAGTTCAAATCTTAAGGTATTAGTTACCCCAATTTTGTTATACCCTCAGTTGAAATTGAATGCCATGTACCCTTGCCTCCTTAGGATTTCCTTTGGCTCTTTAATGAGATTATTACATTCAGTTGTGAATATTAGAATGGTAGTATAATGCTTAGCCATGCTATTGAATACCTCATAAATCTTGAAAATGGGAAATTATGAATTATTGTAATACCCTTGTGTTTGTAAAGTCTATTGGTGATTGGAGTTGCCACTAATCCTTTAAAATAAAATAAAATGTGGAAGTTGGTTTAGATTAGGGTGGATGGTTGGTTTGGATTGGTGCAGGAAGCACGAGATCTTGTTAAGTGTATGTTCCACCCTAGTCAATTAAGGACCGACGCTTGTGTTTGTCCAGACTGAGCATTAACCATACAACCACAAGTCCATATGGGTACGACCTAGCTAACTAACTTATGATAGTCTAGTTTAGGTGCCACCAGTGGAAAGTGGATGCCAGGGATGGACTGGTTATTCACAGTGAGGGACAGGGATTTACTGTACTCATATGGCGCAAGAGGGGGCTTCGGTTCGGGCAGTTAGCCTACCTGCGGTGAAACCTCAGCGGGTGGTATCTAGCTAGATTAGAGTAAGGTAAAGGCTTTGTGATATTTTATCTGGGTCTCATGCCAAAGGAAGCGTGTTGACTTCTAGGATAATTTATCTCTTGTGGGTAAAGTTGTACAACCTCTGCAGAGTGTAAAACTATTCGAATAGCCGTGCCCACGGTCAAGGGCGGGCAAGGAATGCTTTCACATGGTAGATTTCTGGTTTTGGTTTTAAAATCAAAGTTTTATATTTCGAGAGTGGAGGGAACTCTCGGAAGGGTATCCTGGCAGTTGGAGCCAGAGAGGGTGGATGTAACCCGCAGTATTAAACTTTGTTGGTTAGCTAGTGTTGGTGGTTGGAACCTTCACTATGCAGTGCTTATTAGTTTCAGTTAAAACAATTAATTGGTTAAAATGATGCCTTCGAAATTACTTAATGGTATTTGAATGAAAATGTTGCTTTGTGCAAAAGAACTATATAGCCTTCCTTTGTCAAGCCTTGCATCTATTGCATTTTCCCAAGACTTGCGGAGTACTTTATGTACTCACATGCTACACTCAAAAATAATAACCAGAGGAGTACGAAGCTCAAGAAGGCGACTACGACTACTTCGCTTGTGGATTCGACGAAGGATTCCCGGAGTACTAGGTCGCGCTTCCCCAGTCAATTGCCTGTGGCGTATTGATGGGTCTTCACCGAGTTTATCTTTTGCTTCCGCTGTGTTTCATGTGTGCGAGGTCTTGAAACATCAATTGTAATAATGAGACCTTTCGGTCTGTACTCTTTAATATTGTAATAAAGCGTTGCTGGTTATGTATTCATTTCTGTTTAACTGTGTGCACTAGCTTTGATCTGGGACTAGTGCAGTAATACACAGAGGGTCCAGGTTCGGAAATCCGGGGTCCCGACAGTTGAGCTCCGTGGCGCAGAGACTTCAGGCTGTAGAGGAGGAGTTGGCCAAGTAACAGGCTGAAGACGAGGGATCTTGATGAGATGGCGACCCGATCTTCCGATAGGTTCGATTGTTTTCATCGTAAAGATGTTGACACTTTGAGGCTTCCGATTCGCAGACCATCACCTTTCAATTCGCTACACCCGCACGACTGTCGTTATCGACCACGCTCACACACGACCGACCTTACCACGAGGGTTATTGTTCCCGCAAGCAATCGAAGCAACTCACAAGAACAAGGAAGATGCAATCTGAATTGTATTGCGAATATGGATGAAGTTCACAAAGTGGGGTTCCTCAAACCGATTAATCGGTGAAACTGCAAAGTGGTAGAATAATTAAAAAAAACCCTAAACTATGATGGCTACTGTATATATAGGCGGACATGAGGAGGTCGATCTAGGGTTGTGCGGCCACGGGAAGAGGCGTACACATCCTGGGCTCCAACCTCGACACACTTACAAGGCCCTATTAGGCCTAAAATGGTGACGCAGCACCTTAACTTGTGACTAAGCTAAAAATGCGGGGAGGAGATCATGTGCTGATGGACTTCCTTTTCTCGGCGTAATCAGAGGGTCTTCCTTGGGCACAATCAGCGCAGATGACCAGGATTTGATGGATCCTCCCCATTATTCCTAAGTAACAAAATTTCACAATTATTAGGTAGTATACCATTCTGCATAGATAAATTATTAGCAACTAGAAACGAGCTCACCTCATAATTTAAGCTCTTGTCACAGGGCCTTGTTGTTCTGCAACCGGATCTGGAGAATTTTGTGTAGTGCATGTATCCGAAAGAGTGATGTCCTCATCAGATCTTCTATTACAGGACTACCCCCAAAGAAGCATAGGACCCAGATGTTTGGTAGTAGCACTAGCTCATAGGAGCCATATCTTAAGTTTAAAGTCATAGAACGCTACTTGTGAGCTGTTATCCCTTGTCAATTGCTTCAAGATTATAATTATTAATGAACATATTTTGTTGGTTGTTATTCGAGTTCTTGTGTTTTTCTTGTGCTTTGTGGTGGGAATGTTACATAGACATTCTCCTAGTTCTCTCTTTCCTTCCTCTAAATCTCGAGCATGCCGGCAGATGGTGAACACAAGGAGGAACGTCAGTGACAACAACCCCGATGACAACACCGAAGCTCAAGGAAGTTAGTCCGCTCCCATTCCTCCACCTCCGCCAGCAAACAGACTTGACTGGGCTCAGTTGATGGCAAAATCAGACCCAGTTAATTTAGCTTTGGCTCAAACTATCAACAACCCAGCTCAGCAGTTTCATCAGTCGCTAGCCCAAGCTCCCCAGAACAGATTGTCAAAGTTCCAAGGATAAGACCCCCAACCTTTTCCAGCAGTGCAGAGCCAATGGATGCTAATGATTGGCTCCGTGCGATTGGAAAGAAGCTGGACATCCTGCAATGCACCAACCAAGAAAGGGACCTGTTTGCTACTCACCAACTTAATGGACCAGCATCAGAGTGGTGGGATACTTTAACTGCCTCCCATGCCAACCCCCAAGCCATTTCCTGGAATGAGTTCGTGCAAAGTTTCCACAAGGCTCACATTCCCTCGGGTACCATTACTTTGAAGAAGAAGGAATTTAGAGCTCTGCGTAAAGGGAATCGCACTATGAACGAATATCTGCAAAAGTTCAACCAACTAGCGCGATATGCACCAGAAGATGTAGCCACTGATGAAGCCAAACAAGAAAGGTTTCAAGAAGGATTGAATGACAACATTACTGTCCAGTTGATATCAGGCGACTATGCCGATTTTCATTAGTTGGTTAGCAAGGCCATTCACCAAGAGGGCAAGTTCGTGGAAATGGAAAATCGGAAAAGGAGAATTGATGTACAAAAGGTTAACCCAGGAGGATTTCCTAAAGCCCGCAGCACCCCACCACAGACCACCCAGTTTAAGGCGCACTCCAGCAACTTCAAGACGCAGTCAAGTGGCATCAGGCCAACAGTGAGCCGCCCACCTATGCAAGTCAATCACCCTAACCCTCGAGCCAGTCATGTTCAAGTACAGAAGAGTACTGCATCGCCAGATGGAGTGACTTGCTTCCATTACAAGGAAACGGGACATTATGCCAAGTCTTGTCCGAAGAAGCTCCAAGTCGCAGCAAATACCAGTGCATCCGGAAGCCAGACCCCAAGGCAGCAGTTCAAGAAGCCAGAGAACTTTATCAAGGGATGCATGAAACACGTCACGGCTGAAGAAGCTCAGGCTACACCAGATGTTGCGCTAGGTGCGTTTGTTGTGAATAGATGGGACTCTATTCCTAGCGGACCTCATAGTGTTGAAATCATAAGGTTTGGATGTAATTCTTGGAATGAACTAGTTAGCCAAGAACAGTGGGCAAATTAATTGTGCTAGCTGATCCATTTCTCTCACAAATGATCAAGGAATAGTAGTAAGCTTCACCCCTAAGAACCCTGAAAAAGGAGCGTGTGCTCTTAATCAACTTCAAGCTTTAGAAGAAGTGCCAGTTGTGCGGAAATACCCAGATGTACTTCCAGAAGAGTTACCAGGAATGCCGCTGGATAGGGAAATTGAGTTAGTGATTGACCTAATCCCGGGTGCTGCCCCAATCTCTAAGAGACCATATCGAATGCCAGCTAATGAGCTAGTTGAGTTAAAGAAGCAAATCCAGGAGTTGGAAGAGAAAGGTTATGTTCGTCCAAGCTGTTCACCATCGGGATCACCTGTTTTGTTCGTCAAGAAAAAGGATGGAAGTATGAGAATGTGTGTGGATTACCGAGATCTCAAGGATGTTACCATTAAGAACAAGTATCCTTTGCCCAGGATTGATGATCTGTTTGACCAGCTAAAAGGAGCAAGCATCGTCTCAAAGATAGATTTGAGATCAGGTTATCACCAGCTAAAGATTCAAGCTGAAGACATTCCCAAGACTGCTTTCTCCACTCGTTATGGACAATATGAGTTCACTGTTATGTCCTTTGGATTGACAAATGCACCTGCATATTTCATGAGTATGATGAACAGTGTATTCATGGAGTGGATAAGTTCATTGTGATCTTCATAGATAACATCCTTATGTACTCCAAAGATGAAGAAGAGCATGAGAAACATCTCAGGATAACTTTGGAAAAACTGTTGAACCCAGATTTTAACATCCAGCATCCTCTGTGATTCCACCGCACTATTCCCTGGATCAGTAGATAGTGCTCACAGATTACAGTTCTGAACATCAAAATATATATCATGAGGAAGCGTAAATATAATAGTAGACTTACTCATGGGCCGCTTAGGCCAAAATCAATAAGATGCAGAAGCGAAAACGAAGCACACAGGTGGGACCCTCAGGACATGCCCATAGGCAGCCAACTGGGGGTTCGCGACCTAGCCCTTGACATCTTCATCTTCTTTGCCATCATGACCAAGAGTATTGCTGAAGCGTAGCGATCTGGTTCCTGACTCTGGATTTGTCGTGAGAGCGAGTGTGAGCACAAACCACCGTGCTCTGCGAGCCAATACATAGGATGCAAATAAAATAGTATGCATGGCTTGTCAAAGGAGAGGCTCGGGTTATTTTATTTGCCATAAACTGCTTTTAGTAGCATTATTATTATTTAATAACCGTGTTATTGTTGTTGCCTAAAACTCCACACAGTAATTACCATATGTCGGATCCCGGAGTAACGTCCCCGAAATCCTCTGTGTAAATCGCACTAGTCCAGGAACAGCTAGTGCACACAACAGAACAAAGATACAAATCAAACACAAACAAAATTAAAATTCAAGAAAAATAAAATTAAATAAAATGAAAAAATTTGGGATGTCACAAATCTACCCCCCTTAAAAGAATCTCGAAGTCGCAGCAAATACCAGTGCATCC
Source organism: Dendrocalamus latiflorus (assembly GCA_017311315.1). Lineage (NCBI taxonomy): Eukaryota > Viridiplantae > Streptophyta > Magnoliopsida > Poales > Poaceae > Dendrocalamus > Dendrocalamus latiflorus. The sequence goes on along the minus strand of CM029625.1, from coordinate 467,551 downwards.
GGAAGCCAGACCCCAAGGCAGCAGTTCAAGAAGCCAGAGAACTTTATCAAGGGATGCATGAAACACGTCACGGCTGAAGAAGCTCAGGCTACACCAGATGTTGCGCTAGGTGCGTTTGTTGTGAATAGATGGGACTCTATTCCTAGCGGACCTCATAGTGTTGAAATCATAAGGTTTGGATGTAATTCTTGGAATGAACTAGTTAGCCAAGAACAGTGGGCAAATTAATTGTGCTAGCTGATCCATTTCTCTCACAAATGATCAAGGAATAGTAGTAAGCTTCACCCCTAAGAACCCTGAAAAAGGAGCGTGTGCTCTTAATCAACTTCAAGCTTTAGAAGAAGTGCCAGTTGTGCGGAAATACCCAGATGTACTTCCAGAAGAGTTACCAGGAATGCCGCTGGATAGGGAAATTGAGTTAGTGATTGACCTAATCCCGGGTGCTGCCCCAATCTCTAAGAGACCATATCGAATGCCAGCTAATGAGCTAGTTGAGTTAAAGAAGCAAATCCAGGAGTTGGAAGAGAAAGGTTATGTTCGTCCAAGCTGTTCACCATCGGGATCACCTGTTTTGTTCGTCAAGAAAAAGGATGGAAGTATGAGAATGTGTGTGGATTACCGAGATCTCAAGGATGTTACCATTAAGAACAAGTATCCTTTGCCCAGGATTGATGATCTGTTTGACCAGCTAAAAGGAGCAAGCATCGTCTCAAAGATAGATTTGAGATCAGGTTATCACCAGCTAAAGATTCAAGCTGAAGACATTCCCAAGACTGCTTTCTCCACTCGTTATGGACAATATGAGTTCACTGTTATGTCCTTTGGATTGACAAATGCACCTGCATATTTCATGAGTATGATGAACAGTGTATTCATGGAGTGGATAAGTTCATTGTGATCTTCATAGATAACATCCTTATGTACTCCAAAGATGAAGAAGAGCATGAGAAACATCTCAGGATAACTTTGGAAAAACTGTTGAACCCAGATTTTAACATCCAGCATCCTCTGTGATTCCACCGCACTATTCCCTGGATCAGTAGATAGTGCTCACAGATTACAGTTCTGAACATCAAAATATATATCATGAGGAAGCGTAAATATAATAGTAGACTTACTCATGGGCCGCTTAGGCCAAAATCAATAAGATGCAGAAGCGGAAACGAAGCACACAGGTGGGACCCTCAGGACATGCCCATAGGCAGCCAACTGGGGGTTCGCGACCTAGCCCTTGACATCTTCATCTTCTTTGCCATCATGACCAAGAGTATTGCTGAAGCGTAGCGATCTGGTTCCTGAATCTGGATTTGTCGTGAGAGCGAGTGTGAGCACAAACCACCGTGCTCTGCGAGCCAATACATAGGATGCAAATAAAATAGTATGCATGGCTTGTCAAAGGAGAGGCTCGGGTTATTTTATTTGCTATAAACTGCTTTTGGTAGCATTATTATTATTTAATAACCGTGTTATTGTTGTTGCCTAAAACTCCACACAGTAATTACCATATGTCAGATCCCGGAGTAACGGCCCCGAAATCCTCTGTGTAAATCGCACTAGTCCAGGAACAGCTAGTGCACACAGCAGAACAAAGATACAAATCAAACACAAACAAAATTAAAATTCAAGAAAAATAAAATTAAATAAAATGAAAAAATTTGGGATGTCACTAATCTACCCCCCTTAAAAGAAGCTCCAACCCCGAGATTCGAACGGGCTAGCAAAAGAGGTGGGGATGATTGGCCTTCAGTTCTTCCTCTCTTTCCCAAGTGGCTTCATCTTCTGTATGGTTGCTCCATTGCACTTGACAGAAACGGATGGTCTTCCTTCTGGTCTGACGTTCTCCCGTCTCAAGTATCTTGATTGGCTGTTCTCTGTAGGTGAGGTCTCCTTGAAGATCAAGGGTCTCAAGTGTTGCCTGCTCAGTGGGTACTCGAAGGCACTTCTTCAGTTGAGACACATGGAAGACGTCATGTATCCCAACCATGGTTGATGGCAATTCCAACTGGTATGCTACCTCACCTCTGCGACTCAAGATCCTGAAAGGTCCCACGAACCTTGATGCAAGCTTTCCCTTAGTTTGGAACCTCTTGACTCCTCTGAGTGGAGATACCCTCATATACACAAATTCATCCACTGCGAAGGACAGGTCTCGTCTACGATTGTCAGCATAGCTCTTCTGTCGAGACTAGGCTATTTTTAGTCTTTCCTTGATCTTTCTGACCTTTTCTTCGGTGTCCTGCAGGAGAGTGGGTCTAGGGTCTTGAGAATCCTCTGGCTGATCCCAAAACAGTGGTGTTCTACACTTTCTCCCATATAAGGCTTCAAAGGGGGCAATCTGCAGACTGGATTGATAGCTATTGTTGTAGGAGAACTCTGCATAAGGTAAGGCTCGATCCCAACTTTCCCCAAGATCTAGGGCACAAGCTCTCAACATGTCTTCCAACACTCAGTTTGGGGGTGATAAGCCGTGCTGAAGTTTAGCTTACTTCCTAACTCCTTATGAAGCTTTTGCCAGAACCGGGAAGTAAACTGGCTCCCTTGATCTGACATAATCTTCTTGGGAACTCCATGAAGACACACAATCTGGGACATGTACAATTCTGCCAACTTACTCCCAATATAGGTAGTCTTGACCGGTATAAAATGTGCCACTTTGGTCAAGCGGTCTATTATTACCCATATGGAGTCATATCCAGACTGAGTCCTGGGTAATCCGGTGATGAAGTCCATACCGATTTCTTCCCATTTCCATTCAGGGATGGGTAAGGGTTGCAAAAGTCCAGCAGGTTTCTGATATTCCACCTTGACCCTCTGCTAGGTGTCACAAGCATCAATGTACTCAGCGATCTCTCTCTTCATGCTAACCCACCACTACTTTTCCCTGAGGTCTTGGTACATCTTGGTACGACCAGGGTGTATGGAGTATGGGGTGTCATGGGCTTCTTTCAGAATCATATCCTTGATTTCTTTGTTATTTGGTACACAGATACGACTCCCGAACCAAATGGCTCCATGCTCATCCTCACTGAAACCAGGGGCCTTGCCTCTTCTCATGTTCTTCTTTATCTCCTGAATATCCTCATCAACCTTCTGAGCTTCTTTGATTAGCTCGGGCAGGGTGGGCTGGATTTCCAGAGTCATGAGGTTACTCTGATTCTTGGGTTCCAAACTAAGACAGGCAATTCCCTCCTGAAGTCAGGTCTGAACCTCTACTGACAAGGTGCAGTTTGCATAAGCCTTTCTGCTCAATGCATTGACCACAACATTGGCCTTACCGGGATGGTAATGAATTCCAAAATTATAATCCTTAATCAACTCTAACCATCGTCGCTGCCTCAGATTGAGCTCTACCTGGGTGAAAATATACTTTAGGCTCTTATGGTCCGTGTATACCTCACAACGGTTACCGATGAGATAGTGCCGCCAGATCTTCAATGCATGAACTACTGCGGCTAACTCCAGGTCGTGAGTGGGATAATTACCTTCATGAGGCCTTAGCTGCCGAAATGCATAAGCTACCACTTTTCCCTCTTGCATCAACACATTACCAAGTCCTTGCCGGGAGGCATCACAGTACACCTCAAAGTCCTTATGAATGTCTGGTAAGGTGAGTACCGGAGCTGTCAGCAATTTGTTCTTGAGCACCTGGAAACTCTGCTCACAAGCCTTTGTCCATTCGAACTTCTTTTCCTTCTTTAGGAACTGTGTCATGGGTCTGGCTAATTTAGAGAATTCCAGTATGAAGTGACGATAATATCCAGCGAGTCCAAGAAAACTCCTGATTTCTGTCACCGATGTAGGCTGCTTCCAGTCCATTACTGCTTCAACCTTAGAAGGATCTACGACGATTCCTTCGGCCGTCACAATGTGACCAAGGAAAGCTACCTCCTTTAGCCAAAATTCGCACTTACTGAACTTGGCATAAAGTTGGTGTTCTCTTAGCTCTCCTAGGATTATCCTGAGATGTTTTTCATGATCCTTCTCATTTTTGGAGTAAATGAGAATGTCATCAATGAAGATTACCACAAACTTGTCCAGATATTTCAGAAATACCTTATTCATCATGGTCATGAAACATGCCAGGGCATTTGTTAACCCAAAAGACATGACGGTGAACTCATACTGACCATAACAGGTTGTGAAGGCAGTTTTGGGTATGTCCTCTTCCCTAATTTTCAGCTGATGGTACCCGGATATCAGATCTATCTTGGAGAAGACACTTGCTCCTTTCAACTGATCAAAAAGATCGTCGATCCTAGGCAATGGATACTTATTCTTGATGGTGGCTTCATTAAGTGCTCTATAATCCACACACATCCTCATGCTGCCATCCTTTTTCTTGACAAAGAGAACGGGTGCACCCCATGGTGATGAGCTAGGCCGAACATAGCCTTTATCTTCCAACTCCTGGATCTGCTTCTTAAGTTAAACTAACTCATTAGCGGGCATTCGGTACGGCCTCTTGGAGATAGGGGCAGTACCAGGGACTAAGTCAGTTGTGAACTCAACATCCCTGTCCGGGGGCATCCCAGGTAGATCCTCCGGAAACACGTCCAGGTATTCCCGTACTATTGGCACTTCTTCCAAGACTTGAAGGTGGGTAAGGTTACATTGGTTCATCTTGGGTATTTTGGGTGCAAAGACCACCTCTACTCCATGATCATTTGTGACGGTGATGGATCGGGAAAGCACAGTTTATCTGGCCTTTATTCTTGGACAACCAATCCATACCAAGAATGACATCCAACCCGTGAGAGTTTAGGACAATCAACTCAGCTAGGAAAGGTACTCCTTCTACAAGTAACTCCACTTTCGGACACAAAGTACTAGCCCTCATCTCGATTCCAGGGGATTGGACTATCATGAGAAGAAATAGGCATGGATTTCGTAACTGAACTCCCCAAAACTCAATCCGGTTATGACTCCATTTGGGTGGTAATTGACAGACTAGCTAAAGTAGCTCACTTTATACCTGCCAAGACTACTTACTCCAGAAGCAAGCTAGTAGAGCTGTACATGTCCAGGATTGTGTGTCTACATGGAGTTCCAAGAAAGATAGTGTCAGACAGAGGAAATCGGTTCACCTCCTGATGTTGGCAGAAAATTCATGAAGAGTTAGGGAGTAAGCTTAACTTCAGTACAACTTGCCATCCCCAGACAGATGGGAAAATAGAACGAGTAAATCAGGTACTAGAGGATATGCTAAGAGCTTGTGCTCTAGATTTTGGAAATAGTTAGGATCGATCTTTATCCTATGCTGAATTTTCTTACAATAACAGCTATCAAACCAGCTTGCAAATGGCACCTTTTGAAGCATTGTATGGCAGGAAGTGCAGGACGCCTTTGCTCTGGGAGCAGCCAGAAAAGTTTCAAGATGCTAGTCCAAACTTACTTCACGATGCTGAAGAAAAAGTAAGAAAAATCAAAGACAAATTAAAAATAGCCCAATCTCAGCAAAAGAGTTATGCCGACAATCGTTGCCGAGACATGACCTTTGAGGTTGACGACTATGTTTATCTCAGAATATCCCCACTTTGAGGAGTGAAAAGATTTTAGGCAAGAGGAAAGCTTGCACCGAGATATGTTGGACCATTCAAGATCGTAAGTCGCAGAGGCGAAGTTGCATATCAGTTGGAATTGCCAGCGAGCATGTCAGGAGTGCACATTGTTTTTCATGTCTCACAGTTGAAGAAATGTCTCCGAGTTCCTGTAGAGCAAGCAGCAATAGAAACCTTGGATCTTTAGGAAGATCTCATGTACCAAGAACAACCAATCAAGATTCTCGAGACAACAGAGCGCCAGACCAGGAAGAAAACCATCAGATTCTGCAGAGTCCAGTGGAGCAATCACACCGAGGATGAAGCAACCTGGGAGCGAGAAGAAGATCTAAAAGCCAACCATCCCCATCTCTTCGCTAGATAGTTCAAATCTCGAGGGCGAGATTTCTTTTTAGGGCGTAGGTTTGTAACAACCCAAAATTTTATTTGCTTTTTATTTTTTTGGGGATTTATTTGGATTTATCTGGATTTTATTTCAAAGCCTAGAGCAATAAAATGTACTTCAAATATTTTATTAAAGCCAAAAAGAGTTTATTTTGCTTTTCCTAAGCTCCCCTGAATTTTATAGAATTTTTGAGAATTTTCTGGAATATAAAATCAATTTTAAAAATCCAAAAATGTATTTTATAAAATTTTATAAGGGCAAAATTTAAATTAAAAATATTTTCCTAAGTCTAAAACAGCTCCAGGAATTTTCCATGAATTTTCTAGAATTTTTAGACATTATTTACTATTTTCTAAGTATTTATAAAATTTTCTAGTATTTCTGAAAAGTTAAAACAAAAATTAAATCTGAATTAATATCGGGCTGACACGTGTCGTGTCCGAATTAAGTCCATCCACCTCTTGATCTAATCACGGCCGTCCACCACAACTTAACGCTTCGCTTCATCTCAACGGCTGAGATTTTGCCCCCTGCCACGTGTCTCAAATCCAGCCGCCCGTCCCTTCCTCTCCCCTCCTCTCTCACCGACAGGTGGGCCCCACTTGTCATCTCTTTTTTCAACCCCACCTCATCTTCAACCTCCAGCCCGCCGCCATTAACACCGCGCCTTGAGCTCCGTTCGGTCGCCTCTCTTCCTGAAGACCGCCGCCTCGGGTCCCTCCCTCGCCGCCGTACCCCGCCGGCCCTTTAAAGCCCCCGCCCCGCTCGCGTTCACACCGGCTAGCCGGTTTCTTTCCCAGGGTTTCCGGCGAGCCACACTACCCCCTTCCCCTATAAACCCCCCCGGGCGCCTCCTTCCGCATCCCCTCTACCGGTCGCTTCTTTCCCCCACCTCGACCAAACCCTCGCCCACCTGAGCCGCTGTCTCCGAGAACTGCCGCCGCCGCTCTCTCTCTCTCTCTCTCTCTCTCTCTCTTTCGCCGCCGCCCTTCCTCTTACCATCCCGAGCCCGACACCGGTAAGAGCCAATTCCCCAACGCCTCTCTCCCTCCCCCACCTCTCGCCACGAGGCAGCCACATGGCGCCACATCGGCGCTTGGCCGCCACGCCAGCCGGGACTACCACCTCAGCCTTTCGTGCGGTCCATGGACCTAGTCCACGGTAGACCGTCAGCCTTTTTCTTTACAAAAATAATTCGGCTGAATATTAAATTCTTGCTGACATCATAATTACCTCTTTTAGTACAAAAATAATTCCCAAAAATTATTAGCCTTTTCCTTTTTCTCTCTTTTTAAACTTCCAGAAGGTTGTATTTCTTCATTTTAACTCCGATTTGACCCGTTCAAATTTCTAAATTCTTCTAAAATCATAAACTACCCATTTCTAGGTCTTTTGGAATTTTTAAATTTTAGTTGTTTGATTCTTCGTGCGTAGATTATGAAGATCTCGGAGAGAACGACTTCAACGACTCGCACGAGGACCCTAAGCAAGGCAAGTTACACCCTTGACCATGTTGAACCCATTAGTTTAAATTATTTATGTTGATTTTTAAATTATTATGCATGCATAATTTTATTCAAGTCTAGTTTAAGTCCAGTTTAAATTGTAGTTATGCCTAAGTCCTTTGTATAGCCAAATTTGACATTGAATACCATTATACTTTATCAACCCTAGATAAAACCTAGTTAGTACATTAGCATTAACTAGAAATTTTGTAGAATTGCTTAGGCATGCTTAGAATAATTATGGGTTGGGATAATCTTTCACATAAAATGATAAACTTTTAAAGTGTTTCTTGATTTTGGAGAGTTAAGGATGTTTATGAGATATTTTTAAAATAAAATATAAAACTTGGTTTAGACATAGGCATTGATATCGTGGTGGGTGCTTGCTGGCATGCATTGTAGTTGGATAACTCAATGTCAATTGCTAGGCACAAGGGGATTGTGGTTAAGCCTAAGTCAAGTTAAGGATCAGTCTGTGAGCTAATTTTACAAAGTCAAACCGTACTACCACAAGTCTGGTATGGGACAGACCTAGCCGAATAATTTGTGAGGTTTCAACTTGATTTCACTATAGGATGAATGTGGGCATGGCGCAGGCCGCGAGAAGTCTCACATGGCACAAGAGGGGGATCCAACATGTGGATTCATTGATGAGGCGATGGGGTCCCAATCTTCCGATAGGATGATAAATTCGATTTGGAGGAGAACGACTTTGACGATGCAGGCTTCTAACCGGCCACGACCAGAACACCAAGCAATTGCTAAACCACACTCCAAGTCGTTATCAACCGTGCCAAGAACGTGGTTGACCTGACCACGAAGGTCTATTCCTGCATGCAATCGAAGAACACGCAAGAACAAGATAACAAGCAATCTGAAATTGCAAATATTTAAATTGAGTTCACAAAGGTGGGATTCCGCTGAGATTCTTTACGATTGGTCTAGTCGACACAAGCGAAGAACAAAAGTTTTCACAATGGAAAAACTAAGCAAACGAAATCCAAGCAAACTAGAAGGGTGCAGCCTCCTTAAATAGGGGAGGAAAAGCCGCACAAAACTAAAAAAATGAGGTGGTACCATTGATGGTACTGTTCACATGAACAGTATAATGAACAGTATGGGCCTAGGGGGCGCCTCTCCTTTGGGCCCAGGCATTACAAGGCCCGAGTTGGCCCAAACAGGTGATGTAGCACCTTGTTTGAGTGATTGCGATGTACACAGGAGTAATTTGGAGGTGAGGCTAGATCCATTGGAAAGGGGACGAGAAAAGCTTTCCATCGAGTACTCATGGAACTCAAACAGACTCCGTATGTGAAAGTTATGCATGTTTGAAGTTGGGCCTGTCAGGCTGAATCCGAATTGATCTGGAGGCCGAAGTGGCTTCCAAAACCTATCCAACTTGAACCCTTGCTTCAATTGGTTCCAAAGTGATGTGGTGCTATAAAAATATATATTTTCATCATTAGGTAGCATCATATTCTTATTTAAAGTATGTTGAAGTTGAGGAAACGAATTCACCTTTAGTTCAATCTTGATATTGGCCGCTATAGTCGTATGTGTTGGTGGCGTGGTCACATCATTCATGTTGTAGTGAAACCTTAGTGGCGGTGTGATCTAGTTGACAACTAAACATTGTAAAGGCTTTGTCATGAACTCTCAGCCACACACCTAAGGCAGTGTGTTAATCGCGTGGCAGAACGAGAGGACATGTCTTATGGGTAAAGTTGTACACCTCTGCAGAGTAACAAACTATCCTGGATAGCCAAGTCCACAGTCAAGGACATGCTGAGTAAGGTTTTTCACAGATTACACTTTGGTTTGATAAAATCTGGTTTATGGAAAATTTGGATATCTTTTGGAAAGATGGTCCGGGTGGGATACCCATGGATAGGTTAGTGTTAGGTTGGAGCATGCACTAACGATAATACTTTGTTAAATCCTGTTTCTAATTATGGTATCAAATTTAGCTATTGTTCATACTTTATGATAATTACTCCAATGTTGCCTTTTATGCAATCAACCATATTATGCCTTCCTTTAATATTCCTTATGCATGCATTAACTCTGTTAAACTCGTGGTGTAACCTATGGAGTAACCTGTTAAACTTCTTTCCAGAGGAAGCCTTCGACGACTACAGTGAGGATCGCGAGTAGGCCACGTCTTACAGTCATTCGCTTGTGGGAAGGCTGGATGGGCTGCTATATAATTATCTTCCGCTGTCTTCTTTTGCTGTTATTGTAAAATTTGGCCATAAGGTCATACCTTGTTATATAATAAAGTGCGATTATTATGTGAGATATGTATCACTGTTGACCTATGTGCACTAGCTTTTCCTGGTATAGTGCGATTAATACAGAGAGTCCTGGAGTTGCCGCTCTGGGGTCTTACAGATATGGTATCAGAGCATATTGACCCTAAGACGTGACCGTAGATAGAATAGAATGGACAAACTTTAAGGATGTATTTTAAAATATATATATTTGAAAATTTTTTAATCTAGTCTCCTTCATCCTCTCCCTCAATTATACTCTGTCATCAAAAATTGTTTACTAACTACTTTCCTTTATCCCAATTGTAGATGGATCAACGTCCTACCCAAGTCAGCCACGGAACCCCGGTACGGTCGCGGCTAAGTGCGGCGACATCCACGATGCAAATGACATGCATGATATGCCCACAATTGATTCCTTAGGATTATAACCACATGAACCACAATATATATAACAAGGCATAAAGGGCAACATTACATCTTTGTTTAACAGTAGATTATTTACCAAACCTCAGCAATTACGGTGAAGGCAATAAAATTAATAAGTTAAATTGTAGCAACAACCGCTACATTTACTTGCCTCTACCGAAGCGGCGAGGGGCTCAAGCATGGTACGTTAAACTATAGCAACAAGGCACCACTCAGTACAAAGCCATAATACAACATTCACAATTGAGAAGTAAACATCTCTATGCCCAAAACTCGCAACTCCCTCTCAAATAGTTGTTTTCCCACTCTGCTCTCTGCAGCAGCGCTACTTGTCTTTTTTGTATCTCTTAATCTACTAACCAAACAACAACAAAACTAACATATTTGAAATCTTCATAACAAAAGCTACAAATTTCGTGAAGACACTATAATTTTATTATATAGTTTTAATGACGTAATTCTCACTAGAAAACAGAGAACAGACTCTACCTTCGAGTTATGTCCAGCAAATTCCACAGACCACCACTGACAGCCCACTGCTCCAAAAATTATATAATTATACCAGAGGCTAGTTCTAGATGTTATCGACCACTTTCATTATTATGAGTTAATTCATAAAATTTATTAGGACGTCTGAATCAGTCCACGATCAGAAACTGGATTCTGAACCCAGCTCTATTGCACAGTTGACTTCAATCCCCTGTTGCGCCCAAACCCCACATCCAAAAATTCTAAAAAATTATAGAAACTAGATCTCTGCATCCTCTAAAACTTTCATGTTGAAGGGTTCCTCGGCAAAAATCATTTTGACCTCCTAAACTACCCGAACAGACACGCTGCCCGATCTGACTACGCGCAGAACACTGATTAATCGCTAATTGACGGTTTCCCCTAGATCATCCACCTCTAAAGACGAACCAAAAGCCTACGATCAAACTAAAACAGAGAGGAAAAGACAGGAATTTCTTACCTAGACAGGTTTTCTTCTCATCCTTCCTTCTCCTCCCTTCTCCTTCTTCTTCCCTTCCCTTCCTTCTTCTTCCTTTTCTCCCTTTCTATTTTCCAGCAGGGCAACAAGGGGAAAAGCAGGGCAGGGAAACCTGAATACTAACTCACACAGCTACACTCGATGGCGTAGAAGCACAAGCTAGATGCAATTTGTGGGGAATCACAAGAACTCGGTAAACAAGAACACTCTCATTGTTCTTAATAAAATCAATCTCCAAAAGAAAAGGCCTGCTTACGGACAGGAATTTCTTACCTAGACAGGTTTTCTTCTCATCCTTCCTTCTCCTCCCTTCTCCTTCTTCTTCCCTTCCCTTCCTTCTTCTTCCTTTTCTCCCTTTCTATTTTCCAGCAGGGCAACAAGGGGAAAAGCAGGGCAGGGAAACCTGAATACTAACTCACACAGCTACACTCGATGGCGTAGAAGCACAAGCTAGATGCAATTTGTGGGGAATCACAAGAACTCGGTAAACAAGAACACTCTCATTGTTCTTAATAAAATCAATCTCCAAAAGAAAAGGCCTGCTTACGGATAGGAGTAGAGGGGTATATATACTAGGAATAACCCTCCTAGCTGGGTATGAACATAAGTCACCACGTTGGAAGGTGGAAGGACAATTGATTCAAGCATTCAAGGAGTCTTCTCAAATTCTCGCGCGTTTGCTCAACTTCTGCGCAGTCTTAAGTAAAACAGCAATAACTCTCTCCTCGGAAGTCCAAAAGACGAACCGTGAAAATAGACTTGATTATCTTTCCATCCATATAGCATATGCACAGTAAAACGTGACAGGTTGGTGCACAAGCCTTCAAAGAGTCTTCAGTTTTCGCCCAACATTTATCAGCATGTGCAGCTGTTAGTAAAATGACCATAACTTTCTTTACACAACTCCAAATGATGCACGGTTTGAAATGTAGGAAAATAGACTGGACAAGCCATCCATTGGTCTGGTGTATGCTGGTTGGAAACATTATAATTCATGCAGATAATGATTGCAAAACTCATTGGTTTTCTGGACCTCCCTGTTCCTCTCCAATGCACCTGAGTTCAATCAAAGAAGAAGAGGTGGGGGCACGACCAAGTCACAAGAATTTGAAATGTAGCTTAGGTTAGCATTCACCTGATCATGTATTTTCTTAGCACGTCTTCTCGTGATTGGTTCTTGATATTGTTGGTCCTTGAGAATATCTTGGTCGCGGAGATGATCATCTTCAGTGTGGTTATTGAAGGTTGGGATGTCCTCATCAAAACAGAGGGGCGGCCACAAGGGGTGGGGGTGCCTAGGGTTAGGGGAAAAAGGGGGCGGCTGGCCTAAAGGGGGCGGCTTGGGCCTAGGGCCTGACCTGGGCCCAGGGTGGAAGGGAGAAAAGCCTGGCCTCCCTCTCTGGATAGCCTACCAAATCTTCTTTCCTATCAAATCCGCAGCCCACAACTGCCTTCCCGATTTCGCGGAAGAAAAAGCGAACTCCGCAAACCTGTTAAAAAAAGATTTTCAGAAACGTCAAAACGATGTCTAGGGCATTACATTCTCCCCTCATAAAAAAACGATTTGTCCTCGAATCTAACACCTCAGAACCACAGAACAAAAGTACAAACAGGAGGAAGCAACAAAGATAAACAACAACTATGAGTGATCACTAGCCTCGAAAAGCTTAGGTATTTCTTCCGCATCTCATCCTCAAGCTCCCACGTCGCCTCCTGCTCGGACTGATGTGACTAAAGTATCTTAACACACTTCAGTGCCTTGTTCCTCAGAATCCGCTCTGACTCCTCCAGAACCCGCACTGGTCGGGACTTGAAAATATGGTCTTACTTGTTGGTCAACGGCTTTAATGAAACCCCATACTCTAGATCTTTCAAGCACTCCCTCGACACCTGGTCATACAAATCGTTGTGTACCCCGCATTAGGACTCGAGACAGTCCTAGTGCTACACCAACTTCCTAATCCCCACAACTAACAGAAGTGATTAAATATACCTCGGGTTATCATTCCCTTTGGTAGCAACCCACACAACCTGCACAACACATGTAACTCTTTTTCCAACTCTCAATCGATCTCTTTACCTTAATAAGGAGCACCTCCTTTAACCACTGACGCACAAAAGTGCTCATTGTAAATAAACTCTTTTACAAATAGAATCCAACTGAAAATAAAGGATTCTCATCGCAACCACACATCACCAACTCCCCACCAAAAGAGTCAAATAAAAAAAATCAAGGATTCAACACGAGAACCTCTCCACATTCCAAGTAGGTAGTTTGCAAATAAACAACACATAAGTCAAAGGAGAATCACTCAAATGTCAAACCCTTCCGTTGTTTTTTTGAACCAGAAAAACCACACATGCCAACATAAAGTCAACTCAAACCGCAAAAGACTTTTGTTATAATCACACAACTCAACAAGAATCAAGAGAGCATTTCACTTCCCGAGAAAATGCTCTTTCCTCATTTCCAAATCATCGCATAGCACACTAACTCATTTCTCTTAAATTGGCAATATCAACACTATGCTCAAACCGAGTGCATCAACCACACCTTTGTAGAGAGACTCTACTGACCTCACAGTAACATACTCTAGCCAACTCCTCTACCAACAGGGTTACTTTGATAAATAATTTCTAATGCACCTCATCATTGTTTTTACCCACAATCACTTCACCACAATCCTTTAAGGATAATCAACTTGAAATTCTCAGCATACACACTCATTATTACACCCAAAGGATACTATCAAGGAGCATCACACTATTTACAATCCACTTGTTCCACTATTCCCATACAACACCATTAGCCTCCAAGGTTCTAGCATAGAACAACAAACCGAAATTTTCCATCTCCAGGGCTCCTATATATGTACTTCGATATAATTGATATGAAGACTCTCGAATTCGGTGACTAAAATTCCCATAATCTAAACATGCTCAATCATTAACAACCACATGAAAACATATTGTCAACCTAATTATGTTTAGGAAGATTCTAACTCCTAGAGGGTTACTCACTGAAGCCAAGTCATACATGACAATAATTCAACAATCCCTACTATCCCAATAATTCCCATTACTGTTAAACTTCTTCACAATTATAATCTCATTAACTACACCATCATAATCCTCTTATTAAACCTTGCAAAGTACCCAATCACGATACTCTAATAAAATTGATCAAGATTCTCATACTTTCAATAATTCTAATGTTCCCTCAAATTGAACGAAACATTCTTGAACCATAATTTATTATAGGTTCTAGTTGCAACAATGTAACCAGTTAGCTCCAAAGGCAAACATCTTCTTTAAATCAAATCCTCACTGAGAATTATTCCAAGGAATCAATTTATCACTTCATGAATCTCAAACAACTTGACACCCAAAATCTCACCAAAATCAATCACATGACCACACCAACCAGTTGCCATACACATCCTAAAGGACTTTGCAACCCAAATCGGTTACCCCTTTCTTAGAAGAGGCAAAAAGAAGTAAATTTTAGCACATGGGAAGATGTTACATTCGCAATAGACAGTAGACCAAGGGAAATAGCAATGATCTTGGAAACACAAAAGATAAGATCACAGTTAAAGGCACATGCTCCTCAAGAAGAAAATATTAAATCTCAACCAATAAGAATACAATATTGCCATTTAAACTCAAGAAACTCTTATGTGGTGAAAATAAGTCTTTTGTCTTGACTGAGCTACATGCAAATGATCTAGGATTAATTGTACTTTCTCTTCAGCTTGCTTTAAGGTGTCTTGTCCGAAGACATATCTTTCCCCTACTTTAGTCCAATATAATGGGGTTTGGCACTTTCTACCATAAAGTGCCTCAAATGGGGACATCTTTAGGTTGGACTGGTAACTGCTATTGTAGGAGAATTCAGTATATGGTAGGCACTGTCCCAAATCTTTGGTAAACTCTATGGCATAAGCTTAGAGCATATCTTCAATAACTTAATTAATTCACTCAGTTTGTCCATCTATCTGTGGATGATAGGCGGTGCTAAATTCAGATGGGTTTCAAGAGCTCCATGAAGACTAGCACAGAAATGTGAGATAATCTAGGAACCTTGATCTAAGACTATCCTCTTGGGTACTCCATGCAGACATATAATATGGGACATACACGATTCTACCAAACAGTCTTCTTTGAATCCTACTGGTCTTTGGTTCTTGGCCTTGACTCTCTAGCACACATCACAGCATGCTACATATTCAACAATGCCTCTCTTCATGTGGGGCCACCAGTACTATTGCTTCACATCTTGATACATTTTGGCACTTCTGAGATGTACGGAGTAGGCTGAGTTGTGAGCCTCCTTAAGTATTAACTCCTTAAGCTCCTTCTGATGGGGAACGAAAATACGCTTCCCATACCACAATATTCCTTTCTAGTCTTCAGTCATCTTGGGTGCCTTTCCTTTCAACATGAGGAGTTTGAATCACTGAACACATGAATTCCCTTCTCGAGTAGACTTGGTTTCATCTTCTAGGGTTGGTTGTATTTCCATTGCAGCTATGGTACCCTACTCTACTATTTCCAGGTTGAGTGCTCTTAATTCCTCATAGAGTTGAGGTTGTTCTTAAACCATCACATTACTACAATATGCCTTATGGCTCAGGGCATCAGCCACTACGTTAGCTTTTCCAGGATGGTAGTGGATACCCAAGTCGTGGTCCTTGATAAATTCTAACCACCTTCTTTTTCTCAAGTTGAGATTTGCTTGGATAAAGATATATTTGAGGCTCTTGTGATCAGTGTAGATATCACAAAGGTTCCCAATCAGGTAGGGTCACCAAATCTTCAATGTGTGCACTACTGAGGCAAATTCTAAATGGGTTGGATAATTTTCTTCATGTGGGTGAAGCTATCTTGATGCATAAGCTATGACATTTCTTCCTTGCATGAGTACACATCCCCAACCTTGTCACGAAGCATCACAGTATACTTCAAAATCCTTGCGTATATCAGGCAGTACTAACACTGGGGCAGACAATAGTCTTTTCTTCAGCTCCTGAAAGCTCTTCTCATAGGCCTCCATTGTCGGATCCTAGAACAACAACTCTGGAACCCTTTGTGTTAATCGCACTAGTCCAGGAAAAGCTAGTGTACACAAGGTAACAGGGATATATATCATGCATAATGACAAAACTTTATTATAAAGCAAAGTTTACGGGCCTTATAGCCAAGTTTACAATAACGAGGCTCAAAGCCAAAAATAAAAATAACATAAACAATAGAAGATATATGTAGGAGCAATCCATCCTACTTGCCTGTAACATCCCGAATTGTGGGTAGTCAAAATTTTGAGAAATTTAAAACTTTTTCTTGCATTTTGTTGGCATTCAAATTTCTTGTGAACATTTATTTGGAATCACTCGAGTTTTGCAATATGCAAGTTGACAACGGGAAATAATTCCTAAGTAAAAATAATAATCATATTAATAGAAGAAATTGTGAAACAAGGAAATTGTGAAATTAAATTCAAGAAACCAAATAAATATTAAATTTTCCATCCAAATAATTGAACCGTGAATTCCAATTCAGATTCAAATGCAAGATTAAAATTCCAAAAATGAAACTTCAAAGCAAGAATTAAAATTCCCAATTTTGCTAGCCAATTCTTTCTTCTTTTCTTTTCTCCTTCTTCCATGCGGGCCCCACTCTCTCCCCCTCCTTCCTTCTCCCTCTCTCTATTGCTTCTTTGCTATGGCGCCCGACAAGCCGTGCGCCTCCCACGTTGCAAGCACACCACGCATCTGCTCCCGTCGAGTCACCTCACCCTGCCCTGCCTACGTCAACACATTGCCATCACTGTGATGCCCATGCCCTGTACAAGCCCATACGCCCGGTCAAGCCATGGCTATCCTCGTGCCTGTGCGCACACATCACCCGGCCATGCATCGCTTGCGTCGACCACAGACATCGCCATCCTGTCCCGGACAGTGCACCTCGGTCATCTACAACATGTGTCAATCGACACCCCATCGCCATCACCATGCCGTACGTCGGCCATCCCATTGCCCATGCCCTGCTGCAATGCTCTGTTCAAAGCCCCCACGTCGCCCAGTCGGCTCAGCGCCTATAAAGGTGTATGTGTGCTCTCATCAACCTCGTCTCATCCCTTTCACTCCCACCTCAAGGAATTGGCCCTTAGAGCCTCACAGCTCACTGCCTGCCTGATCTTCTCTAGCTCTGACGAACCAGCGATCCACCGATCGAGACCACCACAGACCAATTACTCTTGGCCAAACTATCTCCAGAGCACCACGACCTCGAGCCCGTCACTGGCACCATGCGCATGGCTGCGTCCCCCGGGCCTCATACCACTAGAACTCCTCGCGACTCCTTTGCCCCTACAATCTGCACGGTAAGCTTCCCCTTAACCCCCTACAATTCATGCTCTCACCCTTTCTTCTTCTCATCCTCTTCGGCGCCATCTCCGTCTTTGGCTCCCACCTCCGGCCGCTGCACACTAGTGCCAGCCGCCCACGGCGCCTTCTCAACCAGAGCCATGACTTCCCCTGGTCTCCACCAGCCCCGTGCATTCCATTTTGACCATCGCCATCACCGGTCCAGCCAGCTTCCGTCGATGGCAAGCCCAGCATGGAGCACTACATAGTTGTTCTGTTTTGGCCCCAACCACCCCTCATCTCTTCTGTTTATTTCCCTCCAATAAGTAACCAAAAGGCAAATGCCTAGTTGGTTACCAGAGCAAGCTTAGTACTCCTGGTAGCTAGGTCGTAGGTTCGAACCCCTATTCCCACATTTTTCCTTTTTTATTTTCTTTAGTCCATTTCAATTAAGGAAAACTAGGAAATAATCCATGGAAGCTAATAAATTTGATTAGGATGTAAATAAAAAATAATATGAGAATAAAAATTTCATTAAGGATGTTGAATAAAAGCTTATACAAATTGTGATTACTCGAAGATTTAATCTCGAATAGTTGCACACCATTAAAAATTAGCAAACTGATTGTCATATAAAAATAACTAGTGTAAGCTCAAAATTGGTTGCACATCTCCAGTTATTATAAATGCCTTTTTAAAAATAACAATCAAAATAATTAAGTGAAATAAGAATTTGTATTTTGATTAACCTCCCATGTAAAATGATGATGGAGATGGAATTATGAAATTGAAGTTTCATGCAAAATGTGTATACAATGGTTAGCTCTGTAATGTCATGTGCCCCTTCTTTCGAAATAGTGATTAAGTAATTAAGGGAAATAGTTTAGTACTAGCTCACTAATATTTAACAATAAATATTGAAATTTAAATTAAAGGTTTCCCGATATATAATTAAATAAACCTAAAAAATAATTAGTGTTCCATTAATATTCATCCTGAGTTCAAATACTAATAAAGACGCTACTGGCATACAAATTGGTATAAAAGTCCAAGCATCATAAGAACCTTAATTAAAATGAAAATTGAGTTCAAATCAAGGTAATTAGCCAACAAGTTTATGTAACTTAAATTAAAATTTGTGGAGATGGTAAAAATGTACGCTTGTAGATATAAATAATAATCAAAGGTTCCTAAGGTGAATAATATCCAATCAAGGGGCAGGAATTAAACAAAATATTAAAAGTATTTGAAATAGACTGTCCACCTAAATCAAAGAATTTCTTAAAAACAGTTAGATAAATGTGGACAATATGTATGTAGCCCACTAATAAATATTTTAGTAAATTCTTGTATTCACCATAGGCCCTATTAAAAATATAGACCCTATTATTAACATACCGTCGATCATGAAATCTTAAATGGTAGCTTTAAATTAATAATGATAACGAAATATAATCGTGTGTAGCAGGCTCGACCAGTCATAAATAAATTAATATTAAATTATACCAAGTAAAGGGATAAAATATCAATATTAGTTGATTCCAAGAGTGCCTCCAATTAAAAGGTCATATTAATATATAGGTACTAAAACATAATAGCCCTAGGTCATCAGACATTGAAATAATCTCACCAACATATATTCTGAAATAAACATTTAACTAATTATACGATTAATTGATAATTAGGACCACATAAAATGCTACATATCAAATTACTAGCAATATGAATTAATTTGATAAGCTAAAAGTTGTATACATCGCCTGTCGAAGTCCTGCCCTAATTCATAAATGGCAACACTCGACTAATACAATACATAATACCCAACTAAGTTCAAACACCTATCGATATGTCTAGCTTGACTAATGGAACTTCATTAATAAATATAAAAATACTCAAAAAAGTTGTTAAATTAAAAGATCGATATATGGCATTCTATCATTGGCTATGCCTAGCCATCTCCGAGTTCTAAGTGAAATATTCTCGTGAATATTCCTTTATCATGAACCTCCTTGGCATCCATCTCAGCGAATTTCCTTTACCAATCATCGCTTCGCTCCAACCTTGTTTGACTCCGTCAATGCTCCGTGCCCAATCAACCATACCTCAAATCACCCATTAACTCAAAATAAAGCTAACTTGAGTTTATTTAGATTTACTTGAATCTTTTGAGTTATTTGCATTTATTTAGGTTCAGTTGTTTAGCGTGTAATTAGAAATTAGAGTCTTGAAGAATCAATGGATTAAGCGAGACCAAGATCCAGATGAAGATGAAGACCAGGAGCTGAAGATTGTAACTGCCTAGGTTTTTATTAAAGAAAATAATAACAATAATAATAATAAATAATTTAAAATAAAAGTAAGTATTCTGGTTGCTTAAGTTTTATTCTTGCCTTGTCCTGATTTTCTGTTTTTAAAGGCTTGATTTTGAAAAGTAATTTAAGTAAAACCTAAAAATATTATTAAATTAAATGATATTCTGACCCTATAAAAATCCTATTTTAAATTAATTATTTGGATTTATTTAGGCCAAAATTTGAGAATATATTGGCAATAACCTCAGGACTCAAAACCCCAAATATTAGCCTATCTCATGAAAGGAATCAATAAGTTCATCAAAACCCTAGAACAGGAGATATGAACAGAGGAGGCTGAAAGGGAAAATCTGAGATTAGAATTGATTCACTCTTGGGGGAACCTGACCAAATGGTCTAAAGTCATCATCCCATCTCAGAGCAACCCATTTTGGCACTTCCCAACAGGAACCGAGCAAAAAACTCAAAAACTCAAAAATCACACATGGAGAGCATCGAAAGAAAAATCAACAGAGAGACAGGAGCCTGATCAACCTCAAACCAAATCATCTCAGATTGATATTGAGGAAAGGAGATACATGATTACAATGGAGAATCAACTCACACCCTCTCTACTTCCCCATACATGCTTGGAAGATTAAGAACCCATCACCCATCCTTCTCCCTGGCTCTCACATACACCAGAAGAGCACACAGGAAGGAGACAACGAAGGAGACACAGCTCTGCCCCTCTACCAACTTCCAACAACTAAAGACTAAAGCCAAAGCAACTCTTTAAAGCCTATTTTGACTAAAGCAAACCCTAACAACCCCTTACAACACTTGGAATGCTTGCAGCCACAAGAAGGCACCTCCTCCTTATATAGCCTTCAGCTAACGGGTCTCCAACCCGTTACGCCCGCCAGACCCGAATGGAACCACTCCTGCCTGTGCAGCTTTGCGTTTTTACCGAAACACCCCTCCTGCACCTTCCGAGAAGCTTCCGCGTTCCTTGTCGTCCACAACTCGCAACCACATCGAATATCCACCTTCTTCGACACATCCGACCGTTCTGACCTCGACACCGCCCGTGTCTAGTCCGGCCACCTCGTGTCTCGCCACGACTCCGCCTCGACATCCTGCAGCCAACACAGACAAGAAACACATCAAATAGCACCGCTCGATACATGAAAGCACAAATGCATTAATGAAATCACATTAAGCATGAAATAGCCCAAACCTGACAAGTCGACATAATATGCATCCTAACCACTTTGACCAAGTCCGACCGAGCCCGATTGCACCACGCAACGTCAAGGTCCGAACCACCAAAATCAAACTCGACTCTCCTAAACCGATGTCAATCACTCATCACACATGGGATGACCTTCACATGGTCTCTCAATCTCCCCCTTGATGAGTATATTGACGAACCCCGAAAAAGCATAAAGTTGAGTTTGAAGAGAAAGTCAAACATGGTCCAAAGGAAGGAAATGATCCTAATGACCGTGCCGACACAAGGAGCAAAAGAAAAGAAAGAACAAGTGTCGGGACCCCGGATTTCCAAACCCGGACCCTCTGTGTATTACAGCACTAGTCCCAGATCAAAGCTAGTGCACACAGTCAAACAGAATGGAAAACATCACCATCAACGATTTATTACAATAAATAAGAGTACTGACCACCGGGTCTCATTATTACAAGGGAGGTTTAAGACCTCGCACAATCAAACACAGCGGAAGCAAATAAAACTCGAGGACGACCCATCAATTCGCCACAGGCAATTGACTGGGGAAGCGCGACCTAGTCCTCCGGGAAGAATCCATCACAGCCACAAGCGAAGCAGTAGTCGTAGTCACCTTCTTGAGCTTCAACTTCCTCTGAGATTTTATTTTTAAATGTAGCATGTGAGTACATAAAGTACTCCGCAAGTCTTGGGAAAAATGCATAGATGCAAGGCTTAACAAAGGAAGGCCATATGGTTCTTTTGCACAAAGCAATATTTAAATTCTCCATTACTACTAATTATTTTCGAAGGCATCACTTTAATGAAGTAAATGTTTTAACAGAATTAACTTTCTAGTGAAGGTTCCAACTACCAACACTAGCTAACCAATTACCATTGGTCAAGTTTTAAACTGCGGGTTCCATCCACCCTCTCTGGCTCCATCCGCCAGGATTCCCTTCCGAGAGTTCCCTCCACCCTCGGAATACAAATCTTTTGATTTTAAATCCAAAACCAGAAATCTACCATGTGAATGCATTCCTTGCCCGCCCTTGACCGTGGGCACGGCTATTCGAATAGTTTTACACTCTGCAGAGGTTGTACAACTTTACCCACAAGAGATAAATTATCTTAATAGTCAACATGCTTCCTTTGGCATGAGACCCAGATAAAATATCACAAAGCCTTTCACCTACTCCAGTATAGCTAGAGACCACCCGCTGAGGTTTCACCGCAGAAGGGTTAAATCCGCCCAATCTGAAGCCCCCTCTTGCGCCATATGAGTACAGTAACCCTGTCCCTCACTATGAGTAACCAGTACGCCCTGGCACTCAATACACCACTGGTGATATCTAAACTACACCTTTATAGGTTAGTTAGCTAGGTCGTACCCATATAGACTTGTGGTTGTACGGTTAATGCTCAGTTTGGACAAACACAAGCGTCGGTCCTTAATTGACTAGGGTGGAACATACACTTAACAAGTTCTCGTGCTTACTGCACCAACCCAAACAGCCATCCACCCTAATCTAAACCAACTTTCACATTTTTATTTTATTTTAAAATCACAGTGACAACTCCCATTTGCCACTTCACTTTCAAACACAAGGATTTAATAATAAATCATAATTTCCCATTTTTCAAGAGTTTCCAAAGTTATTAGATAGCAAGACTAAGCATTAACCTACCATTCTAATATTCACAAAGATTAATAGTAATCTCATTATTGAGACAAAGGGAGTTCTAGGGTGACAAGGTACATGGCAATCAATGTCAAATGAGGGCATAACAAGGTTGGAATAACTAATTCCTAAAGACTTGAACTAGTAACTTTATGTAAATAGCAATGCACATAATTTAAAATATTTTAAAAACATTTCAAAAGCATAGGCTCGAAATGATCAAAGGAGACTTGCCTTCTTGCAGGGTTTCTGGGTCTTCTTGCTGCTGTGAAGAGGGATCGTCGACAACGTTGGAATCTACGCGGGAAAAGACGAAGCAAACAAAGCAAATAAATACAAAAGAAAATTCAAATAAAATCCAAAAATTCAACAGAGGCCATAATTGGATAGATTATGATTTTAGATGAATTTAGAAATTTGAATGGCTGGAATTGGAGTTAAAATGAGAAAGTTATGCTCATTTGAAAATCTCATATTTGAATAAATCGAGAAATTCGGAAATTTCTGACAGGTGGGACCCACTAGAGAATTAAATTTTAATCTTTTATTTTAATTCTGAGAGACTGACAGGTGGGGCCCACTGAACAGTAACCACTGGCGGTCACTGACATGTGGGACCCACTGGACAGTGAGCCCAATGAGTCAACCTCTGACACGTGGGACCCACTGGTCTTCGGGCCCACTTGTCAGAGTCCAGCACAGAGGGGTGGGACCCAGGCGGCAGTGGCCAGCGCAGGCCGGCGGCCGTTGACGGGTGGGACCCACTTGTCAGCCCGGAAATTAAACGAAAAACTCAACCTCCGCGCGCGGAGCCGGAGGCTCGAACGCGCGCCGAGGGAGTTACGAGTGAGCGCTGCTAGCCAGGGGAGCGGGGAGGCGTTGCCTACCCAATAAGGGTAGGTAACCCTCTTGAGGGGTACCTTCGGGCGTCCCGGGCAGAGATGATCGGAGGCGACGGCGCCGGCGGCGAGGGGAGGCCGGAGGTGCCCGGGTGACGCGTAGAATGTAATCCTGGCGCGGAGGGGGTTCGGTTGGGAGGGTCGGCGAAGCTTGGGGACGAACGGAGACGGCCGGCGACGAGGTGGCAGCGACGACGGCTCGGGAGTTCCGATGCGACGGCGTTCCGGTGACGGGGAGGGGCGGCCGAGGGGTCGGGGAGGACCGTCCGGGCGTGAGGAAGCTCGGGGAGGCGACGACGGGCTCCGGGGATGACCGAGGCGGCGAGGAAAGCTCGCCGGAGTTGGGCGGAGCTCGAGGGGAGGAGTGGCACGGTGATCGGGCTCTAGAGGGCTCGGGAGCTGCGGTGGAGTGCGCTGGGATGCGGTGCGGGAGAAGGCGAAGCCGATGGGGGCATTTATAGGGGCTGAGGGGGAGCAGGGGCGAGGCAATTGCTCGCCGGGGTGGTCGGCCGGAAAAAGGAAGGGGAGGCGAGGGAAAGGAAAGAGGGGAGGCCAGAAGGAAGGGAGGCGCGGGCGTTGGGGATTTGCTTCCCGCCGGGGCTCAGGGATTCCAAAACCGGGGAGAGGCAGGGAAGGCAAGGCCGGATCCGGCGCGGTCTCGGTCGGCCGGCGAAAAAGGAAAGAGGGGGGGAGAGAAAGGAAGGGGGCGATTCCGCGGGGGAGACGGATCCGACAGGCGGGGCCGGGGTGGCAGCGAGAGCGGGACGCGTGCGGCTGACAGGCGGGGTCCGCGAGTCAGCGAGGCGAGAGAAAGGTGGGAGCGGGCGGCTGGATGGCCAGCACGGGGACTCGGCTCATCCGAGCCGTCCACGCGTCGGGCGCGGAGGAGGGGAAGGCGGGGCTGGCTGGGCCGGGCCCGCTGGCAGCGAGGGAGAGGGAGGTGCGGCCTGGATCAGGCCGAGCGGCGACGTGGGCGGTCCTGGGCCGTCCACGCGTCGGCTGGAGGGAGAGGGGAGATTTTTATTTTTCAGAATTTGATTTCTAATTTCAGAAAAGGCTAGAAAATTATTTAGGCCTCAGAAAAATATGAAAATACCTCCAAAAATTCCAGAAAAATTCACAGAAGCTCCTGGACATATTTTGGACTAAATAAAATTATTTCCAACTACTGTTGATATTTAATTTTCATATTTTGAATTACTTTTTAAGCTCTAAAAATAGTTTTTAAATTCCAGAAAATCCAGAAAGGCAAATAAAAGCCAAGTAAAATCCAATTAACTTAAAATAATTTATTTGAATTTAAATTTTTCAAAAAGCCAAATTTTTGGGATGTGACAAACCTACCCCCCTTAGAAAGAAACTCGACCCCGAGATTCGGATGGACTGGGAAAAAGGTCGGGGAACTCTTCTTTTAGATCCTCTTCACGCTCCCAAGTTGCTTCCGATTCTGAATGGTTGCTCCACTGCACTTTACAGAACTTGATAACCTTGCTGCGCGTACGGCGCTCTGCTTCCTCCAATACCTTGACTGGATACTCTGGATAGGTGAGGTCCTCCTTCACGTTTATTTCATCTAGAGGCATCTGCTCTTCTGGAACTCTGAGACACTTTCTTAGCTGAGACACATGGAAGACGTCATGCACCTTTGACAGCTGAGGTGGAAGCTCCAACTGGTAAGCCACTTCTCCTCGTTTCGCCACAACAGGAAAAGGTCCGATGAATCTGGGAGCTAGCTTTCCACTGACTCCAAAACGTCTCATTCCTTTGAGAGGTGACACCTTCAAATAAACATGATCCCCAGGTACGAATTCTAAGCTTCTACGTCGATTGTCTGCATAACTTTTCTGTCTGGTTTGTGCTGTTTTTAATCTGTCCTGGATTAGACGAACTTGTTCTTCTGCTTGCTTCAGCACATCTGGTCCAAACACTTGTCCTTCTCCTGTTTCCTTCCAATACAATGGAGTCCTACACTTCCTGCCGTATAGGGCTTCGAAGGGAGACATTTGCAAACTGGATTGATAACTATTGTTGTAGGAGAACTCTGCATAGGGCAAACTCTGATCCCAATTACTCTTGTTTGCCAGTACACAAGCTCTCAACATGTCTTCCAGGATTTGATTTACTCTTTCTGTTTGACCATCTGTCTGTGGATGATAAGTTGTACTGAAGTTTAAGTTTGTGCCCAAAAGTTCATGTAGTTTTTGCCAAAATCTCGAAGTGAACTGGGTTCCTCGATCTGACACAATCTTCTTTGGGATCCCATGCAAACACACAATTCTTGACATGTACAACTCTGCAAGTCTATCCCCGGAGTATGTGGTCTTTACTGGAATGAAATGGGCGACTTTTGTCAAACGATCCACTATAACCCAAATTGAATCGTGCCCTGTTTTGGTTCTTGGTAATCCAGTTATAAAATCCATACCAATTTCTTCCCATTTCCACTCAGGGATCTGCAATGGCTGCAGAAGTCCCGCAGGTCTCTGGTGTTCAGCTTTAATCCGTTGGCATACATCGCACAAGGCTACGTATTCTGCAATTTCTCGTTTCATACTTGACCACCAATACCTTCCCTTGAGATCTTGGTACATCTTGGTGCTCCCAGGATGAATTGAATATCCAGATTCATGGGCTTCCTTCAATATTAACTCCTTTACCTCTTTCTTTTCAGGTACAATAATTCTTTTCCCAAACCAAAGGGTACCTTTTTCATCCTCTGAAAATCCCGAAGCTTTTCCTTTCTTCATATTATCCTTGATCTCCTGGACATACTTGTCCTCCTTTTGAGCTGCTCTGATTTGATCTTCTAAGGTTGGTTGAACTTCCAAAGTGGCTAGAAATCCTTCCTCCACTACTTCTAGGTTGAGCCGTTGGAACTCTTCTTGAAGGGCAGGCATACTGTCCTTAATCCACAGCTTGGCACAATAACTCTTTCTGCTCAAGGCATCTGCTACCACATTAGCCTTTCCCGGATGATAATGTATTCCAATATCATAATCCTTTATTAACTCAAGCCATCTCCTTTGCCTCATGTTGAGATCGGGTTGAGTGAATATATATTTCAAACTCTTGTGATCCGTGTAAATTTCACAACGGTTACCAATCAAGTAATGCCTCCATATTTTCAGTGCATGCACTACGGCAGCGAGCTCTAAATCATGCGTTGGGTAATTTCCTTCATGGGGTCGCAGCTGCCTTGAGGCATATGCTACTACCTTTCTTTCTTGCATCAGTACACAGCCTAGTCCTTGCCTTGACGCATCGCAGAAGACTTCAAAATCCTTCCTAATGTCCGGAAGCGTCAACACTGGTGCAGAAGTTAACCTTTTCTTCAACTCTTGGAAACTATCCTCACATGGTTTACTCCATTCAAACTTCTTTTCCTTCTTCAGCAACTGGGTGAGAGGTCTTGCGAGCTTGGAGAAACCTTCAATAAATCGACGATAGTATCCAGCCAATCCAAGAAAACTCCTGATCTCGGATACTGACTTTGGTTGTGTCCAATTGAGCACATCATTAACTTTTTCTGGGTCTACGGATACTCCTCCCGCCGAAATCACATGGCCCAAGAAAGCTACTTTCTTCAACCAAAACTCACACTTACTGAACTTGGCGTACAACTGATTTTCTCGGAGCTTTTCCAAAACTATCCTCAAATGTTCGGCATGTTCTTCCTCATTCTTGGAATATATCAAAATATCATCTATGAATACAACCACAAACTTATCCAAATATTCCATGAACACCTTATTCATCAGATTCATGAAGTATGCTGGGGCATTGGTTAGACCGAAAGACATCACTGTATACTCATACAATCCATAACAGGTGGCAAATGCGGTCTTGGGTATGTCCTCTGGTCTTAACTTCAATTGGTGATATCCTGATCGAAGGTCAATCTTAGAGAATACACATGATCCTTTCAACTGATCAAACAGATCATCTATTCTGGGTAAAGGGTACTTGTTCTTAATAGTCACATCATTCAATGATCGATAGTCCACACACATGCGAAGACTACCATCTTTCTTCTTTACTAGCAGTACTGGTGCTCCCCAAGGTGACGAGCTTGGCCTTACAAATCCTTTATCCTGCAGCTCTTCAATTTGTTTCTTAACTTCCGCCAAATCATTTGCAGACATCCGATAAGGTCTCTTGGAAATTGGAGCTGTTCCAGGTACTAGGTTGATGACAAACTCTACTTCCCTGTCTGGTGGCATTCCGGGCAAATCTTCAGGGAATACATCTGGGTACTCACTCACTATAGGTACTTTTTCCAGAGTCACTCCCTTTACACTGTTCAAACTACACCTGCTCTGGGTAGGGGAGTTTGACTTATACCTTACTTGAATCCCATCAGAGTTAGTGATTGTAACAGCTCGATCAGCACAATCTATCTGCCCTTTATACTTGGTTAACCAATCCATTCCAAGTATTACATCTAAACCCTTGGAGTCTATTATAATAAGATTTGCTAAGAACTTAACTCCATTTATATCCACAGTTGCGTCAAGGCAAACTGTGTTAGTCCTCATTTCCTCTCCAAGGGACTGGACTAGCATGGGGTTCTGTAGTTTACTCACATCCCAATTATACCTTTCAACCACATCTTTTGACACAAAAGAATGCGAAGCTCCAGAATCAAATAATGCTGATGCAATTACTGAGTTGACAAGAAACTTACCCAGAACTACGTCAGGTGCATCCTGGGCTGCTTTCGCGGTCACATGGTTGAGATGCCCTCTGCTCACCACTTGTGGAGTCCTTGGGGTTTGTGGTGCCCCACGGCCTTGACCTGCAGTCGGAGCTCTTGCTGGCGTAGTCCCCAGATTGAAACGAACTGGAGTCATTGCTGGGCTTGAAACTTCCTTTTCCGATTTTCGTACAGCTGGCGCTGAGCATCTTCTTGGACAAAGGCCTTGTTCACTAGGTGCTGGAAGGTTGGGAAGTCATTGGATACCAGCTGCACCTTGAGATTGGGGTCAAGTCCCTGCGTGAACCTCCAAATCTTGGTCGCCTCTGAGATAACCTCTTCAGATGCATACCTGGACAGTTGGGTGAACTTGTTCAGGTATTCGGAAACACTGAGGTTTCCCTGTTGTAGTTGGTAGAATTCTCTCTTCTTCATTTCCATTATTCCCGTAGGAATATGGGCAGTGCGGAAAGCTTCGACAAACTCCTCCCAAGTGATGGCTTGTGCATTTTGATGGGCGGCGCGGTAGTTTTCCCACCAGTTGGCAGCCATTCCCTTGAGCTGATGAGCAGCATACAACACCTTTTCATTATCGTTGCACTGAGCTAGGACCAATTTTCTTTCCACATCCTTGATCCAATCATCTGCCTCCAAGGGATCCACTGATCCAGCAAAAGTGGGAGGCCTTGTCCTCATGAATTCCCCCAATTTAGACTGGGGTGCCTGGTTGGGTGCCTGCTGGGCTGGCTGCACTTGGTTCTGGGCGAGAGCTTGAAGTAACTGCAGCTGCATAGCCATCATTTGCTCCAAGTTGGGGGCCTGAGCAGGAGGTGGTGGAATGTTGTCCTCCGGCTGGTTGTTGGCGTCACGGCTGCTGCCAGGGTTGCTCCTCGTGTTCACCATCTGAAGCGGTTTAGGTTAGCAGAAGGTAAGAGGGAAATAGCAAAGGTAAGAGATTAGGGGAACTAAACCACATCCCAAGCCAACACACAAGAAAGAACTAGCAACCACTTAGGGAAAAACTTTTATTAAAATCAAGATAACTCCAAGGATGGCTGTACCACAAGTGCACATAGGCCTGGTACAGTCCATCTAGCACACCAAAACATAACAATAAGCGTTCTAAGGACGCGGACATTTTATTTGGGTACTACGGACTCAAAAGACTACTAATCCTCTCCAAAGACGCACTCCTCAGGGTCTTCTTCCGGGTCCTCTTCTGGATCCTCCTCCGGGTCTTCCTGGCGTTCTCTCACGTGGTGACGTGAACAGTCACACTCGGCCGAGGCACGATTACGACTGGAGGCAGTCGACCGAGAACGGGAAGGAGAAGGCTTGCGCTTCTTGAGAGTAATGACAGGTGGCGGACTGGGGCGTCGCACCTTCTTGTGTGCTGTCATCCTGATGCGGAGTCCCGAGAGTCGAGCTGGTGCCGGGTTGTTGGGGATGACGGCTGGTACTGGAGAAGACGGCGTGTAGTCAACTACGGTCAAATTGGCTCTGATACCATCTCTGTCGGGACCCCGGATTTCCGAACCCGGACCCTCTGTGTATTACTGCACTAGTCCCAGATCAAAGCTAGTGCACACAGTCAAACAGAATGGAAAACATCACCATCAACGATTTATTACAATAAATAAGAGTACTGACCACCGGGTCTCATTATTACAAGGGAGGTTTAAGACCTCGCACAATCAAACACAGCGGAAGCAAATAAAACTCGAGGACGACCCATCAATTCGCCACAGGCAATTGACTGGGGAAGCGCGACCTAGTCCTCCGGGAAGAATCCATCACAGCCACAAGCGAAGCAGTAGTCGTAGTCACCTTCTTGAGCTTCAACTTCCTCTGAGATTTTATTTTTAAATGTAGCATGTGAGTACATAAAGTACTCCGCAAGTCTTGGGAAAAATGCATAGATGCAAGGCTTAACAAAGGAAGGCCATATGGTTCTTTTGCACAAAGCAATATTTAAATTCTCCATTACTACTAATTATTTTCGAAGGCATCACTTTAATGAAGTAAATGTTTTAACAGAATTAACTTTCTAGTGAAGGTTCCAACTACCAACACTAGCTAACCAATTACCATTGGTCAAGTTTTAAACTGCGGGTTCCATCCACCCTCTCTGGCTCCATCCGCCAGGATTCCCTTCCGAGAGTTCCCTCCACCCTCGGAATACAAATCTTTTGATTTTAAATCCAAAACCAGAAATCTACCATGTGAATGCATTCCTTGCCCGCCCTTGACCGTGGGCACGGCTATTCGAATAGTTTTACACTCTGCAGAGGTTGTACAACTTTACCCACAAGAGATAAATTATCTTAATAGTCAACATGCTTCCTTTGGCATGAGACCCAGATAAAATATCACAAAGCCTTTCACCTACTCCAGTATAGCTAGAGACCACCCGCTGAGGTTTCACCGCAGAAGGGTTAAATCCGCCCAATCTGAAGCCCCCTCTTGCGCCATATGAGTACAGTAACCCTGTCCCTCACTATGAGTAACCAGTACGCCCTGGCACTCAATACACCACTGGTGATATCTAAACTACACCTTTATAGGTTAGTTAGCTAGGTCGTACCCATATAGACTTGTGGTTGTACGGTTAATGCTCAGTTTGGATAAACACAAGCGTCGGTCCTTAATTGACTAGGGTGGAACATACACTTAACAAGTTCTCGTGCTTACTGCACCAACCCAAACAGCCATCCACCCTAATCTAAACCAACTTTCACATTTTTATTTTATTTTAAAATCACAGTGACAACTCCCATTTGCCACTTCACTTTCAAACACAAGGATTTAATAATAAATCATAATTTCCCATTTTTCAAGAGTTTCCAAAGTTATTAGATAGCAAGACTAAGCATTAACCTACCATTCTAATATTCACAAAGATTAATAGTAATCTCATTATTGAGACAAAGGGAGTTCTAGGGTGACAAGGTACATGGCAATCAATGTCAAATGAGGGCATAACAAGGTTGGAATAACTAATTCCTAAAGACTTGAACTAGTAACTTTATGTAAATAGCAATGCACATAATTTAAAATATTTTAAAAACATTTCAAAAGCATAGGCTCGAAATGATCAAAGGAGACTTGCCTTCTTGCAGGGTTTCTGGGTCTTCTTGCTGCTGTGAAGAGGGATCGTCGACAACGTTGGAATCTACGCGGGAAAAGACGAAGCAAACAAAGCAAATAAATACAAAAGAAAATTCAAATAAAATCCAAAAATTCAACAGAGGCCATAATTGGATAGATTATGATTTTAGATGAATTTAGAAATTTGAATGGCTGGAATTGGAGTTAAAATGAGAAAGTTATGCTCATTTGAAAATCTCATATTTGAATAAATCGAGAAATTCGGAAATTTCTGACAGGTGGGACCCACTAGAGAATTAAATTTTAATCTTTTATTTTAATTCTGAGAGACTGACAGGTGGGGCCCACTGAACAGTAACCACTGGCGGTCACTGACATGTGGGACCCACTGGACAGTGAGCCCAATGAGTCAACCTCTGACACGTGGGACCCACTGGTCTTCGGGCCCACTTGTCAGAGTCCAGCACAGAGGGGTGGGACCCAGGCGGCAGTGGCCAGCGCAGGCTGGCGGCCGCTGACGGGTGGGACCCACTTGTCAGCCCGGAAATTAAACGAAAAACTCAACCTCCGCGCGCGGAGCCGGAGGCTCGAACGCGCGCCGAGGGAGTTACGAGTGAGCGCTGCTAGCCAGGGGAGCGGGGAGGCGTTGCCTACCCAATAAGGGTAGGTAACCCTCTTGAGGGGTACCTTCGGGCGTCCCGGGCAGAGATGATCGGAGGCGACGGCGCCGGCGGCGAGGGGAGGCCGGAGGTGCCCGGGTGACGCGTAGAATGTAATCCTGGCGCGGAGGGGGTTCGGTTGGGAGGGTCGGCGAAGCTTGGGGACGAACGGAGACGGCCGGCGACGAGGTGGCAGCGACGACGGCTCGGGAGTTCCGATGCGACGGCGTTCCGGTGACGGGGAGGGGCGGCCGAGGGGTCGGGGAGGACCGTCCGGGCGTGAGGAAGCTCGGGGAGGCGACGACGGGCTCCGGGGATGACCGAGGCGGCGAGGAAAGCTCGCCGGAGTTGGGCGGAGCTCGAGGGGAGGAGTGGCACGGTGATCGGGCTCTAGAGGGCTCGGGAGCTGCGGTGGAGTGCGCTGGGATGCGGTGCGGGAGAAGGCGAAGCCGATGGGGGCATTTATAGGGGCTGAGGGGGAGCAGGGGCGAGGCAATTGCTCGCCGGGGTGGTCGGCCGGAAAAAGGAAGGGGAGGCGAGGGAAAGGAAAGAGGGGAGGCCAGAAGGAAGGGAGGCGCGGGCGTTGGGGATTTGCTTCCCGCCGGGGCTCAGGGATTCCAAAACCGGGGAGAGGCAGGGAAGGCAAGGCCGGATCCGGCGCGGTCTCGGTCAGCCGGCGAAAAAGGAAAGAGGGGGGGAGAGAAAGGAAGGGGGCGATTCCGCGGGGGAGACGGATCCGACAGGCGGGGCCGGGGTGGCAGCGAGAGCGGGACGCGTGCGGCTGACAGGCGGGGTCCGCGAGTCAGCGAGGCGAGAGAAAGGTGGGAGCGGGCGGCTGGATGGCCAGCACGGGGACTCGGCTCATCCGAGCCGTCCACGCGTCGGGCGCGGAGGAGGGGAAGGCGGGGCTGGCTGGGCCGAGCCCGCTGGCAGCGAGGGAGAGGGAGGTGCGGCCTGGATCAGGCCGAGCGGCGACGTGGGCGGTCCTGGGCCGTCCACGCGTCGGCTGGAGGGAGAGGGGAGATTTTTATTTTTCAGAATTTGATTTCTAATTTCAGAAAAGGCTAGAAAATTATTTAGGCCTCAGAAAAATATGAAAATACCTCCAAAAATTCCAGAAAAATTCACAGAAGCTCCTGGACATATTTTGGACTAAATAAAATTATTTCCAACTACTGTTGATATTTAATTTTCATATTTTGAATTACTTTTTAAGCTCTAAAAATAGTTTTTAAATTCCAGAAAATCCAGAAAGGCAAATAAAAGCCAAGTAAAATCCAGTTAACTTAAAATAATTTATTTGAATTTAAATTTTTCAGAAAGCCAAATTTTTGGGATGTGACAACAAGTTTTCCTCAAAGCTCCCAAAATGGCTTTTTCTACCACTATTCTCCCCCTTTTGGCAATAAACACATCAAGGATGCATGGAAGAGAACAAGTCGTGGAAATGGATGAAATGGCTGAAGATTGATTATTCTAAGCATTTAGAGCCATGAGAATTATCCAAAAAGACCATAATGTATTACACCAAGCCATAACTCAATAAAAGGCTATCTAGATCATGACAAGATATATATAACCCAGCTAGAACACATAGATGATGATCTGAAATGTAGTGCATTTTGTGAGCATGTCAAGTCATCAAATAAGCAAAGTCTAGCAAGAGATATCCAAGGATGATGCAGGCCATGTCAATAAGCTAAGCAGAACCAAGAAGCTAATGTTGAGTCCAAAAAGAGTGCTATATGCTCAAGAATGAAACATTGGTTCAAGTACTTGGTTCTTTTTGTAGCTTAAGCAAATTGAGCACAAATGACATATTTTCTTTTGAAACTTATGGTCGTTTCCAACCAATATTTTTATCATGTGCTAGATCTCAAGGCTTATGCGACCAATCCAAGCAAGAAGCTTAAGAAGATAGTCTAGGTCATCCAAAACTCCTCCTGAGTTCATGCCTAGTGCAATGGCAAGCCGTCTCATGAGAAAGAATTGGTGAGATCAGTTTTTTCGCAAAAAAGAGATCTTTTTGCTTTTTAAACATGTTGTACTAACTCATGCTGCATCAAGAGACTAAAATAGCTCAATCTAAGGCTCAACAAAGATTCAAGACTCAACTTAGCCTATTTGACATGGCATGAATCATACAAGGATAACTAAAGACAGACTAGACTCAAATGCTAGCATGACAAGTTTTAATTCAAGTTGAGCAATTTTAATTAACTTATCATGGCAAAAACTAGTCTACACATATGAAGTCATGATAAATCTAGCAAATAAGCACAAGTCATGGCAAGGTGTAAAGCATTGTAAACATGTCATAATTGGATAATAATCAAGGCTCAATGTAGGTAATTACAATGTAGAATGACATGCAAGAAATCCAGCTCCCCCTCAACATGTGATGCAACTTTTAGTTCAAGTTGAGTTATGTCAATATTAAGCTCCAGAAGCTCCCAAATGAACTCCCCCTGAACCAAAGCAATAAACAAGAGAAGCTGGCGAAGAAAACAGAAAAGGCAATCCTTAAAGCATAGATAAGATGTAGAGGAAACTATGGCTCAGACTGACTCTTATTTACCCCAAATGACTCTAGGACTATCAACTGATCATCTAACTCACTAAAGAGCAAACACGTACCCTGTCTACCCGAGGGTGGCCCAACCCTCGCTAGAACCTACAAGAAGTGAGTGAGCTCAACCTAGTGAGAAGAAAGACATCTAATAAGCAGCATCCTGGAATCACAAGATAAGAGCAAGAAGTCTAAGCAGCTAGGCAAGAAAACCATTCTAACCTATGCTAGAAGGACTAATCCCAATGCACCCCGAATGCAATGCAACAGAAAGGAGCAAGAGTATAATCAATATAATAAAGCAGTCAAGCACAAAGTTCCTCCTCACAACAGTCCATAAGGACAAACCACCCCAAGCTCTCCCCGTAGAGCTGAAAACCTAGAGCTATTCAAAGGCTTGGTGAAGATGTCAGCCAACTGGTGGTCACTCTCCACAAACTAAAGCACGATGTCACCCTTCTCTACACGGTCTCTAAGGAAGTGATATCTGATATCAATATGCTTGGTCCGAGAATGCTGCACTGGCTTCTTAGCAATGTTAATCGCAGAAGTGTTATCACAAAAGAGTGGAACACTGTTGATAACTAACCTGAAGTCCCGCAGGGTCGAGACCATCCAAAGCACCTGGCTACAGCAACTGGCTGCAGCAACGTACTCGGCCTCTACAGTGGACTGTGCAACACCAGACTTCTTCCTTGAAGACCAAGAAATAAGAGAAGTGCCAATAAATTGGCAAGTGCTAGAACTGCTCTTCCTATCTATCCTACAGCCAGCAAAGTCTGCATCCGAATAGGCTCTCAAGGAAAGACAGGATGAGGAAGACTATCAAATACCATAGTCAATGGTAGCTCGAAGGTACCGAAGAATGCGCTTCACCGCCTGGCGGTGAGATACGCGAGGAGAAGCCTGAAAGTGAGCACATAGACACACAGCAAAGTGTATGTCCGGTCTCGAGGCAGTGAGGTATAAGAGAGAGCCGATCATACTCCTATACTCCTTCTGATCAACTGGCTCACCGTCCTCATCTGGGTCGAGTGAAGGTGATGTAGCCATAGGAGTGGATACCGGCTTACCATCACTCATATCGAAGCGCTTTAGGAGGTCTCGAGTGTATTTGCCCTGATGCAAGAAGGTACCCTCCCGAGTCTGCTTAATTTGGAAGCCAAGGAAGAAGCTCAACTCGCCCATCATGCTCATCTCAAACTCCGAGCTCATGACATCGAAAAACTGGGAAACGAGAGCATGTGAGGAGCCGCCAAAGATGATGTCGTCCACATAAATCTGGACGAGCAAAAGATCAGTGCCATGCCGGCGGATGAACAAGGTCTTGTCTACTTTACCCATTTCGAAACCATGACTCAACAGGTAGGACTTAAGCCTCTCATACCAAGCTCTAGGGGCCTGCTTAAGTCCATACAAAGCTTTGGAAAGCTTGAAAACATGGTTGGGTATTTGGGGTTCTTGAAACCTGGAGGCTGTCTGACATAGACTTCTTCCTCAATAAAGCCATTGAGGAAGGCACTCTTGACATCCATCTGGTAAAGCTTGAAACTCTTAGAAGCTGCAAAGGCAAGCAGGATTCTAATGTCCTCAAGTCTAGCTACAGGGGCAAAGGTCTCCTCGAAATCTAGACCCTCAACCTAGGAGAACCCCTGAGCTACCAGTCTAGCCTTGTTCCGAACAACCACCCCATCCTCACTCTACTTGTTCTTGAACACCCACTTGGTCCCAATGACATTGTGACCTTGTGGGGGTTCAACAAGCGACCAGACCTTGTTTCTCTCGAAGTTCTCTAACTCCTCATGCATGGCATTGACCCAAGACTCGTCAGAGAGAGCATGACAAACGTCCTTGGGCTCGAAGGAAGCAACAAATGCAAAATGGAGACAGAAAAGTGATGTGGCAGACTTTGAGCGTGTGACACGCTCAAAGAGGTCTCCAATAATCTGCTCGGAAGGATGAGCTTTTTGGATGTGTCGAGGAGATCCAGGATGAGATGAAGAAGTGGCCTCTACCTCATGAGCTGACGGGGTAGGAACAGAGCCACTAGCTCCAGAAGAAGCAGAAGGCATGGGCTGATCACCTCGAGGTGCGGTGGAAGACGGCACCTCAAGGGATGGATGAGGGACTGGATCGAGTAGATAACCCTCATCTCCATCATCCTCATCATCCACAAAGATGGGCTCGGACTGCTCTAAAGAACCTGAGATCGGGCCTAGTCCCCGGACTGGCCTCGTCGAAGGTCACCTCACAGGTCTCTACCATTTTACTAGACTCGCAGTTCCAAACCCGATAAGCCCGTGAAGAAGTCAAGTAACCTAGAAAGATCCCATCACAAGAACGTGACTCAAACTTATCTAGGTTCCCGGACTTCAAAATAAAGCACTTGCAACCAAACACACAAAAATGAGAGACGCTGGACTTTCGCCCATATCTTAGCTCATAAGAAGTGCGGTGCAAGTGAGCCCGAAGAAAAACTCGATTTGAGACATGGCACGCTGTGGCTATAGCCTCAGCCCAAAACTTCCGCGGTGTAGAGTACTCATCAAGCATTGTCCTGGCCATCTCGACCAAGGTACGGTTCTTTCTCTCCACGACGCCATTTTTCTGTGGGACGTGCGGAGAGGAGAACTGATGCTCTACACCTGTCTCAACACAGAACCTCTCAAAGTAGAAATTCTTGAACTCCGTGCCATTGTCACTGCAGATCGCTCGTAAGGCACACGGGAGCTCAACAGAAAGCCTACTGAAAAGACCTTAGAAATGTGTAAACGTCTCATCCTTCGAGGCTAAGACAAACACCCAAGAGTACCTCGAGAAGTCATCGACCACGACAAGAACATACCACTTCCCTCCTGCTGACTGCACTCGAGCTGGTCCAACTGTGTCCATATGGAGCAGCTGTCCTGGTGCATCGGTCATGGTCACTGTGACCGGAGGGTGAGAAGCGGCAACCATCTTGCCGTGCCGGCATGGAGCGCAAACAAGATCTTTGACCATCTTGAGTTTCGGCAAACCACGAATGAGGTCGTGGCCGCTAACTCCGGTCAAATGGTCAAATCCAATATGACCAAGTCTCATATCCTAGAAAGAAAGGTCGCGGGACTCAGAAGCAACTAAACACCTGAGAGGATCACCAGAAGACTCAGAAAAATTAGCACGAAAGATCCTCCCAAAACGAGAAATCCCGCAAACCAGACTACCCGAAGAATCAAGAATTTTGCAAGCATTTTTCTTGAAGCTCACCTCGAAACCGTCATCGGTAAGCTGAGAAATGAAAAGCAAATTATACTGCAACTTACTAACCAAGGCAACATCTTTCAGAATGAAAGAATCATTAACACGCACTGTACCTTTGGCGATGATGCGCCCAGATGAAGCATCTCCGAAGGTGATCGTCTCATCACCTGGAGCACGGGCAAGGGAAGAAAACCAATGAGAGTCTCCGGTCATGTGTCGTGAACACCCGGAGTCTACGAGCCAAACCTTTCCCTTCCCTACCCGACGAACCTGAGTCAAACAGAGGGTAAAGTCTCAGTACTGGGGTAAATCAAGAGTGATTTTGGCACCCAATACTGAGTAAAACATCGAGCAAATGAAGTAGTCAAGCACGACTGACCTCTATCTACCCTACGCTCTCTGTCACTCAAAGAAGCAGAAGGTCTACGTGTAGACCGAAAGCTGTTGCTGGGTCCGACTGCTACGGGAGAGCGAGTCGGAGCACCGGCAACACGCTGATCACGCCGTGGATAGCCATCTCAACGGGGAAAGCGAGATCTACCCTTAGAATGGCGGAAGTCACGACCAAAGGGAGCATGAGGACGAAAACCAGAAAACTCAGAAAAACCAAGTCCTCGATGCTGCCCAAACCCATCAACAGAAGTAAGCCTAGACCTCGTGTTGGTCTTAGGTGCACTCAAGGTCTGGGGTTGACCCTGAATACGCCTAAGAGACTCAACACAATCTCTACGTGCGATCTTGGTGCGCCTGAAGCATCGATCGATCAGATATCCATCCTTCTGACAAAAGCTGCAGTGGTACTTCACCTTCTGAGAGGTAGAAGCAACATGGTGAGGCTTCGCCTTCTGAGAGGCTGAAGCTGCAGGGGGAATCACCTTGCTGTCAGGAATCCCTTGGACAAAGCCAGTTGACTTAAATTGGACTTTTTCGGTCCTAGGCTCAGTCTCGATCACACCTGGTGCTATGGGTCTGAGCACGGCAGGTGGATGCTTCCTCATGTCTTCATAGAAATCATATCCTAGACCTTGATTAAATCTGCAGATCTTGGATTGGTCTAGAATAAGATTAAGCTTCTTCTTGCCACCTACAAATCTCTCGAGAGTGTTCATAAGATACTGACACTCCCGAAAAAGAGAGGTGCAAGAAGAGCAAGGGGAAGAGGGAGTAGCAGAAGGTAAGGGAGTAGAAGAAGAAGAGCCAACAACAGAGGAACGAATGGCTTGTGCACGCACAGCCAACTCAGAATGGACAGTCCTACTGCTAGCCAATTGGTTCACGTCGCTAGGCGTCTCTACCTTACCCTTGGGCTCCTTCCCCACCTCAGCAATCACATCACAATGAGTTGATGGCTTCTCTAGTAAATCCTTAGTTAGCTTCACACATTGTTCATTCAAAGCAACGAGTGAAGTTTTAGTTTATCACAACTAATGCAAGGTGAGCTAATAGGATCCTTAGTCGCAAACTGAGCCATTTTCTCATTAGTGTCAATCATTTCTTGAAACTATTTTGAGACAGATTCAAGTTCAGCAGTTAACTTGGGACAGTTCAAACATGAAGTAATGGGCT
Source organism: Dendrocalamus latiflorus (assembly GCA_017311315.1). Classification (NCBI taxonomy): domain Eukaryota; kingdom Viridiplantae; phylum Streptophyta; class Magnoliopsida; order Poales; family Poaceae; genus Dendrocalamus; species Dendrocalamus latiflorus. The sequence goes on along the minus strand of CM029625.1, from coordinate 428,116 downwards.
CAAGTAAAGAAGCACGCAACTCAGCAATTTTGTGATCTGCCCGTTTTAGGTTTATCTTCAGATTATTGCAATTTTCACAAGTCTCAGGCAGATCTAAAAGCATGGTATAAAGACCTCTAAAAGCATTGTCCTTATCCTCACATGAGGTGCAAGCAATAGTCTCAACAGTAGTAGATGAAATAGAAGCAACCCTACCCATCTCTAGTTCAGCTAAGAGACTAAGATTATCCACCTTAACAATGTCAAGTTCGGAGGACAAACTATCATGTGAGGTCCTTAATTTCTCCATGTCACCCAACAGAGCACAGCATGTATCACAATCATCACGGGAGGGAGCAGATCTAAGTGAAGTAAGCTCCTGTGATAATCTATCTACTTCCTTCTCCAACTCAGTACACCTAGCCCTAGACTTAGCATGGAATCTACCTAGCTTAAGAAAAGCATCATTAAGCTGGTCGTAGGTGGGGCATACCTCGTCGGAGTCGGAGTACAGCTCGTTGTCGCTCAGTTCGCCCTCAAGGGCCATGAAGCACATGCCGGAGAAGTCATCGCCGCCCTTGGGTTCTTGCTCGTCCATTCCATCGTCGTCGCTCCACCCCTCCACCTCGCTGAGATTGAGGTCGTCGAAGGCGGTGAGGACGCAGTGGAAGAGCTTCTTGGCCTTCCCAAGTCGCGGAACTTCTTCTTGCCTTGTGCGGGAGCTGAGGGCTTCTTGTTGCGGTTCTTGTCGATGTTGTCGTTCTTGCCAAAACCGCCGTAGTCACCTTTACCCTTCCCCAGCTTGGGGCAGTTTGCCCGAATGTGGTTGGGGCCACCATACTCGAAGCAAATCACGGGTCCTCCTCTCTTTCCATCCCTCCTCCTCTTGTAAGCATGGGAGAATCTCCGAGCTAGGAGGGCTAACTGCTCATCCGCAAGTTGCTCTAACTGATCATCAGTTATGTCACAGAGAGCAGTAAGGGAGAAACCGCAAGGAGAATCAGAAGAAGAACCGGAAGCCAAATTGGGATCGGTGACTAAGGCCATCGACTACGACTTCGATTTGCGAGAGACAATGTCAATATTGTGAGTCTTGAGGCGGGAGTACAGCGCATCAAGAGTCAAAGTCGAGAGGTCCGTGGTATCCTTGATGGTAGTCACCTTCATCTCCCAAACCCGAAGATCGAGTGTAGCGAGCATCTGTCGAGCGTTATTCGAGTCGGGGTATGTGAGACCGACTGCTCGAAAGTTGCTCAGAATCTTATGAAAATGCGTAAAGCACACATCGAGGGACTCACCAGCGAGCATTTCAAACTTGTTGTAATCTCGCTTGAATTGGTCCTGTCGGACTGTCTTAATTTGGGTGGTGCCCTCATGGTAAGCACTGAGGGTCTCCCAAATGTCGAAAGCCGACGTGAGGTGCGAAATGCGGTCAAACTCGCTACGACTCAAACCTTGGATGATTATGTTCCTTGCCTTTGCATTCGCCTCAACATCGGGCATATTAGCCACATTGATGTTCTCATTGGCAGGAAAAAGATAGCGAACCTTGACCTTCCTCCAGATGGCATATCCTTGAGCCTGGATGTATGTCTCCATCCGGCTTTTCCAGAACGGAAAATCAATGCCATCAAAGATTGGAGGCTTGGTCGAGTACTTGTCCGTCGCCATGGCTATAGAGACCGGTTAAGATCTATTGAGAAGAGCTAACCGGCTCTGATACCAATTGTTGGACCGGAATGGCGACAGAGGGGGGGTGAATGTCGACTTTTAAAATAACCCCCTCAAGTACTTTCTCGAAAAACTCTCCTCCAATAGCTATGGAAAGCTTTGAAGAAGATAACGAGTCTCTCTGGAAACTTGAACACTTAGAGGAAATGGACACAGCAAATAGAAAACTCACCAAAAATAGCAAGCAAAACAGGCTGCCAATGGAGGGGCCGGTCAGACCGCCATGGGAGGGCCGGTCTGACCGGTCTTGACACGCCGGTCTGACCGCTAGTTAGCCGTCGGTCAGACCGCCAATGGCCAGCCGGTCTGACCAGTTAGGCTGAAGGCAGTGCAGGCAGAGCACGACAGAGAAAAACAGAATGCAGAGACAAATACCTAAAGTGCAGATTTTGCCCAAGAGAAAGAAATGCAACTGTTTCCTACTAGACAAGGGAGCACTAGCCTATTCCAAATATCAAAGGGACCTCAAATAGCAAGAAGAATCAAAAGATAATCATGAATTTCAGATTTCTCCCAAGAACTGATAAAAGTACAGAGCGCATCCTCAAAAAATCAAATTCCCAACAATTCTTTGATCCATTGGCCAAGAGACTTTGCAAATATGATAGCAATAGCCAATGGACTCTATAAGCCAAGATTCAAGCCATCTCAAAAAGGGAATCCCAAATTGCACTAAAACCCTAGAAATACCAAAACCTGAACAACTACAGAGGCTTCACCAAAATCCAAGTTTCTCACAGATCCTTGATTACCTGGCCATGAAACTTTAAGAATATATTGGCAATAACCTCAGCACTCAAAACCCCAAATATTAGCCTGTCTCATGAAAGGAATCAAGAAGTTCATCAAAACCCTAGAACAGGAGATATGAACAGAGGAGGCTGAAAGGGAAAATCTAAGATTAGAATTGATTTGCTCTTGGGGGAACCTGACCAAATGGTCTAAAGACATCATCCCATCTCAGAGCAACCCATTTTTGCACTTCCCAGCAGGAACCGAGCAAAAAACTCAAAAACTCAAAAATCACACATGGAGAGCATCGAAAGAAAAATCAACAGAGAGACAGGAGCCTGATCAACCTCAAACCAAATCATCTCAGATTGATATTGAGGAAAGGAGATACATGATTACAATGGAGAATCAACTCACACCCTCTCTACTTCCCCATACATGCTTGGAAGATCAAGAACCCATCACCTATCCTTCTCCCTAGCTCTCACAAACACCAGAACAGCACACAGGAAGGAGACAATGAAGGAGACACAGCTCTGCCCCTCTACCAACTTCCAACAACTAAAGACTAAAGCCAAAGCAACTCTCTAAAGCCCATTTTGACTAAAGCAAACCCTAACAACCCCTTACAATACTTGGAATGCTTGCAGCCACAAGGAGGCACCTCCTCCTTATATAGCCTTCGGCTAACGGGTCTCCAACTCGTTACGCCCGCCAGACCCGAACGGAACCGCTCCCGCCTGTGAAGCTTTGGGTTTTTACCGAAACGCCCCTCCTGCACCTTCTGGGAAGCTTCCGCGTTCCTTGTCGTCCATGACTCACAACCACATCGAATCTCCACCGTCTTCGACACATCCAACCGTTCTGACCTCGACACCGCCCGTGTCTAGTCCGGTCACCTCGTGTCTCGCCACGTCTTCGCCTCGATGTCCTGCAGCCAACACAGACAAGAAACACATCAAATAGCACTGCTCGATACATGAAAGCACAAATGCATTAATGAAATCACATTAAGCATGAAATAGCCCAAACCTGACAAGTCGACATAATATGCATCCTAACCACTTTGACCAGGTTTGACCAAGTCCGACCGAGCCCGATTGCACCACGCAACATCAAGGTCCGAACCACCAAAATCAAACTCGACTCTCCTAAACCGATGTCAATTACTCATCACACATGGGATGACCTCCACATGGTCTCTCACAAGCAACAACTAAGAAGAAACTTATATTGAAATCAAAATAGTTTTAAGAATGGCTATACCACAAGTGCACAAAGGCTTGGTACAGTCTATCTAACACACCAAAACATAATATAAAACGTTCTAAGGACGTAGACATTTATTTGGGTACTACTGACTCAACCACTACTAATCCTCCAAGATGATGCGCTCCTCAGGATCCTCCTCGGGCTCGTCCACTGGTGCTGCCCACAACCACACGTGGCACGGACGCCTGAAGTGCGAGAACGGGAATGGTTACGACTGGAGGCAATCGACCGAGAACAGGAGCGAGAACGGGAAAGACTGGGCCTTCTGCTGGAATCGCCGATGTTGGTGACGGGTAGTGGACTAGGACGCCGCACACTCTTGCGCGCTGTGAGCCTGGTGCGGGGTCCCAAACGTCGAGTCGGTGCCTGGTTGTTGGGGATGACAGCTGGTACGGGTGAAGACGGCGTGTAGTCAGCTGCAGATCTGAGACGCCCCAGCTCAAACTTTGCTGCCTGGCTCTGGCGAAGTTGAGCACGTAGAGTGTCGGAGTGCTGGCAACTGGAAGTGAGAAGCATCCGAAGCTGTCCAATCTCCTCCAATGCTCTGGTGTAGGTAAGTGCCATCACCTGAGTGAGCTGCACCTGATGCGACAGTCGAGGGTCATCCGCTGCGATCTCGAAGGGCTCCAGGTAGGTCTACCCTACTCGAGGGATGAGGTAGAAACAAAAAGGCGACTGCTGCACAGCATACTTGTGAATCTGGCACAAGTCTGCTATAGCAAGGCGAGCTGCGTCCTGGATAGCATCAAAGCATCGAGTCCGGGGATGCTCGATAGGGTATTTGTGGGAATTGAATTCCTTATCCCGTGTATGCAGGAATACCTCCATCGACCAAGAGTCTCGATCCAAGATCCGGACCTTTCGCCCTCTAAAGATAGGCGGCTGGCGATACTGCAGGTACTGCATAAGCTGCCGAAGAAGGCCTAGCGAATGCTCCAACACTCTCGCCATGAGGGAAATAGTCCCACGACTCAGCAGAGGATGAACCGGCCATCTTCAAAGTTGAAATAATAGAAAAGATTAGTAAAGAGAATTAGCAAATGAGTATAAAGACAAGAACGAGATACTAAGTAAGAAAAGAGTAGAAGCAAAGAAGCTTATATATTTTTAACATACTCTTTTTAATAAATATAAGTCCTTAAGGTTTTGCCATTTCTAATCTAGGTCACATCCTACAGTCAACCTGGCTCTGATACCATCTCTGTCGGGACCCCGGATTTCCGAACCCGGACCCTCTGTGTATTACAGCACTAGTCCCAGATCAAAGCTAGTGCACACAGTCAAACAGAAATGATTACATAACCAACAACGCTTTATTACAATAATAGAGAGTACCAACCGAAAGGTCACATTATTACAAATGAGGTTTCAAGACCTCACATACACAAAACACAGCGGAAGCAAAATATAAATCCGGAGAAGACCCATCAATATTTCATAGGCAATTGACTGGGGAAGCGCAACCTAGTACTCCAGAAATCCTTCGTCGAATCCACACGCGAAGTAGTCGTAGTATCCCTCTTGAGCTTCATATTCCTCTGAGTTGATTTTAGTGCAGCATGTGAGTACATAAAGTACTCCGCAAGTCTTGGGAAAGAAATACAGTAGATGCAAGGCTTAACTAAGGAAGGCTATATGGTTCTTTTGCACAAAGTAATATTTTATTTTTAATATCGTTAAATATTTTCAAAAGCATTAATTTTAACAAATTAATTGTTTTAACTGAAACTAATAAGCAATTTGTAGTGAAGGTTCTATCCACCAACACAAATTATCCAACCTAACCGTTAAGTTTGAAAACCTCGGGTTCCATCCACCCGCACTGGCTCTATCCGCCAGTATATTCTTCCGAGAGTTCCCTCCAGTCTCAAGATACCAAACCTTTGTTTTTAAAACCAAAGGTCTACCATGTGAATGCATTCCTTGCCCGCCATTGACAGTGGGCACGGCTATTCAAATAGTTTGACACTCTGCAGAGGTTGTACAACTTTACCCCTAAGAGATAAATTATCCTAACAGTCACCATGCTTCCTTTGGCATGAGACCCAGATAAAATATCACAAAGCCTTTACCTCACTCTAGTCTAGCTAGACACCACCCGCTAAGGTTTCACCGTTGAAGGGTTAAATCCACCCAGTTAGAAGCTCTCTTTTGCGCCATATGAGTACAGTAAATCTCTGTCCCTCACTGTGAATAACCAGTAAATCCCTGGCACCCACTTTCCACTGGTGGCACCTAAACTAGACTATCGTAAGTTAATCAGCTAGGTCATACCCATATAGACTCGGGGTTGTACGGTAGTGCTCAGTCTGGACAAACACAAGCACCGATCCTTAATTGACTAGGGCGGAACATACACATTACAAGATCTCGTGCTTACTGCACCAATCCAAAACAACCATCCACCCTGGTCAAAAACAATTTTTACATTTTAATTTATTTTAAAAGAACAGTGGCAACACCAATCGCCACTAAATTCTGAATACAAAGATTATTGTAATGAAACTTAATTTCCCATTTCAAGTTTACAAAGGTTAAATAGCATGACTAAGCATTTTACTATCATTCTAATATTAAAAAAGTATTATATTATTCTCATTACTGAGACAAAGGAAATCCTAAGGTTACAAGGATACATGGCATTCAACTTCAATCGAGGGTATAACAATGATTGGATTAACTAATACCTTAATACCGAAACTAGTGTTCTATGTAAATAGCAATGCAAGTATATTTAAATTACGTAAAAGCATTTCTCAAACATAGGTTCAAAATGTTCAAAGGAGACTTGCCTTCTTGCACGCTCTCTTGGTCTTCTTGCTGCAGAGCGGAGAAATCTTCGGCAACGGCGGAATCTACGCGCGAAAAGACAAAGCAAATAAATCAAATAAATACACATAAATTCAAATAAAATTCAAAAATTCAAAATAGTGCATATTTGAATAGTTTATGATTTTATAAAAATTTAGAAATTTGAACGGCTCAAATCGGAGTTAAAATGAGAAAGTTATGGCTTCCGAAAGATTAAATAGGGGAAAAAATACTAATTTGCTGATTTATTTTTGTATTGAAAATCCATATTTATGACGTCAGCGGAAATTTAAATTTTGAAATTTTATGACGTGTGGGCCCGGTCTACCTCGGACCGAGTCCACGGGAAGTGGAAATGGCCGAGGTGGCGCTCCCGATGACATGGCGCCACGCGGGCGAAGACCGGCCACAAGGCACCGATTGGACGACACGGCCGGTGGCTTGCCAGCGCACAGCCGGCCGGCGGTGGGGCGGCGGAGGAGAAGGAGGTGGCAGCGCACCTACCGGCGGCGGTGGGGAAGACCGGGGCGACCGGCGGCGGCGGATGGTGGCGGCGGTGGTGGGGTGTGGGGCGGCAGCGTAAGATGGCTGAAACGGCGGCGGGGCGGCAGCCGAAGGGAAGGAGGAGGGCAGCGCGATGAGAATTTATAGGTAGAAAGAGAAGATAAACGGGCAACAGTTTTTAGAGAGGGATAATGAGGGGAGGCGGCCGGCCACGGGTGAGGTATGATTAGGGCAATCAAACGCACGCTTTAAACGGGAGTTTAAGTGGAAGAAACGGCCAGCATTAAAGCTTTTGTTCGGCAACAATGGTGGACGAGAGAGAAGACTAGAGGAAGAAGAAAGGGGAGGAAGAAGAAACATATGACATGCGGGTCCCGCGTGTTGGTGAGAGAGAGGGGAAGTGAAGGGGTACGGGCCGACGGATTGATGACACGTGGCAAGTGAGTGAATCAGGGTCTTTGGATTGAATTCAAGGGGTAAGTGACTTTGTATGGCTAGGATTAAATCGTGGAGAGAGATAGATTCAATCTGAGAGCGACACGTGGCAAACTAGGATTAAATCGTGGAGACAGATAGATTCAATCTGAGAGCGACACATGGCAAACTAGGATTAAATTGATTTTTATTTTTGGATTAATTTTCAGAAAATACTAGAAACTTTATAAATACTTAGAAAATAATAATTAATGTCTAGAAATTCCAAAAAATTCATAGAATATTCCTGGAGCTCTTTTAGACTTAGGAAAAATATTTTTAATTTCAGATTTGCCTTTAATAATTTTATAAAATACTTTTTAACTTTTAAAATTGATTTTTAATTCCAGAAAATTCTCAGCAATTATTTAAAAATTAGGGAAGGTTAGGAAAAATAAAATAAACTATTTTTGGCTTTTATAAAATATTTAAAATGCGTTTTCTTGCTTTAGATTTTGAAATAAAATCCAAATAAATCCAAATAAAGTTCAAATACTTTAAAATAATTAATTTGAAATTAAATTTTTACAGAAAGCGAATTTTTGAGATGTTACATCATGCCAACGCACAAGCCATAACATAGAATGAGTTTGTGCAGAGCTTCCACAAAGCTCATATCCCGACCAGCACCATCAGTCTCAAGAAAAGGGAATTCCGAACTCTGCGCCGAGGAAGCAGCACTGTGAATAAATATCTATGGAAGTTCAACCAATTGGCACGCTATGCACCAGAACACATAGCCACCAACAAAGCTAAGCAAGAAAGGTTCCTAGAAGGACTCAATGATGACCTGTCAGTTCAACTTCTCTCCAACGACTACACTAATTTCCACCAACTTGTCAGCAAGGCTATTCGCCAAGAGTCCAAGCACCAAGAGATGGAGAATCGGAAGAGACGGATGAATGCTCAGCACATGAACACCAGAAGCTTTCCCAAGATTAGAATAACTCCAGCATAGGCTAACAGGTTTCAATCATCATCATCAGCCGGAGAACAAGCCTTGACCAACACTGTCCCCGACACCGAAGCCAACAAAGCTTTGACAATTGACTCCCCAAAGGACTCAAAGCCTATAGCAAGAGTCACCTATTTCAACAGCCATGAGACGTGACACTATGCAAACAACTACCCCAAGAAGCAGCAAGTAGTGAAGAATGGAACACCTGGAGCACCAACTGCCAACCACCTTCAAGTAGGAAGAAGAAGGCACTAGAAGTTCATGAAAGGACGTCTAAACCAGATCTCAACACATGCCATGCAGAGTAAGATCCAAACCAATTCTCTGCTAGCCGTGCGAATCTCAGGGACGAGAATCTTTTAAGGGGGGTAGATTATAACAGCCAGGTTTTTATTAAAGAAAATAATAATAATAATAATAATTTAAAATAAAAAGTAAGTATTTTGGCTGCTTAAGTTTTATTCTTGCCTTGCCCTGATTTTCTGTTTTTAAAAGGCTTAATTTTGAAAAGTAATTTAAGTAAAAAACCTAAAAATATTATGAAATTAAATAATATTCTGACTCTCTATAAAAATCCTATTTTAAATTAATTATTTGGATTTATTTGGGATTTATCTAGGTTTCTGGTTTTTCTGGAGTTTGAAAATCTATTTTGAAGTTAAAACGTATTTTTAATATGAAAATATAATGCCAAATTTATATGGAAATAATTTTAGTAAGTCCAAAACATCTCCAGAAAGTTCTGTGAATTTTTCTGGAATTTTTGGAATTTATTTGGTATTTTTCTAAGTCTCTTTGAATTTCCTCGGGTTTTCTGAAAATCCAAAATCAAAACAAAAATTAAAACCCCCCAAACCCGTCCCTCTGGCCGACGTGTGGATGGCTCCGATCCGCCCACATCACCGCCCGAATTCCGCCTACCCCTCTCCCCCGCTTGACACCTGGCTGGCCTAGATTGAGCCACGCCGCCACCTGGCCCATCTTCCCCGTCCACCCCTCCTTTCCCTCTCAGCCGTCCGATCATTACCCGCTCATCTCCCACCGTTCCCACCCACTTAAACTCCCAGCCACCCAATCCTCATCCAACTGCTCCCGCTCCCTCCTCTCTTTCCACTCCAACCGACACCTCGGGCCCACCTGTCAGACCTTTTTCCCTCCCTGCGCCTCCCTCTTCTTCCTCCCGCTCGGCCCCCTCCGCCATTTCCGCCGCTTCTTCCGCCCCTTCCCTTCTCCCTCGCGAGGCCGTGTCTCCTTCCTTTCCTCTCCCGCAAGTCGCGCGCCCACCTCCTCCTCAAATCCCATGCCCAATCCCCGCACCCTTTCCCCTCAACCCCCTGCAATCATCGCCGGCCACCGAGATCTCCGGCGAGAAATCCCCGCCTTTTCCACCCTCCCCGACCCCTATAAAACCCCCTGGCCTCGTCTCTCTCCGCACCCTTTCCCCCCAACCCCCCGCAATCATCGCCGGCCACCGAGATCTCCGGCGAGAAATCCCCGCCTTCTCCACCCTCCCCGACCCCTATAAAACCCCCTGGCCTCGTCTCTCTCCGCACCACCTCCCCTTCCACTCCTCTCTCCCTCCTGACCACTCCACCGCCACCGCGCCGGAGTACCCGAGCTGCCTCCTCATCGTCGGCCGCCTCTGAGCCTCGCCGAGCCCCGAGCCGAGGTAAACTCGACTCACCACAGCCTCCTCTCCCTCCTCCGACCATCGCTCCTCCCCGCCAGTGCTCGCCACGTCAGCGCCGAGGGTGAGGTGGCAGCCGACGTGGTCGCCACATCGGCGCCATGCAAGCGCCAGCTGCCATGCCCACCCCCCTTGCCACCTTAGCCGTCCACTTTGACTGTGGACCTGGTCCACAGACCAGGGCTCACGTGTCAGCCTCTCACCCTATTTTCCAGTAGGAAAATAATTCAAACAAAAAGAAATTCCCAGGGCTGACACCATGCTGATGTCATAATTCCAATTTCCTTTAGAAAAATAATTCCAAAAATCTAGTTTTTTCTTTTTCTCTCATTTTAAACTTCCGGGGGCGCGTTCTTCTTTGTCCTAACTTCGATTTAGCCCATTAAAATTTCTAAATTCATCAAAAATTCCCTCTATCCATTTTTGCTCTCAATTTAATTTTTGGAGTTCATTTGAATGTGTTTGGATTTTATTTGAGTTTGGTGGGTTGTTTTCACGTGTAGACTGCGACGAATCCAGAGAATTCTTCGATGATGAATCACACCCACTCGAGGAGCAAGGCAAGTCACACACCTTGACCATGTTGATCCCAGATTGCAAAATAAATTTATGTTGATGTAAATTTCTATTCACTGTGTTTCAATTCAGTTTAAATTTAGTTAATACATGTTTGTTAATACCACCTTTGACAATGCAAATCCTTATACCTTGTCACCCTAGAATCAAACTCTAGTTAGTACACTAGTATTGGCTAGAGAGTTTTAAATCAAACGCTTAGACCTGTTTAGACATAATTTTGATTTTGGGATACCTTTTCACATAAAATGATAAGGTTTTCAAATGTATTCTTGACTTCGGTGAGCCAAGAAGTATTATAAAATATTTTGAAATAAAATATAGAATCTGGTTTAGACTTAGGCTAATAGTTAGGTGGTGGGTGCAGGCATGCACTGTTGTTTGATGACACAGTGTTGATTGTTGGGCACATGGGGTATGTGGTTGAGCCTAAGTCAATTAAGGACCAGTCTGTGAGCTACTGTTGCAAAGCCCTATCGTACTACCACAAGGCTGGTATGGGACAGTCCTGGCTGATTAATTTACGGGTCTCAACCTGAGTCTCGTCGTAGGTTGAAAGTTAGTGTGGCGTAGGCCATGAGAAGTCTCACTCGGCTCAAGAGGGGGTCCCGGTCTGGTGGATTCCTTACTGGAGTGAAATCTTAGTGTTGGCTTGGCCAGGTTGAAGGCTTCGCATTGTAAAGGCCTTGTCATGATCTCCTCGCCGCACACCTAAGGAAGTGTGTTAATCCGGTGGCAATATGGGATGATCATGTCTTGTGGGTAAAGCTATACAACCTCTGTAGTGTATAATCTATCCTGGATAGCCGTGCCCACGGTTATGGGCATGCTGAGTAAAAGTTTTTCACAGATTAGACTTTGTTTTTCAAAATGGTTTAAGAAAACCTTATGGATGGATGGAATCCATGAGTGATTGGAAGCGTGTGGATGGATGGAATCCAAACGAGATCTTTTGGAAAAGGTGGTCCGGGTGGGGATGCTCGTGGTTAGGTTAGTGTTTAGTCAGAGCCTACACTAATGATATTAATTTCAACTGCAGTTACTGTTTTACTTATTGTATTAAATTCAGTAGTTTTAATTATTATATTTCGTTAAATGTTGTTTTATGCACAACTAACCTTATATGCCTTCCTTTGTTGCCTTAATTATTATGGTGCATTTCTCTGTGTGACTTGCGGAGTACAAGTTTATACTCACCCTTGCTATCTCATCACTGAGGAGGACTATGTCGATTATGGTGAGGACCAGGACGAGTAGGCCATGTCTTGCAGTCATTTGTTTGTGGGCAGACTTGAGCTTCGACTTTATCAGCTTGCTTCCGTAGTTTCTTTTGCAGTTATTATTATTTGCCAATGTGTGATGATGTAAACGTTGGCCATAAGGCCGTACTTTTTAAAGTTAATAATATTGTCATTATGCTTGGTATTTATCTTTGTTGTCTACTGTGCGTACTAGCTGATCCTGGACTAGTGCGATTTGCACAGAGGATCCTGGAGTTGCTGCTCCGGGTTCCGACAAAGACCATCAAATGAGAAAGCTTTGAGTGAGCTCAAGACCGTGGTAAACCACTCAAGGCGAGTCAATACTTTGATCATGTTGAACCTACATTTTCTGTAAAATATTTCTATTTTAAATTATCAAATTGTATATTGTTATTTCGTATGCAAATATATGTTCGTTTTAATATTTAGTTACATGCCCATTATTTAACTTGTTAGTATTACACTATTTTGGAACTTTTGAGCATTTGAGCCTTGTCACCCTAGGGGAATTATAATGGTAATCTTTCAAAAGTAAGTGTATAATTACACACCATGTTTAGTGCCTTAAGCATCACTTTTAATCATGAGAAACTGATTTGAGAAGTCATTGGTGGAAATGGCTGGTATATTTTGATATGAATATTTTATGCTCCCAAAAACCCCAACTTACTTAAATGTCTAGGCAGATGGTAAGAGGGGCTAGTGCAGTGGATGCATGAGAGTATGGATTATGGTAGACCCACCTAGATAGCCCTAAGGACCTAATCTTGTAATGACCTCCTGTGTAAAACAGTATAACCACAAGTCGGCAAAATGTAGACTAGGTTGAATAATTTACTGGACCCTCGAGTCATCTCGAATAGTGGAGGGACTAGTGCAAGCTGGGGTCTATGTGGACAGCTTGAATGGGACACTTATTACGAGGTACAGTTTCCCCCTCCACTGCTGGGGAAACATGTAATATCCCAAAATTCAGATTTCAAAAATATGGGATTTTTAAAACTTTTTCTTGCATTTTGCTGGCATTCAAATTTCTTCTAAATATTTATTTGAAATCTTTTAAATTTTGTGACATGCAAATAAATATATTGAGAAATAATATCCCAGCAAAAACAATAATGGTGTTAATAAAAAATGGAAAAATCCGAGGATCTACACACAAACTAAATTTTAAGCATTAGATAATAGAAATAAAAGTTTGGCATTCAATTTACCTAGGTAAAGAAAAGCAATGGCTAAAGGAATATTAAAAACTCGCATCTAAATAGTGAAAATTTAAAATTCAAATTTTGAACATCATGCAAAATTTAAAATCAGTAAATCCTAATACAAATTAAAATTTAAATTAAAAATCCAAATTTCAAATTTTCTCATTTTTCCTCTCCTCTCACTCACTATCTCTTTCTCCCTTTTACATGTGCGCCACCCACCATTTTCTCACTCCTTCCTCCTCCCTCCTGTTTCTTCTCTCTGCCACCAGGTCCCCCTCTCCTTTTTCTTTCTTCTCCCCCGTTCTTTTCCTCCTCCCTCTTTCTCGTCGCTCCTGACCAGCCGACCCCACTCCCCTGTTCATCCATCTCTGCCGCACTTGCTCTTGCATCGAAGCTTCATCAGCCGCCCCCGCCTTCCCCTGTTCCGATGTTAGCCCACCCTGCGCCCCGCATGTCTCTGCCATCCTATAGCAGCCATCGCTATGCCACTTGCTCCCATCACCTCTGCTCCCACGCCCTGGCGTTGGCTCGCATCACAATGTCGACCCCTCACCATCACCCTCACCATGCCTTGCAACCGGGCACCTCGTCACCTGCTCCCATGTCGCACCATGTCGGGACCCCGGATTTCCAAACCCGGACCCTCTGTGTATTACTGCACTAGTCCCAGATCAAAGCTAGTGCACACAGTTAAACAGAAATGATTCATAACCAACAATGCATTATTAGAATAATAAAGAGTACTGACCATCAAGTCTCATTATTACATTGGAGGTTCCAAGACCTCGCACAATCAAAATACAGTGGAAGCAAGATAAAATTCAGCAATATCCCATCAACACGCCACAGGCAATTGACTGGGGAAGCGCGACCTAGAACTCCTGGAATCCTTCATTGAATCCACTCGCGAAGTAGTCGTAGTCTCCCTCTTGAGCTTCGTATTCCTCTTATTATTATTTTTGAGTGCAGCATGTGAGTACATAAAGTACTCCGCAAGTCTTGGGAAAAATGCAATAGATGCAAGGCTTGACAAAGGAGGGCTATATGGTTCTTTTTGCACAAAGCCATATTCTAATTTCAATTACTACTAATTATTTTCGAAGGCATCAACTTAATAAGGTAAATGTTTTAACAGAACTATCATTAACTTTATAGTGAAGGTTCCATCTGCCAACACTAGCTAGCCAATTACAATTGAAAAGTTTCAAATTGCGGGTTCCATCCACCCTCTCTGGCTCCAACTGCTAGGATACCCTTCCGAGAGTTCCCTCCACTCTCGGAATACAAAAACCTTGATTTTAAAATGAAAACCAAAGATCTACCATGTGAATGCATTCCTTGCCCGCCCTTGATCGTGGGCACGGCTATTCAAATAGTTTGACATTCTGCAGAGGTTGTACAACTTTACCCCAAGAGATAAGTTATCTTAACAGTCACCACGCTTCCTTTGGCATGAGACACAGATAAATTATCACAAAGCCTTTACCTCACTCTAGACTAGCTAGACACCACCCGCTGAGGTTTCACCGCAGAAGGGTTAAATCTGCCCAATCCGAAGCCCCCTCTTGCACCATATGAGTACAGTAAATCCCTGTCACTCACTGTGAATAACCAGTAAATCCCTGGCACCCACTTTCCACAGGTGGCACCTAAACTAGACTATCATGAGTTAATCAGCTAGGTTGTACCCATATAGACTTAGGGTTGTACGGTAGTGCTCAGTCTGGACAAACACAAGCGTCGGTCCTTAGTTGACTATGGTGGAACATACACTTTACAAGATCTCATGCTTGCCGCACCAACCCAAACCAACCATCCACCCTAATCTAAACCAATTTCCACATTTTATTTTATTTTAAAGGATCAGTTGCAACTCCAATCACCACTAAACTTATAAACACAAGGTTATTACAACAAATCATAATTTCCCATTTCCAAGATTTCAAAGGTATTAAATAGCGTGACTAAGCATTATACTACCATTCTATTATTCACAAATAATTATAATACTCTCATTATTGAGACAAAAAAATTTTCTAGGGTTACAAAGGTACATGGCATTCAACGTCAATTGAGGGCATAACAAAATTGGGTTAACTAATACCTTAAGATCTAAACTAAAGTTTTATGTAATTAGCAATGCACACAATTTAAAATAATTAAAATATTTCAAAATCATAGGTTCAAGATGATCAAAGGACACTTGCCTTCTTGCACGCTCTCGGGGTCTTCCTGCTGCGGAGTGGAGAGGTCTTCGACAACGTTGGAATCTACGCGAGAAAAGGCGAAGCAAACAAAGCAAATAAATACAAATAAAATCCAAAATTCTAATAGAGGCCATATTTGGACAGATTATGATTTTAGATGAATTTAGAAATTTGAATGGCTGAATTTGGAGTTAAACTGAGAGAGTTATGCTCATTTGAAATTCTCAGTTTGAATAAATCCAGAAATTGTGAAATTTCTGACAGGTGGGGCCCACTGGTAGGAATTAATTTTTAATCCTTTATTTCAATCTTTTATTCTGAGTCTATGACAGGTGGGACCCACTGGCAGTGAGCCCACTGGCCCTGCCTCTGACAGGTGGGACCCTCCTGGGCTCTGGGCCCAGCTGTCAGTGTAGAGCGTAGACGGGTGGGGCCCAGGCGGCAGTGACCAGCGCAGACTGGCGGCCGCTGACGGGTGAGGCCCATCTGTCAGCGCGGAAAAATAGAGAAATGGCTCAACCTCAGCGTGCGGAGCCGGGGGCTCGAACGCGCGCCGAGGGAGCCAAGGGGGGGAAGAGAATAGCGGTGGTAACCAGTCGGGCGGGGAGGCTTTGCCTACCCATAAAGGGTAGGTAAACCCTTTGAGGGTTACCTGCTGGAGGGCCGGGCAGAGGTGGTCGGAGGCGGGGTTGCCGGTGGTGAGGGGTGGCCGGTGAGGTTCGGGCGAGGTTCAAAACGAGATCCCGATGCGGAGGTGGTGCCGATGGAGAGGTCGGCAGGGTGCGGCGACGAACGGAGGCGGCCGGCGACGAGGTAGCGGCGGAGACGGCTCGGGAGCTCCGGTGCGACGGCGCCCTGGTGGTGAGGAGGTTCGGTTGAGGGGCTTCGCATGGACGCGGGGCTGCTCAGGGTGTCCTCGGAGGTGCTCGAGATGCACTCCTTTGCTGGCAATTCCTCGCCGGAGGAGATGGTGGCGCACTGGATCGGAGGCGCACGACGCAAGGGCGAAGGGAAGTTCGGGAGGGCAGAGGAGTGCGGGGTGAGGTGGTGCGGAGGACGGGGCTGCTTGGGGTGCCTTTTATAGGGGCCGGAGAGGGGACACGGCGCTTAATTGCTCGCCGGATTTCTCGACCGGCGCGGATACGGCGGAGGGATTAAGGAAGGAGGGGGGCAGGGAAGGAAGAGAGGCATGGGGGGTTCGGGGATTTGGTCGCGGCGGTGTCCCGGGTTTTCCAAAACTGGAGAGGGAGGGGAGGGAAAGCCGGATACGGCGCGGATTCGGTCAGCCGGCAAAGAAAGGAAAGGGGAAAAGAGAAAGGAAGGCGTCTCCGCGGGGAAGACGACAGATCTGACAGGCGGGGCCCAGGTGGCAGCGGGAGCGGGGCGCGGGCGACTGCCGGGCGGGGCCCGCGGGTCAGTGAGGAGAGGGGAGCGGGGTGCGGATCGCAGCCACGTGGCCCGGAGGTGGATCGGGCGGCGGGTGCGGTTTAAGTGGGAGGGGACGGCCGGATGGCGAGCGGGGTGACGCGGCGCGCATCGGGCTGGCCACGCGTCGGCCTGAGGGGAGGGGAAGGCGGGGTGGCTGACGGGCTGGGCCCGCTTTGCGGAGGGAGAGGGAAGTGCGGCTTGGATTGCGCCGATCGGCGACGTGGGCGAATCTGGGCCGTCCACGCGTCGGCCGGAGGGAGAGGGGATGGGTTTTTAATTTTAGAATTTGATTTTTATTTTCAGAAAAGGCTAGGAAATTATTTAGGCCTCAGAAAAATATGAAAATACCTCCAACAATTCTAGAAAAATTCACAGAAGCTCCTGGACATATTTTGGACTAAATAAAATTATTTCCAACTAATGTTGGTATTTAATTTTCATACTTTAAAATACTTTTTAAATTGCAAAAATAGGTTTTAAATTTTAGAAAATCCAGAAAATCAGATAAAAGCCAAATAAAATCCAATTACTTTAAAATAATTAATTTGAATTTAAATTTTTCCAGATAGCAAATTTTGGGATGTTACAAACCTACCCCCCCTTAGAGAGAATCTCGACCCCGAGATTCGGACGGACTGGGAAAAAGATTAGGGAACTCTGCTCTTAGATCCTCTTCACGCTCCCAAGTCGCTTCGGACTCAGAATGGTTGCTCCACTGCACTTTACAGAACTTGATGACCTTGCTTCGCGTACGACGCTCTGCTTCCTCCAATATCTTGACTGGATACTCTGGGTATGTTAACTCCTCCTTCAAGTTCACTTCATCTAGAGGCATCTGTTCTTCTGGCACTCTGAGACACTTCCTCAACTAGGATACATGGAAGACGTCATGCACCTTTGACAACTGAGGTGGAAGCTCTAGCTGGTAAGCAACTTCTCCCCTTTTTGCAGTGACAGGGAATGGTCCAATAAATCTAGGAGCAAGCTTTCCACTAACTCCAAAACGTCGCATTCCCTTGAGAGGTGAAACCTTCATATAAACATGATCTCCGGGTACAAACTTCAATGTTCTTCGACGATTGTCCGCGTAGCTTTTCTGTCTGGTTTGAGCTATTTTTAATCTATCCTGGATTAGGCGAACTTGTTCCTCTGCCTGTTTCAATACATCTGGCCCAAACACTTGTCCTTCTCCTGCTTCTTTCCAATACAACGGTGTTCTGCATTTTCTGCCATACAAAGCTTCAAACGGAGACATTTGCAAGCTGGATTGATAACTATTGTTATAGGAAAATTCTGCATAGGGCAAACTTCGATCCCAATTAGTCTTGTCTGCTAGGACACAAGCTCTCAACATGTCTTCCAAGATTTGATTTACTCTTTCTGTTTGACCATCCGTCTGCGGATGATATGCTGTGCTGAAATTTAAGTTTGTGCCCAAAAGTCCGTGTAGCTTCTGCCAAAATCTTGAGGTGAATTGAGTCCCTCGATCCGACACAATCTTCTTTGGAACTCCATGCAAACACACGATTCTGGACATATACAACTCTGCTAGTCTATTCCCAAAGTATGTGGTCTTTACTGGAATGAAATGGGCGACTTTTGTCAGGCGATCCACAATAACCCAAATGGAGTCATGCCCTGATTTTGTTCTCGGTAATCCAGTTATGAAGTCCATACCAATCTCTTCCCATTTCCACTCAGGTATCTGCAAGGGTTGCAAAAGTTCAGCCGGTCTCTGATGTTCAGCTTTAATCCGCTGGCACACATCACACAAAGCTACATACTTTGCAATCTCTCTTTTCATGCTTGACCACCAATACCTTTCTTTGAGATCTTGGTACATCTTTGTACTTCCAGGGTGAATTGAGTATCCAGATTCATGGGCTTCCTTAAGAATTAACTCTTTGATTTCTTTCTTTTCAGCTACAATGATTCTTTTCCCAAACCAGATGATACCTTCTTGGTCTTCTGAAAATCCTGGTGCTTTTCCTTTCTTCATGTTTTCCTTAATTTCCTTGACATACTTATCCTCCTTTTGAGCTGTCTTGATCTGGTCCTCTAGAGTTGGTTGAACCTCCAAAGTAGCCAGAAATCCTTCCTCCACTACTTCCAAGTTGAGCCGTTGGAACTCTTCCTGAAGTGCGGGCATACTGTCTTTAATCAACAATTCGTTACAGTAAGTCTTTCTGCTCAAGGCATCAGCTACTACATTGGCCTTTCCTAGATGGTAATGTATTCCAACATGATAATCCTTTATCAACTCAAGCCATCTCCTTTGCCTCATATTAAGATCGGGTTGGGTAAATATATACTTCAGACTTTTATGATCTGTGTAGATCTCACAACGGTTACCGATCAAATAATGCATCCATATTTTTAGAGCATGCACAACGGCAGCGAGCTCTAAATCATGGGTTGGATAGTTTCCTTCATGGGGTCGCAACTACCTTGAAGCATAGGCTACTACCTTTCCCTCTTGCATCAGAACACAGCCTAGTCCTTGCCTTGATGCATCACAAAAGACTTCAAAATCCTTTCTAATATCCAGAAGTGTCAACACTGGAGTAGAAGTTAACCTCTTCTTTAGCTCTTGAAAACTATCCTCACACGATTTACTCCATTCAAACTTCTTTTCCTTCTTTAGCAACTGGGTGAGAGGTCTTGCAAGCTTGGAGAATCCTTCAATAAAGCGACGATAATAACCAGCCAAGCCCAAAAAGCTTCTGATCTCAGATACTGACTTTGGTTGTGTCCAATTGAGCACATCATTTACCTTATCAGGGTCTACGGACACTCCTCCTGCAGAAATCACATGACCCAGGAAGGCTACTTTCTTCAACCAAAACTCACACTTGCTAAATTTGGCATACAACTGGTGTTCTCTGAGCTTTTCCAAAACTATTCGCAGATGTTCTGCATGCTCTTCCTCATTCCGGGAGTATATCAAAATGTCATCGATGAACACCACCACAAACTTATCCAAATATTCCATGAACACCTTATTCATCAGGTTCATAAAATATGCAGGTGCATTGGTTAGGCCAAAAGACATCACTGTATACTCATACAGTCCATAACGAGTAGCAAATGCTGTCTTGGGTATGTCTTCTGGTCTTATCTTCAATTGGTGATAACCTGATCGAAGATCAATCTTGGAGAAGACACATGAACCTTTCAACTGATCGAACAAATCATCTATCCGGGGCAAAGGGTACTTGTTCTTAATTGTCACATCATTCAAGGATCGATAATCCACACACATGCGAAGACTACCATCCTTCTTCTTCACTAGAAGTACTGGTGCTCCCCAGGGCGAAGTACTTGGTCTTACAAAACCTTTCTCTTGCAGTTCCTGAACTTGCTTCTTAACTTCTGCCAAGTCATTTGCAGGCATACGATAAGGTCTCTTGGAGATTGGAGCTGTACCAGGTACTAGGTTGATGACAAACTCAATTTTCCTGTCTGGTGGCATTCCGGGTAAATCTTCAGGAAACACATTTGGATATTCACATACTATAGGCACCTTTTCCAAAATTACTTCCTTCAAACTGTTCAGCCCACACCTATTCTGAGAAGATGTGTTTGACTTATACCTTACTTGGATTCCATCCGAGTTGGTAATGGTAACAGCGCGATCCGCACAATCTATCTGTCCTTTATACTTGGTTAACCAATCCATACCAAGTATGACATATAGGCTCTTGGAATCTATTATAATAAGATTCGCTAAGAACTTTACTCCATTTATATCTACAGTTGCGCTAGGGCAAACTGTGTTAGTCCTCATTTCCTTTCCAGGTGATTGGACTAGCATAGGGTTCTTTAGTTTACGCACATCCCAATTATATCTTTCAACAAAATCTTTTGACACAAAAGAATACGAAGCTCCTGAATCAAATAATGCTGATGCAGGTACTGAGTTGACAAGAAACTTACCCAGAACTACGTCGGGTGCATCCTGGACTGCCTCTGCAGTGACATGGTTAAGATGTCCTCTGCTCATTGTCTGCGGAGTCCTGGGAGTTTGTGGTGTCCCACGGCCTTGACCTGCAGTTGGAGCTCTGGCTGGCGTGGTCCCCAAGTTGAAACGAATGGGGGTCACTGCTGGGCGCTTCTGGGGACAGTTGCTGGCATAATGCCCCATGTTCTTGCAGTTGAAGCACTGCACTCCTGCCGCTGATGTCCTGTTCTGCTGTGGTTGGCCACCATTGCCTGTTCGGGGAGCTTGTGGATTTGGATGAGGTCCAGCAAATGGAGTCCTTGGCACACTTGATTCTGAGGGTCTATGGAACTGGGGTGGATTAGGACGAAATCGTGAACTGCTTGCCCCATGCTGAGCTTGAAACTTCCTCTTCCTTGTCTCATACAGTTGACGTTGAGCATCTTCTTGTATGAGGGCCTTGTTCACCATATGCTGGAAAGTTGGGTAGTCATTAGACACCAGCTGCACCTTGAGATTGGGATCAAGTCCCTGCATGAACCTCCAGATCTTTGTTGCCTCTGATGTGACATCTTCTGATGCATATCTGGACAGTTGGGTGAACTTGTTCAGATACTCAGAAACACTGAGGTTTCCTTGCTGCAGTTGGTAGAATTCCCTCTTCTTCATTTCCATTATTCCCGTAGGAATATGCGCAGTGCAAAAAGCCTCAACAAACTCATCCCAAGTGATGGTTTGTACATTTTGATGGGCTGCGCAGTAGTTTTCCCACCAATTAGCAGCAATTCCTTTGAGTTGGTGGGCAGCATACAACACCTTTTCGTGGTCATTGCACTGAGCTAAGTTCAACTTCCTGTCCACATCCTTGATCCAATTGTCTGCCTCCAAGGGGTCCACTGATCCAGCAAACGTAGGAGGTCTTGTCCTCATAAATTCCCCCAATTTAGACTGGGGTGCTTGATTTGGTGCCTGCGGGGCTTGCTACACCTGGTTCTGAGCAAGGGCTTGTACAAGCTGTAGTTGCATGGCCATCATCTGCTCCAAGTTGGGCGCTTGAGCAGGGGTGGTGGAATGTTGTTGTCTGGCTGATTGTTGGCGTCACGGCTGTTGCTAGGGTTGCTCCTTGTGTTCACCATCTGAAGCGGTTTCAGGGTTAGCAAAAGGTAAGAGGGAAATAGCATAGGTAAGAGATTAGGGGGAAACTAATAACATCCCAACCCAACACACAAGAAAGAACAAACAACCACTTAGGGAAAACTTATATTGAAATCAAGATAGTTTTATGAATGGTTGTACCTCAAGTGCACATAGGCTAGGTACAGTCCATCTAGCACACCAAAACATAATAAAGCGTTCTAAGAATGTGGACATTTATTTGGGTACTACTGACTCAACCTACTTCTAATCCTCCAAGAAGACGCGCTCCTCGGGGTCCTCCTCCGGGTCCTCCTGGCGTTCCTTCACATGGTGACGTGAACAATCACACTTGGCCGAGGCACGGTTACGACTGGAGGCAGTCGACCGGGAACGAGATCGGGAATGGAAAAGTCTGCGCCTCTTGCTGGGTTCGCCGATGTCGATGTCGGGTAGAGGACTCGGACGTCGCACCTTCTTGCGTGCTGTGAGCCTGGTGCGGAGTCCCAAAAGTCAAGCCAGTGCCTGGTTGTTGGGGATGACAGCTGGTACAGGCGAAGATGGCGTGTAGTCAGCTGCAGCTCAGAGACGTCCCAGCTCGAACTCTGCTGCCTAACTCTGGCGAAGCTGAGCACGAAGAGTTTCGGAGTGCTGGTAACTGGAAGTGAGCAGCATCCGCAGCTATCCAATCTCATCCAAGGCTCTAGCGTAGGTGACTGCCATCGCCTGGGTGAGCTGCACCTGATGCGAAAGTCGAGGATCATCAGCTGGAATGTCAAAGGGCTCGGGGTACCTCTGTCCTGCTCGAGGAGTGATGAAGAAACAAAAGGGTGACTGATGAACAGCTTCCTTGTGAAGATGACACAAGTCAGCTATGGCGAGGCGAGCTGCATCCTGGATAGCATCGTAACAACGGGTCCGGGGATGCTCGATGGGGTATGTGTGGGAGTTGAATTCCTCATCCCGTGCATACAGGAATACCTCCATCGTCCAAGAATCCCGGTCCAGGATCCGAGTCTTCTGCCCCCTAAAGATAGGTGGCTGACGATACTCCAGGCACTGCATCACCTGCCGGAGAAGGCTGGCGAAGGCTCCAACACTCTCGCCATGGGAGTAGAAGTCCCACGACTTAGCAGAGGATGAACCGGCCATCTACAAAGTTGAGATAAAAGAAAAGATTAGTAAAATTTTTAATAAGTGAATTTTAAGGACAAGAATGAGATACTAAGTAAGAAAAGAGTACAAGCAAAGAAGCTTATATATTTTTAATATACTCTTTTTATAAAGATAAGTCCTTATGGTTTTACCATTCTAATCTAGGTCTCGTTCTACAGTCAAATTGGCTCTGATACCATCTCTGTCGGGACGCCGGATTTCCAAACCCGGACCCTTTGTGTATTACTGCACTAGTCCCAGACCAAAGCTAGTGCACACAGTTAAACAGAAATGATTCATAACCAACAACGCATTATTACAACAATAAAGAGTACTGACCATCAAGTCTCATTATTACATTGGAGGTTCCAAGACCTCGCACAATCAAAATACAGCGGAAGCAAGATAAAATTCAACAATGTCCCATCAATACGCCACAGGCAATTGACTGGGGAAGCGCGACCTAGAACTCCTGGAATCCTTCATTGAATCCACCCGCGAAGTAGTTGTAGTCTCCCTCTTGAGCTTCGTATTCCTCTGATTATTATTTTTGAGTGCAGCATGTGAGTACATAAAGTACTCCGCAAGTCTTGGGAAAAATGCAATAGATGCAAGGCTTGACAAAGGAGGGCTATATGGTTCTTTTTGCACAAAGCCATATTCTAATTTCAATTACTACTAATTATTTTCTAAGGCATCAACTTAATAAGGTAAATGTTTTAACAGAACTATCATTAACTTTATAGTGAAGGTTCCATCTACCAACACTAGCTAGCCAATTACAATTGAAAAGTTTAAAATTGCGGGTTCCATCCACCCCCTCTGGCTCCAACAGCCAGGATACCCTTCCGAGAGTTCCCTCCACTCTCGGAATACAAAAACCTTGAATTTAAAATGAAATCCAAAGATCTACCATGTGAATGCATTCCTTGCCCGCCCTTGACCGTGGGCATGGCTATTCGAATAGTTTGACACTCTGCAGAGGTTGTACAACTTTACCCCCAAGAGATAAGTTATCTTAACAGTCACCACACTTCCTTTGGCATGAGACACAGATAAATTATCACAAAGCCATTACCTCACTCTAGACTAGCTAGACACCACTTGCTGAGGTTTCACCGCAGAAGGGTTAAATCTGCCCAATCCGAAGCCCCTCTTGCACCATATGAGTACAGTAAATCCCTGTCCCTCACCGTGAATAACCAGTAAATCCCTGGCACCCACTTTCCACTGGTGGCACCTAAACTAGACTATCATGAGTTAATCAGCTAGGTCGTACCCATATAGACTTAGGGTTGTACGGTAGTGCTCAGTCTGGACAAACACAAGCATCGGTCCTTAGTTGACTAGGGTGGAACATACACTTTACAAGATCTCGTGCTTGCCGCACCAACCCAAACCAACCATCCACCCTAATCTAAACCAATTTCCACATTTTGTTTTATTTTAAAGGATCAGTGGCAACTCCAATCACCACTAAACTTATAAACACAAGGTTATTACAACAAATCATAATTTCCCATTTTCAAGATTTCAAAGGTATTAAATAGCGTGACTAAGCATTATACTACCATTCTATTATTCACAAAAAATTATAATACTCTCATTATTGAGACAAAGGAATTTTTTAGGGTTACAAAGGTACATGGCATTCAACTTCAATTGAGGGCATAACAAAATTGGATTAACTAATACCTTAAGATCTGAACTAAAGTTTTCTGTAATTAGCAATGCACATAATTTAAAATAATTAAAACATTTCAAAATCATAGGTTCAAGATGATCAAAGGAGACTTGCCTTCTTGCACGCTCTCGGGGTCTTCCTGCTGCGGAGTGGAGAGGTCTTTGACAACGTTGGAATCTACGCGAGAAAAGACGAAGCAAACAAAGCAAATAAATACAGATAAAATCCAAAATTCGAATAGAGGCCATATTTGGATAGATTATGATTTTAGATAAATTTAGAAATTTGAATGGCTGAATTTAGAGTTAAAATGAGAGAGTTATGCTCATTTGAAATTCTCAGTTTGAATAAATACAGAAATTATGAAATTTCTGACAGGTGGGCCCACTGGCAGGAATTAATTTTTAATCCTTTATTTCAATCTTTTATTATGAGTCTATGACAGGTGGGACCCACTGGCAGTGAGCCCACTGGCCCTGCCTCTGACAGGTGGGACCCTCCTGGGCTCTGGGCCCAGCTGTCAGTGGAGAGCGCAGACGGGTGGGGCCCAGGCGGCAGTGACCAGCGCAGACTGGTGGCCGCTGATGGGTGGGGCCCATCTGTCAGCGCGGAAAAATAGAGAAATGGCTCAACGTCAGCGTGCGGAGCCGGGGGCTCGAACGCGCGCCGAGGGAGCTAAGGGGGGGAAGAGAGTAGCGGTGGTAACCAGTCGGGCGGGGAGGCTTTGCCTACCCATAAAGGGTAGGTAAACCCTTTGAGGGTTACCAGCTGGAGGGCCGGGCAGAGGTGGTCGGAGGCGGGGTTGCCGACGGCGAGGGGTGGTCGGTGACATTCGGGCGAGGTTCAAAACGAGATCCCGGTGCGGAGGTGGTGCCGATGGAGAGGTCGGTAGGGTGCGGCGACGAACGGAGGCGGCCGGCGACGAGGTAGCGGCGGAGACAGCTCGGGAGCTCCGGTGCGACGGCGCCCTGGTGGTGAGAATGTTCGGTCGAGGGGTTGAGGGGCTTCGCACGGACGCGGGGGTGCTCAGGGTGTCCTCGGAGGCGCTCGAGATGCACTCCTTTGCCGGCAATTCCTCGTCGGAGGAGATGGCGGCGCACTGGACCGGAGGCGCACGGCGCAAGGGCGAAGGGAAACTCGGGAGGGCAGAGGAGTGTGGGGTGAGGTGGTGCGGAGGACGGGGCTGCTTGGGGGTGCCTTTTATAGGGGCCGGAGAGGGGACACGGCGCTTAATTGCTCGCCGGATTTCTCGACCGGCGCGGATACGGTGGAGGGATTAAGGAAGGAGGGGGGCAGGGAAGGAAGGGAGGCGCGGGGGGTTCGGGGATTTGGTCGCGGCGATGTCCCGGGGTTTCCAAAACCGGAGAGGGAGAGGAGGGAAAGCCGGATAGGGCGCGGATTCGGTCGGCCGGCGAAGAAAGGAAAGGGGAGGAGAGAAAGGAAGGCGTCTCCGCGGGGAAGACGACGGATCTGACAGGCGGGGCCCGGGTGGCAGCGGAAGCGGGGCGCGGGCGACTGCCGGGCGGGGCCCGCGGGTCAGTGAGGAGAGGGGAGCGGGGTGCAGATCGCAGCCACGTGGCCCGGAGGTGGATCGGGCGGCGGGTGCGGTTTAAGTGGGAGGGGACGATCGGATGGCGAGCGGGGTGACGCGGCGCGCATCGGGCTGGCCACCCGTCGGCCCGAGGGGAGGGGAAGGCGGGGTGGCTGACGGGCTGGGCCTGCTTGGCGGAGGGAGAGGGAAGTGCGGCCTGGATTGCACCTGGCGGCGACGTGGGCGGATCTGGGCCATCCACGCGTCGGCCGGAGGGAGAGGGGATGGGTTTTTAATTTTAGAATTTGATTTTTATTTTCAGAAAAGGCTAGGAAATTATTTAGGCCTCAGAAAAAATATGAAAATACCTCCAAAAATTCCAGAAAAATTCACAGAAGCTCCTGGACATATTTTGGACTAAATAAAATTATTTCCATGAGAGACCATGTGGTCGTGACTCCATGTGAATGATGAGTAATTGACAAAGGTTTAGGATAGTCGAGTTTGGATTGTGTGGTCGGACCATGTCGTTGCGTGGTGCAATGGGCTTGGTCGGACCTGGTCAAACTTGGTCGTATGGGATTAGGTTGCATATTCTGATGATTCGACAGGTTTGGACTTCGTCATGAGTAAGTATGATGTGCTTATGTTATTTACGCTTTCATGTATCGAGCAGTGCTATGTGACGTGTTTCTTGTCTGTGTGACTGCAGGACGTCGAGGTGGAGTCGTGGTGAGACACGAGGTGACTGGACTAGACACAGGCGGTGTCGAGGTCAGAACGGTCGGATGTGTCGAAGACGGCGGAGATTCGATGTGGTTGCGAGTCGTGGACGACAAGTAGCGCGGAAGCTTCCCGGAAGGTGCAGGAGGGGCGAAACGGTGATTTCGCAAGGCTGCACAAGCGGGAGTGGGCTCCGTTGGATTTAGCGGGCGTAACGGGGTGGAGACCCGTTAGCCAAGAGCTATAAATAGGTGGAGGGGCTGCATGCCTTCCCATGCATTCCAAGTTGTTGTGAGGGGTTGTTAGGGTTTGCTTTAGTCAAAATGGGCTTTAGAGAGTTGCTTTGGCTTTAGTCTTTAGTGGTTGAGAGCAGGGAGAGGGTAGAGGTTCTGTTGTCTTCCTTCGATGGTTTCTTGAGTGCATCCCCTCCTTCAAGAATGTAGAGAGTAGATGAGTTCTTGGCTTGGGGAGAGGGAGAGATTGGAGTGATGTGCATGTAATCTTCCTTGTTCTAATGTCCATGCGTATCGGGACTCCTCTGTATCCCTTTTCCTTCAATGAATGAAAATCTGAAGTTTGATTCTCTCAGTTCGTGCTCTCTGTTCTTCGTTTCTCCTCATTTGGTGAATTCTTGATTTTTGAGTTTCTTGTTGTTATTTGCTGGGGAGGCCCAAAATGGGTTGCTCTATGTTGGGATGATGCCTCAAGATCATTTGATCGAGTTTCCCAAGAGCAAACTTCGTTTAATTTCAGATTTGGGTTTTTGAGCCTCCCTGTTCTTCATTTCGTCCTTCTAGGGTTTAATGCAAACCTTGATTCCCTTCGCGAGATGGCTTGAAATTTGGCATGGAGAGTCCAGAGGCTATCTAGTAGCTATCCTCAAAGTTTCATAGCCAAAGGATCAAAGGTTGAGGAGTAATTTGGTTTTTGGCTCGGTTCTTGCAAGATTTCAGATTTTTACCTAAAATCTGAAATTCTTGTTTCTTGGAGTGGTTTCTCGAAATTGGTTCTTGGCTTATTCTTCTGGGAGTGTTCCCTAGCTATCCGCAAAGTTTCCCAAGCCAAGAATCCAAGAATCTTTGGGATTTTCTCAGATTTCTGAAAATCCTGTTTGCTGATTTTCTCGAGAGGTACTACCGCCCCTCGAGAGGTACTACCGCTCAGAGGTACTACCGCTCGTCCCAGCGGTACTACCGCTTGCATTCAGACTTGCTCTGAATTTATTTTTCTTGACTATTTCTTTCAGGATCTGGTTTAGCCTTGTTATTGTGACTTCCAGTAGTGCCTTTCTTCTTTCTTCATAGCTTCCATAGCTATTGGAGAAGAAGCATAAATGTGGATACTTGAGGGGCGAATTTAATTTTAGAAAGCGACATTCACCCCCCTCTGTCGCCATTTCGGTCCAACATTCCAACTAATGTTGGTATTTAATTTTCATACTTTAAAATACTTTTTAAATTGCAAAAATAGGTTTTAAATTCCAGAAAATCCAGAAAATCAGATAAATGCCAAATAAAATCCAATTACTTTAAAATAATTAATTTGAATTTAAATTTTTCCAGAAAGCAAATTTTGGGATGTTACACACCATGCCCTACTCTACCATCGGCCATCCCGTCACCCAGACGAGATGCGCCATGACGACACCACGTCGTGCCATCCCTCTCACTGTTCTCTCATCTCCGGCAACAGTGCCTGCACAGTTCTTCCCTTGCGACTATATATAGCCACTAGCTCCTTCCCTTCCTCCCCATCCCAAGTCGACCGCCCCATGCCTGAAGCACTGGCCGCCACCGTGGTCCTCGGCTCTCCCTTCACCCTGGCCATCCCCTAACCAAATTGAGCGTGTCACGGTGTGTCCCCGCTCCCCATCTACTTCCCCTCTGAGCTAATTGAGTTTCAGCATGCCGAAGCTCACCGCTTGCTGCTTCTTCCCTATTTCCAGCCAAAACCATTGCCACCTTCGCCAGTCCCTCCTCGGTGACCCCCGGTTCGATTCCTCGCAATAGGAGCATCTCCTCGGCATACTGGAGCTTCCCCCACTCCTGGCCGATGCCCTCCACCACTAGAGAACCCCCCCCCCAACGGTGACCTCCCCTATGCCGCCCATGGCCTCTACCGCTGGCTCACCACGGACATGCTTCGGCTCGGCCAACCACTTGGTGAGTTTCCCCCTACCTTACTCATGCTCATGCGCTCGCCACTTTTCCCTCTCCTCCACTCTGACGCCGCCGCACCGATTGGGCTCACCATCAGCTGCTAAGCCCAACCGTCGTGCCGCCACCGCCCTGCCTTAGCCCAAGCCACTATTTCCCCTTGCCTCCCCTACCCTCCGGCAGTCCATTTTGCTATTCGCCAGCACTTCCTGGTCGCCCACCACCGGTGACACCGTAGATTGCCCAGCGTCGACCGCCTCTTCTGTTTTGGCTCCCAGCCACTCCCTCATTTCTTCAGTTTATCTCCCTCCAACATGTCACCAAAAGGGCGACACCCAGTTGGTCAGCACCGCCGTTCACTAACAACAGGTCTAGGGTTCAATTCCCTTTTCCCCCCACATTTTTCTTATTTTTCATTTTCATTTTTCTTTAATCCATTTCAATAATTAATCCATGGAAGCTAATAAATTTGATTAGGATGTAAATAAGATTATTTAAGATTTAATATTGAATTAATCATCATATATGAGTAACTAATGTGGCTTGGTTATTTATTTAAAATCTAATTATTAAAAAAGGGCATTAATAAAGGATGGTTCTGGTGAAACGTCCAAATTTAATAATCCCAACCTGAAGGTAACAAGGTGAACGACAAATCAAGAAGCTTCGTAAAATTAATTAAACAATATGCCATAACCATTTAAAATGAAATACATATTTAAATTAGAAAGTCATAATTTAAAATATAATCCCAGCCATTAGCATGTCGCTGATAAATAAATCTTAACGGTAAATCTAATTAATAAAGATAGTGAAGTATAGTTGTGTATGCCAAGCTCGACCCTATTTAAATAAAATTTAATTAACATTAAATTATGCCAAATGCTAAGTAAAAGGATAAAATATCAATGTTAGTTGATTTTCTGAGTGCCTTCAATTAAAAGATAATAATCATGTATTAAAATATATTAGCCTTGGATCATCGGACATTGGAATAATCTCGCCAATGAGTAATCTGAAGAACAAGGTAATATTATGACCAATAGTCACAGAAGAGTAGTAAATAAGAATATACTAAAATTAACTATTAAACATCAATTAGATAGTAACATACTCCCATGCTTCCATGAATTATTGAACTAATCATTCGGTGAATAATTTGAATCATTAGTAAATAGAATCCCATAAAATACCACAGCTTAAGTCACCAGGAATGCAGACTCTAAAGATTAATTTAATAAGCTAAACTCGTGTGTCTATCCGTAAGTCTAACCTAATTCATAGAACTTCCTTAATAAATATAAAAATACCCAAAAGAAGTTGTTAAATTAAAAGATCAAGATATGGCATTCTATCATTGGCTATGTCAAGCCATCTCTGAGCTCTAAGCGAGATACTATCATGAATATTCCTTTATCACGAACCTTTCTTGACATCTATCTCAGCAAATTTCCCTCAGTCATTCATCACTTCATCACTTCGCTCCAACCCTTTTTGACTCCGT
Organism: Dendrocalamus latiflorus; assembly: GCA_017311315.1. Taxonomy (NCBI): domain Eukaryota; kingdom Viridiplantae; phylum Streptophyta; class Magnoliopsida; order Poales; family Poaceae; genus Dendrocalamus; species Dendrocalamus latiflorus. Next base: position 397,457 of record CM029625.1, on the reverse strand, counting down.
CAATACTCTGTGCCCAATTAACCCAACCTCAAATCACATGTTTAATCATAATAAAAAATAATCAAGTTCAATAGGATTTATTTGGATCTTTTAAGTTATTTACCTTTATTTGGATTCAGCTCTTTAGCGTGTAATTAGAAATTGGAGTCTTGAAGAATCAATGGATCAAGCGAGACCAAGATCCAAATAAAGGTGAAGACCAGAAGCACAAGATCATCGAATGAGAAAGTTTTGAGTGAGCTCAAGACCACGGTAAACCGCACAAGGCGAGTCAATACTTTGATCATGTTGAACCTACATGTTTTGCAAATTATTTCTGCTTTAAATTATCAAATTGCATGTTGTTATTTCATGTGCAAATATATGTTTGTTTTAACATTGTAGTTATATGCCCATTATTTAATTTGTTAGATTACACCTCCTTTGGAACATTTGAATATTTGTGCCTTGTCACCCTAGCAAAATTATAATGGTAACCATTCAGAAATAAGTTTACAATTAGACACCATGCTTAGTATTGCTTAGATACTCGGGGCACCAAAATGCCCCAAGCAACACTTTTAATCATGAGAAACTGATTTGGGAAGTCACAGGTGGAAATGACTGGTATATTTTGACATGATTATTTTATGCTCCCAAAAACCTCAACTTGCTTAAATATTTGGGTGGATGGTACGGGGGCCGGTGTGCGGTGCAGTGGAAGCACGATGTGTAGATTATGGTAGAACCTCCCAGATAACTCTAAGGGCTGAATCTTGTCATGACCTCCTATGTAAAACAATACAACCACATGTCTGCAAATTGCAACTTGGCTAAGTAAATCTATCGGACCCCCAGACTCATCTCATCAGTATTGGAAAAGCAGTGGAATATTGCAAGGGCAAGGGGAGGCCGAAAGGAACATCGAGAGGTGGGTGAAGTTTTTCGGTCGTGCTAGCGTTGTGGAGAGTAGAGTCGAAATGCACTAGTATCCACGGTTAACATCCCGTGCAACGTATGAGACCCACCGTAAGTGGGAGCAGCCCATAGGGAGAGATGACAAAAAAGGCCAGATATTTTGAAAAGTTACTGTGATGATCTACTCAACCGTATGACTAAGGAATCATGTGGAGCAATGAGTGGATTGTTTCTCATGGATAAAGTGTACAAACTCTGCAGAGTGAAAACTATTCGAATAACCATGCCCATGGTCAAGGGCAGACATGGGAACTTAACCAGATATAGTTCTATTTCAAAAACTTTGTGGGTGGAATTGGAAAAGTGGTGGGCAGTGAAAAGCCCTGATTTGTGTTGCCCTAGGTGTCACCCCAGTGATAAGGTAAGCAGTTATAACGCTGAAAGGTTAGCATATGTTGCAGAAACCATGTAATAGTGGATGGAATTTGGATTGCTATTATTATTGCATTCTTTCATACACTGCTAAAATCTGTTTTTAGTAAAAACTGCTACGTCTTAGAAAATATCTACGTATCATATTTTAAAAGCAATTTGTGGTAAGCAAAATAACTGCAACTTTCCCTTGATAAGCCATGCATGTTATCTATTTGCATCCTGTGTATTGGCTCGCGAGGAGCATGGTGGTTTGTGCTCACCCTCGCTCACTCAATTAATCTAGAATCAGGAGTCAAATCGCTACGCTTCAACAATACATTTGGTCGTGATGGTGAAAAAGATGGAGAGTTCAAGGACTAGGTCGCGTACCCAGTTGGCTGCCTGTGGGCATGTCTTGAGGGTCCCACCTGTGTGCTTCGTTTTCGCTGCTGCATTTTATTGATTTCGGCTTGATCGGCCCATGAGTAAGTCTACTATTATGTTTACGCTTCTGCATGATATGTATTTTGAAATTCAGTACTGTATCTATGAGCACTATCTACTGATCCAGGAAATAGTGCGGTGAAATCACAGAGGATTCAGGATTAGTGCGAGCTAGGGTCTGTGTGAGCTAGCTTGATTGGAACACCTTGAAATAAGGTGCAGTTCGCCTTGTGCTACCTTGGAACTTCCCTTACAACTATGGCATAAACCCATAGGCGAGATGGTGATAGGGTGAGGTATTGTAAAGGCCTCGTGATGATATCTCATTCTGCATGACCAAGGAATCATGCAGGTGCTACGAGTGATTATCTCTTGTGGGTATAGTGTACAATCTCTGTAGAGTCAAAAAATATTTGAATAGCTATGCTCACAGTCAAAGGCAAACATGGGAACATAACTAGATATAGTTCTATTTCAAAAACTTGGTGGGTGAGATTGAAAAAGTGGTAGGCAGTGAAAAGCCCTGATTGGTGTTGCCCTAGGTGTTGCCTAGTGATAAGGTAAGCGGTTATAATGTTGAAAGGTTAGCATATAGTGTAAGAGCCATGTAACGGTGGATGGAATCTGTGCTATTATTATTACTACATTCTTTTTACCCAATATCGTGTTTTAGTTCTGTTGGATCAAAAAGGCAACAGAGGGGGGGTGAATGGTGCCTAATTTAATAACGACCCCCTTAAAAGTATTTTACTCAAAAGTACTTCTCCTTTCCAATAGCTAGAAAACTATGAAGAGTAAAAGCCTCAAGCTCTCTGATAATCTAAGATTAAAAGCAAGAGAAATTCCAAAGATAACAGAGAAAACAGCAATCAAAAAGCATATCAGAGCAAACAGCAGCTGGCCGGTCAGATCGGTGTACATGGGCCGGTCAGACCGCCTATACACCGCCGGTCTGACCGCCGGGAGAACTGCGGTCTGACCGCCGAGCAAGATGCGGTCTGACCGCCATACAGAAAGTGGTCTGACCGGATAAGCTGAAACTGGGAGGAAACAGGCAGCCCAAAAACTGAAAAACTGAGATCTTCCAAAAAATGGTGAAATTGATGATTCTCAGCTGTTCTCCTGAGTCCTAAAGACCAAGTAAATGATCTAAATAGCGAGAGGAGTCTAGGGAACAAAAGAAAGCCCACTCAAAACTAAGAATTAAAGTTTTTTCACTCAAACCTGAAAATAAGATGGTGAAGAAGGAAAAATCCAAATTACTCCTTGATGTTGTGTCCTTTGCTCATGAGCTTTTGCAGTTAGATTAGCAAAGAACTCAGGACTTTCCAGACCAAATCTCAGGCCATCTCCCAAAGGGAATCAAAACATTCAAGAATCCCCTGCCTCAAAACCCTAGAACAGGAATACACAGAGGAAAACTGACGAAGGCTTGAGATATTACAGAAATCATTGGATCCTCAACTTGATCTCAAAAATGGAATGGCCAAATGGCCTTGAGTCTTTCCCATCACAGAGAGATCAAGAATCATATAGTGGATCAAAGATTCAACTCAAGAATTCAAGAAAACAAAGCAAGAACAAAAAATTTCAGAAACTGAAATTCATCACATATGAGCAAGAAAATGAAGACAACCCATTACGATCCTTCTCATTGATGTTGAGGAAGAGAGATGAATGATTGTACAGGTATTACAACTCTCTCCTCACACAAACATCTCAAGAACTCATCACATCTCTCAAACACATAGAGGGAGACAAGAAAACAACGAAGCTCTGCTCTCTCCTACCAACTCTTACCAACTAAAGAAAAGAGATACAAAGCAAAACAACCTCCAAAAGCTTAGAGACTACATGCAGGAACCCTCCTCCTTTTATAGCCTCCCACTAATGGGTTTGATTCTCTCTTTATGCACTAAGCCTCCACCAACTCTTGTGCTTTATCCAAATCCACTTCCTTTAGTGCAGCTTTGCGTATTCACCAAAACGCCCCTCGTGCATCTTCCGGAAAGCTTCCTCATTCCTTGCCTTCCAAGCTCGCAGCTACCTCGAGTCCTCACCGTCTTCAGCACACCTCGACCGTTCTGACCTCGGCACCACCTGCGCCTAGTCCGGTTCTCCGTGCCTCGCCACGACTCCGCCTCGACGTCCTACAGCCATCACAGACAAGAAACACATCACATAGCACCGCTCGACACAAGTAAACCTCATTAACATCAACAAATCATACTTAAGCATAAAATGGCCCAAATGGCCGTTCGGGAAGAAGAATATGCCTCAAGTCTGACTAACCAAACCCGACTGAGCCAAATGCCATCATGGCACGAAACGAACGAACCAAACTCAATCTTTCCAAAATACTCGTCAATTACTCATCACAAACATGGGGTCATAACCACATGGTCTCTCAAGTTCAAACTGCTAAGTCTCAGGAAATTTCTATGTATCATATTTTAAAAGCAATTTACGGCAAATAAAACAACCTGAGACTTTCTTTGGTAAGCCATGCATGTTATCTATTTGCATCCAGTGTATTGGCTCATGGAGCAGGTGGTTTGTGCTCACACTCACTCACTTAATTAATCGAGAATTAGGAGAGTCAGATCACTATGCCTTGGGATGCAACTAGTAAAGAAGATGAAGAGGCCAAGAACTAGGTCGCGCACCCCAGTTGGCTGCCTGTGGGCACATCCTGAGGGTCCCACCTATGTGTTTTGTTTCCGCTGCTGCATTTTATTGATTTCCACTTGATCAACCCATGTATAAGTCTACTATTATATTTACGCTTTCGCATGATATGTATTTTGATGTTCAGTACTGTATCTATGAGCACTATCTACTGATCCTGAGAATAGTGCGGTGGAATCATAGAGGATTCTAGATTGTTAAATCCGGGTCTGACACTGGCCACATGCGAATGACTGTAAGACTTGGCTTATTCGTTGCATTCCTTACCATAGATGGTGAATTGATTCTCTAGTAATAGATTTAAGCAAGGTGAGCACATAAAGTACTCCACAAGTTACACCAGGAGTTTTAACAGATATAATGCATGCATGGGCATTGTCAAAGGAAGGCATAATAAAGTTATTTGTGTGAAAAAGCAGAATTAAAGTAAATACTATAAATTAAGTACAAAATCTTTGGGTCCACTATTATGCCATGTTGACTAATAGTATGACCAAGAAAGACCACCTTAGATAGTCAAAAAGCACATTTCTTTAGCTTTGCGTAAAACTTAATCTTCCGAAGGACATCTAGAACTAGGCTGAGATGTAACTCATGTTCCTCCTCTGTTTTGGAATACACCAAGATACCATCGATGAAAGTCACCACAAAAACATCCAGTTACTCATGGAGCATCCTATTCATAGCTTCCATAAAGATAGCAGGGGCATTTGTTAGTCAAAAAGACATAACAACATACTCAAAATGCCCATACCTTGTGCTAAAAACCATCTTCTCTATATCCTCATCTCTGGTTTGCAATTGATGATAACCAGACTACAAATTGATATTCAAGAATACCTTGGCACCCCTCAGCTAATCAAAGAGATCATCAATACAAGGCAAAAGATACTTGTTCTTGATTGTCACTTGATTAAGTGCTCGATAATCCCCACAAAGCCTCTTGGTGCCATCCTTCTTTTCCACGAATAAAATTGGAGCAGCCCAAGGCGACGTGCTCGGTCTAATAAACCCTTAGCTAGGAGTTCATCCAACTGCTTCTTCAACTCCATATGCTCCAGAGGGGCCATCCGATACGGAGACTTATGGATAGGCTGCCTACCCGGAACAAGCTCAATGCGAAAGATTGGCTCCCGCTCCGTTGGCAACCCCGAAATGCCCTCTACTCGCAACATAGCCTCATGACCATCAACCATAGCCAACAGCAACCCAGACTTCTGTGTCCACCAATTAGGAAATAACTAGCACATCAATGAGAGAGAAAACCACAGGGCACTCCCTTGGAAGATAACCTCATGCCTAGACAGAGACTACAAGGCGACCGTCTTCTAGAAGCATAAGATGACTATCTAATATCGAGAAAGACAATCCATGCTAAGGATCACATCAAAAGGCTCTAGAGGAATAACCACCAGATTCGCAATGAACTCCTCATCTGCAAGAACCACTGTACAACCCAGACAAACCCGAGAACTGGAGATACGCCCACTAGGAGAGCTAACAACCACTATTGTCCCAATCATCTGCACAATAAGACCTGCTCGACCGATGAAAACCTCTGAGGAAAAAGAGAAACTATCACCCTAATCAAAAAGAACACGAACATCAAAAGAATCAGCAGATACAATACCTATCACCACATCTCCATGGTCCCTGTCATCAACCGCAGGCATAGAGTGTTGGTGATATGCCCTAGAGGCAACATGGAGATGTTGAATATATCACATACTATGTTTATGATACATTGCTTTGTTCCTTGAAATAGACATTATCATTATTGATCAATGAGTATGTGACTTATTCATGAGACTATTAATGCCAAAATGTTGCTATTTCTAAATGATCCCTGATCATATATCATATGAGGAACAAATATGATTCAAAGATCAGCATATGTATTGATTGATGATCATGTCTCATGGATCATGGTATGGAGATACCAAATCAATAATATGGACATGTGTTAGTGAACATATGTTGGATAGACCCGCCATGAGACACTGCAGAGATTCCATGTGTCATTAGTTGGTCTCAAGTAGTGTTTATGTAGAATCCTTAGACTTGAGATCATCATGGTTCCCAACATGCGTAGTAGCCTATTTTGGGACTACTAACCACTACTCCGTAACTGGGTAGTCATAAAAGTAGTCTTCGGGTTTGCTATGAAACATGTAGTGGGATGTGAATGATCAAGATAGAATTTGCCCCTCCTTATGGGAGAGATATCTCTGGGCCCCTCGATGTAATGGATTATGAAAGTGCATGGCCATGCCAATGTGATTGAGGAGTCAATCACAAGTTTATAATCCATCACGGAATCGAGAGAGTGATTGAGCTATTAAGAGGATGACACAGGTCTCGCCTTGAGCTTAATCTATATCGTGAGGCAAAGGGATTCGTACATGAGAACATTACAGGTTCAGCCGATATGATCTTTACGTATACTTTGGGGTTAATATGTCTTGCTAGAGGCCGCTATTAACAGGGTGACCGGAAAGGTGTTTCCGGGTCGCGACCAAGTATACGTGAACCTACAGGGTCGCACACTTAACGGGTTGGAACACTAATTCGAATGTGATTCGGATGTGGGCTCAATTCGGATAGAGATCCGGATAGACTCCTATTGGGCCTCGGTCCACGAGGCCCAAGTGAGGAGGTCTATATATTTGGAGGCGGGGGGGGCTGAGGGATGCACGCATATGTTCCTCCCGAACAAAACCCTAGCCGCCACCTCCCGAGCCAAACCCTAGCCGCTCGCGAGTGCTGGTACACTCGCGATCGGAGTTCCAGCCCCGGACGTGTGGATACCGGTGGAGGCGCTGCTCGTTGCGGCGTTGATCGGCATCAACAAACTACAGATTGGATCTGCTCGTGGTGTGGTTGATCGCGTGGAGGAGACGATCTGTTCGGGACGATCGGCTACTTCCACTACTACCTCGACGCGCGTGGTTGGATCGGCTTCTCCAACTCTTCTTCCGCTGCGCTGCGCGTCTAGTGGTAACGATCTATGATCCCTTCTTAGCATGATGTCCTGGTGTGCGCGGTAGAAATTTTTTATTTTCTGCTATCGTAGCCTACGCGCGTTCCTTCAGTGGTATCAGAGCCATCTTGCTTAGTTTGCGATCTGGATCAGCGCATATGTTGATATGCGGTTGTAGTAGATTGGATCTATTATAGTCTAGATCAGTCGGTTCATGTGATGAATCGATGGTAGCACGGGTTGATGAGATCAATCGGTGAATAGGGGTTGGATGAGGCGCAGATTGTATCACTACTAGTGCCCTAGAGATTGTCTCGGATCGGCATAAGGTGGTTATGTCGAATACTAGTAGGATACGAATCTGATAGCCTCGGGCCAGTGGGAATACTAGTGCCCTAGAGATTGTCTCGGATCGGCATAAGGTGGTTATGCCGAATACTAGTAGGTTACGGATCTGATGGCCTCGGCCCAGTGGAAAAACTAGCATCCTAGAGAATGTCTCGGATCGGCATAAGGTGGTTGTGCCGAATAGTTTTTCCATTGCGATTTCATAGATTGGATCTGTAAATTTCGTAGGGTGTTCAGGGCGCTGCCCTGAAACCCGCGGGGGGCGGCCCCCCCCTCGACCCCCCGCCCGCTGACCGGCCAGCGGGACCGCCGTGCGTACCCGCCTTGTATAGCGTCTTGGGTTCACATCGTTAGGTAGAATACGATTCTACGTCTAACTTGTTTTTGCAGAGAATGATGTGAATAGTATGGCCCTATATCTTATTGGAATGTATGAGATGTATGTGATGCATGTAACATTCGTTCATGGCCTGCGTGTCATGATTATTTCAGCTATTGTTAGCTGTCTATATTGTATTTAACGACCTGCGTGTCGACCTTAATGCTTGAATCTATCTTTGTAATCTTCAATTTCTAGCTATTATAGGTAGTAGCCTAGTTTTGAGGTTACAAGCTTTCAAGCATGGTGGCCTAAAGGAGTGATGTGGAGGATGGAGATCGTCTACACCTACATGGAGATGGAGATCACCATTTTTTGGGCCATACTACTTCACAGTTAAATGTGTTTATCTGTGATATTATCTATCTTATTCTTATGCAATGTTTTTGTGATATGTTGCTTTGGTAGGATAGAATCCCTCATAAAATTAGGTGTTCATGCCCTTCCATATGTTGCACCAAAAGATAATGATCACCGCATGGTAGGTCTACCAAAGTAGAGTGCCGTCGGTTATCATCATTATTTGGGGTAGATGTCGGACATCTACATGCGGAAGCATTTGGTTTACTTAACAAGGTTATCAAAACAGTTTTGGACCTTGGGGCATAGGTTGGGGCCGGGGCATGTTGATGTCACCCAACAAGCAAGAGTCACATAGGGATGTGATTAGCAAGGTGTTGCTTACCCATCTCACTAGTTTTCTAGCCGTGATGCCAAAGCTCACTAGGAATTAGTGAAATGAGGATCTTGACCCACTATGTAACTTAGAGGGAGTTTTGTTGCAAAACACATAGTGGGAGTCTTTTGTTAAATTGTTTAATAAAAGATGAACATAAACATAGTGCTAAACTTTACATATTCTTTGTTGTAGATCATGTCAACTAATGCCGCATCCAGTTCTTTTAATTTGCGATCTATTCTTGAGAAAGAAAAACTCAATGGAACGAACTTTTTGGATTGGTATCGCAACTTGAGAATTGTTCTCAAACAAGAGCGCAAGGAGTATGTCCTTGAGTCTCATTATCCTGATGACTTGCCTGATAATGCTACTGCGGCTGCACGGAGAGCTTATGAGAAGCAAACGAATGATTACCTTGATGTGAGCTGTCTCATGCTTGCCACAATGTCCTCTGAGCTTCAGAAGCAATATGAGAACACAGATGCCTACAATATCATTGTGGGGTTGCGTGGTATGTTTGAGAACCAAGCAAGGGCTGAGAGGTTCAACACTTCAAAGTCCTTGTTTGCGTGCAGGCTTGCAGAAGGGAATCCCGTCAGCCCTCATGTGATTAAGATGATTGGCTACATTGAGAGTCTGGAAAAGCTTGGTTTTCCCCTTAGCCAAGAGTTGGCTACTGATGTGATTCTCCAGTCGCTCCCCCCGAGCTTTGAGCCATTCATACTGAACTATCACATGAACAACATGGATAAGACCTTGGCAGAGTTGCATGGGATGCTAAAAGCTGCCGAGGAAAGCATTAAGAAAAGCAGCAATCATGTGATGATGATGCAGAAAGGCAAGGGCAAGCCCAATGTCAAGAAAGGCGCGGTCAAAAGAAAGTTAGCTCCCGATGAGATCGCGAGCAGTTCTAAGGCCAAGCAAGTCAAGAAGGGCGCTGCTCCTAATGCAGATTGTTACTACTGTAAGCAATCAGGTCATTGGAAAAGGAACTGCCCAAAGTACTTGGAGGATCTTGAGAAGAAGAAGGGAAGTACGACTTCCTCTCCAGGTATAAATGTTATAGAGATCAATCTTGCTACTTCATCCACTGATTCTTGGGTATTTGATACCGGATCGGTTGCTCACCTTTGCAAATCGTTGCAGGGGCTAAGAAGAAGTAGAAGTTTGAGGAGGAGCGAAGTGGATCTTCGCGTTGGCAATGGAGCAAAAGTTGCTGCGGTCGCTGTTGGCACCATGCCATTGTCTTTACCTTCAGGATTAGTTTTGGAATTGAATAATTGTTATTGTGTTCCATCTCTTTCCAAGAACATTATTTCTGCTTCATGTTTGCAAGCAGAAGGTTATGACTTTAGATCTGTGAACAATGGTTGTTCTCTTTATTTCAAAGATATGTTCTATTGTCATACTCCATTGGTGAATGGGTTATATGTTCTTACTCTTGAAGAGTCACCGGTCTATAACATTAATGCAAAGAGGCAACGTTCGAATGATTTGAATCCCACGTTTATTTGGCACTGTCGCTTAGGTCACATAAATGAGAAACGCATGGAGAAGCTCCATAGAGATGGTATTCTGCACTCATTTGATTTTGAATCATTTGAGACATGCGAATCTTGTTTACTTGGCAAGATGACAAAGGCACCTTTCACCGGTCAAGGTGAACGGGCAAGTGACTTATTGGCACTCGTACATTCTGATGTATGTGGACCAATGAGCTCAACAGCCAGAGGTGGTTTTCAGTACTTCATAACTTTTACTGATGATTTTAGTAGATATGGGTATATCTACCTGATGAAGCATAAGTCTGAATCCTTTGAAAAGTTCAAAGAATTCCAAAATGAAGTGCAAAATCATTTAGGCAAGACAATCAAGTTTCTACGATCTGATCGTGGAGGCGAGTATTTGAGCCATGAGTTTGGCAATCATCTGAAGGATTGTGGAATTGTTCCACAATTGACTCCGCCAGGAACACCTCAATGGAATGGGGTATCTGAACGGAGAAATCGCACCTTATTAGATATGGTGCGCTCCATGATGAGCCAAAGTGATCTTCCGTTGTCTTTTTGGGGGTACGCTCTTGAAACAGCCGCTTTCACACTAAACAGGGTTCCATCAAAATCAGTAGAAAAGACACCATATGAGATGTGGACAGGACAACGTCCTAGCTTGTCTTTTCTTAAGATTTGGGGATGTGAGGCTTATGTAAAACGTTTACAATCTGATAAGCTCAGTCCTAAATCTGATAAATGCTTCTTTATCGGGTATCCTAAGGAAACAAAAGGATATTACTTCTATAATCAAGGAGAAGGCAAAGTGTTTGTCGCCCGGCATGGTGTCTTCTTAGAGAAAGAGTTTCTCTCAAGAAGGGATAGTGGGAGCATGGTGCAACTTGAAGAAATTCGGGAAACACCTGAAAACGTTTCAGCTCCTACAGAACCACAACAGGATGAACAAACTGTTGAAGAACCTGTTGTGGACACACCGGCACCACGTAGGTCAGAGAGGTCACGTCGTGCACCTGAGAGGTACATGTTCTTGACTACTCAACAACGGGACATATTGTTGTTAGACAACGATGAGCCTAAGACCTATGAAGAAGCGATGGTGGGACCAGACTCTGAGAAATGGCTTGAAGCCATGAGATCCGAAATTGAATCCATGCACAGTAATCAAGTTTGGAACTTGGTTGATCCACCTGATGGTGTTAAAACCATTGAGTGCAAATGGATTTTCAAGAAAAAGATAGACATAGATGGAAATGTTCACATCTATAAAGCGCGATTGGTGGCCAAAGGTTTCAAACAAATTCAAGGTGTTGATTATGATGAAACTTTTTCGCCCGTCGCAATGCTAAAGTCTATTCGGATCATTCTAGCGATTGCTGCATATTTCGACTATGAAATATGGCAAATGGATGTCAAAACAGCTTTCCTTAATGGAAATCTGAGTGAGGATGTGTACATGACACAGCCCACGGGTTTTGTCGATCCGCAATCAGCTGGAAAGATATGCAAGCTGCAAAGATCCATTTATGGATTAAAGCAGGCATCTCGGAGTTGGAACATTCGTTTTGATGAAGTAATCAAAGGGTTTGGTTTCATCAAGAACGAAGAAGAGCCTTGTGTTTACAAAAAGGCTAGTGGGAGCGCACTCGTGTTTCTGGTCTTATATGTGGATGACATATTACTGATCGGAAATGACATTCCTATGCTCGAATCTGTTAAGTCTTCATTGAAAAATAGTTTCTCTATGAAAGACTTAGGAGAGGCGGCATATATTCTGGGCATCAAGATCTATAGGGATAGATCAAGAAGGCTAATTGGATTAAGCCAAGATACGTACATTGACAAGGTGTTGAAAAGGTTCAACATGCAGGATTCCAAGAAAGGCTTCCTACCTATGTCACATGGTATACATCTTAGCAAGAGTCAGTGTCCTAGTACACCTGATGAGCGGGATAAAATGAATGCGATTCCATATGCTTCGGCTATGGGATCCATTATGTATGCCATGCTTTGTACACGTCCAGATGTCTCGTATGCTTTAAGTGCTACAAGTAGATACCAGTCAGATCCAGGTGAAAGTCACTGGATTGCCGTAAAGAACATCTTGAAGTACTTGAGAAGAACTAAAGATGTGTTCCTCGTCTATGGGGGTGAGGAAGAGCTCGTTGTAAATGGTTACACCGATGCTAGCTTCCAAACTGACAAAGATGATTTTAGATCGCAATCTGGATTTGTGTTCTGCCTGAATGGCGGTGCGGTGAGCTGGAAGAGTTCCAAGCAGGAGACGGTTGCTGATTCTACAACAGAAGCCGAGTACATAGCAGCTTCTGAAGCTGCTAAAGAGGCTGTTTGGATCAAGAAATTTGTTTCTGAGCTTGGTGTGGTGGCTAGTGCCTCCAGCCCAATGGACCTCTACTGTGACAATAGTGGGGCCATTGCGCAAGCCAAGGAGCCTAGATCGCACCAGAAGTCCAAGCACATTCTACGGCGATTTCATCTCATCCGCGAGATTGTGGAGAGAGGCGATGTGAAGATATGCAAAGTACAAACGGATTTGAACATTGCAGATCCGTTGACAAAGCCGCTTCCCCAGCCAAAGCATGAGGCTCACACTAGGGCAATGGGTATTAGATACCTACATGGTTGACTCTAGTGCAAGTGGGAGACTGTTGGTGATATGCCCTAGAGGCAACATGGAGATGTTGAATATATCACATACTATGTTTATGATACATTGCTTTGTTCCTTGAAATAGACATTATCATTATTGATCAATGAGTATGTGACTTATTCATGAGACTATTAATGCCAAAATGTTGCTATTTCTAAATGATCCCTGATCATATATCATATGAGGAACAAATATGATTCAAAGATCAGCATATGTATTGATTGATGATCATGTCTCATGGATCATGGTATGGAGATACCAAATCAATAATATGGACATGTGTTAGTGAACATATGTTGGATAGACCCGCCATGAGACACTGCAGAGATTCCATGTGTCATTAGTTGGTCTCAAGTAGTGTTTATGTAGAATCCTTAGACTTGAGATCATCATGGTTCCCAACATGCGTAGTAGCCTATTTTGGGACTACTAACCACTACTCCGTAACTGGGTAGTCATAAAAGTAGTCTTCGGGTTTGCTATGAAACATGTAGTGGGATGTGAATGATCAAGATAGAATTTGCCCCTCCTTATGGGAGAGATATCTCTGGGCCCCTCGATGTAATGGATTATGAAAGTGCATGGCCATGCCAATGTGATTGAGGAGTCAATCACAAGTTTATAATCCATCACGGAATCGAGAGAGTGATTGAGCTATTAAGAGGATGACACAGGTCTCGCCTTGAGCTTAATCTATATCGTGAGGCAAAGGGATTCGTACATGAGAACATTACAGGTTCAGCCGATATGATCTTTACGTATACTTTGGGGTTAATATGTCTTGCTAGAGGCCGCTATTAACAGGGTGACCGGAAAGGTGTTTCCGGGTCGCGACCAAGTATACGTGAACCTACAGGGTCGCACACTTAACGGGTTGGAACACTAATTCGAATGTGATTCGGATGTGGGCTCAATTCGGATAGAGATCCGGATAGACTCCTATTGGGCCTCGGTCCACGAGGCCCAAGTGAGGAGGTCTATATATTTGGAGGCGGGGGGGGGGGGGCTGAGGGATGCACGCATATGTTCCTCCCGAACAAAACCCTAGCCGCCACCTCCCGAGCCAAACCCTAGCCGCTCGCGAGTGCTGGTACACTCGCGATCGGAGTTCCAGCCCCGGACGTGTGGATACCGGTGGAGGCGCTGCTCGTTGCGGCGTTGATCGGCATCAACAAACTACAGATTGGATCTGCTCGTGGTGTGGTTGATCGCGTGGAGGAGACGATCTGTTCGGGACGATCGGCTACTTCCACTACTACCTCGACGCGCGTGGTTGGATCGGCTTCTCCAACTCTTCTTCCGCTGCGCTGCGCGTCTAGTGGTAACGATCTATGATCCCTTCTTAGCATGATGTCCTGGTGTGCGCGGTAGAAATTTTTTATTTTCTGCTATCGTAGCCTACGCGCGTTCCTTCATAGAGTACACCCCCAAGAACAGCTGAAGAAGAAGAACCTCCCGTACCCAAGCAAGCCGGTGCAGAAGTCCACTAAGGTGTAGGCACCGAATGGGTAGTAGGCTGTTGAACCCAGTATCCTCTGGGTAGAGGCACTGGAAAAGTCGATGAAGGTGCTGGTAGGTAATGCGGTGTAGGAGCCGTAGACAAGTACTGTGGGGTAGGAGCTGTAGCCATCGTCTACACGGTGCCACCAGGATGGGTAGATCCAGCTGAAGGTGCAGGCACTAACTCCCACTATAGCTTCCTCTTGGGATTCTGCCTGCACACCACGACCTTGTGGTTCTGTCCACAGATACAACACTGCCCCTATCAAGAGCAGTCACTCCACCTACGTGGATTACCACAGCGGAAACACACCAAGCCCATTGAGAGACCTTGTGGAGGTGACCCCATGAGTGTGATGAGTAATTGACACTTGTTTTAGAAAGTTTGAGTTTGATTTGCATGTTTTGTGCCAAGTCGTAGTGTAGTGCAGTCGGCTGCGGTCGAACCTGGTCAAACGCAGTCGTAACCACTAAGAATTCGTATGTCTTGTGCAATCATTTCGACCAGTCGTAGGCTAATTACGACTTTGTAGGAATATGTTTTGAGTACCTTCTACTGATGCAAATGTATGATTACAGTGTTTCGAGCGGTGCTATGTGATGTTTCCTTGTCTGTGATGGTTGCAAGACTTTGAGGCTAAGTCGTGGCGAGGCATGGGATGGCCGGACTAGGCACAGACGGTGCTGAGGTCAAAGCGGTTGGGATATGCCGAAGATGGCAAAGGTTTAAGGTGGTTGCAAGGCTTGGACAGCAAGGCAAGAGGAGGAAGCTTCTAGGAAGAAGCGTGAGGGTAATTTGGTAAAATTGACTCAGGCTTAAGGAAGCGTATTTGGTTGGAGTTAATGGGTAAAGTGCTGAGTTGTTGGAGCTAATGGGTAAAGCAAATTGTAAACCCGGTAACTTGAGGCTATAAATAGATATCCTAGAGCTTAGGTGCTGGGGGGGCTTTCTTTTCTCCGTTTTGGCGTGAGTTGTGCTGCTAGGGTTAATGTAGTGTGTGTTCTGCATTTGGTGTTTGGGTTGCTGGTTTCCTTTTGGGTGTGTTGCTCTCGATGTAAGAGATGGCATGAAATGGCTGTAGACAATCTCCTTACGTAATTATTCATATCTCTGAATCTATTTGAGATTTCTTGTGTTTTAGTTGTTCTGATTTATTGACTCTCCTTGTGTTTAGCTCCTGTCTTCAGTTGCTCTGTTCTATCTTTTGCCGCTCTTTGTTCTTCTTTTTTTTGTTCTGAGTTGAGTTGTTGCTTGGGTAGCTGCAGATTTATTTTGCTCTGATATGGGAATCTCCTCAAAGCCCCTTGGCTAGCTTATTCCCAGGAGCAAAGATTTCAAAAGCAGTATCCTTTCTGATAGTTTATTCGTTGCAGATTTCCTCTGTTTCTTCTTTGTCTAGGGTTTACTATTTCTAGAGGCAGAGGAATCGTGTGTTCTTGTTATCTCGGTGGAATGTTGTTCGAGCTTTGTGTTTTCTCGATCCAAGGTCATTTCCTTGTGATCAAAAGTCTCATGATCAAAAGATGTGAGAATCACAAGTTTTTGGAATTTGGTACCATCTTCTGTTTTTATTTCGGGATTGCAGTATGTACTGGTTATCTGTTCTCAGTCACTTTAGTTTCTTGTTCTGTTTGTGTATGTTTCAGCCGAGATTGCTCCTTGTCTGTATCTTTCTCTTCCAGAGGTCGATTTGTTGTTTAAGTTGAAATTCTGATCAATTGATCTGAGAAGAGCAGCGAACGTTCAACAATTTCTCTGGTTTTTGTTCTTCTTCAGTATGTACTGTGTCGAGAGTTTTCAGTCAGTCTCTTTCTGTTTTCTTCAGGCCTCCTGACTGCTTTTCTTTTCAGCTTTGCTTTTCTCTTTTGTCTGCTGCTTCTGGTTTGTAGTGTCTGGTCTGTTCAGTCCTTGGTTGGCTGCTGTTTGTGCTGCTTCTTGTGTCCTGCTCAGTATGTGTTTTGACAGTATGGTAATCTCTGTGCTGTCTGTTTTCCAGTCTACTGAACCTAAAATGAAAAACCGAAATTGAAACAGACTTTGTTTCCGGTCAGACCGAACTCACTACGGTGGTCAGACCGCTCCTTCTTTGACGGTCAGACCGGCAGTGCTCCGGCGGTCAGACCGGCTGGACTTTTGCGGTCAGACTAGCAGTGCTTCAGGGGTCAGACCACTATCATTCTTTCGGTCAGACTGACTTCAAAACTTGCCTTCGGTTGCTTGTTCTCTGAACTGGTCATTTTTCTTGTCTTGTTTTCCTTTCTGTTTGTGCTCTTTTAGTTTCCAGTGAGCATTGATTCTCTTGCTTCATAGCTGTTATAGCTATCGGAGAAGAAGGTTGTTTGAATACTTGGGGCAGTTTGAAGGCACCATTCACCCCCCCTCTGTTGCCATGTCGGTCCTACAAGTAGTATTAGAGCTGGTTAACTCTTCCTCATAGATCTTAACCGGTCTGTTGAGCCATGGCGACAGACAAGTATTCCACCAAGCCCCCTATCTTCGATGGGATCGACTATCCCTTCTGGAAGAGTAGGATGAAGACTTACATACAGGCTTAGGGCTATGCCATCTGGAGAAAGGTCAAGACCCGATATGTAGTTCCTGCCGATGAGAACATCACAGTGGCAAACATGCCGGATGTTGAGGCGAATGCTAAGCCGAGGAACATCATAATCTAAGGTCTGAGCCAAAGTGAATTCGATCGCATCTCTCATCTCACGTCGGCCTTCGATATTTGGGTGACCCTCGATGCTTACCATGAGGGAACTACTCAAATTAAGACGGTACGATAGGACCAGTACAAGCAAGATTACAAAAAATTTGAAATGCTCGCTGGAGAGTCCCTTGATGAGTGCTTTGCGGGGTTTCACAAAATTCTGAGCAACCTCCGAGCAGTCGGTCTCACGTACCCCGACTCGGACAATGCTCGACAGATGCTCTCGGCCGTGGATTTGCGGGTTTGGGAGATAAAAGTGACCACCATCAAGGACATGACCGATCTTTCGACATTGAGTCTTGACACGTTGTACTCATGTCTCAAGACTCATGAGATTGACATAGTCTCTCGCAAGTCGAAGTTGCAGTCGATGGCCCAATCTTCCGAGAGGTACTGATAAGTCGATTGTGAAGAACTCAACGTTGATGATCCAAAGGCTCCAACCAAAACAGATTGAACCCCTCCCAATCACTACAACATTGCTCCGTTGGTTATCAACCGTGCCAAACACGGTTGACCTCGCCAAGAAGGCTATCTCCTGCAAGCGAATCGAGAACACAAGCAAGAGAGTTCAAGATACAATCTGAAAATGTATTGCGAATAAAGATTAAGTTCACAAGTTGGGGTTCCTCAACCGAACATACGGTGAAACTGCTAAGCGGAATAATTTATTAAGAAAAACCCGAGGAAAACTAAAGGGGTACAACCTCCTTAAACAGTGAAGGGGAAGTCGCACTGTTCACGCAGCCATGGTACTATTCACAGGAACAGTACCGGGCCAAATAGCCTAAGTTACAAGGCCCTCAGCCCACTTTGACTCGAATTGGAAAAGTGACATGGCTTGTTTCGTAGTTTCTGATCTTCTAGGATGGAATTTGGAGGTGAGACTAGCTCCATCTGAAAGTATACTTTAAGAGCTTTCCAACGAGTACTCATGGAGCTCAAACGGACTCCGTATACGAAAGTTATGCACATTTGAAGTTGGGCCTATCAGGCTGAATCCGAACTGATCTGGAGGCCAAATTGGATTCCAAAACATGTCCGACTTGAACTCTTGTTTCAATTGGTCCAAAAGTGATGTGGTGCTACAAAAATATATTTTTTCATCATTAGATAGCATCATATTCTCATTTAAAATATGTTGAAGCTGAAGGAACGGATTCACCTTTAATTCAATCTTGATATTGGGCGCTATGGTCGTATGTGTTTGTGGCATAGTCACATCATCCTCCCCTTCTTGATAGAAAATCATTCTCGGTTTTAACATATGTGTAGCCCCCCGTATTGCATGATCTTGATCATAAATCCTGGTACATGATAACAAATGCAACAAACTCTCATTATGTAATATCATACGTTCTTTGTTAAACAAAGTAAAATCTCTTTGAAACAAGCTCACCTCATAATTTAAGTGATGCGTAGGAGCTCTTGTAATTAGAACAACAAGTATAGCAAATATGGTTGTATCCATAGGGTACATGTTCTTATCATCCTCCCCTTCTTGAAAACAAAGCTGTCATCGGCTTTTGATAAGCTGAAAGTATGGTAACAAAAAAGCCAAGGTGTATACATGATATATGTATATGTCATCCATTTTAACAGTTATTCGTTGTTGCACAATTAATGTCATAAAATAGCAGCGATCATAAAAGCTCATTGTATTATTAACCCAAGAGTAATCATATATGTTAATGAGCAAATCAAAATTTCTCACACAGTAATTATTGCAACTTGTTTTGCAAATGTAAGTGAAGCATTTATGCAATTCAAATATTTGAAGTTGTAAACTTGTAGTGGTGGCACATTTGGGCAAAGTTACAACTTTTTTGGAATCAAGCAAAGTTCATCCATCTAATCATATCTCAATCGAACAATAGTAAATTCACCTAGCAAGGGTGAAGAGATTTGTATGTTCTGCCATAATTCATCATCTTTATTCAGATTGTCCATACTAGATGGTGCAAAAAGAGATGAACATATAGGCATTGGATGAGTACTAAATTTTACTTCCCTCTCACATTGAACATGATTCTGCATACAAGAATTGTTGTCCCAAACAACAAGTTTCAATTCATCCATGTGATCGCAAGTTAAGCATATTCGATATACAAGAAATTAATTTTCCACACCATAATCTCCAATCAAATTAAACTTATATCCAAAGGTGTAGGCACTAAACAAGAATTTCGAACATGCAAGTTCAGAAACTTTCTCCATAGCATGTGATAATTTCATAGGTAGATCCAACATGATGTAACACAATGAATTAGCAGAAAAAATTCTAGTGAAAACTTCTTTATGTGTGATTAATTCGACATGTGTAAAATTATGAGAATTTAGATCAGCACATGGTTCATTAAGTCAACACAAGGAATATCAAAATATTGCACTACAGCAGGTATATACTCACAAGGTTGCTCTATGTCTTGTTGTAGCACCAAATCAATACCTATGTTATTATCATTTTTCACTAAGTTTTGCTTTAAATTAGCATGAATATTGGATAATTGTAGTCCCTCAGAAGCATACTCACCGTGAGCGATGATAGCACCATGTTCTTTACCTTTTTGGCTCTCCTCAGATGATGTAAGTGCATCCACCTCCTTATCTTCATTCTCAACCAATGGGGTCAGTGATTTAATCAGCTCATGCTCCTCTTCGGCATGGTTTTATCTACCTGCAAATTGTTAGTCAAAGAAAAGGGCACAAACACAGCTTTGTTCTCATGTTTCTTATCATCAAGCACTCTCAATTTCTCCTTAATTTGACTTTCAACCTTGCAAGCAAGTATAAACAAATGAGGGAGAGAATTATATTCTTTGTGAATAAGAAGGTTCTGAATTTCTTTATTAAGCCCACGTAAGAATCTATTCTCTGTAGCTTCAGCATGTTCCTCTAAGCCACAAGGCAATAAACGAGTTTTGAATTCATGATAATATTCCCTTACAGATCTATTACCTTGGTCTAAGCGCTGCAATTTCTTACATTTAAAAGCAGAAGGAACAAATCTAGCACGCATAGCTACCTTCAATCTATCCCATGTATCAGGTGCTAAACCAGAATTAACTACTTAAGTCCATCAAATGATAGCAAAATCTTTAAATTCACTAGTAGCTTGTCTGACTCTATGCACTTCAGGAACTACATGGGCATTAAATTTTTGTTCAACTGTCATCTCCCAATCTAGATAAGTTTCAGCATCATAAACATCCGCAAAAGAAGGTATGGTAAATTTAACTTTAGCAAATGGTTCATCATTAGCACGAGTATTGTAGTGCTGAAAATTATTACCTCCTATACTGTGACGGTTTTGATGTAGGCGGTGTCGTTGGCGTGCATCTTGGGCAGCAAAAGCAGCGCCGGCGTCACGGTTTTGTCTCTCAGTATCATCTCCCTGCTCAAGATCTTGGCCTGCATTGAGATCATACTCGCGTCCATTGTTTGGCGGACGATTCAACATTCTTTCAAGGTGTGCAGTGAGTGTTGCAATACTCTCATTGATAGAATGCTGCAATGTGTCCATCGTATCTTGAAGCTTCTTATCGATGCGTTGTTCATCCAAGAGCGTCATGAGCTCTCCCTTTAAAACACACTCTTGATCATCAGACGACCCACCTATCATGGTTAGTAGAAAACAAAAGACAACACAAAGATATTATCCCTATCATATCAACTACTAGGTGGTGGAAGGTGGAATCACACATTCTCAAGCGTCTTACCACACTCTTACAAGTGGTCTTACCAATGCAGCAGGTGGAGCTTGGAAGGCACAATATGGTGGCAAAGGAGAACAATCAGTTAATTTTAGAAATTGCATAAAATTGAATTATAGTTCGTATCTAGCACTTAGCCTAGTTGCTGATCAACCAAGAATGGAAGAAGGCTAAAAACAAGTGTATGGCAATGTGTAGGAGTGGTAAATACAAGATAAATCAATCCAATGCAATCTAGAATTGAAGAACACAAGGATTGACCCAAAACTAAAAACTGAATATTTTTGTCCACTGAATAGCACATCGGTATTTTGGCTGTAACTTTTTGTCAGATGACTCTTTTTCACTGATTCTTTTTTTCTATGTTTTCTAACGGCTTTTTCTATAGATTTTCTTTTGGGGCCAACTTCCAAAACCGGACACAGAAATTCGCACAAAAATCACAACTACTAACTGTTGCAGATTCAAAATAGATAATTGGGTCAACTTTCATCGCATATATCTCTTAACTGCCTCGCTGGAATGACGTGAAATTTTACAGATAGATAGATAAGGATTTGAATCTAATGGCGGTGGTCTCACTAAAAAATAATCTCGGAATCAAAAGTTATGGCATTTTTGGTGGCGGCTGCAGAAAAAGGAAAAATCAGTCGAATTGGAATTAGGGTTTGGGGTGGGATTTTTTTGTTTGGATTTTTAATGGAACAAAGATATGACCAGCAACTAGACAATGTTATGACGGACACAAATTCAATTTAGCAAACCAAAACTAACATATTGAAAGGCACAACGGGGTTTGGACAGCGGAAGAACACTATGAACAATTTTTTTTGCAGGCTAATTTTCTGGAGTTTTTGGTACGATACGATGAACATAAACTAATCTAAAAGTGCGAATTACCTCACGGGCAAACCATTGCTCTGATACCAACTAATGTGACGATGGCCTGATTTTCCGAGAGGTACTGATAAGTCGATTGTGGAGAACTCGACGTTTATGATCCAAAAGCTCCAACCAAAACAGATTGAACCCCTCGCAATCACTACACCACTACTCCGTTGGTTATCAACCATGCCAAACACGGTTGACCTCGCCAAGAAGGCTATCTCCTGCAAGCGAATCGAGAACACAAGCAAGAGAGTTCAAGATGCAATCTGAAATTGTATTGAGAATAAAGATTAAGTTCACAAGTTGGGGTTCCTCAACCAAACATGCGGTGAAACTGCTAAGCAGAATAATCTCTTAACAAAAACCCGAGGAAAACTAAAGGGGTGCGACCTCCTTAAATAGGGAAGGGGGAAGCCGCACTTATCTAATGAAAAGGGGTGCGGTACTATTCATAGTTACTATTTATACAGCCATGGTACTGTTCACATGAATAGTACCAGCCCAAATAGCCTAAGTTACAAGGCCCTCGGCCCACTTTGACTCGGACTGGAAAAGTGATGTGACTTATTTGCAGTTTCTGATCTGCTCGGATGGAGTTTGGAGGTGAGACTAGATGCATCTGAAAGTAGACTCCAAGAGCTTTCCAACAAGTGCTCATGGAGCTCAAACAGACTCTGTATACGAAAGTTATGCGCATTTGAAGTTGGGCCTATCAGGCTAAATCTGAATTGATCTGGATGCCGAATTGGATTCCAAAACTTGTCCATCTTAAACGCTTGTTTCAATTGGTCCAAAAGTGATGTGGTGCTATAAAAATATATTTTTTCGTCATTAGATAGCATCATATTCTCATTTAAAATATGTTGAAGCTGAAGAAACGAATTCACCTTTAATTCAATCTTGATATTGGGCGCTATGGTCGTATGTGTTTGTGGCGTGGTCACATCATCCTCCCCTTCTTGATAGAAAACCATCCTCGGTTTTAACATATGTGTAGCCCCCCGTATTGCATGATCTTGATCATAAATCTTGGTACATGATAACAAACGCAACAAACTCTCATTATGTAATATCATATGTTCTTTATTAAACAAAGTAAAATCTCTTTGAAGTGAGCTCACCTCATAATTTAAGTGATGCGTAGGAGCTCTTGTAATTGGAACAACAAGTGTAGCAAATATGGTTGTATCCATAGGGTATATGTTCTTATCATCACCGATCCCAGTACGACTTCTGGAGTCTCTTCTGATGTCATCTCTGGTTTTTCTCTTGCTGCCCTTTGTGAGATAAGTGATGATCAGATAGAACAGATTCCAGAAAACCAATTAGCCATCCTAGCCAGAAAATTCTCCCATGCATACAAGAGAGTGTGGGACAGAAAGAGGAGTGGGCCGGTGATTTTCTTTGAGTGTGGTGGCCCCAACCACATTCGAGCAAATTGCCCCAAGCTGGAGAAAGGCAAGAACGACTATGGCGGTGTGAGCAAGAATGACTACATTAACAAGAACCGCAACAAGAAGCCTCCAGCTCATGCCCAAGGCAAAGAGAAGAAGTTCCGCAACTTGGGAAAGCCAAGAAGCTCTTCCACCGCCTCCTCTCCGGCTTCGACGACATCAACTTCAGCGACATGGAAGGATGGAGTGATGACGATGACAAGGATGATCAAGACCACAAGGACGGTGACGACTTCATCGGCATGTGTTTCATGGCCAACGAGACCGACGTCAATGTTGACGATCTCTACACCGACTCCGATGAGGTAGGTCCCTCCTACGACCAGCTCAATGAAGCTTTTCTCAAGCTAGGAAAATTTTATGCTAGATCTAGAGCTAGGGTTTGTGATCTAGAGAAGGAAGTAGAGAGCTTATCACGGGAGCTTACTTCACTTAAATCTGCTCATTCCCGTGACGAATGTGATGTATGTCCTACTTTGCTTGGAGGTATGGAGAAGCTAAGGACCTCTCATGATAGTGTGACTTCTGAGCTCGACATGCTTAAGGTGGAGAATGTTAGTCTGCTTGCTGAACTAGAGATGACTAGGGTAGCTTCTCTTTCATCTACTGTTGAGACTATTTCTTGCACCTCATGTGAGGATAAGGACAATACTTTTAGAGGTTTTTACACTATGATTCTTGATATTCCTGAAACATGTGAAAGCTACAATAACTTGAAAATGAACTTAAAGAAGACAGATCATAAAATTGCTGAATTACAAGCTTTCTTGCTAGAGCACATTGCCTCCTGTATAAATTGTCCCAAATTGACTGCTGAATTTGAATCTTTCTCAAAACTGTTTCAAGAAATGATTGACCACAACAACAACATGGCTCAATATGCGTCTAAGGACCATGTTAGCTCACCATGCAATAACTGTGAAAAACTAAAATTGAAACTCATTGCATTCAATGAAAAATGTGTGAAGCTAACTAAGGACCTTTTAGAGATATGGTGGGGGAGAAGTCTAAGGAAATGGTAGAGACACTTAGGAACGAGGACCAAATGGCTAGAAGTAGGATTGTCCCTTTTGTATCTTGCGAAGCCCTCAAAGTTGAGGTGGCTATGCATAAGGAGAGATATGCACATGCTATTCGTTCTTCTGTTGTTGGTTCCTCTTCCTCTCCTTCTGCTGTCTCTTCTTCCCCATGCTCTTCTTGCACCTCTCTCTTTCAGGAGTGTTAGTACCTTATGAAGACTCTTGAGAGATTTGTAGGAGGCAAGAAGAAGCTGTATCTGATTCTAGACAAGTCCAAAATTTGCAAGTTCAATCAAGGTCTAGGATATGATTTTCTTGAGGATGATAGGAAGCATCCACCTGCTGTTCTCAGACCCATAGCAGCATGTGTGATCGAGGTCAAGCCCAAAACCAAAAAGGTTGAGTTCAAATCTGCGGGCTTTGTCCAAGTGATCTCTGACAATAAGGTGGTAACACATGTTGCTTCGACCTTCCAGAAGGCGAAGTTTCATTATACCTTCTGTCAGAAGGATGGACACAGGATCGAAAGATGCTTCAAGCGTGCCAAGATCGCGCAGAGAGATCGTGTTCACGCTCTTAGGCGTATTCAGGGTCAGCCCCAGGCTTTGAGTGAACCTAAGACCAACACGAGGTTTAGGGTTGACCAGTTTGAGTTATTTAGGCAGAGTCAAGGACTTGGTTTTTCTGGATTCTTTGATTTTCATCCTCGATTTGCCTCTGGTCGTGATATCCGTCGTCCTGAGGGTAGGTCTCGCCTTCCACATCGAGATAGCTACCCGCGGCAAGATCAGCATGTTGCTGGTGCTCCGACTCGCTCTTCCATAACAGTCAAGCCTAGCAACAGCTTCAGGTCTGCTCATAGACCTTCTAGCTTTCTGAGCGACGGAGAGCGTAGGGTAGTTAGAGGTCAGTCGTGTGTGACTACTTCTTCTACCGTCGTGTGACTCAGTATTGGGTTCCAAAATCTCTTTTGATTTATTCCAGTACTGAGCCATCCCTCTCTTGTTGACTCAAGTTCGCCGGGCTGGGAAGGGAGAGGTATGGCTTGTGGACTCCGGCTGTTATCGACACATGTCAGAGACTCCCGTAGGTTCTCTTCCCTAGTCTGAGCTCCAGGTGATGAGATGATCACCTTCGGAGATGTCTCATCTGGGCGAGTCATCGCTAAAGGTACAGTGCAGATCAATGACTCTTTTATTCTCAAAGATGTTGCCTTAGTGAGTAAGATGCAATACAAGTTGCTTTCAGTTTCTCAGCTTACCGATGATAATTTCGAGGTAAGTTTCAAGAAAAATGCTTGCAAAATTCTTGATTCTTCGGGGAGTCTAGTTTGCGGGATCTCTAGATATGGGAGGATCTTTCATGCTGATTTTGTTGAGTCTTCTAGCGATCTTCTCAGGTGTTTAGTTGCTTCAGAATCCCGTGATCTATCCTTCTGGTATAGGAGACTTGGTCACATCGGCTTTGATCATTTGACTCGAGTTAGCGGCCATGATCTCATTCGTGGTCTGTCCAAACTCAAGATGGTCAAAGATATAGTTTGTGCTCCTTGCCAGCATGGCAAGATGGCTGCTGCTTCTCATCCTCCAGTCACTGTGACTATGACTGATGCACCAGGACAACTTCTTCACATGGACACAGTTGGTCCAGCTAGAGTGCAGTCAGCAGGAGGGAAGTGGTACGTTCTTGTCATGGTCGATGACTTCTCGAGGTTTTCTTGAGTGTTTTTCTTAGCCTCGAAGGATGAGACGTTCTGTCATTTTTGGGGTCTTTTTAGTAGGCTTTCTGTTGAGCTCCTGGGTGTCTTACGAGCAATTCGTAGTGACAATGGTACGGAGTTCAAGAATTCGTACATTGAGAAGTTGTCGGATCCCAGAGCAGCAACTCTAGAACCCTTTGTGTAAATCGCACTAGTCCAGAATCAGCTAGTGCACACAGTGATAACAAAGACAAATATCATGCATAATGACAAACTTTATTTAAATTAATATGGGCCTGAATGGCCAAAGTTTACCTCAATGGCACATAAGCCAAAATTTAAATATAAGCAGCGGAAGAAAAATCAAAACGGAAGAAATCCACTGAGCCTACCCACAGGCAAACGACAGTAAGATGCGGCCTATACATTCTTATCCTCACCAAAGTCGAAGTTGTCCTTTGAAAACTGATAAAATGAAGAACGTGAGCGCATAAAGTACTCCACAAGTTACACCAGGAGGTTTAACAGAGTTAATGCAAGCATATGGATTGACAAAGGAAGCCATAGTAAGGTTAGTTGAGCATAAAGCGAAATTGAAGTAAATACTGTAAGTAGATTCAAAAGCTGAATTTCATACAATAAATAGAAACAAGATTTTAACAAAATAATATCGTTAGTGCAGGCTCCAACCAAACACTAACCTAACCACGGCATCCCACCCGGACCATCTTTTCCAAAAAGATCTCATATGGATTCCATAAAACCATATTATATTAAAAACCAAAGCCTAATCCGTGAAAAACTTTACTCAGCTTGCCCATGACCGTGGGCGCGGCTATCCAAGATAGATTACACACTCTGTAGAGGTTGTACAGCTTTACCCACAAGACATGATCATCCCATATTACCACCGGATTAACACACTTCCTTAGGTGTGCGGCGAGGAGATCATGACAAGGCCTTTACAATGCAAAGCCTTCAACCTGGCCAAGCCAACACTAAGATTTCACCCCAGTAAGGAATCCACCAGACCGGGACCCCCTCTTGAGCCGAGTGAGACTTCTCATGGCCTACGCCATGCTAACTTTCAACCTACGACGAGACTCAGGTTGGGACCCGCAAATTAATCAGCCAAGACTATCCTATACCAGCCTTGTGGTAGTACGATAGGGCTTTGCAACAGTAGCTCACAGATCGATCCTTAATTGACTTAGGCTCAACCACATACCCCCTGTGCCCAACAATCAACACTGTGTCACCAAACAACAGCGCATGCTTGCACCCACCACCTAACTATTAGCCTAAGTCTAAACCAGATTTTATATTTTATTTCAAAATATTTTATAATCCTTCTCGGCTCACCGAAGTCAAGAATACATTTGAAAATCTTATCATGTTATGTGAAAAGGTATCCCAAAATCAAAATTATGTGTAAGTAGGTCTAAGCATTTGATTTAAAACTCTCTAGCCAATACTAGTGTACTAACTAGAGTTTGATTCTAGGCTGACAAGGTATAAGGATTTGCAATGTCAAAGGTGGTATTAACAAAGTGAATTGAAACACAGTGAATAGAAATAATCATGAAGAATTAATTTACATCAACATAATTTTATTTTGCAATCTAGGATCAACATGGTCAAGGTGTGTGACTTGCCTTGCTCCTCGAGTGGGTGTGATTCATCATCGATGAATTCTCCAGATTAGTCGCAATCTATACATGAAAACAACCCACCAAACTCAAATAAAATCCATACATATTCAAATGAACTCCAAAAATTAAATTGTGGGCAAAATGGATAGAGGGAATTTTTTGATGAATTTAGAAATTTTAATGGGCTAAATCGGAGTTAGGACAAAGAAGAATGGGGTCTCGAAAGTTTAAAATGAGAGAAAAAGAAAAAACTAGATTTTTAGAATTATTTTTCTAAAGGAAATTGGAATTAGGACATCAGCATGGATTGACAAAGGAAGGCATAGTAAGGTTAGTTGAGCATAAAGCGAATTTCAAGTAAATACTGTAAGTAGATTCAAAAGCTGAATTTGATACAATAAATAGAAACAAGATTTTAACAAAATAATATCGTTAGTGCAGGCTCCAACCAAACACTAACCTAACCACGGGCATCCCACCCATACCATCTTTTCCAAAAAGATCTCATATGGATTCCTTAAAACCATATTATATTAAAAACCAAAGTCTAATCCGTGAAAAGCTTTACTCAGCTTGCCCATGACCATGGGCACGGCTATCCATGATAGATTACACACTCTGCAGAGGTTGTACAGCTTTACCCACAAGACATGATCATCCTATATTGCCACCGGATTAACACACTTCCTTAGGTGTACGGCGAGGAGATCACGACAAGGCCTTTACAATGCAAAGTCTTCAACTTGACCAAGTCAACACTGAGATTTCACCACAACTTGAATCCACAAGTTGGAGCCCCCTCTTGAGCCGAGTGAGACTTCTCATGGCCTACGCCACGCTCACTTTCAACCTACAGCGAGACTCAGGTTGGGACCTGCAAATTAATCAGCCATGGCTGTCCCATACCAGCCTTGTGGTAGTATGAAAGGGCTTTACAATAGTAGCTCATAGACCGGTCCTTGACTTGACTTAGGCCTAACCACGAACCCCTTGTGCCTGGCAATCGACATCGTGTCACCAAACAACGATGCATGCCAGCAAGCACCCACCACCATACCAATACCTAAGTCTAAACCAGTTTTATATTTTGTTTCGAAATAATTTCATAAACATTCTTGACTCATTCTTGACACACCAAAGTCAAGAATTCAGTTTTAAAGTTCGTCATTTTATGAGAAAAGGTATCCCAACCTATGATTATTCTAAGCATGGCTAAGCTTTGCTATGAAATGTCCTATTAATACTAATGTATCAACTAGATTTTTCTCTATGGTGAAAAGGCATAGAAAGTTCAATGTCAAATTTGGCCATAAACAAAAGGAATTGGGTATAACTAGAATTTAAATCAAATTTAAACTAGGTTTGAATAAAAGTACGCATGCATAATAATTTTAAAAACAACATAAATAATTTAAATTACTAGATGCAACATGATCAAAGGTGTAACTTGCCTTGCTCGAAGGCTTGATGCTGCGAATCGTCGAAATCGAACTCTCCGGAATAATTGTAGTCTACACGCGAAGAACCAAACAAAATAAATTCAAATAAAATCCAAAAATTATAAAATATGTACTTGCTGATAGATTATGATTTTAAATAAATTTAGGAGAAAGAATAAATGTATTCGGAGTTTGTATCAGGGAGAACGAATATCTGGAAGTTTTGGACATCACATGAAATGATAACAACATCCGAGAATTACTTTTTGAAAAGTATTATGTCGGTAGGCTGCGAGGTGGCTGGCGAACGGGCAAAATGGAATCCTAGCGATGACGCGAACGGATTGGGGAAAACACCAACGGATAGATGGGGACACGAGATGCCATTGGAGGCCATGGCGAGGTGTCAGAGACGAAAATTTGTGGATGCTTTTTGGGGAAAAGGAAGGGAGCACAGCGTAGAACGCGGCGAGGCAAGTCTAAGAAAAATTACAGCATGGGATAAATCTTACCAGAGGCGACAAATCGATGTTGGGAGTCAAAAACGGCCATTTTCACGGAAAGCTCAATTTTGTACAATTGGCTCCACAAAAAATTAAAAAAATGATAGAAACATTTCTTAGAGGCTAGGACACAATATGACACGAACAAACATCAAAGCGCTCACCGAAAAAGGGGTGTATGCACGAAGGCACGGTTTTAGGGTCTGGCTCGACAAGGTCGATGAGGACTCGGGGAATCCTTTGATGATGGCGATGGAAGCACGATGTAGAATGCATCGAGGCGAACTCAATGGTACAAACAGCTCTGCCAAAGGACATCGGATGGTGGCAGAACACGACGGAGAAGACATTCAGCGACCGGTGGGTTGCGATGTGACTACGCCACCAACACATACGACCATAGCGGCCAATATCAAGATTGAACTAAAGGTGAATTCGTTTCCTTAACTTCAACATACTTTAAATAAGAATATGATGCTACCTAATGATGAAAATATATATTTTTGTAGCACCACATCACTTTGGAACCAATTGAAGCAAGGGTTCAAGTTGGACAGGTTTTGGAAGCCACTTCGGCCTCCAGATCAATTCGGATTCAGCCTGACAGGCCCAACTTCAAATGTGCATAACTTTCACATACGGAGTCCGTTTGAGGTCCATGAGTACTCGATGGAAAGATTTTCTCATCCTCTTTCCAATGGAAAGATTTTCTCATCCTCTTTCCAATGGATCTAGCCTCACCTCCAAATTCCTCCTGTGTACGTCGCAATCACTCAAAGAAGGTACTACGTCACCTGTTTGGGCCAACTCGGGCCTTGTAATGCCTGGGCCCAAAGGAGAGGCGCCCCCTAGGCCCATACTATTCATGGTTACTGTTCACATGAACAATACCATGAATAGTACCACCTCATTTGTTTTAGTTTTGTGCGGCTTTTCCTCCCCTATTTAAGGAGGCTGCACCCTTCTAGTTTGTTGGGATTTCGTTTGATTAGTTTTTCCATGGTGAAAACTCTTGTTCTTCGCCTGTGTCGACTAGACCAACCGTAAAGAACCTCCATGGAATCCCACCTTTTGAATTCAATATAAATATTTACAATTTCAGATTGCTTGTTATCTTGTTCTTGCGTGTTCTTC
Organism: Dendrocalamus latiflorus; assembly: GCA_017311315.1. Taxonomy (NCBI): domain Eukaryota; kingdom Viridiplantae; phylum Streptophyta; class Magnoliopsida; order Poales; family Poaceae; genus Dendrocalamus; species Dendrocalamus latiflorus. The sequence continues at coordinate 366,734 of CM029625.1, read as the reverse complement.
GGTTGCATGCAGGAATAGACCTTCGTGGTCAGGTCAACCGCGTTCTTGGCACGGTTGATAACGACTCAGAGTGTGGTTTAGCGATTGCTTGGTGTTCTGGTCGTGGCCAGTTAGAAGCCTGCATCGTCAAAGTCGTTCTCCTCCAAATCGAAGTTATCATCCTATTGGAAGATCGGGACCCCATCGCCTCATCAGGTGGTATCAGAGCTTCAGTTGACCGGTAGGAATTCTTTGTATCCCTAGTTAGTAGATTGATTTTTATTTCCCATGGTCCAGAAAAATTGCCCCACAAAAAGAGTTAATTTCCGCTGTCTAAACCCCGTTGTGCCTTTCAATCTGTTAGTTTTGGTTTGCTAAATTGAATTTATGTCCGTTTTAGCTTTGTCTAGTTGCTGGTCATATCCTTGATTCCATAAAAAATCCAAACAAAAAAATCCCCACCCCAAACCCTAATTCCAATTCGGCTGATTTTTCCTTCCTCTGCAGCCGCCACCAAAAACGCCATAACTTTTGATTCCGATCTTATTTTTGAGTGAAACCACCACCATTAGATTCAAACTTCATTGTCCATCTATCTGTAAAATTTCACGTCATTCCAGCAAGGCAGTTAAGAGATATATGCGGTGAAATTTGACCCAAATTTCTGAATTAATCTGCAATAGTCGGCACTTGTGAATTTTGTGCGAATTTTTTGGTCGGTTTCCAGAACTTGGCCCCAAAACAAAAGATGTAGAAAAATCCATCAAGAAACAGAGAAAAAAAATCATTGAAAAAAAGGTAACTGACAAAAAGTTACGGCCGAAATACCGACGTGCTATCAAGTGGACAAAAATCTTCAGTTTCCAAGTTTTGGGTCAATCCTTGTGTCCTTCCATTCCAGATTGCATTCGATTGAATTGTCTTGTATTTACCACTCCTATACATTGCCATACACATATTTTAGCTTTCTTCTATCCTTGGTTGATCAGCAACATAGGCTAAGTGCTAGATACGAACTATAATTCAATTTTATGCAATTTCTGAAATTAACTGATTGTTCTCCATTGCTACATATCGAGCCTTCCAAGCTATACCATGTACTAACTGAGCAGATCACGTCGAACCATCCCTTGCAATCGCTATACACATCACTTGAGTCAAGTTATCATGAACCAGCCACCGGTTACACCACTTGTTTGCATTGGTAAGAACTTGTAAGAGCTTGGTAAGAGTTTGAGAGATGTGTGACTTGTTAAGCTCCAGATCCTAGTAGTTCATAGGAACATATTCTTGTAATTTGTTTCCTTGTTTTCTACTAACCATGGCAGGTTCACGGGATGATTATGAGATAGATCCACATTTTCGTCGAGCCATTGAACGGGAGCTCAAGAAAATTCGCGAGGAAGATGCACGCTTGAGACAAGCTTCTTCACCATGGGAGGTATATGATCATGATAGTACGTCTGGTAAAACTAAAATCACTTTGCCATCTTTTGCTGGTAAATTTGATCCTGATCCTGATGCCTATATTGATTGGGAGATAGCACTAGATAAAGAATTTGAATGTTATGATTGGTCTGATAGGCAAAAGATTAGAGCTGTCACTAGTGTTTTTATTGATGATGCAAGACTTTGGTGGCAGTATTTTGGTAGGCATGGTAGAGTGCCTCAAACTTGGAATGCATTAAAAAAACTTATGAGAGATGAATTTGTTCCTAAAAACCATGCTGATTATTTGCTAGCTAGATTGCAACATTTAAAACAACGAAGTAGAACTGTAAGGGAATATTATCATGAATTCAAAATCCGTTTATTACGTTGTGGCTTAAAGGAACATGCTGAAGCTACAGAGAATAGATTCTTACGTGGGCTTAATAAAGAAATTCAGGACCTTCTTATTCACGAAGAATATAATTCTCTCCCTCATTTGTTTATACTTGCTTGTAAGGTCGAAAGTCAGATTGAGAAATTGAGAATGCTTGATGATAGGAAACATATGAACAAACATATATTTGTACCTTTTTCTATGACTAACAACTTGCAGGAAGTTCAAAACCATGCTGAAGAAAAGAGTGAGCTGTGTGTTTCCACAACATGTGAGATTGAGAGCATTCAAATTGAGTGTGAGAGAGATACACTAAAAGAAAAAGATGAGGAAATAACCATGGTCGGAGATGAATTGCTTGCTGCCCCGTTGTTTCATCATAAGGATTTGACACCTACAACACCTACATTAACTAAGAAGGTCGACAAAGGTAATAACCATATTGCTAAATTTAAATGTGAAAAGGTGAGTAATTGTGAGAACTCATGTATTCAATTAGAAATTCCATGTTCTGAAATTTGTTTGCTCAATTTACACAATGTGGAATTGATTACTCATAAGGAAGTTCTTACTAGAATATCTACTGATAACTCTTTATACTATATTATGTTCAATAATCCTATAGAGCTATCTAGTGTGATTGGGAACCTTGCTGAAATTTCATGTTTAAAATCACTAGTTAGTGCTTATGCCTACACATATAAGTTCAATTTGATTGGAGATTATGGTGTAGATGACAAGTTTTATGTTTATCGAATATGCATTACATGTGACCAGCTTACTGAATTGAAATTGCATGTTTTAGATAAACAATTTTTGGTTCCATGTCATGATCACAATGTGTTGAGTCTCAACTCTAGTCCTTACTGTTTAGAAAGATTTCATAATCCTACTTATTCATCCTTTGATGTACAATCATATACAAGTGATCAGAGTAGCGCAGTTGAAGCATGGAAAGCATTAAAAATTTTCTCCCCCATATTTGAACAACTTGATCGAGTTATGATCTTTAATATCTTGTCTGTGTCCTTAGAAAAGTCGAGGATAATTTTTTTTGGAAGAGAGAATGATGTGAATGACAATATTACAATGTATACATCTTACAGCTGCTGTTGTGCTAAATGGTTTGTGCAAAACAACGAGACTAACACCATCATTGATTCATACATATACCATGCATATGTGTTGTTCTCCTTGTTTACTACACCTTCGGATGTTATTGATGTGCTAAATAGGAGAAGTGTGGATGACATATATATACCATGCATACACTTTGGATTCTTTGTTATCCTATTTTCAGCTTATCAAAAGCCGAGGATGGCTTTGCTTTCAAGAAGGGGAGGATGATAAAAACATGTACCCTATGGATACAACCATATTTGCTATACTTGTTGTTCCAATTAAAAGAGCTCCTACGCATCACTTAAATTATCAGGTGAGCTCGTTTCAAAGATATTTTACTTTATTTGATAAAGAACTTATGATATTACATAATGAGAGTGTGTTGCGTTTGTTATCATGTACCAAGATTTATGATCAAGATCATGCAATACGTGACACTACACATATGTTAAAACTGAGGACGGTTTTCTGTCAAGAAGGGGAGGATGATGTGATCACGCCACCAACACATACGACCATAGCGGCCAATATCAAGATTGAACTAAAGGTGAATTCGTTTCCTCAACTTCAACATACTTTAAATAAGAATATGATGCTACCTAATGATGAAAATATATATTTTTGTAGCACCACATCACTTTGGAACCAATTGAAGCAAGGGTTCAAGTTGGACAGGTTTTGGAAGCCACTTCGGCCTTCAGATCAATTCGGATTCAGCTTGACAGTCCCAACTTCAAACGTGCATAACTTTCACATACGGAGTCCGTTTGCGGTCCATGAGTACTCGATGGAAAGCATTTCTCGTCCTCTTTCCAATGGATCTAGCCTCACCTCCAAATTCCTTCTATGTACAACGTAATCACTCAAAGAAGATGCTGCGTCACCTGTTTGGGCCAACTCGGGCCTTGTAATGCCTGGGCCCAAAGGAGAGGCGCCCCCTAGGCCCATACTGTTCATAGTACTGTTCACATGAACAGTACCATGAATAGTACCACCTCATTTGTTTTAGTTTTGTGCGGCTTTTCCTCCCCTATTTAAGGAGGCTGCACCCTTCTAGTTTGCTGGGATTTCGTTTGTGTTGTAGGGGTGCCCCCCACCTAAACCCAGCAGGCCTGGTAGAAGGTTATAAGGCCCAGAATAGGTCATGTGTAATGACATAAGTACCCCTGAAGAGGATACTCAGATGTAAGGGCATAATTGTAAAACCACTCCCCATGTATATATATGGAATACAGGCCATGGGAGGACCGGGCCATTACGGTCACTTTCTCCCAACTCTCCACTACCATCTCTCTCTCTGTTTGGTCTGTAGCCACAATAGTTGGCGCCGTCCGTGGGGAGGACAGGAGCAAGCCTGAAGTCCAAAGAAGGATGGCACCGAAAAAAGCTTCGTCGGCGGCGGCGAAGGGAAAGAAGGCGGCTGGGTCGGAGCGTCGCATGGGCACCAGGGCTTCGGCATCGGCTGCTGCGGGCGCAGACGGCGACGCAGGCACGGTGGTCGAGGACGTCGACGCTCGCGCTGCGACGACTGACCCCGCCACCGGCGCCGCGACGGCCGACCCCACCACCGGCGCCGCGACGGCCGACCCCGCCACCGGCGCTGACACGGCCGACCCCGTCACCGGCGCTGCGACGACCGACCTCACCATCGGCGCTGAGACGGCCAACCCCGTCACGGGCGCCGCGACGGCCAACCCCGTCACCGGCGCTGCGACGACCGACCCCACCATCGGCGCTGAGACGGCCAACCCCGTCACCGGCGCTGCGACAACCAACCCCGCCACCGGCGCTGCGACGACCGACCCCGCCGCCGGCGCTCCGATAACCAACCTCGCCGCCCTCGCCGCGACGCTCACTGATAGCGCAGACCGGGCAGTTGGAGGTAGCCATAACGGAGCGACCGGCAGCTCGGGAGCTCGTGAGGCGATCATACCTGTGCCGACCCGTCCGCTAGGTGCGCCGGCGGCCCCGCCCACGCAGGCGGTGGAAAGCGCCCTGGCCCTCAAAGCGTTCCAGCAGGAGCTAGGGGATCTTCGTGGGGCTGTCCGACATATACAAGAGGCTCGGAGCCAGTAGGCTGCGCCAGTGGTCGCGCCAGAGCCCACGCCAGAAAGGGCGGACAGCCGCGACGCCCCCACATCCAGCCGCGTGCCACTGCGACGCGTCGATCCAGAGTCCCCGCTTTCGGCAGGGCTACAGCAGGCGGCGTCATCGGGCCATACAAAGGTGATACGGACCCCCGCGAGTTCGTGCGCGTATACGAAACCGCAATCGAAGCCGCGGGCGAAGATGACACCACAAAGGCGAAGGGCCTCCCCCTCGCGTTGCAAGGAGTGGTGCTTTTCTGGTTTTTTACCATAGAGCCAAACTCCATCTACGCGTGGGAGCAGCTCCGCGACCGCCTTCACAACAACTTTCAAGGAAACTATGTTGAGCGAGTCGATGCAGACCAGCTCTTTGCTGTGAAGCAGAAACCTTCAGAGAAGCTCCGAGACTACTTCAAGTGCTTCGCAAAGATACGATGCCAAGTCAAGGATGTCAACGAAACCACCGTTGTCAATGCAGCCATACAGGGCCTCCGCCCGGGCCCCATGGCCGAGTACAACGCAAGGAAGCCGATCAGGACAGTGACGAAGCTCTTCGACAAAATGGAGGAATACGCCCGGGCGGAAGAGGACGCACGACGAAGACAAGGTGATGACCCCGACACCAACCAGGCTGATGGCTCGACGAAAACCGAAGACCCACCGAAGGACGGCTCTGCGAAGGGAAAGCGTAAGCAGGAGTCGTCCAAGGACGCGCCTGAGCGCAAGGATGCCCCGCACGAGCCGTCCGATAGGCTCAAGCGCGGCCAGCAGAAGTCGCGGTGAGGTCGATACGTCTTCGACATCGAAGGCGGTTCTGAAGAAACCGCTCCCGCGGGTCGGGGCGGTCGGGGGCGCCGAGGCCGGGGACGCGGCCGTGGCCGGGGCCGCGACGATAGATGCCGTGGAGATTATGATGACCAACACCAGGGGCTGTGGTGCGCAGTCCACGGTCGCGGCAACCACGACACGCGCACGTGCACCTCTATCGCGGCGCTCCGCGAGAGCGTCACCAAGGACAGGAACTTGGAAGTACGCCTGCCCGTGGTGGCCCACGTACAGCACCCATACGAAGCCCCCATGCACCTCCAGGCACAAGGGGCGCAGCCACACGAGGGTCCTCTGCGGATTCAGGCCCATGTACAGCAGCCCCAGGAGGGCCTCCTGCATCTACAGGCTCCGGAGGCCGCCACCGCAGGGTCATCAATGTCATCTCAGGAGGCTCCTCGCTGGGGTTCTCCTCGGTACGACAGCAGAAGGCCTACGTGCGGAGGCTCCACCACGTGGCGGCATACCCAGCGTAGACACCGCCGGACTGGGCACAGCACGAGGTCACGTTCACCCCCGCCGACGCCCAAGGCGTGGAGCTTCCTCACCACGACCCCCTGGTCGTCCGGGTCGTCGTAGCAGGATGCGACGTGAGGCGTGCCCTAGTTGATGGCGGCAGCTCTGCGAACATTCTGTTCGCGGCAGCCTTCGACCAGATGGGGATCCCCCGAAGCCGCCTCGGCCTGTCGGGAGTCCCGTTGTAGGGCTTCGGAGGGCAGCCTCTGCGGGCGCTCGGCCAAATCTGCCTGTAGGTCTCCTTCGGCCAGGGCGACAATGAACGGGTCGAGGACGCTACATTCGACGTCGTCGATCTCCCATACCCTTACAATGCCATATTGGGGCGTCCAATCCTTAACTCCTTCGGGGCGGCACCGCATCACGGCTATTTATGCATGAAGCTCCCGGGGCCGCGGGCCATCATTACCGTTCGTGGCGACCAGGACATGGCCCGGCGCATCGAGCACGGCACCAGATATCCCCGTCGCAGCGAGCAGCGGCACACTTAGGATCGGCACCGTCGTGCGGAGGCCCGCGACGTCATCCGGGGGCGGCTCGGCAAGCCCTACAGGTAGTGCAATCACTAGAGGCTTCGGTCGCGCCGAACACAAACAGTTAGTACCCCCGCCATATGTAATCACTCACCCACGCAAACGGGAAGGTAATAAAGTTTCGTTTGTCGCCAGCCTATTATCATTGGGCAAAAATACGCGGCGAGACCGCGCGGAGGCTTCGCCCACGCGCGAGCTCCTGGGGTATAAACCAAAGACGGATGTTCGCGTGTGCACTCTCCGTAACCAGGGGTACAGGTATGAGTGTAAACCAAAGACGCACGTTCGCGTGTGCACTCTCTGTAGCCAGGGGTACGGGTATGAGTCTAAACCAAAGACACACGTTCGCGTGTGCACTCTCTGTAGCCAGGGGTACGGGTATGAGTATAAACCAAAGACGCACGTTCGCGTGTGCACTCTCTGTAGCCAGGGGTGCGGGTATGAGTATAAACCAAAGACGCACGCTCGCGTGTGCACTCTCCGTCAAAGACACGGGCATGAGTATGAACGAAGACGCATGTTCGCGTGTGCACTCTCCGTCAAAGACACGGGCATGAGTATAAACGAAGACGCACGTTCGTGTGTGCACTCTCCGTCAAAGACACGGGCATGAGAATAAACAAAGACGTGTGGGGGGACGCCTCTGCACGCACTCTACGGAGTATAAATAAGACGCGGATGTTCTCCCTGTGCACTCTACTGAGTATAAACAAGACGCGAACCCCGCGCACGCCAGGGACTTCGTCCCTGTGCGTACTCTCCGGAGTATAAATACGACGTGGATGCTGACCCCACGCACTCTACGGAGTATAAATAAGACGCGGATGTTCTCCCTGCGCACTCTACTGAGTATAAACAAGACGCGAACCCTGCGCACGCCAGGGACTTCGTCCCTGTGCGTACTCTCCGGAGTATAAATACGACGTGGATGTTGACCCCACGCACTCTACGGAGTATAAATAAGATGCGAATACTGTCCCTGTGCGCTTGGCAAAACCAAGACGCGGCACGAACCTCGCGTGGCTATCGATCGCGCACCTCCTCAGCGTGTCGAAGCTTGCCTTCGCACACTACGGGACGTGTACGCAAGGCGCACCGTGGAGGCCAACCCCGAGAGCTTCAAGGCATACCGGCGTAGCGCACCAGAGGCTACCCCACCTCGGGGTAGGCAGTGCGGAGGTCCGCCTTCGCACGCGCTAGTCTACGGACTTTAAATAGGATGCAGTACGGAGGTCCGCCTTCGCACGCGACAGTCTACGGACTTTAAACAGGTCGCAGTGCGGAGGTCCACCTTCGCACGCGCCAGTCTACAGACTTTAAACAGGTCGTAGTGCGGAGGTCCACCTTCGTACGCGCCAGTCTACGGACTTTAAACAGGACGCAGTGCGGAGGTCCGCCTTCGCACGCGACAGTCTACAGACTTTAAACAGGTCGCAGTGCGGAGGTCCACCTTCGCACGCGCCAGTCTACGGACTTTAAACAGGTCGTAGTGCGGAGGTCCACCTTCGTACGCGCCAGTCTACGGACTTTAAACAGGTCATGGTGCGGAGGTCCGCCTCCGCACGCGCCAGTCTACGGACTCTAAACAAGTCGTGGCATCGAGGTCCGCCTCTGCACGCGCAGCGCACATCCTAATTGCCAGATGTATACATCGGGAAAATTTTGCAGGTACAAAGGCCCGCCAGCATATCTGCCGCTCTAAGCCACTATTCGGCAGGCTCGTCCTTAACACGCACTAAGATCGGGACCTCGCCTGAAGAGGGTCGGCCCGCCCAAAAGTTCAGCGACTCCTCGGCCCTTTGCCAGCGCCGAAGGCGCCACCGGGTTGCAAGGCCGGACGGAAGCAGTCGTCCCCAGCAAGGAAGCTGCCGGGGCACAGGTCAAAATGGTCAGTTCGTAGAACAAGTGCGCATTTTATTCACAAAAAGGGGCGGACATTACAACGCACACCCACACCTAGCCACCCCGGCGTCGCACCTGTGAATTCTCGGCGCCTTCGGAGGTCCCACCGCCATCCTCGTCGCATCAGGGGACCCCGTCCAGAAACTGGCCGAGGCTCCCCTCCCCGTAAAGGGACTTCCGGAGCTCAACCTATGCGGCGGCCACTCCAGCGTAGTCCCAGATCCGCTCGTAGAAGTGCTTTATGGCGCGACGAACGGCGCGGATGGCGCCGGACATTACTCCAGCCCCGCCGGGCATCTCCAGCTGGGGGTCCTCCAGCTCGGCGATGTGCGTGCAACCACAGTGCCGTAGGAGCGCGCACACCATACACGAGGCCACGTAGGCACAATGGTCGCCGAAGTTCGTCGCGGCACCACGCGCAGCATCGGCGGCATCTTTGATCCAGCGAAGGGTCCGCGACAGCTCCTCCGGGCCGAAGGCATGCTCCGGCACTTTGGCCACAAGCCCTTGGAGGTGGCTTTCCAGCGCTTGCATGGCATCCCATGCAACCACCGAAGCCTCGCTAAGCGTCCGGTCACGCTCCGCTAGAGTTATGGCGAATTCGCCTTTTTCCTTTTCTAGCGAGGCGACCTGTTGCAGAAGGTCGTCCCGCTCCGCAGCGCACTCCGCTTCCAGCTGACGGATGCGGGCATCCTTGGCGGAATGGGCCCCTGTGGTTTCGCGCAGCTCCTCCTCGGCGACCCGCAGCCTATCTTCGAGCACCCTTTGCACATGAGCATAGGCCGTTTGCAGGGCCTGCCCCAGCACCAGTGTCTGTAGGGAAAAATGACTTAGCAAGCTCAGCATGGCCAAGCGTTGTCGCATAAGTAGGCACTTACCCTCACGCCCGACACCTCGAAGGCGTCCCCGAGACGCTCCACCCCGTAGGTATGAAGCGCCTGCCGGCTGACGCTGGCCGCCGCATCACCCACGATCCCATGCCACGCCCTCAGCGTCTCAGACGGAGGAACGAAGTCCGCGGGGCTCGGGCGCACGGCGTTCGTGCCGCCGGCGCCAGGACCCGCATGTCCCGGCAAAGGCTCCTCCTCCGGAATAAGTGACGCTGCAGACAGGGACAAAGGTGAGCACCGCAAGACACGACGAAAACACCAGGGAAGCCACACCACCTTACCTTCGGTAGCGGAAGGAGGGCTCCGGGGGCCCGCCCCCCTAACGGTGGCGCAAGTGCCCGCAGAAGGCACGATCCCGCCGACAACAGAAGCCTCCGCGTTAGAGGCCGGCGCCGACCGTTCCTGCACGGCGGACGGTGCGGCCTGGAGGGCAGAGGAAGCATGCGCCGCAGGAACCTCGGCACATGCATCGGAGTCCCACAAGCTCCCGATGCCCATCGCTACGACGAACCCCCTCGACGTCTGGTGGAGCTCCGGCCGCAGACACGGCCGCTTAGCCGGAGCAAGGGGCGACGACGCCGCTCCAGTAGCCGCCGCCAGAGAGGCCCCCGCGACTGCAGCACCCGGGGGCGAAGCCCCTGTCGTGGCAACCTCTGTGGGAGGCACCCCGGTTCCGGCCACTGCCGCTGGTGAAGACTCAGCTCTGTGCGCCCCCACGGAGGACGTCTCCGGCATTATGGCGGCCACGGCCGAAGGCACCGCCTCAGCACCGTCGATCCCCTCGGATCCTGTCCCAACGGCCGTCACGGGTGACGAGACTTCTCCTCTCCAACCGCTCGTGGCGGGCCCGCCGTCAAGGGCACCCCCCGGCGTCTGCGCCATCCAAGCCGGAGTCGGCGTACCTCGCCGAATCCGACTCGGCGTCTGCCGCGCCATCGGGAGCGCCAGCAGCGGCATTGGCAGCTGCTACACCAAGCTCGGCAGTCGCTCCACCTCGGCCCCTCTTGCGAGACGGCGCCTTCCACCTCATCGCGTCGTCGTCTTGATGTGGCAAGGCCAGCTCAGCACGCTCCGGCACGGCAAGGCCCAGGGCCTCGCACACGCGGTTTATCTGCCCCAGCCCCGCCTCGGTGGTAGCGGACGCGCGTTGCTTGTGCTCCCTGTCGGTATACAGCCCCAGGAATACGCGCACGGCCTGCTCTGCATCCTCCAAGCGAACCCCTAAAGCAAAGCAGGAGATAAGATCAGCCTATAACGTGTTTCACGTGAGCAAAGGGGAGATACGGTCGAGGCTTACGAAGACCGGAGGGTGCCGGCAGTGAGCAGACCCACGACGAGACATTGTCATCTCGACGCTTCTCGGCGGCAAGGCGCCAGTCACGGGCGAGCGGCGCCACGCCGTACATCACGTACTCCTCGGCAAGGTCACGCATGTTAAAGCGGGCGGCCACGCCTACGAGCCGCCGGGCCCTCCGCCCGTCCTCGTCGTCGAGCGTCCGGCCGGGCGAGATCTTGAATGCGATCGGCCGGCCAGTGCACTCAAGGCCGCTCCCGCTCTCCACACGGTGGTAGAACCACCGCTTCATCCAGTAAGACTCCCACTTCCCGCGAGTGGAGTTCGCAGGGAAGAGCTTGCTGCAAGTTGACCAAAGAATAAAGGTGACGCTGCCGAAGCTCGACAGCATCCCGTCCTTCCGATCCTTGGGCTGGCACCGTGCCTCGTGCAGGTAGGCGAACAACGAAGCGCTGGGCCAGCACGCTCCCGAGCGCAAGGCCCAACTGTACACCACGAGCTGGGCCACAGCGTTCGGAGTCAGTTGCGCCAGCTCCAGCCCGAAGGTTCGCAGCATGTCGCCCACAATCGCCGCCGCCGGGATGCGGAGCCCCGCGTCGAAAAAGGCAACGAATACGAGCGCCTCCGACCTCTCGGGGCGCAGTTCCACCTCATCGGCGGCTGGCAATCGTACCGCCTGGCGCTCAGACAGCTTCCCCACGCGCAGAAGCGCTTGGATTGTCTTCTCGGTCACGAGCGATGGGCCCAGCTCGCCGGAGAACGCGCCTTCCTTCTCCGCCGCCAGCCAACACTTGTTTGCCGCCTCTGGGTCGCGTTCGCTGAGCGAGTACTTCACCTCTAGCGGTGAAGATCGCCGGCGAGTGCCGCAGGCGGCCTGACCACGCTTGCCACCAGATGCCATAACTTCTCGCGAAAAGGGTATGGCGGCAAGAATACTACGGGAGTATGGAAGGCGATGCAAGCAAGAAGGGGGCATACATCTGCGGGGGCGCGATTACGAGGCCTATTTCAAGCCACCTCCCCCCCCGGGGCCGAAGCGTCGCGACTGTCCACGTGCCGGGCGCGATTGCAGTCGTACAAAGGCCCGTCCCGCACAATCCCCCATATCCGAAGACAAAGGGGCGCGACCGCAGCGGCGAGGACCATCAGAACACGACGCTCCAGTGGCCTCCCGCCGCGTGCCAACCCCCGCACGGGATATCCGGCGCACGCAAGGCCAGGCGTCGACACGACTTCACCCGCCATTAAAGTGCATTAATGGGCCACAGGATCGCAACAGCTTCGACGCTGCACCATTCCCCGCCCACCTCGTGTTCCCCTCCCCTAGGGAAGAGGCGAGCAACTACGGTCGCGCAACCGTTCACATCCCGCCGCGCACCAGTTACAAGCCGCCGCGTGTCTTACGCGCGCCGAGGTGAGTTGCACGGTACAACAACCTAGCTCTGGCAAACCAGCGGCCGGCGCGATTCCAGGAACCTTTACAGCGCATTACCGCATCGGGAGATCGCAATCACCGCACGCGTGGCGGTGTCCGCGATGCGAAGTTGCGACTCAAAACCACCGCTGAGCCTCTGCCGCGGCAGGCTCCAGTCCCAGCCTCGGCTTCCAGGCGCGCGTGTCTACTTCGGCTAGGCGCCAGCTCCGCTGCCACCCGTTCGAAGGGTAGGGGACGGAGCACGCGCGCGTCTACTTTGGCTAGGCGCCAACTCCGCTGCCACCCGTCCGAAGGGTAGGGGACCGAGCGCGCGCACATCTACTTCAGCTAGGCGCCAGCTCCGCTGCCACCCGTCTGAAGGGTAGGGGACGGAGCGCGCGCGCGTCTACTTCGGCTAGGCGCCAGCTCCGCTGCCACCCGTCCAAAGGGTAGGGGACGGAGCGCGCGCGCATCTACTTCAGCTAGGCGCCAGCTCCGCTGCCACCCGTCCGAAGGGTAGGGGACGGAGCGCGCGCGCGTCTACTTCGGCTAGGCGCCAGCTCCGCTGCCATCCGTCCGAAGTGTAGGGCACGGAGCGCGCGCCCGTCTACTTCGGCTGGGCGCCAGCTCCGCTGCCACCCGTCCGAAGGGTAGGGGACACAGCGCGTGCGCGCGTCTACTTCGGCTAGGCGCCAGCTCCGCTGCCACCCGTCCGAAGGGTAGGGGACGGAGCGCGCGCGCGTCTACTTCGGCTAGGCGCCAGCTCCGCTGCCATCCGTCCGAAGGGTAGGGCACGGAGCGCGCGCGCGTCTACTTCGGCTAGGCGCCAGCTCCGCTGCCACCCCTGCGAAGGGTAGGGGACGGAGCACGCGCGCGTCTACTTCGGCTAGGCGCCAGCTCCGCTGCCACCCGTGCGAAGGGTAGGGGACGAAGCGCGCGCGCGCGCGTCTACTTCGGCTAGGCGCTAGCTCCGCTGCCACCCGTTCGAAGGCTAGGGTACGGAGCGCGCGCGCGCGTCTACTTCGACTTGCGCCACCTCTGCTGCGTCGACTTCGGCAGCCTAATATGGGCGAGTCTCCGCTTTAGCCGCAAAACTCGGCCACCCGCCTCGACCCTGTGCCGGGGTATAACGGCAAGCCGCCGTGGGCCAAGCAACCTCGGCGGCAGCCTCGACATAAGCTCTGCCTCCATAGGGAAACCGCAGGCGGCCACTTCAGCGTCAAGGCCCGCGCGGCAACCTCATGACCTACGAGAGCACGACGCGCGCGTAGGAGGCCGTCTTCTCGATCGCCACGCCAACGTGGCCGCAGCCGCGGCTTCGGCCTGGACCTTGGCTTCGAGGAGCGGACCCGCGCGCACGAACTCGCCCGCTGGCACCTCCCACACAGGGCAAAAGCAGAGGTCATGTCGTGCAAAGTTTGGCTTGTTCTCCTTAACAGGCCACCTTCAGTGCATTAACATTTTTTCAAAGTAATGCGGACGGGCTCCATCAGGAACCCCGACTGAAGGTAGGTCTGTTTAGGAGAACAGGGCAAACCTTGCCGTCGTACACAGAAACGCAGCGCGAGGGAAGGAAGCGTGGCTGGCTACCGATAGCAGACGCTAACCAAGCTCCCAAGAAAAATGGACCTCCATCTGTACATCAACATCCCCCAAGCCGCTCAACGTCGCTAGGGAATGTCGATGCACAGAAGGGGCCCATTTTAAGGGAACAACTTCTATCAAGGACATGATGCAGGAACAACGCCGCACCAGCGCCGTATATATATACCCCATCAGCGGGGGAGCCAACCGGCGGGAGTCCAACCGGCGGAAGTCTAACCACCGGAAGTCCGTCGCCACATTAAAATGGCCACGACGCCTCAAGGCCTGCACCGCGCCACTTCAAGAGCCGCGTGGACGCCCAGAAGAAGGAGCGTCGCAGCACGTCCGCTATCACTTGACGCATGCGCAACGACTCAGGGACCCACTACGCCTACCTATGCCGGCGCAGCGCCTCCGACTCGGCCCAGGCAACCCCGATCCCGCCACAGCAGCGGGACAGAGCGACCGCGCATCTACCTCAACCACCAATTCAGGCGTCGGGTTCAGCTACGGCCTCCGCCCCCGGACAAGTTCGGACAGGTTCACAGGCCGCAGGGACGGAGGGGGCTAAAGGACTCGGAAACATGACTTCGGCCCTGTGAAGCCCTTCACCATGAGAGGCTCCTGTTGTAGGGGTGGCCCCCACCTAAACCCAACAGGCCTGGTAGAAGGTTATAAGGCCCAGAATAGGCCATGTGTAATGACATAAGTACCCCTGAAGAGGATACTCAGATGTAAGGGCATAATTGTAAAAGCACTCCCCATGTATATATATATATATATATATATGGAATACAGGCCATGGGAGGACCGGGCCATTACGGTCACTTTCTCCCAACTCTCCACTACCATCTCTCTCTCTCTCTCTCTGTTTGGTCTGTAGCCACAACAGTTTGATTAGTTTTTCCATGGTGAAAACTCTTGTTCTTCGCTTGTGTCGACTAGACCAACCGTAAAGAACCTCCACGAAATCCCACCTTTTGAATTCAATATAAATATTTGCAATTTCAGATTGCTTGTTATCTTGTTCTTGCGTGTTCTTCGGTTGCATGCTATAGACCTTCGTGGTCAGGTCAACCACGTTCTTGGCACGGTTGATAACGACTCGGAGTGTGGTTTAGCGATTGCTTGGTGTTCTGGTCGTGGCCGGTTAGAAGCCTGCATCGTCAAAGTCGTTCTCCTCCAAATCGAAGTTATCATCCCATCGGAAGATCGGGACCCCATCGCCTCATCATGTTGACATCGGTGTTCCGGACAAACGGAGAGGAGTTAGCAGGTGGGGTTTGCGGTGAAACGAAGAGGAGAATGTGAGGAACACAATGCTCACCGTGGTTATAGTGGAACATGCACGGTTGGCTCGCAACGAGGAGAGAAGCGACGGCGCGGTTTGGCCACAGTGGTTCGGCGATGCTCTGGCGAAGGCGAGGGAAGCACCTTGTAGAACGCACGAATGCGAAGCCGGTGAGGTGGTCAAAAGTGGTGGAACTCCACTGTAGGAGGTGCAAACGGCCGAGGAACGACGCTCGGTAAATAGAGAACTTGAGAAACACACAAGAATTGATGGCACGATAAATAGAGAACGGCGATGGCATGGGCGGCGAGAACGGCATGGGTTGGTGAGACAAACCATACCCATGCATGGAACATGGAGAAGCAAGGTGATCATGGGCT